>CM072516.1:36758156-37050656 GCA_036898135.1 Oncomelania hupensis
ACACAGACCTTTAAAACTCAAACCTCTGGATATAAACCGGTATTTGCTGAGAAGACGAAGTTTAGTTTTCCATGATCCTAAGATCGTTTTATCAATGACAAGACTTTAATATGAAATTTTTAAAAAAACTGACACTGAATCGACTCTTTGTTCTCGTATAGAAAAACTGAACACATTATTTTAATATACCTGGTAATGATTCTATTAACAAAATGTGACATTTCTTTGGGTCTGGATTTGGATAATAAATACGTTGATGCATCCATGAACTGGCTTAGGCGCAACGGTTTGTTAAGCTTTGTGTGACAGGGAGCTTTTAGTCTGTTTATCGCAATATAGCACTGGTCACTAATGACTGAGAGCGGTGTCACAAGCTTGTTACGGTGGGTGATCGGTCTTCTAGGTTAAACAAATACTTACAGCAGCTCTATCGGCGATGACGGCGAGAGCGGCCTCGTATTTCTGTCTGACGTCATAGATGCTGACCTTCTGGAGCTGTTCCCTGATGCCGCTGATGATGCTGTTGTAGCTCTGTTTGTATGCGCCGTTGTAGGCCTTGATCTTCTTCCTGTCGCAGGGCACACACAAATTGTAGATGTTTGTATACTTTTCAGCCAAGTAAAGCTCTTCATAAGATGTGCTCTCTCTCTTTCTCTATTTCACACACACACACACACACACATACACACACGCACACTCATTTTGCCTCAGTCCTTTCTCTCACTTTGGGTGCATTTGTATGTATAGGGGTGTTTATGTGGGTGTGCGTGTGTGTGTGTGCGTGCGTGTGGTGAATTTTAGGGTGGGAGAAATTATTATATTACTCACATAATGTCGATGATGACAGTGCCCATGTCACCAAAGTAGTAGTCGTTTCTGGTGTACATGCTGTACAAGGTTCGGTAGCAGCGGCCAACCTGTTCACCAAACGTTGACGGGGTCAGTGACACAGTGTACAACACACCGTTATGGTTCATTGCGCAGTCCCAGTAAAATTGTTCTTCCTTTAAGTATTTTTTAATATTTTAAAATGACCAATATTATATAAGTCCAAGAAACAAATCTCAAATTTCTCCACTTGAATTATTTTTTTTCATTTTACAAATGGCCAGTATTATACGAGTCCAAGAAACAAAATCTCACTCTGTAATTCTTTTTAATTTATTCAGGGGAATGGAAAGGGGGGTCGGGGGTTCAAAATTTTAGGCTTATTGTTGTATTGTATTACATGACCCAACAGTACACTCGGGAGATTTAGACAAGGCTTATGTTTATGTTTAAATTATACATTAAATTATATAGAAAAGAATGAGACTGATTTTTTTTAATAACATAAAATAATTAAAATACTACAAACATAAATAAATAAATAATTAAATAAATACCTCAACAGCTAGTCTGTCTAGCTCGCCCTGAATCAGATCTAGGAGGGGAGACAACTCTCCAGTGAGCTCTTTGGCGAAGGCGGTATACTTGTCGCTGATTTCCTTTCCCGTGGCGGACGCGGCTTCATACACACCCTTGCGCAGGGATCCGGCGTAGCTCAGAGTCTTTTCACGGGCGTACGTCTGTGGAGACAACAACACTTGTTTAGAAAAGGGGGGGAAATAAAAAGTTGGTTGTTTAATAAAGAAAAACAACAATAACAACAACAACAACAAAAACAACAACAACAAAACACTATGGCCTAAATCTTTCCCCACCCCAACCTTCTTGACTCCAGACTGAAGATAAAATCTGATGGTCAGTTAAAAACAAAACGTACGTGTTATATACAATTAACGGCCAGCCAACAGCTAAGCTTTGAAGAAGGCATGAACATTCATTGCCTCAACTGCCATATATCTACACTTAACGTTAATGCTGATGAAACGGTTATGCATGCAGTGCCTTCACACTATGCACAATTATAAATAAATACTCTCTTAACCCTGCCTTGCGCAGCTTTAAAAGGCACTATCACTAAGACATCTATGTAACACCAGTCCTACCTGCATGTCGTCGACGATGTTGGGTTTCCAGGCGATGCTGGCTTTCAGGAGGTTTGGTTCGGCCAGGCGGAGCGCCAGCATGTTGTCTGTGGAGAGAGCGAGACCGTTCATCTGCTGTCGGAACAGCTTGGCCTGCAGGAAGGACGAGTTGAGGTAGCTAGCCTGCAGCACCAGCTGACTATCGGGGTTGTCTGATAAATTAAACAAGAAAAGCAAAACCTATATCATCAACAACTTCGTCGCATATCCAGGAACTGTCTTCAAGATCAATCGAGGGGTTTAGAACGTTCGTTGGCACAGCAAAGAAAATAGCATAGTAATCCCCCTCAACACCACCATCAACAGACAACACCATAACCCACCGCCAACGATAACAACAATTATCAAACAATCAAAATCAACAATATTTTTTTTTAAATCGCTCACCAAGGTCATAGTTGGTGGTAAAGACGAGGCTCTGCTTGTCCGAATCGATAGCCAGTTTGGACATGATGATGTCCCTGTCGTCGTAGGTGTTGGTCAATCTGATGATGTGAGGTTCGCTGGATTCGATCTGGCCGCGCATCGACATCTTCTTGAGTGGGCTATCCAGCTGTGTGGACAACGCAACGAAAAGTCAACCTCACCTGACTAACATATTAGCAACGGTGGCTAGATCATGTCGCAATGCAATGGCACAAGCACATGTGATGCAGCAACAGCAAGGTTGTGGGTTACTTTCACAGACACATACAAACAGGATGCTACTGCCGCTTCAACAATGACTGAATGTTTGTAATTGCCGTTTCTTATACAATTATTACATATTTGTGGATAGTAGGTCTACTGGTTCAGCAACCCGTGTCTTATTGTCTCTGAGATAATAAACAATTCTTGAATCTTTAACTGCCGCATTGTGTGCCATGAATAAAATTAAAATAGTCAAGCAGTGTCCACAGGCGCCCGTATCTGAATGTGCGGACGACTCTCCATAGAACGCGTCTCTTTCTAGCTGTACTGGTATACTAGTATTCAGAGAGAAACGCGCTCTCGCATCCAGGTTCGGGCGCCTGTGGCAGTGTCACTCCGCAGTTTTGGTTTTACAGTAAAGCAAAAGCGGTAGAAAGAGGGGTATAGGATTAATCGGATTTTACATGCCCCCCACCTGCAGGTCGATCTGCTTACGGAGGTTGTCGATCTCCCCACGCAGTGCCATGTTCTTGCGCTGTCGGCGTGACGTCATGTACACGGTGTCCAGGGCGGCGAAGTAGCGGTCGCCAGTGGCACCCAGGTGGGAGGTGAAGCTGATGTCCGTATTAGTGATGGGGTGGGTGATGACCAGGGATAGGCTGTAGTTCCTGGCCCTGAAAGCAGTTGATCACATTCCGCGTCAACACGGACAGCGGAGTAAAGGAAGAAGAGAATAAAATGTGGTGTTGTTGTTGTTGTTATTTAAAACGACTTAATTGTTGATTTGAGGTTAAATAAATAGACTGAATTGAAGCGATTGAAGAGGAGACTAGCTGAAGAGATTGGTGAGTCACGTGTCAATAACTCGTTTGACCAAACTGTTTGAAGATTACACTGAGATAAGCTTGTTGCTAGCGAGAGAGACATTATGACACCCATGGTCTTTAACTGCGCGCACACGTTTTGCAGTTTTCTGTGTCATCGGCCCTGGATTAACACATCTCCGTGCATGTTCTGTGCGCCTAGAGCTGCTCTTGCAGCTGAGGCAAAAAGAAAAAGAACATTAAGCCTCCCCCAGGACATGAGATTGGTAGAGTGTTACGTTGAAACGTGAATGGTAGTATGTCTGAAACGCGCACGATAGATCTAATCGTTTCGTTTTGCAAAGTATTCAATAATGGAGTTTATTTACCTTTGATTTGAGTTTGGATTGTTGTTAGGAGAGGCTTTGTATAACGTTGATAATTTTCATTAGTCGATATTATTGGAGAATTTTCTAGATGTGAGTATTTACTATCGATGGAAACTTCCCGATAGATATCGAAATATGAGAATGTCCCCGGAAGGAGAAGAAATATGTATGACGTAAGACAGTAATGACGAAGTTAGAAGCGATTGGTTAAATTGCGTCATACGAGATTGATCCAGGTTGTTCGGGAGTATCAAGAGACTATTTAAGTGCCGCGCAAAAAAGAGTGTTGTTGTTGATAGTGAAGTTGGAAAGTAAATTTGAGAGTGGAAAGGCGATTGAGCGATTGTATGCAGTTGTTGATGTGTGCTGAATAAAAGTGGAAAACTTCATACGTCGACTCAAGACTTGTTGATGAGTGAGCAGGCTGCGTGGATAAACGAATCTGAGTTACACCTTATCAGGACTTCAGCATCGGGGCTGAATCAGATACTGATAGAAAAACACCAACATCAAACCGAGTGTAACATTTTGGGGGTCAAGCCGCGATTCACGCCATAGCCAAGGGTTCAACTGCTACAACAAGCGAGTCAACGTTACGAGAGGCAGTCATCGAGGGTAGCCGCCAACGAGTTGCGTCGAGAGGGGCCAACATACTGGGACTACATCACGATAGGTTCGGGTTGACTGCAAGGGCGTGTAGTCGCTGAAGAGTTGCTTCGTGAGCGAACAACAGATCGGGACTACGTGGCTGCCGCAAAGACTACGTCGAGGGACAGTCTCGGAGCTACATCGCCAGTATTACAGAGAGCGACGAGCGGACGTCGCGTCTACTTCAGCACAGGAGCGTGTACATCAACACCAGCGTGGTGCAGCGTCGCATACGACGAGGACAGCGGGGCCTGCGTCAGCGAAGGCGACTAGTGACAAGCATCAGCGCTACTGCAGAAAGCGTGCTGTTCTAGAACAGTCTAGAAAGGTACAGCACAGTCAAGAACTCTCCAGAAAAGAACTTTCCAGGAAAGAACTTTCCAGAAGCATCAAGATGGCTGACTTCTGGCAGAAAGGGGTTGAACTAAATCTAAAAGGCAAACAGCTGACGGAGTACGTCAAATGCCAGGAGAGAATATTGCGTGAAGAAAGAGAAGAACAGCGACGGCGCGAAGAACGAGAATTAGAAGAGCAGCGTCGCCGTGAAGAAAGAGAATTAGAATTGAATCGTCTGGAAATTGAACAGCAGCGGCAAGAAAGAGAAGAGCAGCGTAAAGAAAGAGAAGATGAGCGCAGGCGTGAGGAAAGAGAAGCTGATCGGCAGTTCCAACTAGAGTTGGCGCGCATCCAGCAACAGCAGCTTGCGCCACAAGTTATCAGTGACAACAAAGCTCCAAAATTGCCAGCGTTTGTCGACGGGAAGGACCAGATCGACAGTTATTTGGCGAGATTTGAAAGGTTTGCCAAAAGCTCTAACTGGCAACCTCAAGACTGGGCGATTCGACTAAGTGCACTTCTGACGGGGCAAGCACTCGACGTCTACACCAGATTGTCGGACGATGACGCTAAAGACTACGACGTCTTGAAAGAGGCCCTATTGCAGTGCTACAACTTTACAGAGAAGGGCTACCGTAAACGCTTCCGTGAATGCCGGCCTAAGTCAGACGAGACGCCAAAGCAGTTTGTGGAGCGCCTGTCGTCATATCTACACAAGTGGGTGGAGTTATCAGGCGAAAGGAAGTCTTACGACAGTCTCCATGACCTGATCGTGAAGGAACAATTTCTCAATGCCTGTCACAAGGACCTAGCGACCCACTTAGAAGAACAAAAGCTGCAGACGCTTAAAGATGTGACTGAGGCTGCTGAAAGATATCTCATCGCTCATGGGAAAACCCTGGGGCCACCCAGCGCGACGAAACATTTTCAGAAGACTGGAAACCATGTGAACCAGATCCAGGGGAGCCAGACGAACCAGACGGACTCCACGCCACCTCCCAGGGAAGGGCATTCAAGAGGCTGTTTCACCTGCAACGCTACAGACCACAGAGCGGCTAACTGTCCTCAAAACAAAAGTAGCGGACAGCGGAGCAGTACGGACAATTCAGCGGCGGGCAACCGGCAGAGGCGGTTCTCCAATCAACGGCAAACCAGTAGATCTGACCATCAAGTGTGCGGCGGGAGCGTCATTCTTCCGAGTGAGACCGAGCGCACAGCTACTCCTGCGGACGTGCAAGAGTGCATGACCGATGGCCAACTTCTCCTTGCCAACGGAAAATCCATCCCCGTCGTCGCCAGCGCAGCTGTGACCGTCCAGAACATGCCTGTTTCAAAGGGACGCGTCGGAAATCATGAAGTGACTGTCTAAGAGACTCTGGCTGCAGTGGGGTCATCGTCAGAGAAGACCTAATCGCTAAAGAACAGTTCACTGGCGATTCTAAATGGACACTCATGGCCGACAGCAAATGTGTGAAAGCGCCAGTTGCGAAGATTCATGTCAACACCCCTTTCTACATAGGCGAAGTCGAAGCGGTTTGCCTGAAGAAGCCGCTGTATGATTTGATGATCGGGAATATCGACGGCGCGAGACGACCCGACGACCCCGATCCAGAGTGGAGTCCTGCCTCAACCCAACGCGTCGAAGTTGTGGAGGAGGATCCATTGCCATTTCCCGATGGGGACCTTACAGAGCTGCTACGGGATAATGTGGCTACTCCGGCTCAGCCCTGCCGACCAGAGATTGTCGGTGCTGTTACTACCAGGGCCCAGGCCAAGAGAGACAAGACGTCTACGCCACTGAAGGTCGCCGACAACTCTAAAGCTGCCATCGTGGACAGAGATAAGCTGATCCAGCTCCAGGAAGCTGATAGTACTTTAAACAAGTACAGGAACCGCCAAGACCACGTGACCAAAGGCAGTGGTACGGTCTATTTTGAGGTGAAGGCCAAGATCCTGTACCGAATCTTCCAGCACCCGAGGGTCAACGGAGGGAAACCACTACGTCAAGTATTGGTACCGTTACCCCTGAGGCGCCAGGTGATGGAAGTAGCGCATGACTCAATCATGGGAGGTCACCTAGGTATCAAGAAGACGTCGGATAGAATCCAGGCGGTGTTCTACTGGCCAGGACTTCATGCGGACGTCAGCCGTTTCTGCCGATCATGTGACATTTGCCAGAAGACCATACCTCGAGGAAGGGTCCCGAAAGTGCCTATGCAGAGGATGCCTCTGATCGACCGACCTTTCAAGAGGGTGGCCTTAGACTTAATCGGCGAAATAAGACCTCCGAGTGAAGAAGGTCATCGGTGGGTACTGACTTTAGTGGACTATGCGACTCGGTACCCAGAAGCAGTGCCTCTGAAGAAGATTGACACTGAAACTGTAGCAGAGGCACTGGTGGACATGTTCAGTAGACTTGGAGTGCCTGAAGAAATTCTGACAGACCTCGGGACGCAGTTCGTCTCTGACTGCATGAAGGAGGTCAACAGACTGCTGAGCATCCGGCATTTGACTACGACACCCTACCATCCGATGTGCAACGGGCTTGTCGAAAAGTTCAATGCTACGCTGAAGTCCACCCTGAAGAAACTGTGCAGCAAGCAGCCCAGACAATGGCATCGCTACATCAACGCCTTACTTTTCGCCTACAGAGAAGTACCGCAGGAGTCCACCGGCTTTTCTCCGTTCGAGCTGTTGTACGGAAGAACCATCCGAGGGCCGATGCACATCCTGAAAGAACTGTGGACGAAAGAAGTAGACACCCCAGAGGTGAAGAACAGCTACCAGTACGTGTTTAAGCTACGGGAGAAGCTGGAGCAGACTCTCGAGATAGCCAGAGAAAACCTGAAGAAGTCCCAGGACTGTGGAAAGCACTACTATGACCGTAGGGCTGTGAACAGGAAGTTTAAACCTGGCAACAAAGTGCTGGTGCTGCTACCTACTGATCACAATAAGTTGCTGATGCAGTGGAAAGGCCCGTACGAAGTGGAGACCGTGGTGGGGATCAACGACTACAAGGTGAAGGTCGGTCAGCATTCCAAGATATACCACGCCAACCTCCTTAAGCTGTACGTGGAAAGGCCATCAGAGACTCTGCACGCAGCCACAGCAGCTGTGACCGACGACAGCTTTGACAGCGAAGAACTATTGGAACTGGGAGACTTCCACAGCAAAGAAGGCATCGATGATGTTAAGCTAGGACCAAGCTTGACGGAAGGTCAAAAGATGGAGCTCAAGGACCTTATGGGCGAGTTTCCCCACAACTTCAGCGATGTCCCTGGCTCTACAACTTTGGTCGAACACGAAGTCCACCTCACTTCAAATATCCCTGTTCGATCCAAACCATTCCCGATCCCTTTCAAGGCCCGTGAATCTTTGAAGAAAGACATCGATGAGATGCTGAAGATGGGCATCATCAGAGAGTCCAGTTCCCCCTACGCGTCCCCTCTCGTGGTCGTGAAGAAGAAGGACGGGAGCAACAGAGTATGCATCGACTACAGGAAGGTTAATAAGATCACCGTCTTCGACCCTGAGCCGATGCCTACCGCAGCAGACCTCTTCCGCCAATTATCGGGGAGTAAAATATTCTCAAAGATTGACCTCAGCAAGGGTTATTGGCAAGTCCCCGTGCGTCAACAGGACATACTTAAGACTGCTTTTATAACTCCTGATGGGACGTACGAGTGCCTAAGGATGCCCTTTGGCATGGTCAACAGCGGAGCTAACCTGAAGAGAGGAATGAGGAAGATGCTCAATGGGATGGACCACGTTGTGTGTTACTGGTGTAAACTGGGTGTGTGGGTGTGGTGGTAGAAAGGAAATGTCATTCACACACACAAGTGGGTTTCATATGTCCACGAAGACCAGGCGTGTGGTTAAAGTTCGGCAAGGATTTTATTGCTTAGTGAAAGAGTCGACCCGGTTCAGTGTGAAACAGGTCCAAATACGAGATCAACTGGCAAGCGTGGCTGGCGTCCGAACATCAGGTAGTACGGGGAAAAGCCGGTGCTGTCATGCCTGGTGCAGTTGTACGCATGGACCAGCGATGCCACGTGCTTGTGCCAGTGAGTTTTCTTCTCCGGTTCCAGGGTTCCAAGCATGGACAACAGCGTGCGGTTGAACCGTTCTGTCATTCCGTTGCCCATGGGATGGTAGGGAGTGGTGCGGGACTTCTCTATGCTGGCGACATTGCAAAGCTCCTGGATAACTTTGCTTTCAAAGTTCGCTCCTTGGTCCGAGTGAAGCCTCTTCGGAAATCCGTAGTGGACAACGAAGTTGTTGAAGAGAGCTTCAGCTGTAGCTCGGGCTGTCTGGTTCCTGGTAGGGATCGCTTGTGCGTAGCGTGTGAAGTGGTCGGTGATCACAAGCATGTGCTGGAATCCGCCGGACGAAGTCTCCACTGTCAGGTAATCCATGCAGACCAACTCCAACGGCTGCGTGGTGGTGATGCTGACAAGCGGCGCTGTGTTCGTGGCTGGCTTCCTTCTCAAGCAACGATGGCACTGCTTGCACCAGGTCTCCACTTGCTTCGCCATACCAGGCCACCAGAAGCGTTCTCTGACCAGCGCCATGGTTCTGTCTCGACCAGGATGTCCCACGTCGTCATGGAGACCTTGGAGGGCGCGCTTGACAAAGGCTGAAGGGAGGACAAGCTGCGTTGTTTTCTCGCCGTCTTCAGTAACTTCCTTGTAGAGAACACCTCGCTGAAAGCGGAAACTGTCAAAATTCTTGCACATGGCGAAGTGTTCTGGGGTACTTGGAAAGTCGTGGCTGCGTGGACGTCTCTTGTTGCGTACGAAGGTCATCCACATGCCTAGGACGGGATCGCTGTTCTGTGCTCTCCTCCAGTCAATGACAGAGAACTCGGCGATGTCTCTCTCGTCGGGATCGGCTAGGACGTCGACGGCAGCAGCAGACAAGCTCAGGGTCTCGATCGCCGGACAAGTCGTCGCTCCACAGATGGTGTGCACCGAATCGGCCGCAATCTCTTCGTTTGGCACCTCAGGGCTGTGCGGAAGTCGAGAAAGGATGTCGGCATCTGTGTTCTGGTGTCCGGGCTTGTACTTGATCGAGAAGTCAAATGCCGCCAACGCTGCCAGCCATCGATGTCCCGTGGCATCAAGCTTCGCCGTGGACAGGACATACGTCAACGGGTTGTTGTCGGTGAAGACGGTAAACTTCGACCCGTACAAATAGTCCTTGAACTTATCAGTGACGGCCCACTTCAGCGCAAGAAATTCAAGCTTGTGTGCCGGGTAGTTGCGTTCGGCCTTCCCCAAAGCTCTGCTGGCGTAGGCTATCACGCGCTTGAGTCCTCCGCTTTCCTGGTACAACACAGCCCCAAGTGCCGTCCGCGAGGCGTCGGTATGTAGCTCAAAGGGCTTCGTGTAGTCGGCGTAACCAAGTATCGGCGGTGTGGACAAAGCCATCTTCAGTCGCTCGAACGCCAGGTTCTGTTCCTCGCCCCAAGTCCACTGGATCTGCTGATGCTTGGGCTTCCTTCCGCGTTGTTTCTTGGCCGGCGTTGGCATAAGGACGGTGAGCGGTGCGGCGATCTTGGCGAAGTCCTTCACGAACTTCCTGTAGTACCCGGCGAAGCCCAAGAAGCGTCGAACGTCTTCAGGTGTCTTCGGGGTAGGCCAACTTCTAATCGCCTCCGTCTTGGATGGGTCTGTGCCAACGCCGTCTCGCGAAACGGTGTGCCCAACGTAGACGACTCGTTCCCGGAAGAGATAACACTTCTTGGGGTTCAGTTTCAAGCCGGCCTCTCGAATGCGCTGGAACACTTTCTGCAACCGTTCGACGTGTTCTTCGAAGGTGCGCGAGAAGATAATGATGTCATCCAGGTAGATCAAGCAGATCTTCAGGTGGTAGTCACCTAAGATTTCCTCCATCATCCTCTGGTACGTCGCAGGGCTGTTCGTGAGGCCAAATGGTAGCCTGTTATATTCGAAGAAGCCAAGTGGACCAACGGTGAACGCTGTTCTCTCTTTGTGGCTCTCTTCTATCTCCACTTGGTAGTACCCAGACTTCATGTCGAGCACGCTGAAATACTGGGAGCCCGACAGACAGTCCAGGATCTCTTCCAAGCGAGGTAAGGCGTAGGCGTCCTTCATAGTTCTGGAGTTGAGTTGCCGGAAGTCTGTGCAGAGACGCAGTCGACCATCCTTTCTCCTCGAAAGAACTATGTTCGAAAACCAAGGGCTGGCCGACTTCCTGATCACACCGCTGGTGAGAAGGAGGTGAAGGTGGGACCTCACCTCATCAAGCATGGATGGCGGTATCATCCGGTGTCGTTCCTTGAATGGTTCGGAGTTGTACAGATCGATCCGATGCCGTACTCTGGAGTAAAGTCCAACGTCTTCGTCGTTCCTGGAGAAAATGTCATCGAAGTCTCGGACTACGTTCTTCCCTTGCGCAAGCTGCTGAGGAGAGAGAATGTCTTCGTCAAATTTGGGGAGTTGCGACCAGATGGAATCTCCCTTTGCTTCAGGCATGGCGTCCAGTGATGTGATGGTCACGGGCTGGACTTCACACAGGATCGCCTTGGGGTCCAGACTCACTGTGTGTGTCGAAAGATTTGATAGCGTCACCTCCACTGGAGCCAAGCTGTTGTAGTGGTAGCTGATCAGACTAGGGTTGAGGTCTAAATCTTCATTCGCTTGCGGGTGAGGCTGCAGGATGGCGCAGGTCTGGTGATATGGCTGCGTCTTGTCGAGGTAGCCTCTCATGGTCACAGTGTCGTTAGGTCTGATGATGACGCGCTGAGGCTCGGCAGATCTGACAACCGCAATCCTGTTGTTGTGTCTTGCCAGCTGCTTCTCCCGAAGGGCCACGCATCTCAAGGCTAAGAACCAGGAGGAGTGAGGTGCGATCAGTTGTAGGCATCTCACGCCCAGTCGTTGGCTGCAGTTGCTCAGCAACGGCGTCAGGAAGTTCGTTCCAAGTAGTACCGGAACAGAGGAGCTGTAGTCGGTGTTCGGTACCACCAGGAAGAGGCACTGTTGGGGGGTCGTCTGGCCAAGCTCGGGGATGACAACATCAGCCTTGATGTAGCCCAGGTACGGTAAGCTCTGGCCGTTCGAACACTCTACTTTCAACAGCTGCTGGAGCTGGTTCAAGTCCAGGTGCTTCAGGTGTTCATGGTAAAAAGCCTCACTGACCGTGGAAACTGAAGATCCAGTGTCCAACAAAGCTGATGTCTTGATGCCCTCAATCTCAATAGCCGCTTCGTTGGTGTTGCCAATCAGCTGGGCGGTACAAACGTCATCATCAGGTGTCATTTGTTGGGAAATATGGGGTCTCTTGTTTTGGACTTGCGTCTGCCCCTTTGCACAAGTCCGGTCTAAAAAATCCTGGCGTCGTAGGTGGTCAATGTTGACGCGACATCCAGATCTCACGTGTCCATACTCCAAACAGCGCCAACACTGCACGGGTCCACGTTGTCTCGGATGGCCTTGACTCCCTGCAGCTACGGGTCGCTGTTGCGGTGGTTGTTGCCGTTGCGGTTGCGTCGCGGGGATACCTGGACGATCGGTGTATCTCTGTCCACCTTGATATCTTGAGGGTTGATTTGTAGATGGGAAAGGTGGTGTCTGCTCCACCTTGTCCAATCTTCCTGCCAGCTGCTGCTGAGAAGTAACGAGCTGCTGTTGCGTTACGGCGATTTGCTGGACCAAAGCTGTCAGCTTCTCTAAATCAGTCTTCTCTTCATTCTTCTTCTTCTTCTCTTGGGCGAACTTGCAGGCAACAGACTTCGTTTCGGTAGGCTTCACTGTCCTTCCATGTTGCTTCTCCACTCGGCGCAGTACCAGACGAAGCTCGTCGAATGAAGAGCAGGTCGAGCACTGGAACGCTGATATGTCCTTCAGGTCCGGTCGTAGGCCTGCCCACATCGCATGGCGTAGTATGTCGTCGTGATCGCCTGGGATGGTCGTTTGCCGTTTCGCTGAGTCGAAGAGTCCTTCGAGCCTACATGACCAGTCCGCTACTGACTCGTCGTCTGACTGCGTGGCGCTATAGAAGGTCGACAATGCAGATGGGTCGTGGAGAGTGAAGTCGCCATAGACGCTGTCCATCTTGCGAATGACGTCTTTGGTCGAAGCGCTGGGGCTAAGGCAGATAAGTACCTTGGCAGCTGGACCCTGCAACGACGATCGAATGGCGTCGAGGATATCTCGTTCTGGGTAATTCTCTGTCAGCAGGCATTGGAGTTGGTGACGCCAGACGTCGTAGCCCTCGGTGCCTTTGTCTCCCAAGAACTTCGTTAACCATGGCTTGCGTCCGACGACAGTCACAGCTGGTGGCGCCAGGGACCAAGGTTGCTGAGCGGAAGACCATGGTAGATTCTGACCGAAGATTGACGATTGGTAATGGCGTGAAGGGGCGCTGGCAGCAGGTTCACGATCACGTTCGGTGCCCTCAGACTCCTGGTTGAAGTTTTCAGAGGCCTGGTTAGGATCAAACTCTGCAGAGAAAGTCAAGGCCCTTTCTTTCTCTTCCATCTCCTGCTTCTTCTCTGCCATGTTCATGGATAGGGGGTTGAAGGAGGAAATTGGAAATTCAGGATAGGTGGGAATAAGCTTCAACAGGGCAGTGGGATAGAATTGGACAACGGAGGGTAAACGGTTGGGCGAAGGGGTATCAACGGTGAAGCCCGGGTCAGCAGTGCGTCGTCCTTCGCAGCGTCAATCGAGTTGATCACAAAGGTCAAAGTCAACTCACAGTTTGATGATGCGACTGTCTTCCCTCTGCTAATAAGCGTCGTCTCGATGCGATGAGTCAGTCGCTGCCAGAACTTGCCAAGGTCTTCTGTAGGTGGACATCAACGTTGGGCGCCATTGTAAACTGGGTGTGTGGGTGTGGTGGTATAAAGAGATGTCATTCACACACACAAGTGGGTTTCATATGTCCACGAAGACCAGGCGTGTGGTTAAAGTTCGGCAAGGATTTTATTGCTTAGTGAAAGAATCCAGATAGTGAAAGAGTCCAGATAGTGAAAGAGTCGACCCGATTCAGTGTGAAACAGGTCCAAAGAATATAACACAAACTTGAAAAATTAACAATAAATAACTTCAACGCTATCACACACAGGCTGACAAAACTGACTGGCTGACTGACTGAGATGCTGCGAGCACTAAGGCTACGAAAAGACTGACAACTTCCTCTCTGATAATATTTCCAAAATCAGAATTATGTTCATGAAAAATAATCTCTGATTTACAATTATGAAAAATACAGAAAACTTATTATATTATTATAAATGAAATCAGTCAAAATGATTTTCCATATCCGACTAGTTCAGCCAATCAAAACTAAGAATAATATTTTAAACCACGCATTTTCCGTATTTGATAATGAAAACTAATCACTAATATAATTATACAGAAAAAGTAATTATAAACATGTCTGATAAAATAGGGATAAAGAAATGTAATATAAAAAGGTACGTATACATCAATCTTTAATACAGTATGTTTGATAAGATTTGCACAACAAAATTTATCATAAACAGTCACTCTATTACACTGGGACGACCTGCTAGTCCACACCCACACCTGGGAAGAGCATCTGCAGACCTTGAGGGAGCTGGTCCACCGTCTTCAAGAAGCCAACCTGATCGTGAGACCCAGCAAGTGCATCCTGGGAGCTGACAACGTCGACTGCGTCGGACATCCAACGGAAGAAGGAGACAACGGAGGATGCACTGATTCCAGGAAAGCCCACGTGATCATCGTCTTTGACCCTGGGCCGCTGACAACCGCAACTGATGAGGGCGTCGTTTCCTTGCGGATGAAAGATCATTGACTGTGTAGATAAATGTGAACATTGACAGTATCCAGAAAGACTTGCAGATGAGAAACATTGACTCAGTGTGAATGAGCTGTGAACTTTGACAGTATTCAGACAGTCTGAAATAAGTTTTAATTCTGAATTTTGTTTGTGCATTACGTTCCAACGTTGTTGAAAGAAATTGGGTAAATTTCTTCTTGAGTGGGGGGTTATGTTACGTTGAAACGTGAATGGTAGTATGTCTGAAACGCGCACGATAGATCTAATCGTTTCGTTTTGCAAAGTATTCAATAATGGAGTTTATTTACCTTTGATTTGAGTTTGCATTGTTGTTAGGAGAGGCTTTGTATAACGTTGATAATTTTCATTAGTCGATATTATTGGAGAATTTTCTAGATGTGAGTATTTACTATCGATGGAAACTTCCCGATAGATATCGAAGTATGAGAATGTCCCCGGAAGGAGAAGAAATATGTATGACGTAAGACAGTAATGACGAAGTTAGAAGCGATTGGTTAAATTGCGTCATACGAGATTGATCCAGGTTGTTCGGGAGTATCAAGAGACTATTTAAGTGCCGCGCTGTTTCAAAAGAGGGATAGTTGTTGATAGTGAGTTGGAAAGTAAAACTTGAGAGTGGAAAGGCGATTGAGCGATTGTATGCAGTTGTTGATGTGTGCTGAATAAAAGTGGAAAACTTCATACGTCGACTCAAGACTTGTTGATGAGTGAGCAGGCTGCGTGGATAAACGAATCAGAGTTACACCTTATCAGGACTTCAGCATCGGGGCTGAATCAAATACTGATAAAGAAAAACACCAACATCAAACCGAGTGTAACATAGAGGCACTTGACTCTTTCAAGAGGCGTCTGAAGACCTATCTTTTTTGACTCCTTTGAGTGAGTACATAGAGCAGTATTTTTGGGTGTTTTTTTCTCATCCTTTTCCCCCCAACATCCTGCGCCCTGAACATGCTGTCAGCATGGATATGTGCGCCATACAAGTGGACATCATCGTCATCATCATTATCATCATCATCATCATCATCATCATCATCATCATCATCATCATCATCATCATCATCATCATCAAGACTTACGCGTAAGAAGAGACATCCTTGACCGAGGAAGCGACAGTGAGTGTCTTGCGGGGGTCTTTGGAGTAAGAGAGCGCGGTCTTGCCGTCCCAAAGCGTGCGACCGTGGATCATCGCCATCTCGTGGTCAATGTGCACCTCCTGCAACACAGGTTGACAACGCTCATCTCTTGCCTTTCTTCTGGTTCCTTTTGGGCTTTATTATTTTATTTATTTATTTTATTATTGATTTATTTATTTTATTATTTATTTATTTATGTATTTATTTATTGTGGTGGATATTTTTATGCATGGCAGCCTTTTAAATTCGAATTGCTCAATGAAAAAAAACGCGGAGGAAAAAAAACTTTCCTAGCGCGACACAACTCAGGAGTTCTAGATACATCTTTACTGGAACCTATCAGCTGTGTTGGGGCGACTGTATTAAGGTGCCACAACAATGGAGGCGGAACAATCGGAATAAATTATAGGAGAATCCAACCCTTTAGGTCAACAGACAAACCTTCACGGTTGGAATGTGACGTTTTTGCGGTACGTGGGGCTGAGGTGGGGAGCGAGAGGAAAGGACCACTGACCTTGCCAATGGCGGGAAGACGGAAAGTGAGGTCGGCCTTGGTGGTGTCACCTTTGGTGAACTTGGCATTGAAGCCGACTTGCTTGCTGGCGTCACGGTCGGCGTCCCAAGACAGAGATCCGTCCATAGCGGAAGTTCCGCGGCTGTCGCTGAAGGATCCGCTGCTCTGGAGAGTCCTAGCTGGCATGCCGAGCTTCAGGGAGCCGTCGTACACCTGTCGTATACAATCACACAAGTCTTGTGACTACAGTACTAGCAACCATTACCTGTCATCAATATACCGACAAGCGCATATGGGCTCAGAAATTAAACCCAAAAATTGTAATACGTTTGTTAAGTCAACAACAGGAATATGAAAGACAACTTCAACCATTGCACGTGAATGTCATCAAATGACAAAAATAAACGATCAAATAGGTCTGCCCTCCCCCCTTAATCTTGTTTCCAACTGACCGTGCGGTAGTACTGGCTGTTGTCGCTGAGGTCAAGGGCGTAGAAGACTTTGCTGCTGGAAGCGTCGTCCCAGGACAGGAACCCGTCGCTGGTCAGCTTGGTCTGGGCCTTGAGCAGCGCCACGCCCGCGCTGACAGAGCGCAAGGGGTGGGTCACCTGCACGTGTAGTGTCAGCTAGTTTTAGTGTTGTGGCCTAGGCTAAACTACTACTGAGCTCCACCCCCATCATGCCCCAATGTGTGGCAATCCATAAAGCTCTAAATGTTATCAAACATAGGCTTTAGACAATGTGCCCTTCGTGTAAACTAAGTTCACGCAACAAAAGTCTGAGTTGTTTCATTATATTCCGCACCTTCTTTTCCTCCTTCCTTTCCCGTTCCTCCTCATCTGTTATCTTCTCCATCTTTTCTGTTACCCGGCAGTTATTTCAGGACAGTGAAGGAAAATGAACTAGTTGTTTCCAATCTAACTAATTCTAAAGATAAAAGGGGTCCTTGAACTGACCTTGATGGAGTAGTCCTTGTTGATCTGGCTGCCGTCCTTAACGTCTTTGGCCTTGACCTTGAGCCCGATGTTCTGGTCAGTCTTGTCGCGAATCCAGTTAAAGAAAAGATCGCCCTCCATGAGGTCATCACTCTTTGTCAGGGACGCACTGGCCTGTGCGGGCCAAGGCTTGCGGGACGTGACGGTGGCGAGGGGGTTGTTGCCAGTCTTCAGTTCCCCCTCAACGTCCAGCAGGATTTCATCGTTTAAGGTCAACGTGGCCTTGGGCTTGTATTGGCCTTCGGTCTGCTCGTGCTGTAAGACAACAGGTATTGTAAGCCAGCGAGAAGTGATCACAAGGAAACGCGTAAGTCAGACAATATGACGCACGCACACCAGCGAACGATATGGGATGTAAAAATTAAACGCAACAAGTTTATGACATTTTTAAAAGTGTAACTTCTAATAATTGTTCAAGTCAAGTCAAGTCAATGCATTTTTATTCCACCAAAAGGAAAATTCATGGGGCTCTGGTACACATAATTAAACAACGATGTACCTATGCGTGCGCGCACACACACACACGCACACACACACACGCACACACACACACATTGCTACGATTGAGACGCGCACGATTGATCCGATCATTTTGTTTTGCAAAGCATGCAATAATGGAGTGTATTTACCTTTGATTTGATTTTATGTTGTTGCTAGAGGAAGCTTTATATAATGTTGATAATTTTCGTCGGTCGATATTGTTCAGAATTTTTGGGAATTACTTGTTTATTATCGACCGAAGCTTCCGGAAAGGTCTGGTAATAGCTAAGCGATTCTTCTAACCTAAAGCACGTTCTATGAGTAAGACAGTTCCGCTGAGGTGTTTTATTTTGATTGGGTGTTATTGCGTCATGTTGGAATGTTCGAACTTTTCTTCGAATGAAGAGAGGCTATATAAGTAATGCACTGTCTGCTTGTAGAAGTGATTTATGATGATTTTTGAGGATGAATATCGAAGTGATTTTCGGAGAGCGATCGTGTATGCAGTTGATGCTTGCTGAATAAAGGAAAACTTTATACGAGGACTCCTGCCTTGTTGCTGAGTGAACAGGCTGCGTAAATAAACGAATTCGAGTTACGCTTATCAAGATTCATGCATCGGGGCTGAATCGGCTATTGATAAATATCCGTGTAACACAAACACACACACACAGGCACACACACACACACACACCCACACACACCCACACACACACACGTAAAAACATTTTTAAAAAAACTTTTTTTGGTTGGGTAAACAATATTTTATCATGGAAAACATTAGAAAACAAATTTTAAGCGACCTCGGATGCCTCCAATAGAAGTGTGAAGAAAGTCAAGGCAAAGAAATGGCTATAATTATATGGGCACTAAGAATGTACAGAACTGATATATGATATATTTTATCATGGAAAACACTAGAAAAGAAATTTTAAGCGACCTCGGATGCCTCCAATAGAAGTGTGAATAAAGTCAGGGCAAGCAAATGGCTATAATTATATGGGTACTGAGAATGTACAGTACTGATATATGAGCATTTACCTGCACATGTAGGTTGGCTGATCTGACAAGGGAGAAGGGCGTGGTCATGGCGATGTCTGCTAGGTACTGCTTACTGCTCCAGAAGTCCTTGCTGCTGTACGTGCCGTCCATTGTCATCTTATGAGTGGGGGTCCAGCGCGCCAAGGCGTGACCACTCTTCGTGCCGCCAATATCCGTGTTCTTCACCTCCGCACTCAGATCCTCAAAGCCAGAGAAGCGCGTCTTGAGCGAGGCCGAGCCGCTGAGGTCGAACACGCTGCGGTACTTGAAGGTGGCGTCGCCCTTGATGGTGTCCGTCTTAGGCGTGGTGAAAGAGAACTCTGAGCTGAAATCCTGCAGAGTGCCTCGGTGGGCGGCGGTTAGCTGCAGGCGGGGCAGGGCAGAAAAGGGCGTGATCATCTGCAGGGTGAGCGTTGCGGGCACTGCGTCGATGTCTATGTTGGAGTTCAAGCTGAAGCGGCCCAGAGATGCCAGGTCCAAAGAAGTGGTCAGAGCTTTAGCACCAGTTATGCTTTCTAGCGAGCCCACTGCCTGCAAACGGCTAAACTTAGAGAAAGGTGTTTTGATCAACACGCTGGCGTCGTACTTGGGCGACGTGCTACCGCGGATGTTGGCGGAGAACGTGTTCTTGTCGTCGTTGTTATAACTGACGTCCAGGTCGCCGGTGAACTGCTGCTTGGTACAGGCGTGGCTGTATGTGGCCTTGAGCTGTTTGAGAGCTTCAAAAGGTGTGATCAACTCGCCGCTGGCCTCAAGCCAAGCCCACTGATAGTGGTAGAAATTCACCTTTCCGCTCAGTTCCTTGTTGTCGTTGTATTTTACATTTGCCTCGGAGTTAAAGCGGTCCAGGTCGCCAGAGTGTTGGAAAGAAGCGCCAACATACTTGTAGTATTTGAAAGGGGTCTTGACGCTGACGCTGCCGGACACTTCGCCTGACAGACGCTTGAACTGCGCCACGCCGCTGACTTCTTTGGCGTTGATGTCGCCCTTCAACTCCAGCGTGACGTCGTTGAGAGGGCCGGTTTTCTTGGCGGAAAGAGAGCCAGAGTTGATCTGGCCGCCGTTCTCGACGGAGCCTTTGGCGTTGAGTTGCATGACGTCACCTACGATTGAAGCGTCGGCTTCCACACTGAGCTGCAATTGACGACTGACACCGGTCTGCAGTTTGCCACGTATGCTGTCGGCGCTGCGCTCCGTCTCCACGGCACTGGAGTACTTCGTACCGCTAGGTATGTTGAAGTCGAGAGAGTGGCGGTAACCGTTGGTCAGCGGCAGACGCACGGCGTGCGAGGATACCTTGTTGCCGTTGCTCTCCAGACTGGCGTCCACCGTCAAATGGTTCCAGTCGCCTTGGCGGTTATACGCCAGCTTGTGGCTACCCAAGTAGGACTGGATCTCCGCACTGCCTGTGCACTCCTGGCGGATATTGCTGCTCTTATGATTGACCTTCAGTGACGTCTGCTCCATGTAGCGGAAGGGAGAGGTTAGCTCGGCCTCCACCTCGATGTTGTACAAGCCGTCGTTCTCCATATCCAGGCTGTAGGCGACGGTCTTATCGCGCTTGTAGGTCACACTGCCCTTCTGGGTGAAGCCGCGGGACTTGGGCTTGTGGATAACGGCGAAGGTCATGTCGTCGTAGTCGAGGAAAGGTAAATCCACCTCCAGATTGGCATCAAGACCGTCAGCCCTCTTCAATTTGCCAGTGACTTCGAAAACCTTTGAGGAAGAAGGGTTAGAGGTGACCTTGGCTTGGACATAAAGGTCGTCTAGGGCGCCCTTCTTGTTGAAACTGGCGGTGATGACATTCTTAAAGCCGTCCAGGTTGTAATTGAGATCAGAGAAGAAGGTAATCTCAGGGTCGGCGAGGGTGAGATTGGCGGTGGACTGCACTCTGTATCCTTTGCCGTACTTAGCACTGACGTCATAGCGGTAGAATGAAGAGCGGGCCTGAGCGTACACAGAGGCATCGAAGGGGAGGGTATAGGGTGTCTTGAAGGAGACTGAGCTTTGGAGGAAGTCGTCGTTCAGCTGGTGCTTGACATCACCCTCTATCTTGGAGTCGCCGTAAGATAGGTAGGCCTGTCCCCTGACATTGTTGCTGGAGCCACGTTTTGAGAAAGCAGCCTCCAGCTGCGGGATGCCGGCCACACTGGTGCTGACCGTGATCTTGCCGTTGCTGGTAATGCCCGTCTTAAAGCTGACGTCCGCTGTCGTCTTCTGGCGCATCATCTCCACTTCCGCGTGAGTGCTGAAGTCGCTGATGTCGCCGTCGTGGCGTAGGGACACCTTGCTCTCCTGGAAGTCGTTAAAGGGAGTCTTAACGATAAGGAAGGCATCCAACTTGGGCTGGAGGTTGATGCTGAGCGTGCTCTCTATCGCCTTGCCTGGCAGGTACTGCAGCTGACCGTAAGACGAAAGAGCTCTGGCGTCTTGCTGGTGTTTCAGCGACAGTCCAAACGAATCATAGCCGCGGAAGGGCGTCTGGGCCTGCATGGAGAAGATGAGCGGCATGGTGGTAGTGTAAAAGTTGGTCAGGGTGAAGGTCTCGCGGGGGTAGAATTGCGCCTCTAGCGTCCTCTTGCGGCCGGCGCCATCCCGCTGACTGTTGAGGGTGAGTTGAGCGTAGCGCAGGTTCCGGATGGGCGTGTCCACTCTCAGTTTGCCGTACATGCCGTTGCCGTCGAAGCGGTAGGTTGCCAGCCCGCTGTACTTGCCAAGGGATGGCTCCAGGTTAAGATCGCCGCTAAGCTCAAGGTTGTCCAAGTAGCCGGACACGAGATAGCCGGCGTCCAGGGTGGTCATTTTGCGGAGAGGGGTGTTGATCTTGATGCGGGCCAAGGTGAAATCTTTGGGTCGGAGACGGACTTCCACGTCGTAGCTATTGCGCACGCCCAGGTCCAGGATGGCCTTGCTGATGACGTCATTGCCTTCTTCCTTGACGGTGCCGGTGACCACAATGGTGGGGTAGTCACGGAGTGGCGTGGTTATCCTCAGACTACCTTCCAGGTCCATGGGGCCTGTCTGCAAGGAGGCGTCGGCGCTGTAAGTATTCCTGGGTGACGTCGTCAACTCTACGTTGCCGCTGATCGGAAACCTTCCGTACACAGCCTTCACCTTGCCAGACATGTCCTGAATTATGGGCAGAGAGAGGGCGAAGTCGCCGCTGAGGTCGCCGGATTGGCGGAAGTAGTTGACGTCGGCTCCACTGATCTTGCGACCGTTGATGTTGATAGCGCTTGAGTGTGTTAAGCGGTCGTGGCTTAGTTCATGCCTCAAGGTCACGCTCAGGTCCTTGGGAAGTTCCCATGGCGAGCGGATGGCCAGGGCGCCGCTGACCGAGGTGCTGGCGTAGTCGATCTTCTTGTCTCCTCTGATCTCCACCTGTGGGTTAAAGGTCAAACCAATCATGTCAAAATGGCACGCGCAGTACTTATTAAATACTACTTACATATGTGTGCGTCCATCCATCCAAAATACATACAATACACATTTTAACAATTTATTTCATAAATATCTACAACTATTATTACACAAAAAATTGCCTCTGGAAGAATAATAAAACGTAAAAGCAACAGGCCTACGCAACGCCATAGCAGAATACATAAATACATATATGCATATATTCATACGTATATACGCGCACTCGCGCGTAGATGCGCATCACACCGATGTCAAGAAAAGAGAGAAGTTGATTAGCACAATATAATTATAGTTATTATTATTATTATTATTATTATTATTATTATTATTATTATTATTATTATTATTATTATTATTATTATTATTATTATTATTATTATTATTATTTATTGGATATTTATGAATAAAGTGTTGCTTGCCTTTGGCTTCGGCAATGATTTCTGTAGATGGATAAAAACCTTTTATAATGATACTAAAGCGTCCGTTTCTGTTAATTGTCAAATGTCAAGCTGGGTTAGTATTGAACGTGGCTGCAGACAAGGAGACCCAATCTCACCGTATATTTTTGTTTTATGTGTCGAGATCTTAGCAATAATGATCCGTGAAAATAAGGAAATCGAAGGCATAAAAATTAACGAAGTAGAACATAAAATTACACAATACGCAGATGGCACCGAAATTTTATTAAATGGCACTAGAACTTCTTTTGAAGAAACTATTAAAACCATCGACAATTTTTGTAATCTGTCAGGGCTCTCTTTGAACGCAACAAAAACTAACGCAATATGGCTGGGCAGCCAGCGTAACTCATCAACAAAATTTATGCAACATCTTCGTATAACCTGGAATCCTGAAAAGTTTCAAGTGTTGGGTATTTGGCTGACAAGTGACTTAGAAAATTGTATTGGTATCAACATAAAAGATAAATTGATAGAAATAAAATTATTGTATAAAATATGGCTAAAAAGACAAATAACCCCCTTGGGAAGAGTAGCGGTGTTGAAATCACTTATTTTGTCAAAATTAGTTCATTTGTGGATGCTACTGCCAAACCCTCCAGATGATGTAATAAATATTATTCAGACATCAGTTTTTGAATTTGTCTGGAAAAACAAAAGAGATAGAATTAGTCGAAAAATGCAGTAAAAAATATAACAAATGGAGGTCTTGGTATTCCAGACATTAAAATGTTTATTAAAGCCTTAAAAATATCATGGTTAAAAAAACTTAAATATGGAAATCAGAAATGGAGATCTATACTTTTGACGGAATTT
This sequence comes from Oncomelania hupensis, assembly GCA_036898135.1. Classification (NCBI taxonomy): domain Eukaryota; kingdom Metazoa; phylum Mollusca; class Gastropoda; order Littorinimorpha; family Pomatiopsidae; genus Oncomelania; species Oncomelania hupensis. The sequence goes on from CM072516.1 coordinate 36,781,666, forward strand.
TCATGTTATGAAAACGTTGAGAAACTAGGTGCGGATTTTCCAATGCTAGACAACTGTAATAATTTTTGGAAAGAAGTTTTGCATTCGTACAAAGATTTAACAAATCATATTATTTTGGAAAAACCGGAAGAGATTATCTCTGAAAGGATTTTTTACAATCAGAATATACTCGTTAACAACAGACCCATTTTCTATAAAACTTGGCATGAGAAAGGGGTGTTTTGTATTGGACACTTATTAAAGGAAAATGGGTCTTGTTTATCTTTTCAAGAGTTTGTACATAGATATAATGTTCAAACCGATTTTGTTACGTACACTGGTTGTGTGCAGGCTGTAAAAAAGTATATTAGCTCTTTAGAGATACCGATCGTTAATAATAACTTTTTAGAATTCAATAAACTATGGACTATTCTGAATTCAGTTAAAAAAGGTGCACGAGTTTACTACGATCTTCTGACATCAAACGAATTACAACCTAACTGCTGTAAGACATGGGAACAGAAATATGGTAAAGATTGTAATTGGAAAATAGTTTTTAAGAAAATCCAAAATATACCTGATGTTAAACTTAAATGGTTCCAGCTACGAATAGTGCATAGGATTATCGCCACAAACACTATTCTGTCAAGTATGGGTGTTCGAACGGATTCATTATGTTCTTTTTGTACAATCGAGCGAGAAAGTATACAACATTTGTTCTGGCAGTGTGCACACATCCAGGCATTCTGGAATCAGTTTGAACATGTAGTAAGGAATAGTTGTCAGAATGTTATTAATATGCATTTAAACGAAAACATTGTACTGTTTGGTTGTGGTGATCATTTTATGTCAGACGTGATTTTCGATAGGATAATTGTTCTTGCCAAGTTTTTTATCTATAAGTGCAAGTTGAACAACTGTATTCCAACGTTTGCTGTGTTTAAGTCTTATTTGAAAACTCGGTATGAAATAGAGAGACAAGCATCATATTTATTAATGAATACACACAAAGTGTACAATGAATGGCATCCATATACACCTTTGTTTATGTAATCTTGTTGCATACTAGAAGTAGTTTGTATAAGTTAGAGAAAAAAGAAAAGAAAAGAATAAACCGTTTTATTTTCTCTCGTTGTATATCGAACTCTGCAGTGCATCTTTATGAAAGTGGTTGTTATTACCTTTTGTTGTAAATGCATTAAGTCAACGCCAGTCTATCCCTCTACTAACATTTTTTCCCTCCCACTTTAAAAAAAACAAAACTTTTATTCATGCAATTATTTTTTTTGATTGGTTGTTTTGTACTGTGCTTTTAAAAAGTTTTTATTATTATTATTTTTTTTAATTCATTTTAAGTTTGTCCCACTTACAGTAAATGAGAGACTAAGTGTACGCGGATTGATTTTATTCTGTTTCAAGATTCATATTTTTTTCACACGAGTGTGATGTTTGCAATTTGTTTTCTGTGCTAAACACTTGAAGTGAACAATGGTAATGTGGGGCTTCTTTTTCTTTTCAATTCCATTATTATTAATTATTGTAACCTATTTGGCTAATCTGTATTGTAATGTTATATTTATATATGTATGTTTACAGGGTTCAGCCTGACACAAAAAAGCTATGGGCCATTGGGCCCCTCAGATCAAATTTCAATGGGCCATGATTTCAGCAGTAATTTACGTACATGTAAAAGATAACCTGGAGATATTATTACAGAAATTACAACAAAATAGATTATTGTGAGTGTGCATGTGTTGTGAAGCATGTTCACTAACAAAGCACTAACCAGAACAGGGATCAGTATTTTGACTTGACTCGGGGCTCACACAATCATCTTGCGTAGGATTAGCAGCGGTAGACTGTGGTTTAACAGCAGCAAACGACAGTCTAGACTGTCCTACCTCAAGTTTAGGTACTTTTTTTTAGGAGGGTAGGGGGGTGGGGGGCATTTTCAAAGCGGCACAAAGAAAAACACAAAATCCTCCTTGCACGGACACAACATACGCGCACACGATAGCAAATTCTGATTTGGAAGAATCGTACAACACTTCTTATTGGCTGAAAGATCAACATCCGGGCCCTCATAGCCAATCGCTGAACTTGCCTTAGCAAAAGCACGTTTGTCGCCTCCAATACAGTGCACTGTTATTGTGGTGGCGCACTGGTACCAAAAATCGAAGCGCCGTTCGGCCCCTGGCAAGAATTGTAGATGTGTCATTTTTAATTTTTATGCGTCAATGGCGCAGGGCGAGCTATAGTAAACTGATCCCTGTGTTTATATAAAATACTTTGACATACATAGCGGATTGACATTAGAAATGAACATTGTATACAATTGTATTGATGCCAAAGAAAAAATAAATCAGAGAAAAAAATATATTATTATTATTATTATTATTATTATTATTATTATTATTATTATTATTATTAATGTGTTTCGTAGGCCTATAAGGTAGGCATATTTCACGGGCAATATAATTATTAGTATAGTAGACCTATATTGTAGGTCTATTTCATGATCAATATAATTATTACGATGTCGAGGGCCAGTTATTTAATGTTTGATCAGGCCTTCATTGCGGGCCGGCCTACCTGCAGTTCTTTACCCTGGCCAAGGTCCGACTTGAGGACCGACTTGAGGTCGTTCTCGCTGTTGCGGTGCTGCCAGGTGGTGACCACAGTCTTGTCAGGGGAGATAACTTTCATCTGGCCAACGTTCTGCAGGCTCCTGCCTGACCTGTAGTGGGTCATGTCCATCTCTACATAGTATCTGACACAACACAATCAACATCATGGCATTTTATGCATAATCCTGTAAACATTCATTTAGTGAATGAGGGCAATAAAATCATCGTGCATATCTTTGTTAAAAGCCAAACATACGATGTTGACGACGACGACGACGACGACGATGATGATGATGATGATGATGATGATGATGATGATGATGATGATGAGGATGATGATGATGATGATGATGATGATGATGATGATGATGATGATGATGATGATGATGATGATGATGATTATGATTATGATGATGTTACTAACCTTTGGCCGTCACGGCTGACGGAGAATCGGCTCTCGTATTTGCGGCCGTCATCCTTGTGAGCCACCAACAGTGCCACGTCACGCAGGCTGTCCACTTCGTCACTCCTGATGCTCACGTCACCGCTGACGTCAGTGTTGCGGGCTTTGCTGTTGTCGTTGAAGACGATGGAGAGGACGGTCTGCTTGGGGCCTCGTGCTGCGTTGATGAGGGAGCGGAGTGAGCGGGGTGTGAGGGTGTGATCCACCGTGACTTCTACGCGCTTCATGCCCTGCAGTGGGGTCTCCGCTGAGAAGACGATCTGCGGTGAAACAAAACCACATCGTCAGCGACCTGTCTGCTAGCTGGCTGTTTAAAAGCAAACTACTTCAAACGTCTATGACGGTGCTGGAGAGGGAACGTTGGGCCATATGAAACGGAGTGTATTATGAAGCATGACCTTTCCGGGTAAAAAGAAAACACCATAGTTGTGAGTGTTTCAAACATGGATTTTACATAGTTTATGCTTGAACTAAGAGTCAAAGAAATGACAACTCTGGTATTTTCTTTTCGCCAGAAAGGCCATGTTTCATATAAGATTACATTCCGTTTCATATTATCCGACTTTCTCCTTACTGAAGATGCAACACGTCCAAGCGTCAATGAAGTCATATAAATCGCGTCACGGGGGAAGTCTGCGTTCTGTACATTATTTCTTCATTGGTTCCATTCTTTCTTTTCTTGTTTTCATTTGTTCCTTTCTTATATTCCTCGCCTCCCCAAGAGGTCTTTAATTAGGTGTCATTTGATGGGATCAACTGTTATGGCTCACGCCGAGCATCTTCTCTTACCTGGACGTTGCTAAGCAATAGGGGTTTGCGGGCCTCGAACTTGGAGGTGTAGCTGTCGTCGTTGAGAGAGAACTTGCCGTCCAGGCCGTACCGCTCCTTGTCGCTGTCCACGCTGAGACCTGCCGACAGCTTGGAGAGGACAGAGAATGGGGTGGTCAGGTCTGCCTTGGCCACGGTGCTCTGCACATCGAACGACGACTTGTGACTTCCGCTCATAGAGTACACGATCTGTCGGGACAACACAGTACACCATATGTCAGTACAATATCATCTATAGAGTACACCATAGGTCAGTACATTAATAAGAGTACAAAATCTTTTAGTACAATATATTATTTATAAAGTACACCATCGGTCAATTCATTCATATACCATCTGCCAATCTGTCAGTAAGCCTACATTCATATGAGTACACAATCTGTCAGTACAGAAAGCAGAACTGTCCCAAACTAAGGCGTGATAACGATACTCGTTGCATCGAGAAAATCCGAGTATAACTTCGCAACTGGGAAGTTTGATAAAATGCGACATTAGGAAGCAAGAGTTTCAATGTTTGCTATCACTTTGTTGTGAATAGATGTTTAATTAAACGACTTAACTAAACTAAAATGAATTGAATTCGAAATGAATTACATTGAACTGCACTGCACTGGATTGAATCAAACTGGATTGAATTAAACTGAATTGAACCGACTTGTATTAAATTACACTGAATTGAACTGCACTGTATTGAATTGGTTTGGATTGAATTAAATTCTCACCTTTGCCTTGTCGTCTCGGTTCTTGTCCCAGGCTAGGTCGAGATCAAGGTCGACACTGCTGCCTTGGATACCGCCCATGGCACTGAAGGCGACAGTCCGTGATGGCTGGACGTACTCGAGCGTCCACTTACCTCGCGGACCCTTGCTCAGCTTGGAAAGGGCGTTGAGGGAGTAGCTGTCATCGCCGTGCAGCAGCTGACCTTGCAGCTGGATGTTGTCGAGTACCAGACCTGCAGTGCCGCTGATCTGTGGTGCACACACACACAGGGTCGTTACGTTAAAGCTAGCGTACAGTACCGAAAAAAACAAACACCTATGATGATCACTTTCAGGCTTTCAAAACAAACCTCCTTGAAAGTATTTATAGTGGAGAATAAAGTGTTCTGTATTCCGTGTTCTGACTATTTAGGTCTACCAGTACCAGACTCCTTCATTATCAGTGACAATGGGTATTTTCAGCAGAAAAAAGACAGAAAGAAGATGACGGTAGTTTACCAGAGCATATAATGCAACTTTTCAGTACTTGCAAGGCCAGTAGACTTTATTCCAAACCCGTTCGGGGTAGTACGTGGATACATTAACCAATAAGCGTACTAAACCGGATGGTTATCATTGTTACCGTAGTTGTTAATGATGATGAGTAAGATGATGATGATGATGATGATGATGATGATGACGACGACGACGACGATGAGGTGGAGGAGGAAGTGGAGGAGGAGGAGGAGAATGAGGATAATGATGAGGCCGATGTTGTCTTGTCTGTCAATGCTATTAGCGTACCTTGATGGGCTTGAAATCACCGAGCTGGATCTCCGAGGTGACCTCGTGGGACTCGTCTTTGCCGGGTTTGTACGAAGATTTGGCGTCCAGGAGAGTACCGCTCTTGCACTTCACCATGAAGGTGTGGGTGTACTGCTTACCGCCCTGCTTCAGCGCCGTGCTCAAGTCGTAGCTGTTCCCTGCAACAACATGCACTCATATGTATTACGGGTACACGGGATTAAGTGTATGTTAACAGCGATCATAATTATATCCTACGGATAAGAAGCATCAAGCATGAGCTTATTACTACCATCAGGAAAACACGTGGTCATCAATATTATTGCAGATACATGCGGCCATCTATTATCAAAGGAGGGAATCGACTTTCTCACTTTCATTAATGAGTCTGTAGACGGTATTTCACCTACCTCCATGTCAACCAAGTATTACAGTTAAGAACGCGGTCCTTCAGACAAAGGCACAGACTAAAAATATTTCCGTATCACATATATGCTTGGGTCGGGTGGAGAGGGGAGAGCGATACCAAAGAAAACAAATATCACGCGAAACAAAAGAAAACAAATATCAAAGGTCAAAGACACAACAACCTGTGAAATGAAACCTTTAGGTATTAACAAAAGGGGCGACAACTCACTCACCAGGGAAAGAAAGAGAAGCGTCGCCGGACATTTTGAGTTTGTCGTCGTCTCTCTTATTCTTCAGGTTGACCTCTGCCTTGACCGCTCTGTCCTTGGCATATTCCAAGTTGACCTTGGACACTAGGCTGTCAGGGGAGTGGGCATGGGAGCCCTCCAAGTTGCTATCCAGACCCTGGGGACAGATAGAACCAGAAGTTGACAACAACCGATATTTCTGCGTCTTTTGGCAAGCGTGCATGAATAATTGCATTGAAATGGCAAATACATGTAGGTCTACGTCGAACACGAAAAAGGTTGATGTCTCAGGTTAGAATATAGTTTTCATTATAATGCAGAAAAGCAGTACCGTGGATTAAAAAAATAACAACTATTATTCAGTCATTGTTGTAGTGATAAAAATCGCCATTATGTGACATAATTTGGATAGTGTAAGTGGAATACAGAACAACAATTATTCTGACTTACAATCATGGGGACAACGGCCTTGCCCTTGTAGTCCAAGTCCACCTCGGTGGCGTCCTTGACCTTGTGACTCACGGTAGCGGAGAGGACAATTTGACTGTCTTTGCTCTTGGGATTCTTGCCGATGGCCAGTTCAAGGTTGCCGGCGGTGTGCTTCTTCTTGTGCTCGAAGTCCAAGGTGTTCAACTTGACGTTGTAGTCTGGGTTGTTCTTGAAGGCCAGGTTGCTGCAATCGCGCGCGCGCACACATACACACACACGCACACACACACACACACACACACAATGATACTTGATGTTAGTTCACTAACACAGGAGAAACAGTGCAGTACTGTACATCAATTGACCATTAGCATGTTAGTGAAACGCACACACCTCAAATCCCATATCTTTAAAGCGAGACAACGACTATCTGTGTTTCACACCAATGTTTTGTCTCCATTAGCATTTGGTACCGATTTGCCGGACCAGGTTCCATTTTATATGCAGCTGATAATTCAGGGTTCCATTTCTCCATCATCGTAAAACTAAAAGGCAGGACAGTCAATACCCACAGTCACAGGGTATTGGTGAAGCTATAATTCAAACATCAATTAATTAATTTTGATTTTAAAGGCAGAATACCCCGTCAAAGTATACTTGGTGGATAATTAATTATTTAAATAATGGAAGGTTTCAGGCAGAATGCAAACTCACAGTGTTCGTGGGGAAGGTGTTATAATTAAAATTAACCTATTAACTAGGTTCAAATGCAGCTAGCGTACCCAGTGGCGGTGTACTTGGTGAAGGCGGGTGTGCTCTTGTCGCTCAGCTTGCCATTGACGGTGAGGATGTCGCTTGCACGGCGGTTGACATTGTATTCCACGATAAGCTTGGTGGAGATGGTGTCGCCCAGCTTGAGGAATCCGTTGACCTGCAATAACGGTCAGACCTGACTTCTGGCACTCATGATTATTCACATTGTGTAGGCTGTTCAATGCACGCAGAAAAGCTAGAAAAAGGCCAAGTCTAGTCAGACCGTCTTTGACATAGTGTAACCGACAAGTTATTTTCAACATTTTTTTATTAAATAGAAAAAATAAGCTAGGAAAGGTCAAAAGTCATTCAGAAGATATTCAAAAGACCAGTCTCTTAACCACTTATCTGCCTGGAATTAAGTGTCGTCCATTTTGATACTAACAGACTAGAAAGGCTATATAACTATTGTGGACTTAACACACATCTTCAAGATTCCACGTTCGATACCATAGAAGAGTCGTTCGGCTGTGATAGGCAAGTGATTTCAAAAGTGCAGGATTACGTTTGATGTCTTTAGGTTAGAGGGAATGTGCACGGCGAGTACTAGCCGTCAGTGGATATCCTATAAGCAGGCACAAGGTTAATGCCTAAGATCAGAAGAACAAAAGACAAAAGGGTTACACTACAGATGGCCCCACCTTCTCACTATAACATTTTAAACCACTGCGGTCATTGAATAATCTTTGCCTCATACTTCATATCGGAAGCTATCTTGACCTTTATCTACATGATTATATTAGGCTACAATAACTCATGTTGGTCGTACCTTGCCAGAGAAAGGCTTTGACTTGACGCGAATGTCCGCATTGTATCTGTTGTTCTTGCCGGCCTTCTTCACCAGTTCGGCTGGAAGAAAAATAAAACTTAACGTGGGATTTGTGAACATGCTCATCACCATTGTTGTTGCCACAGCGCCTTGAGCAGCTCTATGAGCTGGTACAGCGTAAACTATATCATAACAATTCTGTAACACTTCCACCACATTCCAACATTGTATTAGCACGGGAATTGCATGAATCTGGCTTGACATATATTTTGATAGTACTCGCATGTAAGAAAGAAAATGTTTAATAGGCTTATCTAAGAATTCTGTAAATTTTAAGTAGAAGTTTAAGCTAATAAAATTGTTCAATGTTAGTGTTCAATCTTTTTAAAATAATTAATAAATTATTTTATTAATTTATTTGTATTGGTTTTTGTAAATAAAATTGTAGTTGGTCTAATTTCCAGGTATGTACGATATTCACGGTATTTAATTAAATAATGAAATTTTAGTACGAGGTCATAGATACACCCACTCCTAGACATCAACACAATTTGTTTTTTCGTGAAAAAAAAACACGATGAAAAAAAAACACGTATTACCTCCAGCTCCGGATCAGGATGGAAATAGTACATAACAATGTCATAACTTAGAAACACACTTTGAGATGAGAGTTACTTTCAAAACAACTCACTCTTGACGTTGAAGGGAATGGCCAGGAAGGCTGGGGCGGTGAGGTAATTAGTGACCAGTCGTCGGTCAAGCCCGGTAAGACTGTAATACTACGTCACTTTTAGGTTCAGCGTCAATCAGTTCTACAACACGGATTGAGAAGTATTAACTATATCATTTGTACTTGAGTTAGTGAGTTAGTGACACAAAAGTTTTAAAAGGTAACAACAACAACAACAAACAAACAAACAAACAACAAACAATGATAACGCCAACTACTACGACGAAAAGGCATACAGACAAAAGAAATTGGACTAACATTTGAGCTGGAGGGGTTGGGAGCTGACGCCACTGAGGGCGAGGTCGGTGGTGTATTCGTTCCCTTTCCGGTCCAAGCGCACGTTTCCGGTCAGACTGATGAGGTCACGGTTTGGCACCCGGATCTCCAGCATGGGGGTCAAGACCATGACCTGACCTTCCGCCTGGTCGTCGATCTTGAGTTCAGCGGTCAGCGAGTACTGCATGTCGTTGATTTCGATCAAGGCGGTGAGGCTCTTCAGCTGGTCATCGTTCATAAAGGCGCCTGCGTGGTCAACAAACAACATCAAACATCAACAAAGAAAATATTTCGTTCACACACACACACACAAAAGTTTAGCTACGACTTCGTGAGCCATGCGGTTGAACTAGTGATGCTATAGGGACATTGAACATTATCAGGCGAAGCTATAGTCCAGACTATTTATGTCAAGATTTTCGCGGCGTCAAATGCTCACAAAAGGAGGCAATTACTTACCCTTGACGGAGGACTTCCACCATGGGGAGGCGAATGCGAGGCCGACCTGATGCTGCTCGTAGTTGATGTCCATGTCGAAAGACACAGCACGCTCCCGGCTGGAGCCGGGGGTGTCAAACAGCAGCTGGGCGATGCTGGAGCGCTTGTTCTGCACGTGCACAAAACAACACACTCAACAGTCAACACTGAGGCAGAACAAGGAGGGTATAGTAGTAGAACAAAAGGTTGTTGTAGGATAAATAGTATCATTGAACACCCAAACCAGCTCTTTTTGCGTTAAAACATATAAGCAAATAACAAAAATGTAAACACAAACAAATCAAAGCTATTTTAGTAACCAAACATACCTTGGCACAATATCACACAAACCATCATACACTGTTCAAATTGTAATAATCAGTTCCGTCACATGACTAAAATTATTGCAGTAGCAAATGGGAGAGATTATGTGAAACAAAAACAAACATACAAACAAAAAACCACCTATAACCGGCGTTTGGCATGTAATGTCCCGAGTATCGTCCTCTCAGAGGTAGAATGTACACTATTAACAGTCATGGGGATAGATCGGATGACGTGGATAGTGGAAGGCCCATATTGTGAGACTGACCTCAGCGCGCTTGGCCAGCAGCTTGTAGCCGGAATGGGTGTCTCGCTTGTGGAGCGCGATGCTGAGCGCGGAGGGGCCGGTGAAGGGGAAGTATGGGCCGACAGACTGCATGGAGGCGTTGGGGAACTGCAGCTGTCCGCACAGCTCCAGGCCCGACAGTTTGGCTCCGAAGCTTCCCGTGCACAGCTCCAGCTGTTTGCGGTTGTCCGTGATCATTGTCTGCTCGCTGGCCTGGTCCTTGTGCACGATGAAGAACTTGGTTCTGGAGACACGACACACACGCCACATTAATTATTAAACGCGAAGTCTTTAACGCGAAATGATTATAATTATGATGAGGTTGGTGCTGGCGAAAAATACACCTTTCACACGTTGGGATCGAACGAGAAGCTCTCTCGTGACTCTTGTCTTTTTACAATTTCGTCGATTCAGTGTTTAGCTGTTTGAAATGTTGATAGGTACAACCAATGAATGTTGAACCCAGGCCATCTTTTAGCTGTTGGTCCCTTGCTACAAACATTATATACAATTGATGATGATGATGATGATGATGATGATGATGATGATGATGATGATGATGATGATGATGATGATGATGATGATGATGATGATGATGATGATGATGATGATGATCTGAAATGTATTTCTTGTATAAACTCACCTGACGTCGATGATGTCAATCTTGTCGTCAGGCATGTCAATCTCCATGCTGAGGACCCGCTCCTTGTCCAGCTCGACACGTCCCTTGAGGGCCATGGAGGTGTAGAGGGAGCTGGTCATCTTGAGGCCGGTGCTGGTCACCAGAGCGTCCACTGACATGATGGCGTCCACGTTGACGGCACCACTGACCACGCCAGCAGAAAACACAGGTTTAAAACTAAGTCATACAACATCTATCGCACGAGACAAGTAGACTTATAGCTTACAGCATCAGTTTTATTAAAGAGTACAACAATACTTTCATTGTAAAACAATACGGTCATTATTTATTTCAACAAAATGCAGGTTGCTGGCCTCAGGCAAAACGTTCAGTGTTTAAATTATGTCCTGAAAGGAGTCACAGAGATAGCCCTGTCAAAGTTAGCCCCTTAGGTAGCTGTGCAAAGGGACATAACTGCCGCTACGTCGCCCAATCAAGGAGATAGTCCTGTCAGTTCTACCCTGTTGTAGCCAGCAGGTAAGTCAACTACTGCACGTTGCTGTCCATTTTGTACATTTATCTGTCGTTTAATTTGCAAACACAGTCTCTGTTCATGATTGTGTAAATGAAAATGAGCAACAGGAAATCAGATGTAAGACTATATAGAACCATCCGCGGTATGTGAAAATTTTATCCTCTGTGGGTTCTATGTCGATAATAATCATTTTAACAGAATGGTAAACATTTTGCAAAACTCTACTAACCTAGGCTTGATCTGGCCGTCGATGAAGACAGACCTGGGGGACTGGGACACTTTTCTCAGGTCCAGCTTGCCTTGAGCTTGTACGTCGACCACGGCTGTTCCGTTGACGGAGAGAATGAGAGGCAGACCGCAGATAGTGGGCACAGTCATGCTGACGTCGAACAGCTGCAACAAGCAAGAAGCAGAGTCAGAAGTACATGGCGTCAACACAAGAAGGAGAAAAGCCCTTTTTAAGAGTGTCGCCGCAAAAGCCTCTGCTTTAGTTATCATTTAGAATAGAGCCTACATTTCTGTTCTTGATGACTGACAATTTCGAAAGAAAAAAAAACAGAAAGAAAGAAAGTGAAACGATAGAAAACAAAATGAAAGAAATAAATTATATCCAGTGTGAACATTATCGTTAAGTCAAATTGTTAAAAAATGTATCAGTAAGACAGATTTCTGGAGAGCTGGAAAGTCACTCGACGTGAAAGATTAAATGTGTCACTAATTTACCTGCAAGCTCTGGGTGAAGCTGTAGTCGTGATCCTTGGAGAGCTTGATCAGGAAGTCCAGGAGGTTGAAGGTGCTGCCGGAGGTCAGCGAGTTGAGGCCCTGGAAGCGACCGTAGGCCAGCTCGTTGCCGAAGATTCGGGCGTAGCCAGATCCCTTGAGCTCGTCCAGCTTGCTCTGCAGCAACAAGTATAGCAAGGTGTTAGAGCAAAGTAACGAGGACCTTAGAATGATGAAAAGCTCCCTTCACACAAACGCTGCAATTAGCTAATTTCACTCGCAGCAAGGTAAGCAGATAAGTTTTTGTTTAATCTTAACTGTGAATATCTAATTTGTCCAAACAAAACAACAACAAAATATTTTTAAGTCATTCTGCATCTGCTAACGTATTACATCAATAAGAACAATCGTGGAGTACTACGTGGTCCAAACAGTGCTACAACCTGGTATTTTCTGGATTTGGATGGCGGTGCCTTTGATTTACAGAAAACTGCGGTGTGATTTTTGATGCTGGTGTGAGATGTCGTCATGCAATTACATCTCTAAAGACAACACTCCTCGAAAATCAAATACTTTCAAAAACGTGGCACGAAAGAAAGACCAAACAAGACCTATACTTGCTCAAATTGAGATAAATAAAGTTGTGTAGTGTAGTGTAGTGTAGTGTAGTGTAGTGTAGTGTAGTGTATAATAATAATAATAATAATACAGGATGCTATGTACGCGCCTTTCCCCAAGGCTCAAAGCGCGGCGATCTATACCAACATACACGCTCACCTGTCTCATTTACCCTCGCACACACCAAATACACATACATCACTCAAACAGGTGGTGTAAAGGCAGGGAGATCACTATTAGAAGGCGGAAGAAAATCGAGTTTTTATTTTTGAAATTTTTATATTGACTGCATCCTGTACCATTATTGAAGTGTAGTGTAGCATATCCCGAGAGCAGAGAAGAAGAAGAAATCCTCCCAATTCTCCGGGAAGAAGTTGAGGCAGCAGTGCAATCGCTGAAGAAAGGGAAGTCAGCGGGAGTGGACAACATACCAGCGGAACTGCTACAAGCAGGAGGAGAAGCGATGACTGATGCTCTCACCACTATCTGTAACAAGATCTGGCAGAGTGGGGAATGGCCTACACCATGGACCCAGTCGCTTGTCATCACTCTTCCTAAAAAAGGTAACCTTCAGGAGTGTGAAAATTACCGCACCATCAGCCTCATCAGCCATCCCAGCAAGGTCCTCCTGAAAATAATACTCAACAGGTTGAAACCACAAGCTGAACAAATCATAGCTGAAGAACAAGCAGGATTCATGGCAGGGCGAAGTACCACTGAACAGATTTTCAACCTCAGAATAATCTGTGAGAAATACCTACAGCACCAACAACATCTATATCATGTGTTCATAGACTTCAAGAAGGCATTTGACCGAGTCTGGCATGCAGCTCTATGGGCAACCATGAAAGTGTACAACATCAGCCCTAAAATCATAGAAGTCATCAAAAGCCTGTATGACAAGGCTACCAGTGCAGTCCTCCATAACAGCGTCATCGGGAACTGGTTCAGAACAACAATCGGTGTGCGTCAAGGATGCCTACTCTCTCCAACACTCTTCAACATCTTCCTAGAGCGCATCATGTCAGATGCTCTTGCAGATCACGAAGGCACAGTCAGCATAGGGGGCAGAGCAATCTCCAATCTTCGTTTTGCGGATGATATTGATGGATTGGCTGGAGAGGAACAAGAACTTGAACAGCTTGTACAGAGGCTTGACACCACCTCCAGAGCTTATGGAATGGAAATAAGTGCAGAGAAGACCAAAATGATGACCAACAACACCAATGGCATCAACACGGACATCAAAGTACAAGGCCAATCCCTCAACACAGTGCACAGCTTCAAATATTTAGGAGCCATTGTGTCAGACAATGGGTCTCGACAGGAAGTCCTCTCCAGGATCGCACAAACAACTGCTGCCCTGACAAGGTTGAAGCCCATTTGGAAAGACAGAACCATCAGTCTACATTCCAAAGTAAGACTGCTGCGATCTCTGGTCATCTCCATCTTCCTATATGCTTGCGAAGCATGGACCCTCACAGCAGATCTCCAACGAAGAATACAAAGCATGGAGATGAGGTGCTACAGAAGACTTCTGTGCATTTCCTATACCCAACACATCACCAACGTTGAAGTCCGACAGACCATCACACAAGCCATTGGACAACACGATGACCTGCTCACAGTGGTGAAGAAACGGAAACTCCGATGGTATGGCCACGTCACCAGATCATCAGGCCTTGCAAAGACCATTCTGCAAGGCACAGTGCAAGGAGGTAGAAGAAGGGGGAGACCGAAAAAGAGGTGGGAGGACAACATTCGAGAATGGACTGGTTTGACACTGAGCGAAGCCATGAGGGCTGCTGAGGACAGAGAAAGATGGAGTATGCTGGTTAAGCGATCATCTGTGGTGCCCCTACGACCTTCGGGTTATGGGACAGGACAGGACAGGACAGGACAGTGTAGTGTAGTGTTCAGAGTTGTGACAGGCAGACAAACTTCAAGGTGGCAATGACTAAAGACCTTGGCTTTGGGCTTGGTATCGGAGAACAAGTGGCTCTGCACTAACTCAATCAGGTACTCCAGACCCTCCAGGCGTCCTCCCAGCTCCAGCAGATTGAGAGAGTGGCCCAGCACCTCCACGGTCAAGTTGGCGCTGACGGAGCGAGGCAGTGGGGAACGAGAGGAGAAGATGACATTGGATTCTGCCTGGCCACCCAGCTTCAGAGCCTGAGAAACCAACATAGACAAAATATTTCTTTTTTATTCGAACTTTGTCTTTTTAATCTAAATCAACAATGATTCACAGTCAAACACGTACTATCAGCCCAGCTCAGGAGTTGGGGGAGGGGGGGGGGAACTGGGGTTAGGGTGTGTTACACTCGGTTTGATATTGGTGTTTTCTATCAGTATCTGATTCAGCCCCAATGCTGAATTCCTGATAGGGTGTAACTCAGATTCGTTTATCCACGCAGCCCGCTCAAGCAGCATACAAGTCACAAAGTCGACATATGAAGTTTTCCACTTTTATTCAGCACACATCAACAACTGCATACAATCGCTCAATCGTCTTTCCACTCTCAAATTTACTTTCCAACTAACAACAACTTCAACTATCTCTCAACAACAGTGCGGCACACAATTTTATAACCTCTCTCTCTTCCCGAACAATTTCGAACCCAGTAGAAATGACGCACTACCACCAATCAAATAAAAGATCGTCATCACTGACTTACGTCATACATATTTCTTCTCCTTCCGCCATACTTCGATAATTATCCCGAAACTTCGATCGATAGTAAACAAGCGGATCCAGAAAATTCTCCAACAATATCGTCTAACGAAAATTATCAACGTTATACAAAGCCTCTCCTAACAACAATGCAAACTCAAATCAAAGGTAAATAAACTCCATTATTGAATACTTTGCAAATCAAAACGATTAGATCTATCGTGCGCGTTTCCGACGTACTACCATTCGCGTTTCAACGTAACAGGGTGAGAAAAAA
The DNA here is from genome assembly GCA_036898135.1 of Oncomelania hupensis. Lineage (NCBI taxonomy): Eukaryota > Metazoa > Mollusca > Gastropoda > Littorinimorpha > Pomatiopsidae > Oncomelania > Oncomelania hupensis. The sequence continues at coordinate 36,797,271 of CM072516.1, forward strand.
AGACTTTTTAGAGAGTGCTTCTATTACAACAGCGATAGTGTAGGCTACTTTAAGTGAACACTTTGCTGTAACATTTTGCACATTTAGAAGTTACATTCTATTACAACAGCGATAGTGTAGGCTACTTTAAGTGAACACTTTGCTGTAACATTTTGCACATTTAGAAGTTACATTCTATTACAACAGCGATAGTGTAGGCTACTTTAAGTGAACACTTTGCTGTAACATTTTGCACTTTAGAAGTTACATTCTATTACAACAGCGATAGTGTAGGCTACTTTAAGTGAACACTTTGCTGTAACATTTTGCACATTTAGAAGTTACATTCTATTACAACAGCGATAGTGTAGGCTACTTTAAGTGAACACTTTGCTGTAACATTTTGCACTGTTAGAAGTTACATTCTATTACAACAGCGATAGTGTAGGCTACTTTAAGTGAACACTTTGCTGTAACATTTTGCACTTTAGAAGTTACATTCTATTACAACAGCGATAGTGTAGGCTACTTTAAGTGAACACTTTGCTGTAACATTTTGCACTTTAGAAGTTACATTCTATTACAACAGAGATAGTATAGGCTACTTTAAGTGAACACTTTGCTGTAACATTTTGCACATTTAGAAGTTACATTCTATTACAACAGCGATAGTGTAGGCTACTTTAAGTGAACACTTTGCTGTAACATTTTGCACTGTTATAAGTTACATTCTATTACAACAGCGATAGTGTAGGCTACTTTAAGTGAACACTTTGCTGTAACATTTTGCACATTTAGAAGTTACATTCTATTACAACAGCGATAGTGTAGGCTACTTTAAGTGAACACTTTGCTGTAACATTTTGCACTGTTAGAAGTTACATTCTATTACAACAGCGATAGTGTAGGCTACTTTAAGTGAACACTTTGCTGTAACATTTTGCACTTTAGAAGTTACATTCTATTACAACAGCGATAGTGTAGGCTACTTTAAGTGAACACTTTGCTGTAACATTTTGCACTTTAGAAGTTACATTCTATTACAACAGCGATAGTGTAGGCTACTTTAAGTGAACACTTTGCTGTAACATTTTGCACTTTAGAAGTTACATTCTATTACAACAGCGATAGTGTAGGCTACTTTAAGTGAACACTTTGCTGTAACATTTTGCACTTTAGAAGTTACATTCTATTACAACAGCGATAGTGTAGGCTACTTTAAGTGAACACTTTGCTGTAACATTTTGCACTTTAGAAGTTACATTCTATTACAACAGCGATAGTGTAGGCTACTTTAAGTGAACACTTTGCTGTAACATTTTGCACATTTAGAAGTTATATTCTATTACAACAGCGATAGTGTAGGCTACTTTAAGTGAACACTTTGCTGTAACATTTTGCACTTTAGAAGTTACATTCTATTACAACAGCGATAGTGTAGGCTACTTTAAGTGAACACTTTGCTGTAACATTTTGCACATTTAGAAGTTACATTCTATTACAACAGCGATAGTGTAGGCTACTTTAAGTGAACACTTTGCTGTAACATTTTGCACTGTTAGAAGTTACATTCTATTACAACAGCGATAGTGTAGGCTACTTTAAGTGAACACTTTGCTGTAACATTTTGCACATTTAGAAGTTACATTCTATTACAACAGCGATAGTGTAGGCTACTTTAAGTGAACACTTTGCTGTAACATTTTGCACATTTAGAAGTTACATTCTATTACAACAGCGATAGTGTAGGCTACTTTAAGTGAACACTTTGCTGTAACATTTTGCACATTTAGAAGTTACATTCTATTACAACAGCGATAGTGCAGGCTACTTTAAGTGAACACTTTGCTGTAACATTTTGCACATTTAGAAGTTACATTCTATTACAACAGCGATAGTGTAGGCTACTTTAAGTGAACACTTTGCTGTAACATTTTGCACGTTTAGAAGTTACATTCTATTACAACAGCGATAGTGTAGGCTACTTTAAGTGAACACTTTGCTGTAACATTTTGCACATTTAGAAGTTACATTCTATTACAACAGCGATAGTGTAGGCTACTTTAAGTGAACACTTTGCTGTAACATTTTGCACATTTAGAAGTTACATTCTATTACAACAGCGATAGTGTAGGCTACTTTAAGTGAACACTTTGCTGTAACATTTTGCACTTTAGAAGTTACATTCTATTACAACAGCGATAGTGTAGGCTACTTTAAGTGAACACTTTGCTGTAACATTTTGCACATTTAGAAGTTACATTCTATTAAGACAGCGATAGTGTAGGCTACTTTAAGTGAACACTTTGCTGTAACATTTTGCACATTTAGAAGTTACATTCTATTACAACAGCGATAGTGTAGGCTACTTTAAGTGAACACTTTGCTGTAACATTTTGCACATTTAGAAGTTACATTCTATTACAACAGCGATAGTGTAGGCTACTTTTAGTGAACACTTTGCTGTAACATTTTGCACATTTAGAAGTTAAATTCTATTGCGCATCTTACCATTTCTATTTTCTGTATTGCAAACCTAATTCATTAGTTTCCATGTTCTGTATCCATGAAACAACAACAACAATACACACACACACAGACTCACACACAATTTATTTCTCCAAAGATGTGGAAACGTTGTGTTTCTCTTTGGCAGGAACCGACACGTGACAGAGAAATAAGAAAGCAGTAGCCTTTCTCTTGAGCTGGTACTCTATAAAACCATTATATACTGACAGATTAGAATAGAGCGCACAAACAACATTTGCCAATTCGCATGTCATTTAGTGCGTATAATTATCCTTCAGTCTATCAAACAATCAATAACAATTAGGATGCAGGGTTATGTTTGATCCGCGAAGCGTTAAGAAGACCAATACAACATGACGGAACAGAACAGAGGAGAACACCTTTTCAGGACAACTTTCCAATTTCTATTAACTGTTTATTCAGTGTGTATAATCATCAACCAGTCTTCCTGTCAATCAATGAACCAATCAGTCAATCTGTCAGCTGGTGTATGATGTAAGTTTACTTACCTTGAGGAAGGCGGACTTCTCGTAGTTGCGCGAGGCCTGAAGAGGGTTGGAGTCGAAAGCTTTCTTCAGCTGAACGTCGCGAACCGTCTGTCGGATACTCTGCTTCAGGGGGCTGGAGGTCTCCTTCAGGTTCTGCAGGTGGGAGTAGATGAACGAACCCACCTGAACACGGCAACAAAATCCCAGGTTTTAGTCATTGCGACGCTTCTAGGAATGCCATGCCCTGGCAATACAGCCAAACAAGCTTCTCCACACAGCGCCCACCTCAGAGGCTAATTCTATGATGGTCAGATCAATCATTGTAACAGAAAGTACTACATTAAATGTCCACACAATGTATAATATATTATGTGTAATCTATGTATGTTGAGTGACTCAAGTTAAATCCAGTGTCGGTAATCGCCTTGAGCTGCTTATTCGTGAACTGGAAAAGCTCTATACGAGAACGCAGAAATAAATTAAATAAATAAAACTGTCAACGCCAAATCCAGTTCACCTGAGACTCCTCGTCTTCAGCCTCCAGGACCAGCTGGATGCGGGTCAAGAGGTCAGAGGTCGGGCAGGTCATGAGCGGCAGGTAAGCGGCGATGCGGATCTCGCTGTCCTCTTTCTTGGCCTCCAGGATGGACTGCAGCTGACTCTTCTGTAAAGGTCAACAGGTGTGAAGGTCATATTTTAATTTCAAAGTTCATTAATATGATGTTTCGATATTACAAGATATAACTTAATTTAGATACGAGATTAAAAAAAAACAACGCGTTAGTAGTACTATCTCACTCTAAACAATGAATTAAAACGGTCACAAAATCACCTCTCGATTCAATCTTTTGAACTTGGATTTACATATTTTGATGTTTTCAGCAGTGTGTGTGTGTGTTTGTGTGTGCGTGTGGGTGTGTGTGTGCGTGTGTGTGTTTATGTGCGTGAGCGCGCGTACACTACGAAAAGGATTGTCTAATGCTTTCTTTTATTGCCTAACTGCCAGTCAGAAAGTGGTAAGGCATTCTGCGACCAGAGCATGTCTCTGTGAAACGGAGATGTGCACTACCAAATTGTACGTTGGATTGCTACAGATACTGATCTTCATTTGTCCTCAAGCAGGACAAGAAAAATTGCGTGCTGCACATATCACATTAAATATATACGTGATAAAAAACACCAAACACATTGGAAAACATTCCGTTCGATTGGATCGTAGTGTTGCAACAGTCAACAGCGAGACATATCAGCTCGCGCGCTCCGCACTCTAGACTTACATCAGCATCGCACGGCATGCGTCGGTAGGCCTGAGCAGCCGCCACGCGCACCTCCATTGGTAGACGGTCGTCAAGGCAACGTTTCAGGATGTCTACACCTCGTGAGTTGCCGGTGTTCCCGATAGCGCTGAGGGTGGTCAGAACCTGCAAAGGTCAAAGTCAACTTTGTCAAAGTCATCACCTCTAAAGTCAACAGTCACAAGCCTATCTGAGTAAAATAGCAGCATCCTGGCTATAGTGATTATAATTTTTATATTATATTGTTGTACGATGAAAATAACTTTAATAAGAGTAAAAAATAATAATTTTGCGCTAAACTATAAAAATCCTAAACCGTGGTTAACTACCTTTAAACACAGTTCAAATACATCAGATTTTATTACTAATTTTAATTTTGTTGTTGTTGTTGTTGTCTCGTTTGGTGGTTTTTCCAGACGTAATGCAAACAATGCTCACGGTCTTGATGTTGCCGTCGTTGACGGTGCATCTGTTCCCGATGACGCTGTCAAGGGCCTGGATGATGTCACGAATGGAACTGACGTCACACTTGCCGGTCTTGGTGCACAGGTTGTTGACCATTGACGTCACAGCCAGCATGGACCGCGGGCGAAGGCTGTCGCTCTTCATCAGCATCTGTAAAATCAATCGTCGTTGGTCAGACTTTTTTTTTTTTTATAACAGTACGTTTCTTTGGTTGTATTCGTCATTCTCTCGAACTACATCATTACGCTACATAGCAACGGTGGTGAAAATGCAAATGCTACGGCTACGTCCTGCTATCTACAATTGTAACACGAGGAAAGTCTTGAATAACAAACATGGCCGATAATAAAGTGTGTTTTTTGTTGTTGTTGTTTTAAGTACGTAAACAAATATGTGAGAGGCGAATGCCAACGTCACCTTGACAGATTCTAGCATGTCCTCAGTGGGTTGTGGGATGAAGGCAAGGGAGGTAATCCAAAAGTCCACTTCCAGTCCGCTGACGTCAGCACTGACCATCAGGTTCACCATGACGGACACGGCCTCGCTGCTGCTGGACATGGGAAGAGCATCCAGGAAGAACTTCCTGTTTTGTGGAAAAAGGAAGAAAAGGAAGTTCTGTGATTAGCATTTTTTTTAAAGAGGCCCAAATTGAAGAGTTTTTTTTATGCTGAAAACGGGTTTATCCTAACATTTGCAGTTATTACATTAAACAATGATAAAGTGGGCTTTGTTATTACATTAAACAATGATAAAGTGGGCTTTGTCAATACATTAAATAATGATAAAGTGGGCTTTGTTATTACATTAACCAACGATAAAGTGGGCTTTGTTATTACATTAAACAATGATAAAATGGGCTTTGTTAATACTTTAAACAATGATAAAGAAGGCTTTGTTATTACATTAAACAATGATAAAGGGGAGTTTGTTATTACCTTAAACAATGATAAAGAGGGCTTTGTTATTACATTAAACAATGATAAAGAGGGCTTTGTTATTACATTTAAACAATGATAAAGTGGGCTTTCGTTGCTCAAAACAAACCGCTAAAGTTGGAATTTTCCATTTCTGTTCGGACAGGGAGCGAATTCTCCAGTTTAACGGTAAACCAATATGCTCTACGATTTACTAGATGATATTAATAGCGATACGGCGGCAGCTAGCGGTGGGTATTAACAGGCGAAATTTATTGATTAAAAAAATAAATATACTTTGGAAAGCGTTGTATCTTTGTTGAAAGCTACTTTTTCCAGTGGGGCCACATTCATTGTGAATGTTACACAGATCTGTGGAGGGGCGTGGTCAAAGTGATTCCATTTAGAGGTGGGATATAGCTATGTGTTCTGACGGTATTAATGGATTCATTTATAACAGCTTCTCTGCTTCAACCGCCTAGCCAGATTGCTAGGTTAGCAGACTATAGCAATGTTAATTGCGGAGAAATACAATACAATACAATACAATACAATACAATACAATACAATACAATACAATACAATAGTGCAAACTCACTTGGTTCTCTCTCCGTTGCTGCTGCAGATCTGGCCTCGCTGGAGCTGTTGGTAGACTTCACGAATGTCGCCGCGGTTCATCTTCTTCACGGCCTCCACTAGCTGAGAAAAGATGCGAGGCACCTCGGGCTGGACGCCGCTGATTGTGATGGCACAGAGGGTAGCGAGCAGGTTCTCGGCGCTTTGGCGAGCTTCGCTGCTGTCCTTCATGTCGAAACCGTGGTCGAAGGTCAGAGCGCCTCGTGATTGGATCACGCCTGCAACAGAGGGCTCATAAATAAATTCAGAAAACACTGAAAGAATGGTAAAGTAAACGATCCGACTGTTGATGTCTTAAATTATTAGCAGATAGCTCTGCATTGTTGATCTGCTTGGATGGGAGATAACCCTGTCAAAGTTAGCCCCTTAGGTAGCTGTGCAAAGGGACGAAACTGCCGCTATGTCGCCCAATCAAGGAGATAGTCCTGTCAGTTCTACCTTGTTGTAGACAGCTAACCCTAACCCTAACCCTTCATGAGGAAAAGCGTGCTCTCAGCATCCATTATTATCAGTAGTAGTGGTAGTAGTAGTAGTAGTAGTAGTAGTAGTAGTAGTAGTAGTAGTAGTAGTAGTAGTAGTAGTAGTAGTAGTAGTAGTAGTAGTATCATGGATCATGCCATTCTCCATTGTTACTGCCATCTTGTACAACACTTAAGTGAAGACGGTAAAAGCAAGAGGAACAGACCTTTGGTGGAGGTGATGCCTTGTGCCGTCTTGGTGAGGGTCAGTTTCTGGCTGACGCTGGTGAGGGCGCCGCTGTTCTGGGCCGAAAAGGGTCTGAAGATGTGTCGCTCCTGGCACTTGCTGGTAGCGATGAGGCTGTTTCTATCGATGGTCTGTTCACAGTCATGCTGACCCGACATCAGAGGCACCGTCTCCATCTCCTGAAAACCACAAAAAGCTACTGTGTTTTTCATTGAACACAAAATCACAAAACAACGGTGTTTTATCGCCTACATAGCTACAAATCTACCAAACAACTGCTTTCATCGCTTACTAAGCTACAAATCTACAAAACAACTGTTTTCATCGCCTAGTACTAAGCTCCAAATCTATGAAACAACTGTTTTCATCGCCTACAAAGCTATAACGTGAGTTCATCGCCTACGATGCTATACTGTTTTTTCATCACCAACTGAAGTTAATAAGCTACTGTAAATGAATCACCTACAAACTACAAACTTGACTGTTTGCTAACATGAACGTTATTTTGTGTGGCAAGGTAAGACTCACAGAGGGGAGCTGGTACTTGACGGATCGCAGGCTTCCGGCATAGCTGTGTCGGTCAGTGCAGGAGGACAGGTCCTTGCTGCGCTTGATCAGCTTCTGCCCCCAGATGCTATCCTTGACCACCTCGTACTTGGTGTCGCAATGACCGGTGACGTCAGACTAACAAACAATGACATCACAAATACGACAATAGTGTTATGGGGATGTTAAATCGTCTTCAGCTGCATGCTTTAGAGGAATCAAAGGTCTTTCACACGGTGTTTGGAAGAATTGATAATAATAATAATAATAATAATAATAATAATAATAATAATAATAATAATAATAATAATAATAATAATAATAATTTTAAAAAAAAATAATAATAATAATAATAATAACACGACAACAACAACAACAATACCTGATTCTATTTTATTAGCCACTATTCATCCCTTTAATTGAAAATATGTGAAGCTTATATTATATAATGTAGTCATTCTTCGACAAAGTTCTCAGTCAACTCCTAAGAAGAAAGAAAATATCAAAAGATTATATAAATTGTTTATTTGAAAAAACAAAAAGAAGACTGTACTCAACCAATGTGTCTAAGAATCTCTAAATCACTGAGGCAAACAATCATTAAGCACAACCTTTGCACAACCCAACAGATGTTCTTGTGTTTTTTGCTTTTGCTGTTGATGTTGATTTTGTTGATGGTGATGTTGCCTACCCAGTTATGTTGATAGTGATGGACAGTTATTTCTTTGCTGTGCTGCTTCACTAACCAACCAACCAGCCATGCAGTTCACCAACCAACTCGTCAACTAGCAACTACCATAAAAATCTACACAAGCCTTTCTTTTATTTTATTTTTTTTTTTTCAGTTGAGTTGCCTGCAATCAACTTATCGATTACTCCCCTTGAGTGCTTGACTAACTTTCCTTGTATTTTTATATTGACGGTAAAGATTATGATTTTAGTTAAAAGAGATGGCGGGAGTGTGTGTTACTGTTAATGAACTGACCTCCCTGACGTTCTGCGAGCCCTTAAGGCTGTCCATAGAGTTCTGCAGGGCGGACAGCAGACCACGCTTAATGTTGAGGGCTGCAGGGTCCTCATCACGGTCAGGGCACACGTCCGACACCACGCCGTCTTGGAAGCCGAAACGCAGGGGACGCGACTCCAGCAGGGAGCGGAGTTGTCTCCTTTCGTCACTCTGAGAAATGGCGCCCAGAGGTTGAGAGTTCTGCACCTGCACGTTCTTCATCTGCAACGACATTAAAAAATTAAAATAAACTGTTCCTCTTCAACAATTTGATGATAATGATATTTAGAATGATAATGACAATAATATGATTTAGCCTACGTCTCACACACCACTAATATTATTTCTACTTTAGCATACTCCATGGGTCGTTTCAACGAGAGAGGACGAAGTGGGCTATCCCAATAAAATTCAAAGATAACAACAACAACAAATCGTACTAATTACATTTTCTGAATCAAACACTAGCCTAATATTCTGAACCAAAACAAGCTTAATACAATAATTTAAAGGTGAAGGTCGAACCTTGAGGACGAAGTCGCACTGGTCGATCACTTCGATGTCGGCTTGGCCTTTGATGATGACGACTGCCTTTTCCTGGGAGGCGCCGGACATGGACGTCTCTGATTGGATCTCATAGTCGTAGCTGTACGTGTTGCCAGGCTGGTAGCGGAACTTGGTCGGGGCTGTGTGAGAGAGCTCAATGTTATTATTGTATACCACGGGGAGCACGGAGCGACAGGTATTGTGTACGTGTGTGTGTGCGCTCGCTTGTGTGTATGCATGTGTGCGTGTGTATGTGTGAATTGCCATAACACATCTGAATTTTTATTTTTATCGTTTTTAATTAATTCAACTCCAAAACGCTATATGAAATTGTTAGCATTGCTTAAATTAAAAATACTTGAACTGCATCTTCAGTATTTGTAATTCCTCACCTAGGCTACCCCCGTTTCTAGCTGCGGCCCAATAGACGTTCGGACACATAAACTAAACTAAATTAAACTAAACGGAACTAAACTAAACTAAGCTAAACAAAACTGAAGTACACTAAAGTACACTAAACTAAACTAATCCAAACTAAACTACACTAAATTTGAAACTAAAATTATATTGAAAAAATCTTAAATGATGCCAGTTACTTACTATCACATGTCTGGGCGCAGGTGTCTGATGTGGGCAATGGGCCTGTAAATAAAACAAACAACCTCATTGTAATTTTAGTTTTGAGAAGAATGATTGAATAAACGTTGAAGTTTAACACCCATTTCCACCATTTGCGATTCGGCAGACTGTGATAACCATCTCAGGAAAAAGGGTTAGGGACCTAAGTCAGAATGAGAAAAAGAAGAAGATTTAATAATATAAAAGAAAGAAGGAAAGAAAGAAAGAAAGAAAGAAAGAAAGAAAGAAAGAAAGAAAGAAAGAGGAAAAGCTCAAAATATACATACAAATAAATAATTATAATTAAAATATTTCAAAGTATTGGTCTGATCCCATAAAATTAACATAATTCATGCACGATTAATTTGAACAAACTTTAAATTTACTCTGAGGAAATCAAACAATGAAACACAACTTTATTGGGAAGCAGTCTTTGTACGTAAACATTGAATCCTTCGACCTCCCATTAAGTACATATAATTAGATAAAGAAGTAAAATAATGTATGGACAAATTGAAATCAAAGAATAATTTAATTCTTCAATTAAACCCAGATGATTAAATTTATTTTTTTAAAACTCCAACAGAATAAAATTCTACAAACAAATAAAACGACATAAAGAATATTCGGGAGTAAATTAAGTAGCCATTACAATAAACAAAGACGAATAAATAAAAGATCATAACGGAATAAACAAATCTACATAAACACGAAAATAAACAATATACATTAAGTACAAAAAACAACTTCAAACTCAACAAATTCAAACTCACCACACATTAAAAAAAAGAATCAGAGAAATGCAACAAAACAGAATAGACTAGAACATAATAGAACAGAACAGAACAGGGCAGACTAGACTAGACTAGAATAGAATAGAACACAATAGGTCAGGCTAGACTAGGATAGAATAGGACAGAACAGAAAAAAATAGACTAGAGTAGAACAGAACATAAAAGAATAGACTATATTAAAATATATTAGAATAGAACAGAAACATAAAAGAATAGACTAGATTAGAATAGATTAGAATAGAACAGAACAGAATAGAATAGAATAGAATAGAATAGAACAGAATATAAAAGATTAGACAAGAATATAATACAATAGAACAGAGCAGAACAGAATAGACTAGAATAAAATAGGACAGAACAGGGCAGACTAGACTAGAATAGAAAAACCAAAGTAGACCTATATTAGATAAATAACTCAACAAATGAAACAAAGACCTAGTAAAATAAAGCAAAACATAAGAGAATAAAATAAAATAAAATAAAATAATACAAGAATTAACATAAAATAAAATAAAATAACCAAAGAATTGAACGCACGCCGACTTCAATTAAAAAAAAAAAATGTTCCATCGAAAGCGTCTTGAATGTGTTACACTCGGTTTGATGATGGTGTTTTTCTTTATCAGTATTTGATTCAGCCCCGATGCTGAAGTCCTGATAAGGTGTAACTCTGATTCGTTTATCCACGCAGCCTGCTCACTCATCAACAAGTCTTGAGTCGACGTATGAAGTTTACCACTTTTATTCAGCACACATCAACAACTGCATACAATCGCCTTTTCACTCTCAACTTTTTACTTTCCAACTCACTATCAACAACAACTTCCCAAAACAGCGCGGCACATAATTTTATAACCTCTCTCTCTTCCCGAACAATTTCGAACACAGTAGAAATGACGCACTACCACCAATCAAATAAAAGATCGTCATCACTGACTTACGTCATACATATTTCTTCTCCTTCCGCCATACTTCGATATTTATCGAGAAGTTTCCATCGATAGTAAATACTAAAATCTAGAGAATTCTCCAATAATATCGACTAACGAAAATTATCAACGTTATACAAAGCCTCTCCTAACAACAATGCAAACTCAAATCAAAGGTAAATAAACTCCATTATTGAATACTTTGCAAAACGAAACGATTAGATCTATGGTGCGCGTTTCAGTCATACTTTCGTTCGCGTTTCAACGTAACATAACCCCCCACTCAAGAAGAAATTTACCCAATTTCTGTCAACAACGTTGAAACGTAATGCACAAACAAAGTACAGAATTAAGACTTATTTCAGACTGTCTGAATACTGTCATTATGCTCAGTTCATTCACACAGAGTCAATGTTCTTCCATCCGCAAGTCTATCTGGATATTGTCGATGTTCACATTTATCTACACAGTCAATGTTTTTTCATCCGCAAGGAAACGACGCCCTCGTCAGTTGCGGTTGTCATCGGCCCAGGGTCAAAGACGATGATCACGTGGGCTTTCCTGGAATCAATGCACCCTCCGTTGTTTCCTTCTTCCGTCGGATGTCCGACGCAGTCGACGTTGTCAGCTCCCAGGATGCACTTGCTGGGTCTCACGATCAGGTTGGCTTCTTGAAGACGGTGGAACAGCTCCCTCAAGGTCTGCGGATGCTCCTTTCAGGTCTGGGTGTGGACTTCATGTTCGACCAAAGTCGTAGAGCCTGGGACATCACTGAAGCTATGGCGAAATTCGCCCATAAGGTCCTTGAGCTCCAACTTTTGACCTTCCGTCAAGCCTGGTCCTAGCTTAACGTCATCAATGCCTTCTTTGCTGTGGAAGTCTCCAAGTTCCAACAGTTCCTCGCTGTAAGGAACGGGATTTTCCCGGTATTTTTTAAATTAAAATTAATTAATGATTTTTTGATTGGCTAAAAGCCTTGAGCCAATGAATGAAGAGATACTTTGAATTAGAGGGGAAATTAGTCAGTCGACGGGTTGATGTTATAACGTGAGGTCGAGTGTGTATGTAGGCCAAGGAAAGAACAAAAAGTTAAAAGAAGAAAGTGAAAAGTAAATTGTAAAACTAAAGGAAGTAGAAAGCGTGAAAGTCTATCAAGGTGTATAGATTCTACGGTCTTTCTCTCTGGAAGTGGATGCTTATTTTGTGCTGTAAAGAATACAGGTATTTGCAAGGTTTTTCATGATTGTAAAATGGCGGATAAGTATATTTTTGTATTGATAGGTAGTGAGCTGTTGTCCACTGAGATGGAATGTTGAATTTTCATTGATGTAATAGTATTATTAATTACGTGGGGCGATAGTTGTAGAGTAGTAGATAATGAAATATGAATGGAATGCGTGAGCTTGGTTAATAGTAATTTTCATTCATGAAGTGATTACCTGGATATGAATAGTAATGGGGGAGGAAGGAAAGGGTGATCGCATACGAAACAGAATGGAACAAAGCGAGGAACAAAGGGAGGTGAGAAAGGGTGAAAACTAAAGAAGAATATATAAAGTATCCGAGTCAGAGAATTGACGTTTGAATATGTATATTGTACAGCGGCCTACTTGGAGCCGAGAGACCAACTGGAGATTGGGAGCCTGTTGGGGCTACTGGCTTACTGGGGAGCAGAATTGGCTCTATCCTGTCCGAGGCGAGGACAAGGGGATCTCAGAGGCACCGGAGGGGAAACGACTCTGTTTCCACATTTGACCAAGACAACGTCTTCTCCGAACGGACTGGGGCAGGAGGATAGTCCCTCCGTTCGTCGACGCTCATCTATCGTCGACGCTTCTCTATCGTCGACCCCCGTCTCGCGTCGATGTGTGTGTGGCAACGTGTGCCAGATTTTGTGAACCCGGGACCCTCGGAAAATAAGGTACTGTAAAGTTGAGCATTTGTTGCATTGACCAGGACAAGAAATTGCCGGTCTCGATTTTCCGTTCCGAGTGTCAGACTCGTCGTCGTCGCATATGTGTGAGACATTGGGATAAGCCCATCTGTGATAGATTATTTGTATGAAAGGATTGGAGTGAAAGTTGATATAAAAGGTGTTGATTATTTATATAAATTTTGAGAACGTTTTTGAGAACGTGGAACGGATATCTGGTGTTGGTGTTTGTCTGTGTTGGGAAGAATCCGTACGTTTGTGGGTGTGTCCGTAAACAGAGAACGTGCACGCACGCATAATTCACTTTAGGAGTCATATACACATATTTTGCACTTACACTAAATATCCATTCGCTACACTCGCTGTCAAAGCTGTTGTCGATCTCAGCCGCTGTTGCTGCCTGCACAGTCTCTGATGGCCTTTCCACGTACAGCTTAAGAAAGTTGGCGTGGTATATCTTGGAATGTTGACCGACCTTCACCTTGTAGTCGTTGATCCCCACCACGATCTCCACTTCGTACGGGCCTTTCCACTGCATCAGCAACTTATTATGATCGGTAGGTAGCAGCACCAGCACTTTGTTGCCAGGTTTGAACTTCCTGTTTACAGCCCTACGATCGTAGTAGTGCTTTCCACAGTCCTGGGACTTCTTCAGGTTTTCTCTGGCTATCTCGAGAGTCTGCTCCAGCTTCTCTCGTAGCTCAAACACGTACTGGTAACTGTTCTTCACCGCTGGGGTGTCTACTTCTTTCGTCCACAGTTCTTTCAGGATGTGCATCGGCCCTCGGATGGTTCTTCCGTACAACAGCTCGAACGGAGAACAGCCGGTGGACTCCTGCGGTACTTCTCTGTAGGCGAAAAGTAAGGCGTTGATGTAGCGATGCCATTGTCTGGGCTGCTCGCTGCACAGTTTCTTCAGGGTGGACTTCAGCGTAGCATTGAACTTTTCGACAAGCCCGTTGCACATCGGATGGTAGGGTGTCGTAGTCAAATGCCGGATGCTCAGCAGTCTGTTGACCTCCTTCATGCAGTCAGAGACGAACTGCGTCCCGAGGTCTGTCAGAATTTCTTCAGGCACTCCAAGTCTACTGAACATGTCCACCAGTGCCTCTGCTACAGTTTCAGTGTCAATCTTCTTCAGAGGCACTGCTTCTGGGTACCGAGTCGCATAGTCCACTAAAGTCAGTACCCACCGATGGCCTTCTTCACTCGGAGGTCTTATTTCGCCGATTAAGTCTAAGGCCACCCTCTTGAAAGGTCGGTCGATCAGAGGCATCCTCTGCATAGGCACTTTCGGGACCCTTCCTCGAGGTATGGTCTTCTGGCAAATGTCACATGATCGGCAGAAACGGCTGACGTCCGCATGAAGTCCTGGCCAGTAGAACACCGCCTGGATTCTATCCGACGTCTTCTTGATACCCAGGTGACCTCCCATGATTGAGTCATGCGCTACTTCCATCACCTGGCGCCTTAGGGGTAACGGTACCAATACTTGACGTAGTGGTTTCCCTCCGTTGACCCTCGGGTGCTGGAAGATTCGGTACAGGATCTTGGCCTTCACCTCAAAATAGACCGTACCACTGCCTTTGGTCACGTGGTCTTGGCGGTTCCTGTACTTGTTTAAAGTGCTATCAGCTTCCTGGAGTTGGATCAGTTTATCTCTGTCCACGATGGCAGCTTTGGAGCTGTCGGCGACCTTCAGTGGCGTAGACGTCTTGTCTCTCTTGGCCTGGGCCCTAGTAGTAGCGGCACCGACGATCTCTGGTCGGCAGGGCTGAGCCGGAGTAACCACATTGTCCCGTAGCAGCTCTGTAAGGTCTCCGTCGGGAAATGGCAGTGGATCCTCCTCCACAACTTCGACGCGTTGGGTTGAGGCAGGACTAGCGACTCCACTCTGGATCGGGGTCGTCGGGTCGTCTCGCGCCGTCGATATTCCCGATCATCAAATCATACAACGGCTTCTTCAGGCAAACCGCTTCTACTTCGCCTATGTAGAAAGGAGTGCTGGCTTGAATCTTCGCAACTGGCGCTCTCACACATTTGCTGTCGGCCATAAGTGGTGTCGGATAGTGCAGTGGTTGGAGCACTCGCTACTGTGTCGAAAGTGAAGCACCGTCCGGTGCGGTTAGCACTTGGATGGGTGACCGCTAAGGCGTGAAGCGACAAATAACAACGCCCCCAGTTGACTCAACTGTGATTGAGTACCTACTCTCTTGAGGGTGGGGAAGGTAAAGCAGCGAGGGAGAGAGTTGGGCATCACCCTCATTACGCTGGCCCAAGATAAGTGTGATCTCCAACATCACGCTCCCCTACGGCCACAAGGCTATGGGACTACCTTTACCTTTACCATAAGTGTCCATTTTGAATCGCCAGTGAACTGTTCTTTAGCGATTAGGTCTTCTCTGACGATGACCCCACTGCAGCCAGAGTCTCTTAAGACAGTCACTTCATGATTTCCGACGCGTCCCTTTGAAACAGGCATGTTCTGGACGGTCACAGCTGCGCTGGCGACGACGGGGATGGATTTTCCGTTGGCAAGGAGAAGTTGGCCATCAGTTATGCACTCTTGCACGTCCGCATGAGTAGCTGTGCGCTCGGTCTCACTCGGAAGAATGACGCTCCCGCCGCACACTTGATGGTCAGATCTACTGGATTGCCGTTGATTGGAGAACCGCCTCTGCCGGTTGCCCGCCGCTGCGTTGTCCGTACTACTCCGCTGTGCGCTACTTTTGTTTTGAGGACAATTAGCCGCTCTGTGGTCTGTAGCGTTGCAGGTGAAACAGCCTCTTGAATGCCCTTCCCTGGGAGGAGGCGCGCGTGGAGTCCGTCTGTTTCTGGTTCGTGTGGCTCCCCTGGATCTGGTTCACATGGTTTCCAGTCTTCTGAAAATGTTTCGTCGCGCTGGGTGGCCCCAGGGTCTTCCCATGAGCGATGAGATATCTTTCAGCAGCCTCAGTCACATCTTTAAGCGTCTGCAGCTTTTGCTCTTCTAAGTGGGTCGCTAGGTCCTTGTGACAGGCATTGAGAAATTGTTCCTTCACGATCAGGTCATGGAGACTGTCGTAAGACTTCCTTTCGCCTGATAACTCCACCCACTTGTGTAGATATGACGACAGGCGCTCCACAAACTGCTTTGGCGTCTCGTCTGACTTAGGCCGGCATTCACGGAAGCGTTTACGGTAGCCCTTCTCTGTAAAGTTGTAGCACTGCAATAGGGCCTCTTTCAAGACGTCGTAGTCTTTAGCGTCATCGTCCGACAATCTGGTGTAGACGTCGAGTGCTTGCCCCGTCAGAAGTGCACTTAGTCGAATCGCCCAGTCTTGAGGTTGCCAGTTAGAGCTTTTGGCAAACCTTTCAAATCTCGCCAAATAACTGTCGATCTGGTCCTTCCCGTCGACAAACGCTGGCAATTTTGGAGCTTTGTTGTCACTGATAACTTGTGGCGCATGCTGATTGTTTTGGATACGCGCCAACTCTAGCTGGTATTGGCGCTCAGCTTCTCTTTCTTCACGCCTGCGCTCATCTTCTCTTTCTTTCCGCTGCTCTTCTCTTTCTTGCCGCTGCTGTTCAATTTCCAGACGCTTCAGGTCTAATTCTCTTTCTTCTCGGCGACGCTGTTCTTCCTTTTCTAGACGCTTCTCTTCTAATTCTCGTTCTTGTATTCTCTCCTGGGACTTGACGTACTCCGTCAACTGTTTCCATTTTAGATTCAGTTGAATCCCTTTCTGCCAGAAGTCAGCCATCTTGATGCTTCCGGAAAGTTCTGGAAAGTTCTTTTCTGGAAAGTTCTTTTCTGGAAAGTTTTTTTCTGGAAAGTTCTTGACTGTGCTGTACCTTTCTAGACTGTTTTAGAACAGCACGCTTTCTGCAGTAGCGCTGATGCTTGTCACTAGTCGCCTTCGCTGACGCAGGCCCCGCTGTCCTCGTCGTATGCGACGCTGCACCACGCTAGAGTTGATGTACACGCTCCTGTGCTGAAGTAGACGCGACGTCCGCTCGTCGCTCTCTAATATTGGCGATGTAGCTCCGAGACTGTCCCTCGACGTAGTCTTGCGGCAGCCACGTAGTCCCGATCTGTTGTTCGCTCACGAAGCAACTCTTCAGCGACTACACGCCCTTGCAGTCAACCCGAACCTATCGGTGATGTAGTCCCAGTATGTTGGCCCTCTCGACGCAACTCGTTGGCGGCTACCCTCGATGACTGCCTCTCGTAACGTTGACTCGCCTGTTGTAGCAGTTGAACCCTTGACTATGGCGTGAATCCCGGCTTGGCCCCCAAAATGTTACACTCGGTTTGATGATGGTGTTTTTCTTTATCAGTATTTGATTCAGCCCCGATGCTGAAGTCCTGATAAGGTGTAACTCTGATTCGTTTATCCACGCAGCCTGCTCACTCATCAACAAGTCTTGAGTCGACGTATGAAGTTTTCCACTTTTATTCAGCACACATCAACAACTGCATACAATCGCCTTTTCACTCTCAACTTTTTACTTTCCAACTCACTATCAACAACAACTTCCCAAAACAGCGCGGCACATAATTTTATAACCTCTCTCTCTTCCCGAACAATTTCGAACACAGTAGAAATGACGCACTACCACCAATCAAACAAAAGATCGTCATCACTGACTTACGTCATACATATTTCTTCTCCTTCCGCCATACTTGATATTTATCGGGAAGTTTCCATCGATAGTAAATACTAAAATCTAGAGAATTCTCCAATAATATCGACTAACGAAAATTATCAACGTTATACAAAGCCTCTCCTAACAACAATGCAAACTCAAATCAAAGGTAAATAAACTCCATTATTGAATACTTTGCAAAACGAAACGATTAGATCTATGGTGCACGTTTCAGTCATACTTTCGTTCGCGTTTCAACGTAACAGAATGATAATAAAATAAAACGGGTGTAGGAATAGATTAATAAATGAAAGAATATATAAATAAATATATAAATAAATACAACAGTGAATAAATAAGGAAATTGATAAAATAAATAAATGGATAAAATAAATAAATAAATAAATAAAGGTACGACTTACCTGCGGTTGCGCAAGCCAGCAAGGCGAGGCAGACCAGCAATAGCTTGGTCTCCATTATGCGGTGTGTCACAAGGTTCTGAATTGGTCCCACCTCTCTTCTTTCTTTGTCTTGTGAGCCTTGCTAGTAAAAACGTTAAGGTTCGGTCACATTCGCTGTCTTGCTTCTGCAGAGCCCCGGGGCCTGTCTTTTATACCACACTCCGAGAGTCAAAGTTTAGTCGTCCAGGGTGTGGGTGATGCTGCTGATGATGATGATGGCGGTGGTGGTGGTGGTAGTGATGGCCGCGATAGTGATAGTAAGAGAAAGAGAGATTGTTAGGTCAAAGGGGTAAAGAGAGGGGTGGTGAAGGGTAAGGTTGTGGTGATTGAGGTGATTGCGACAAAGTGCATCAGCATCCAAAGTTATTTGCGTGGTTGACTGCGCTTGCTAACTTGTTTCATAATGGAACAAGGGGCAAGGACGATGATGTTGGTGATACTGATAGTGAAGAGGAGTGTCAATTATGTGATAGCAGGAACTATATAGGTCGTTGAGTGAAAGGGTCATCAAACTACTAATGCAATTATGAATTATATAGTTCTGCTCATTATATCTCATCCCATCCTACATTTTTTAAATTTATTTATTTGTTCATTTATTTATGTATTTTTAAGTTGTTGTTGTTTTTACACTAACATTTAAACATACAAACATGTACACACACACACACACATATCGTGCCTACACTCAAAACTTTATTTCAATGGATGAAACATTTACTGAGTTCTCGACAACAAACTGTCCTTTGACCAAAACACAGCTGCGATAGAAAAGAAATGCCGACCTCGACAGTACTGCCTTCAGAAACTCCGTTCTTTGAACATCAGCCGACCCATTCTTTCTTCTTTTTATCGCTGTTTTATTGAATCAGTTTTGACTTTTGGTTTTATCTGCTGGTTTGGAGGGCTAAGTGTAAAGAACAAGAGGGTGCTTGACAAATTGGTGAGAATGTGTGCGAGAGTGACGGGTGAAAGACAAAACAGTTTGAGAGAACTGCATGAATACCGTGTGGTGAGGAAGGCGGGAGTGGTTATGAAAGACACTTCACATGTTTTGGCAAAGTATTATAAAATGTTGCCCTCTGGTCGCAGACTGCGTGTGCCTAAATGTTCTCTCGTAAGAACAAAAAACAGTTTTATTCCAAAATCTATTGAGTTTTTAAATAAGCGCTAAGTAATATTTTTGTATATAAGATCTTGATGTTTGTGATGATGTTTGAGATGTCATTTAATACTGGAAATTTAATATAGATGTAGTCTACTGTGTACTTGTTTTATCTATGTATGTATTGTTTTAATGTTTCATACCGATCAGCAATTGTATGTCCTAATTTCTCTGTTGAGATAATAAAGTATTCTTGAACTTGAACTTGAACTAGTAACCAACTGATTCAGCAGCTGAGTGGCTCTCAAGTTCACTATCAACGTGTGTTACGTTGAAACGCGAACGAAAGTATGTCGGAAGCGTGTACGATAGATCTAATCGTTTCGATTTGCAAAGTATTCAATAATGGAGTTTATTTACCTTTGATTTGAGTTTGCATTGTTGTTAGGAGAGGCTTTGTATAACGTTGATAATTTTCGTTAGTCGATATTGTTGTAGAATCTTCTGGATCGGCTTGTTTACTATCGATCGAAGATTCGGGATAATTGTAGAAATTTGAAGGAACGATCCGGAAGGAGAAGAAATGTGTAATGACGTAAGTCAGTGATGACGATCTTTAGTTCGATTGGTGGCAGTACGTCATTTCTACCATGTACCAAATTGTTCCAGAAAAGAGAGAGGTTATTTAATCGTGTGCCGAGTTGCTGTTGAGGGATAGTAAAGTTGTTGATAGTGATTTGGAGAGTTGCTGTGAAAGTTGTTGAGTTGAGAATTGTATGCAGTTGTTGGTGTGTGCTGAATAAAAGTGGAAAACTTCATACGTCGACTTTGTGAATTGTATGCTGTTTGGACGGGTTACGTGAATAAACGAATCTGAGTTACACAACTATCAGGAATTCAAGCATCGGGGCTGAATCAGATACTGATAGAAAACACCAACATTATACGGAGTGTAACATTTTGGGGGTCAAGCCGCGATTCACGCCATAGCCAAGGGTTCAACTGCTACAACAAGCGAGTCAACGTTACGAGAGGCAGTCATCGAGGGTAGCCGCCAAC
This sequence comes from Oncomelania hupensis, assembly GCA_036898135.1. Classification (NCBI taxonomy): domain Eukaryota; kingdom Metazoa; phylum Mollusca; class Gastropoda; order Littorinimorpha; family Pomatiopsidae; genus Oncomelania; species Oncomelania hupensis. The sequence goes on from CM072516.1 coordinate 36,817,908, forward strand.
AAGTTGCGTCGAGAGGGGCCAACATACTGGGACTACATCCGATAGGTTCGGGTTGACTGCAAGGGCGTGTAGTCGCTGAAGAGTTGCTTCGTGAGCGAACAACAGATCGGGACTACGTTGCTGCCGTTAGACTACGTCGAGGGACAGTCTCGGAGCTACATCGCTAGTATTAGAGAGAGCGACGAGCGGACGTCGCGTCTACTTCAGCACAGGAGCGTATACATCAACACCAGCGTGGTGCAGCGTCGCATACGACGAGGACAGCGGTGCCTGCGTCAGCGAAGGCGACTAGTGACAAGCATCAGCGCTACTGCAGAAAGCGTGCTGTTCTAGGACAGTCTAGAAAGGTACAGCACAGTCAAGAACTTTCCAGAAAAAAAAGAACTCTACAGTCAAGAACTTTCCAGAAAAGAACTTTCCAGAATAGAACTTTCCAGAAGCATCAAGATGGCTGACTTCTGGCAGAAAGGGGTTGAACTGAATCTAAAAGGCAAGCAGCTGACGGAGTACGTCAAGTCTCAGGAGAGAATACGAGAAAGAGAATTGGAAGAGAAGCGTCTAGAAAAAGAAATAGAACTAGAACAGAAGCGTCTAGAAGTAGAAGAGCAGCGTCGCCGTGAAGAACGAGAATTAGAAGAGCAGCGTCGCCGTGAAGAAAGAGAATTTGAACTGAAGCGTCTGGAAATTGAACAGCAGCGGCAAGAAAGAGAAGATGAGCGCAGGCGTGAGGAAAGAGAAGCTGATCGGCAGTTCCAACTAGAGTTGGCGCGCATCCAGCAACAGCAGCATGCGCCACAAGTTATCAGTGACAACACGGCTCCAAAATTGCCAGCTTTCGTCGACGGGAAGGACCAGATTGACAGTTATCTGGCGAGATTCGAAAGGTTCGCTGAAAGCTCTAACTGGCAACCTCAAGACTGGGCAATTCGACTGAGTGCACTCCTGACGGGGCAAGCTCTCGAAGTTTACACCAGACTGTCGAACGATGACGCCAAAAACTACGACGTCTTGAAAGAGGCCCTGTTGCAGTGCTACAACTTTACAGAGAAGGGCTACCGTAAACGCTTCCGTGAATGCCGGCCTAAGTCAGACGAGACGCCAAAGCAGTTTGTGGAGCGCCTGTCGTCATATCTACACAAGTGGGTGGAGTTATCAGGCGAAATGAAGTCTTACGACAGTCTCCATGACCTGATTGTGAAAGAACAATTTCTCAATGCCTGTCACAAGGACCTAGCGACCCACTTAGAAGAACAAAAGCTGCAGACGCTTAAAGATGTGACTGAGGCTGCTGAAAGATATCTCATCGCTCATGGGAAAACCCTGGGGCCACCCAGCGCGACGAAACATTTTCAGAAGACTGGAAACCATGTGAACCAGATCCAGGGAAGCCAGACGAGCCAGAGACAGACAGACTCCACGCCTCCTCCCAGGGAAGGGCATTCAAGGGGCTGTTTCACCTGCAACGCTACAGACCACAGAGCTTCTAACTGTCCTCAAAACAAAAGTAGCGGACAGCGGAGCAGTACGGACAACGCAGCGGCGGGCAACCGGCAGAGGCGGTTTTCCAATCAACGGCAAACCAGTAGATCTGACCATCAGGTGTGCGGCGGGAGCGTCATTCTTCCGAGTGAGACCGAACGCACAGCTACCCCTGCGGACGTGCAAGAGTGCATGACCGATGGCCAACTTCTTCTTGCCAACGGAAAATCCATCCCCGTCGTCGCCAGCGCAGCTGTGACCGTCCAGAACATGCCTGTTTCAAAGGGACGCGTCGGAAATCATGAAGTGACTGTCTTAAGAGACTCTGGCTGCAGTGGGGTCATCGTCAGAGAAGACTTAATCGCTAAAGAACAGTTCACTGGCGATTCAAACTGGACACTTATGGCCGACAGCAAATGTTTGAAAGCGCCAGTTGCGAAGATTCATGTCAACACCCCTTTCTACATAGGCGAAGTAGAAGCGGTTTGCCTGAAGAAGCCGCTGTATGATTTGATGATCGGGAACATCGATGGCGCGAGACGACCCGACGACCCCGATCCAGAATGGAGTCCTGCCTCAACCCAACACGTCGAAGTTGTGGAGGAGGATCCATTGCCATTTCCCGATGGAGACCTTACAGAGCTGCTACGGGACAATGTGGTTACTCCGGCTCAGCCCTGCCGACCAGAGATCGTCGGTGCCGTTACTACCAGGGCCCAGGCCAAGAGAGACAAGATGTCTACGCCACTGAAGGTCGCCGACAACTCCAAAGCTGCCATCGTGGACAGAGATAAGCTGATCCAGCTTCAGGAAGCTGATAGCACTTTAAACAAGTACAGGAACCGCCAAGACCACGTGACCAAAGGCAGTGGTACGGTCTATTTTGAGGTGAAGGCCAAGATCCTGTACCGAATCTTCCAGCACCCGAGGGTCAACGGAGGGAAACCACTACGTCAGGTATTGGTACCGTTACCCCTAAGGCGCCAGGTGATGGAAGTAGCGCATGACTCAATCATGGGAGGTCACCTGGGCATCAAGAAGACGTCGGACAGAATCCAGGCGGTGTTCTACTGGCCAGGACTTCATGCGGACGTCAGCCGTTTCTGCCGATCATGTGACATTTGCCAGAAAACCATACCTCGAGGAAGGGTCCCGAAAGTGCCAATGCAGAGGATGCCTCTGATCGACCGACCTTTCAAGAGGGTGGCCTTAGACTTAATCGGCGAAATAAGACCTCCGAGTGAAGAAGGTCATCGATGGGTACTGACTTTAGTAGACTATGCGACTCGGTACCCAGAAGCAGTGCCACTGAAGAAGATTGACACTGAAACTGTAGCAGAGGCACTGGTGGACATGTTCAGTAGACTTGGAGTGCCTGAAGAAATTCTGACAGACCTCGGGACGCAGTTCGTCTCTGACTGCATGAAGGAGGTCAACAGACTGCTGAGCATCCGGCATTTGACTACGACACCCTACCATCCGATGTGCAACGGGCTTGTCGAGAAGTTCAATGCTACGCTGAAGTCCACCCTGAAGAAACTGTGCAGCGAGCAGCCCAGACAATGGCATCGCTATATCAACGCCTTACTTTTCGCCTACAGAGAAGTACCGCAGGAGTCCACCGGCTTTTCTCCGTTCGAGCTGCTGTACGGAAGAACTATCCGAGGGCCGATGCACATCCTAAAAGAACTGTGGACGAAAGAAGTAGACACCCCAGAGGTGAAGAACAGCTACCAGTACGTGTTTGAGCTACGGGAGAAGCTGGAGCAGACTCTCGAGATAGCCAGAGAAAACCTGAAGAAGTCCCAGGACTGTGGAAAGCACTACTATGATCGTAGGGCTGTGAGCAGGAAGTTCAAACCTGGCAACAAAGTGCTGGTGCTGCTACCTACCGATCATAATAAGTTGCTGATGCAGTGGAAAGGCCCGTACGAAGTGGAGACCGTGGTGGGGATCAACGACTACAAGGTGAAGGTCGGCCAGCATTCTAAGATATACCACGCCAACCTCCTTAAGCTGTACGTGGAAAGGCCGTCAGAGACTGTACGCGCAGCAACAGCAGCTGTGACCGACGACAGCTTTGACAGCGAAGAACTGTTGGAACTGGGAGACTTCCACAGCAAAGAAGGCATCAATGATGTTAAGCTAGGACCAAGCTTGACGGAAGGTCAAAAGATGGAGCTCAAGGACCTTATGGGCGAGTTTCCCCACAAATTCAGCGATGTCCCTGGCTCTACAACTTTGGTCGAACATGAAGTCCACACCCAGACCTGGAAGGAGCATCTGCAGACCTTGAGGGAGCTGTTCCACCGTCCCGCAGAAGCCAACCTGACCGTGAGACCCAGCGAATGCATCCTGGGAGCTGACAACGTCGACTGCGTCGGACGTCCGATGGAAGAAGGAGACCACGGAGGACGCACTGATTCCGGGGAAGCCCACGTGATCATCGTCTTTGACCCTGGGCCGATGACGACCGCAACTGACGAGGGCGTCGTTTCCTTGCGAATGAAAGAACATTGACTGTATCCAGAAAGACTTGCAGATGAGAAACTTTGACTCTGTGTGAATGAACTGTGAACATTGACATTATCCAGGCAGATTTGAAGATGAAAACCATTGACTCTGTGTAGATAAGCTGAGCGCAATTACAGTATTCAGAAAGTCTTAAATTAGTTTCAATTGTGGACTTTGTTTGTGCATTACGTTTCAACGTTGTTGAAAGAAATTGGGTAAATTTCTTCTTGAGTGGGGGGTTATGTTACGTTGAAACGCGAACGAAAGTATGTCGGAAGCGTGTACGATAGATCTAATCGTTTCGATTTGCAAAGTATTCAATAATGGAGTTTATTTACCTTTGATTTGAGTTTGCATTGTTGTTAGGAGAGGCTTTGTATAACGTTGATAATTTTCGTTAGTCGATATTGTTGTAGAATCTTCTGGATCGGCTTGTTTACTATCGATCGAAGATTCGGGATAATTGTAGAAATTTGAAGGAACGATCCGGAAGGAGAAGAAATGTGTAATGACGTAAGTCAGTGATGACGATCTTTAGTTCGATTGGTGGCAGTACGTCATTTCTAACATGTACCAAATTGTTCCAGAAAAGAGAGAGGTTATTTAATCGTGTGCCGAGTTGCTGTTGAGGGATAGTAAAGTTGTTGATAGTGATTTGGAGAGTTGCTGTGAAAGTTGTTGAGTTGAGAATTGTATGCAGTTGTTGGTGTGTGCTGAATAAAAGTGGAAAACTTCATACGTCGACTTTGTGAATTGTATGCTGTTTGGACGGGTTGCGTGAATAAACGAATCTGAGTTACACAACTATCAGGAATTCAAGCATCGGGGCTGAATCAGATACTGATAGAAAACACCAACATTAAACGGAGTGTAACAACGTGCAACTCTGAGGATGTGGGAAGAGATGATGGTGATGATGAGGGAGAGAGGCAAGCTAAAAATGACACACTAAGACAGTCACGGTATGCATACGTGACAGATCACACTATAGGAACATCTCTTGTTGGAGATAGAGTAATGTGAACCAATCTCTCTCTCTCTCTTTTCTCTCTCTCTCTCTCTCTCTCTCTCTCTCTCTCTCTCTCTCTCTCTCTCTCTCTGTGTTTCTCTGCTCCGGAGTGGCGCAGTTGGCTAGTTCCGCAAAGGACAAACTTATGTGACTTTGGTACGACACTATTCAGGTGTGTGAAAAGTGTGAGTATAGATCTCCGTTCTTTGAGGCTGATTGGTGATTTGGGGAAAATCAAGTAGTAGTTACATTACATTACATTACATGATTATTGCTTTAGGTCCAGCGGACTCTTCCGAGCCAAATCAGGACCGGACAACCCCCAATCCGCATAAAAGATCTGCTGAAACAACCCTAGTGGTAAAACTGAAAGCTCTCCACCAGCCAGTCACTTTACAATAAAGACATCCCACGCAGGGGACGCTGAGACTGTACTCTAATTTATCGAACCCCCGTTTACAAAAACAAAATAGAATACAAACATCATTATAAATTATCAACAAAACACATACATATAAAATACCTACATTGCTAAATAATAACATCATAGGAAGCCCTAGTGACCACCTGGCAGAAAACGTCCAATATTCCCAAGCTGATCCAACAGACCTCATACACAAATAAGGAGTCTTGTCCAGGAAGAGTTTTCAAGAAAAAAGGTAGGTGACTGGTCATACACAAATAAGGAGTCTTGTCTAGCGAAGAAGAAGATAGTATAGCAGATTGATAGAACAGAGCAGGAATGAGAAAGAGCAAATGAGAAAGACAGCGACAGTGGGAATTTAAAGCACTAAATCAGAAAGTGCGGATACTATTTATACTGAAACCCCCGGCACTCCAACGGGGGTAATTAGTAGTAGTAGTAGTAGTAGTAGTAGTAGTAGTAGTAGTAGTAGTAGTGTAGGAACATTAAACATTGAAAAAAGGCCGGATCTGTAAAAGTTGCCTACCTATATCCAACGAAGAAACAAAACAAACAAAAAAAGAAAAAAGAAACAAAGAATTAAAAAAGAGGAGATAAAAAAAGAAGTAAGCTATCTCCTTCGGATGAGAGTATAAACTAAGATTTAAACTACTATAGTCTATAAACGCACGCAATCAATCGCACGGACTTTAAAGATCCTGATGCTCATGTGCTAGACGCGTGAGAGCTAGTTTCCCAAATACACTAAGCCAGTACTTATAAATGTCTCCTCCCTCCCCTCTTCACCCTATCCCCATCTCCGGTCGCCCAGGATAATGTGCTCAGTTGTCGGAACGTTAGACGAAGCGCCTCAGGGTGCCTCACAGGCGGCATGAGTTAGATCCTGTATCAGCCAGCGCCTTGAGCAGCTCTTGAGCTGGAAAAGCGCTAATTTGAGAACGATTACGTATATAATTATGCTGTTATATTTACTTTCGTTCATTGGAAATAATTTTAGGTTAATTATCTTAATTTTACGTTAATTTCTTTATAATTTAATAAGTTGTCGAATATCACAGATGTAAATAGAGGTTAACTTCATGAAATAAATAATCAATCAATTAATTAATCAATAATCTTTGTTAAAAAATATATTCGGTTTGGAGAAGAAGAGCAAGGGGATGAACAAAACAGCTGGTTCATTGACCTTGTGTTTACTTCACACTGCGGAACTGAAAGGTCGCTTTCAAAGCGGATGTACCACATAGCCTTGGAGCAAGAGAGCCAGCGCATTGCATCACTCAGAGTAGCTGCGACAGTTAAAATGATGGGGGCAGGTTTGAAGTACAGTGCGTCTCAGATCGAGGTCAAAGTTGATCCAGGTTCAAACCCTATGGTGGGCAACATAAAAAGTGGCAATGTTTTGTGTGTCACTGTCCAAGAATTAACAGAAAATAAAATAAAATAAAATAAACAAAGAATTGAATGCACACGGACATCAACAAAAAACAAAACAATATTCCATCGAAGGCGTCTTGAAGGATAATAAAATAAAACGGGTGCACGAATAGATTAATAAATGACAAAATATATAAATAAATAAATAAATAAATAAATAAATACAACAATGAATAAATAAAGAAATGAATAAAATAAATAAATTAAATAAATAAGTACAGGTACGACTTATCTGCGGTGGCGCAAGCCAGCAAGGCCAGGCAGACCACACAAAGAGGTTTATGGATGAACTAAATAAAAAGGAGTTTCTTGCGCCTGTGGCTTACGTACTGTCTGAAAGTGGAGCCTATAGCTTTCTTGCCCCTATGACTCGCACGTGCAACCATGACATGGCATAATCGACTGACCTTTGACATTGTCATCTTCTGGCCGTGTTAAAATGGCGACTGTGGTGGTTGTCACGTGGGGTTTATGGGCTCTGCACAATGGAATTATGGACCCTCACGTTTATTCGGTGGGAACTGCTAGTAAGTCACCCTATGAATTACTTTAATAAATTTATTTGTTTAGCTCGTTCTGTGTTAAGGTTGGGGTACAGAAATAGATAGAAAAATGGTAAAAGAATACTGTCACACTAGCTTTCACACGGCTATGAATCATATGTAGTCCAGCCACTTGATAACAGTTAAAATCACACATTTATTTCTTCTACTCTATACAAGATTCTCTAAGTACTAATCTAACTTAAAAAGTCTCTTTCAATGCTAATAGTTCGATCGCTGATAGTCTAGGCAGCTGTTATATCTTCCTCGGGCACTTTCTATAATATTTCATGTAGATTTGGACTACTGTGGTCCGTTTTACAGTTTCTCAAGAGTTGGACTACTGTGGTCCTGTTATGATCAGTTTAAGTGCACCTTCGCCTTATGCACTTAACTCATGTGTGGGGTGTTCGAAGTCCTTCTGTGAGGTAGCTTCTGGTACACCTTTGTCGTTGTGTAGTTGGGTTCCCTTGCCACGCTGTGGGGTCTGACAGGGTGTTTTTTCGGGTATCTCTTTCCGTCTTGTGCGGTAGAGTCTCCTCAACCAACTAGTCGTCTCTGTGGAGTGGGGTGCACAGGATAGCTCGGGATAGCTCGGGATAGCTTGGGATAGCTCGCCTGCTCGTCTGTAATATAAGAGACGAAATTCTGCACAACCCTGAATAATCGGTTTGTGCAGAGCGTCTCACTGAAAGCCAAAGTAGCCCTCAGTGATAGCTCCACATCTCTATACATAAGCGACGAACATTCTGCTACTTCCGGGTTCCACTGGAATCTCACTCTAAATTCCTATACATACATAAATATAAATCGTGGCTAACTATACACATACAGAATTAATAATATTATAAACATTCACGGGTACAGCCACTGGTCTGCAAACATACATATAAGTTAAACAACAGTGGTTCCGTACGGGATACAACATGGCGGCGCAACCGGTCGTGTTTCACCTCGTGGTAGGCTCTTCCACGTGGTCCCGCAAATTCGGATTAACAATTCACATTTATGCATAGCAATTTCTTCAAACATAATTTCAACAATAATACAAATATATCACGATGAAACAGAAGGGTGTTCATTTACCTGTTTGACAAGTTCAGGCCCGCGATGACTTGATAGAATTCTAAGATTCTAAGTCCTGCTTCCTGGTCTATGAGTGAAGATAGTTCTCTGCTAGCTAAGTAGATGTTACTTCTTCCTCGTCTCACACACGACTGATTCAAACTGTGTTAGGCTCTGACACATTCAAAACTGCTCTACCCACTGAGCCTGCTCTGATTGGTTAAAACGGTCCGATTCAAAACTCAAGTGCTGACTCACTGCGATGTGGGTGGCTCGCTCGCTGTGTGTGGTTTACTGTGTAATCTTAATTGCTGCTGTGTAATAGTCTAACTTCTCTACTGTTACAAATACTACACATGGCTAAATAGTCAACAAGCAGAGTTAATACTAGCCAGTTCGTGACAGGCTCCCTCAACTGAAAAAAGGCGATGACTACTGGATTCGACCTTTTTCTACTACCGAGCCTAGTTTAACACTGCACTATCCTAGGGTCCTATTTACAAACTAAGTAAGTTGCTCTACCTGAGCTGCAATGCTGTGCCAGGTAGCTATGGACACTAGTGACAGGGTATTACTGGGCGGGGACGAATTCTGGTGCTGTGGCCCTTAGTTGTGTTGGGTGGGCGACAGCTGCTGTGTCCTCCACGAGATGGCGACTGAGGTAGTCGGCTCCGTGGTTCTCTTTGCCGGGTATGTACTCGATTTGGAATGAGTACGCCTGAAGGGTGAGTGCCCATCGCATCAGGCGAGAGTTCAAAGACTTCGAGGCTGCCAGGAACGATAGTGGTTGGTGGTCCACCTGAACTGTGAAGTGGGTCCCATACAGGTAGAGTTGAAACTTCTGTATGGCCCAGACTAGTCCAAGACATTCTTTCTCCGACGTGGCGTAGTGGGTCTCGGCGGGTCTCAATTTTCTGCTGGCGTAGGCGACAGGGAATAGCGTCTCTGCATTCTTGGGGTCGCGCTGTAGCAGTACTGCTCCGAGGCCTAAGTCGCTTGCGTCGGTGCGAAGAACGAATGGCTGAGTCAAATCGGGTAGGTGGAGTACTGGCGCCGATGTCATTCTGTCCTTGAGTGTTTGGAATGCCGTCTCACATTCCGCTGTCCATACGACTTTGTCCGGGGCGATTTTCCGGGTTCCATTTGTCAGTGGCACGGCGATGCTGTTGTAGTTGGGGATGAACTTCTGGTAGAAGCCGCAGAGTCCTAGAAACGACTGCACTTCCTTCTTGGTCTTGGGCCTAGGAGCGTCGAGTAGGCGTTTCACTGTCTTTTCTACCGGTCGCAGGCTTCCTTGACTGATGGTGTGTCCCAGAAATTCTAGTTCTGTGAATCCAATCTGACATTTGGTGGGTCTTGCCGTCAATCCCGTGTCTCTGAGGCGGGCGAGTAGTTGTTGTAGGAGCGTGACATGTTCCTCCCACGTAGGTGTGGCGATGAGGATGTCGTCCATAAACGAATGTAGGTGCTCGCTGCTCAGGGGTGCCAGGAGTTTCCGCATCATGGCGCTGAAGATGCTGGGTGCGTTGTGGAGTCCGAATGGAAGTACGTTGAACTCGAAGTGTCCTTCCATAGTGCTAAACGCTAGGTACTTTCGGACTTGTGGTTGTACTGGTATCTGGTAGTATCCTTTGCTGAGGTCGATGCGTGAGAAGTACTTCGCTCGCTGTAGCTTGGCAAATAGGTCTGTCTGGTCCGGGAGTGGCTCTGGCTGGAACTGCGTTACCGCATTCAGGAGTCTGAAGTCGATGCACAGTCGATGCTCTCCGTTGGGTTTTCGCAACAATACCGTGCCTGCGCTGTAGGGTGAAGTAGACTCTGAGATGATTCCGGCTGCCAGTAAGGTGTCTATCTCTTCCTTGATGGCTCGCTGCTGAGACAGTGGCATCGGGTAGAGCTTCTGGCGGACGGATGTTGGGTCGGTCACCGTTAAGGTTACTTCAACGAGGTCTGTCCTCCCTGGTCGGTCTGTGAGCACAGTCTGATGTTGTCGAATGACCTGTAGTACTTGCTGTTGCTGTTTAGCGGCTAGGTCTCCGTTGAGTATCACGTCTTTGTAGGTTTCTTTGGAGTGCAGGGGATACTCTACTGCATTGGTCTCCATGCTTTCTCCTTCTTCCGCGATGGCGATGGCTAGCAAGTTGTGCGTGCTGGGGGTCGCTGGTCGGTCCGTGTATTTCTTGAGGAGATTGATGTGGTGGTATCGGGCTCTCCCGTTCACCTCTACTTGGTAGACTGTCTTGGATTTCTTGGCAGTCACCCGGTACGGTCCTCTCCAAGCGATGTCCAGCTTGTTGGTTCCACTTGGAAGTAAGAGTAGCACTTGATCGCCGACTTGCAGTTCTCGGTCCTTCGCGTGGCGGTTGTAGTACTTCGCCTGACGGGCTCTTGCCTTCTTCAGTGCTTCACCAGCTTTCTTCCACGTTGCTTTGAGGGTTTCCTGCAGGTCTGCGACGTACTTGGTGGCACCTCTTGGTGTGTCGTCTATCTTGGCTTCCGTCCAACTTCTGCGTAGGGCTTCTAGCGGTCCTGCTAGCGGTCTGCCGAATAGCAATGTTGACGGGGTGTAGCCTGTGGCTGCATGGGGTGTTTCTCTATATGCGAACAGTGCCGCATTCACGTAGGTGTCCCACGCTTCTGGATTGTCGTCGGCGACTTTCCTGAGTATGGTGAGAAGGGTTCCGTTCAGTCTTTCTACTTGTCCGTTGCTGGCTGGGTGGTATGGTGGTGTGCGAATGTGATGAACTTGTATCAACTCGAACACGTCTTGCATCAGGCGGCCGGTGAACTGAGATCCGTTGTCCGTTCTAATGCTGTCCGGGAATCCGACTCTGGTAAAGATGGCGATGAGTGCATCTGCGATCTTCTTGGTGTCGATCGCTGGCAACGGGACTGCTTCGCACCACATCGTACATGCGTCGACGAGTGTGAGTAGAAATCTGTTCCGCTTCTTGGTCATGGGCAGTGGTCCTACTATGTCTACTGAGACTTGCTGGAATGGCACGCCGACTACTACCGATGGTCCTAAGGTAACTGGTACGGTGTGATGTCGCGGGGAATATCGTTGACATTGGTGGCAAGATTTCACGTAGCGCTTGACATCCTCCGTGATTCCTGGCCAATAGTAGTGTGCGCTGATTCTCTGCACTGTGGCTCCAATTCCCATGTGTCCGCTGAGTGGCATGCTGTGGCCTAGTTCTAGTACTTGGGCTCGAAAGGTGGCTGGCAGTACTAGTTGGGTGTGATCTCCATCTCCTTGTCGATGTAGAACTCCCTGTTCCATGTAGAAGTCTCCCTTGTGCGGGGGTGTGTGCGCCTTGGGTAGCTTCTGGAAGCACTTCGCTATCGAGGTGTCTTCTTTCTGTGCTGTTTTGATCTCTTCGAGTCCTGGATTCGGAGCGAACTCGGGCTGGGGTGGTTGGGTTTTAGCTTGGGCCCTGGTTTGCACTGCAGCTATCTCTACAGTTTTAGGGGGCGTGCCTAAGAACACATACCTACAACCTAGCACTAGATCATACAGGGGTTTCTGTAAAACAGCTGCTTGGATTCTTCCTGTGACGTACCTACTCTCTACTTCGATCCAAGCTATTGGGCAAGTAGTCGTCGGTTTCGTCAAGTCTGCTCCTTGTAGTTCGACTGTCTTGTCTGTCAAGTCCGCGCGCGATACAAGAGATTCGCTAACTATCGCGTCGTATGATAGACCTGTGTCATACAGACAGTTCGCTTCTTTTCCGTTGACCTTGACCGTGTCTGTCACCGATGGGTGATCTCCGATTGTGTGTGGCTTGTTACCGCTGCTTTGAGTTAGAACTCTGTGCGCTGGCCGGCTTTCGCGCTCTTCCCTACGTTGTGCGGCCAACTTGAAACATTCTGCGGTGGAGTGATTGTTTCTGTTGCAGAACGAACAATACCGTCTCTGTTCTGCAGGACCTCTTTTCCCGAATTCCGTGTTGGGTCCTTTATTTTGCCCAGGTCTGGGGTTATTCGGCTTATTCGCGGTGCGCTCTTCCCGGTTAGGGCTTCGTTTCTGTGCCTCTTTCCCGTTAGGCTTTAGGTCTCGCCTGAAGCTCTTGGCTTCTCCGTGTGCGGCCACGTACCTATCTGCGACCTTGACCAGATCCTCCAGTCTTTCCGCGCCCTGCTCTACTGAGAATGTCCTCAGCTCGGGGGTCATGGTTTCCCGTAGCTGTTCCCATACTAACAGTTCTGTCAGTCCATCATACGTCTTAGCCGTGGCTGACTGGCTAATCCACTTATCCAGCGTTGTGGACAACCGATCCGCGAACTGCGCATAGCTCTCTCCTTTCACTCTCCGATTGGTGCGGAATTTTTGCCGATAGCATTCTCCTGTCAGTTCGAATCCCGTTAGGAGTGCCTCTTTTACTTTGTGATAGTCAGTCACTCTGTCAGTCGGTAGCTTACTGTAGATGTCATAAGCCTTTCCTCTAAGTCCTTGACTAAGCTTAAACGACCAATGAGTGGGATCTAGTTTGTACTCTGTTGCTAGACGCTCAAACCTAGTCAGATAGAGATCTAGACCTTCCTCTCTCTCATTGAATGTCCCCAGTGGAAATGACATTCCTTGTACAGGGTTGGATGCTACCTCTAGCTGATCTGAGTGGGGGGGGGGTTGAGGAAGAACTTGAAGCTCCTGATTCCAATCTTCTTAGCTCTAACTCATGCTGTCTTTCTTTTTCTTTTTCTGCCCTTTCTTTTTCTTTTTCTGCCCGCTCATACTCCCATCTCCTAACTTCTGCATCTCTCTCTGCTGCTACCTTCTTCTGTTCTGCTTCTAGCTCTAATTTCCTCGTTTCTCTCTCTGCCTCTAATTTCTTCTGCTCTGCTTCTAATGCTAGCTTCTTCTGCTCTGCTTCTAATGCTAGCTTCTTCTGCTCTGCTTCTAGTTCTGCTTTTCTCTGTTCTGCTTCGAGTTTCTTCGCCTCTCTCTCTGCTGCTCTCTCTGCCTTAGCCTCCTGTTTCTCTACCTCTGCATTGATATACGCAATTAGGTCTCCCCCTGCTAAGTGTAAAGCTTCCCCTAATTCCTTGAAGCGCAATCTCAAGGCCACTGGGTCCGACATTGCCAAACGTGTCTATGAACAACCTCTGAATCACGTGGAATACCCAAACACTAGCAATATTGCAAGTCAATAACAACAATGCAAAGACAATCAAATTCGTAATCAAAAATAGAATAAAACAAGAGTCAAATGGCATACAACAGTTATTTAAGCAAAACCTGCAAAAGAACAATGCAACATACAGGCACAAAAATATTTGAAGCAAAAAAGTCTTTAACTAAAGAATAGTGCACCCAACTGATCAGTCCTTGTTACCACTATTCTAAGTTATTCTACTACTCCTACTGTTATCTAATTTTATTGTACTTAGGTCCGGTTATACCCAATTCCTATTATACACAGATCCTGGCAGGCTCGCCAATTAAAGTGTCACGTGGGGTTTATGGGCTCTGCACAATGGAATTATGGACCCTCACGTTTATTCGGTGGGAACTGCTAGTAAGTCACCCTATGAATTACTTTAATAAATTTATTTGTTTAGCTCGTTCTGTGTTAAGGTTGGGGTACAGAAATAGATAGAAAAATGGTAAAAGAATACTGTCACACTAGCTTTCACACGGCTATGAATCATATGTAGTCCAGCCACTTGATAACAGTTAAAATCACACATTTATTTCTTCTACTCTATACAAGATTCTCTAAGTACTAATCTAACTTAAAAAGTCTCTTTCAATGCTAATAGTTCGATCGCTGATAGTCTAGGCAGCTGTTATATCTTCCTCGGGCACTTTCTATAATATTTCATGTAGATTTGGACTACTGTGGTCCGTTTTACAGTTTCTCAAGAGTTGGACTACTGTGGTCCTGTTATGATCAGTTTAAGTGCACCTTCGCCTTATGCACTTAACTCATGTGTGGGGTGTTCGAAGTCCTTCTGTGAGGTAGCTTCTGGTACACCTTTGTCGTTGTGTAGTTGGGTTCCCTTGCCACGCTGTGGGGTCTGACAGGGTGTTTTTTCGGGTATCTCTTTCCGTCTTGTGCGGTAGAGTCTCCTCAACCAACTAGTCGTCTCTGTGGAGTGGGGTGCACAGGATAGCTCGGGATAGCTCGGGATAGCTCGGGATAGCTCGCCTGCTCGTCTGTAATATAAGAGACGAAATTCTGCACAACCCTGAATAATCGGTTTGTGCAGAGCGTCTCACTGAAAGCCAAAGTAGCCCTCAGTGATAGCTCCACATCTCTATACATAAGCGACGAACATTCTGCTACTTCCGGGTTCCACTGGAATCTCACTCTAAATTCCTATACATACATAAATATAAATCGTGGCTAACTATACACATACAGAATTAATAATATTATAAACATTCACGGGTACAGCCACTGGTCTGCAAACATACATATAAGTTAAACAACAGTGGTTCCGTACGGGATACAACATGGCGGCGCAACCGGTCGTGTTTCACCTCGTGGTAGGCTCTTCCACGTGGTCCCGCAAATTCGGATTAACAATTCACATTTATGCATAGCAATTTCTTCAAACATAATTTCAACAATAATACAAATATATCACGATGAAACAGAAGGGTGTTCATTTACCTGTTTGACAAGTTCAGGCCCGTGATGACTTGATAGAATTCTAAGATTTCTAAGTCCTGCTTCCTGGTCTATGAGTGAAGATAGTTCTCTGCTAGCTAAGTAGATGTTACTTCTTCCTCGTCTCACACACGACTGATTCAAACTGTGTTAGGCTCTGACACATTCAAAACTGCTCTACCCACTGAGCCTGCTCTGATTGGTTAAAACGGTCCGATTCAAAACTCAAGTGCTGACTCACTGCGATGTGGGTGGCTCGCTCGCTGTGTGTGGTTTACTGTGTAATCTTAATTGCTGCTGTGTAATAGTCTAACTTCTCTACTGTTACAAATACTACACATGGCTAAATAGTCAACAAGCAGAGTTAATACTAGCCAGTTCGTGACAGTGGTGTCCATATGCATGGATACAATGACATAACTTTCGCGTGTTCTGTGTGCAGTATAAGTCTTTTTGGATTATAACCTCAACTACTGAAAGATGGTGATAGTATGTCTGAAGTTTCTGTGCAATATTAGTGCTCTTACTCAGAATATTTCATGCGCGAATTTGAGTCATTGTGACGGTGGGTCTATTGTTGCTGGGCTCTGCACAATGGAATGCTATTAGCCGCTCGTCTTTCGTCGATGGGGATCGCTAGTAAATCTTCCTGTGACTCAACTTAATACATTTATATGTTTAGCTCGGTCTGTGTTTAGGCTGGGTTTACAGAGATAGAAAGAAAAATGGTAAAAGATCACTGTCCTGTCACACTAGCTCTCACACGGCTATGAAACATAGGTAGCCACCGTGTATACTAGGTGTGTGCAGAGCGTCACATTGAAGGCAGAAATAGCCTTCAGTGATTAGCTCCACATATCTATACATATAAGCGACGAACATTCTGCTAAGTCCGTGGTCCACTGGAATCTCCACTCTAATTCCTATACATATATAAATATAAATCATGCCAAAGTCACTTAGCTATTGTTCGATGAGCTATTTTGGGGTTGATTCTTTGATGAGCTGTGCTGTTGTGGATTCTTCTCCTTGTTGACCGACTGGTGGGCTCTCGTCGCGCAGTGCTTGAGAAGCCTATGCAGGCCAACTGTCAGTGAAGACTTTTTCTTGTCTTTCATCTGGTCAGGCCCACGATGCCTGCTTCATCTGCAAAATATCAGATGAAATTCTGCACCACCGTGTATACTAGGTGTGTGCAGAGCGTCTCACTGAAGGCAGAAATAGCCTTCAGTGATTAGCTCCACATATCTATACATATAAGCGACGAACATTCTGCTAAGTCCGTGGTCAACTGGAATCTCCACTCTAATTCCTATACATATAATTATAATGGCTAACTATACACATAGAGAAATAATTAATATTATCCACATTCTCCGGTTCTGTCACTGGTCTGCAAGAATACATATAGGCTAAACAACAGTGGATCCGTAGGGTCTACATCATGGCGTCGAACCGGTCGGGTTCGCCACATGGTCACGCATCGTTTAACTAAAAATCCAATTCTAAGCATGGCAAATTTCACAAACATAATTCCACAATAATATCAATACATCGCGATGAAACAAAAGCTAGTTCATTTACCTTTTTGACAATGTCAGGCCGTGGCTAACTTGGTTGAATAGAGTTTCAACAGTTCCTGCTTTAGTCTTCAACTTGAGAGATCCCTTAGAGCGTAGCTCTGTCTTGCTGGCAGTCTACAACACGAATGAAACTACCTAGGTTGTCTGCCTAAACCGGGTAGAACTGGTAAACCTAAGCGCCCTCTGTCCAGATTGGCCGTACTACTGCTATACGTAAGCTGGATGAGGTCATTACCTACTGGGCGAGCGTCAGCATAAAAAAGTATAGCCCACAGCAGGCTTCTGTCGTCTGCTGCAGAGTAACATTACTGTACTAAGGTTACAGCTGACTAAACAAGGCCAGAAGCTAGTGTGCTGTGTAAATCTAGTCTCTTATCACAGTCATTCAATGACTTGTTTGTAGGTTTACTTCAGTTGTGCTTGAGGAGGAAAGAAAGCTTGAAATGGGATCAAATTCTTTTTCAATCCTCCTTCCTACGCAAATCTTCTACAGCATCTTCAGTTGCATGCACGCGTCAACTTTGCCAGTTTAGGTATCTTGTCGGTGGTAATAATTTCTTTTATCATCATCATCATCATCATCGTCATCATCATCATCATCATCATCATCATCATCATCATCATCATCATCATCATCATCATCATCAACCATCAACAACAACATCAACAACGACAACATCAACAACAACATCCGCAGAGGTGTTTGCATGATAAATATCTTTATCGACATCACCACCATTTATTTTATTTTATTTTATTTTATTTTATTTTATTTGACATTTGTTCTTGAACATTGGACTTTGGTTATTAGTTGGTGGTCAGTCAGAGAATGAGAGTGTGTGTTAGTTTGTAATTATTATGTGACAAATTGTGAAGCGTTTTGCAATACACCTTTTGCCACTAGTTATTTCCCTTGACGTCTTCGAACGCGGAAGAGTTCAGTCCCCATAATGTCGGGCACCTGCCCATGTAAAGTCTATACTTGCATACGCTTTGTTTTTATTGCAGGAGCTTGTGCATGGTGTCGCACTCACCACTAATAACCAGCCTTGATATTATCACTGTCTATAAAAATCATTTAAATAGTTGTGTCATTGTTGTATTTTTCCAATGTATTTTTCCAACAGAACTGCTTGTTTCAAATAATTTAAAATCTACATAATAATAATAATAATAATAATAATAATAATAATAATAATAATAATAATAATAATAATAATAATAATAATAATAATAATAATAATAATAAAGAGTAGATTTTAGAGTAGATTTTAGATCTGCTTGATCATCGTTGATGAATTAAATAACTTGAAGAAGAATATAATGATAATGATGATGAGTTATCAATTGATCATCGTTGATGAATTAAATAACTTGAAGAAGAATATAATGATAATGATGATGAGTTGTATGATAAGTTGAAAAATGATGACGATGATGATGATGATGATGATGATGATGATGATGATGATGATGATGACGACGATGATGATGATGATGATGATGATGATGATGATGATGATGATGATGATGATGATGATGATGATGATGATGATGATGATGATGATGATGATGATGATGATACGCTGAAGCACAATATACAATTTTGATGATTTGTGTTGTGTGCAGGACTGGTGTAGTGTAGTTATGATGATCGCAGTGTTACACTCGTTCGATGTTGGTGTTTTCTATCAGTAGTTGATTCAGCCCCGATGCTTGAAATCCTGATAGGTGTAACTCAGATTCGTTTATCCACGCAGCCTGCCCACTCAGCAACAAGGCAAAGTCTTCGTATGAAGTTTTCCACTTTTATTCAGCACACATCAACAACTGCATACAATCGCTCAATCGCTTATCCACTCCCAACTTTTTACTTTCAACACACTATCCACCCTCTATCAACAGATCTTTTGAAACAGTGCGGCACTTATATAGTCTCTTCATACTCCAGAACAATTTAGAACACGGCAGAATGACGCACTACAACCAATCAAATGAAACTTCGTCATCACTGACTTACGTCATACAACATTCTTTCTGTCCAAGAATGTTCTCAAATATCGCGAAACTTCGATCGATAGTAAACAAGCAGATCTAGAGAATTCTCCAGTAATATCGACTAACGAAAATTATCAACGTTATACAAAGCTTCTTCTAACAACAATGCAAACTCAAATCAAAGGTAAATACACTCTATTATTGCATACTTTGCAAAGCGAAACGATTAGATTAATCGTGCGCGTTTCAGACATACTATCCTTCGCGTTTCAACGTAACACGCAGAAACACCTGTCTTCACACCCACATACATGTTTCCAGTCATCGCAGCAAATTCACCTTTATTGCAAGCACTGATAATGGTTATCATCGTCAGTGTCAATATGATTACCAGCATCAACATTATTATCGACCTCAGACAACGGAACAGTCTTGATGACAGATTCCTTAAAGAAGCTGTTGTACACATGAAAGGTATTGAATTGATTGGGGTCCATCGACCATTAAAATGTTTTTGTAAACTGCAACTTTCAAGCACAATAGTTCAATTTGTCAATTAAAAACAAAAGACATCAGAGATAAAATGTTTCAACATCAGAAACTGTTTTTAAAAACAAATTTGAGAATCAATAACTGCATTGTCAGATAGTATGTCCTTGTGCTATGTCTTTCAGTAAGAGTACTTCAATTCTGTGTTGTGCAGGTATAGAATGGATGCTGGTGACAGCAGTAAGACCAACGCCACACCTGTCTCCTGGCTATGCCACGTCATTACCCCTCACTCTTTACACCCTGTGCCCACTCTCCTCATCACCAATCACTTTGGCTATTGGTAAGTATTGTGCTGATCAGATCATCATCATCATCATCAGCAGCAGCAGCAGCAGCAGCGTATTCAGCAGCAGTGAGTAGCAACAGCAGCAGGAGCACCAGCTGCATAGTCTTCATTAGCATCGTTGTAGTTGTCATCATCATCATTATTGTTAACATTAGCAGCTCTCATCCCCACCATTTTCAAAATAAAACTGTTATGGTCATCATCATCATCATCATCATCATCATCATCATTATCATCGTCGGCAGTTCCCCAGGCCCATCTCGTCAACAATTTAATAAGTGACGCCATTGTGACCCTCATCTTCATACTTGTTGTCGTCGTTATCGGTATCAGTTTTACCTATCCTATCCTATCCCGTAACTCGAAGGTCGTTGGACAACCCCAGATGATCGTGTAACCAGCATACTCCATTTTTCTCTGTCCTCAGCAACCCTCATGGCTTTCGCTCAATGTCAGACCAATCCATTCTCGAATGTTGTCCTCCAACCTCTTTTTCTGCCTACCTCTTCTTCTGCCTCCTGAAAACAAATGAAAGCACCACATGCATCCCCACAACAAAATCATCCGAACTTCCTGTTTCCGATCAAAGCAAGTTCCGGAATTAAACATGTCATTTGATTTGGATGTGTGAAGAAGAATTATAGCGGAACATAGGACGTTTGAAACACAAATCAAATATGGGGGATAACATCACAAAATAATCTTGTGTCACCATTATCCAAGAAAAAATAGTATTTGCTACTGATTCAGTGGAGATAACTCTTGCTTTCCAAATTTCCGCGAAGTATGGTATATAGTGGTGTGTGCTCTCCCATGACCATTATTCATTGTATGCAGCTTGTTTCCAAAAAAGCCATGATATGATACTTAGTAGTAGTAGTAGTAGTAATAGTAGTAGTAATAGTAGTAGTAATAGTAGTAATAGTAGTAGTAGTAATAGTAGTAGTAATAGTAGTAGTAATAGTAGTAGTAATAGAGCAGTAGTAGTAGTAGCAGCAGCAACAGCAGTAGTAGTAGTAGCAGTAGTAGTAAGTAGAGGCGGTAGTATGCCCTAAAGTCTTTAAATGCCCCTTTATAATTTGATGTTTATTTACGTCAAAACCTGGTCTGGTGAACAGCGCAATTTTCTTATCGCTAATCATCATACATGTAGCATCTGAATAGTTCTACACATTTTGGCTCTTTGTCAAGTAGAGTTTCGAAGGAATTTGTTGATGGTGCATGTTTAAGATTAGAAGAAAGATTATTCCGGTGAGTAGCAACACGGTAACTGTAACAATATTTCCTTGGGTTAGTTTTACTACTTTTAATTTTGAAAATGTACTATTTGCGTTTCGCGTTTTACAGCAAGGCGTACGCTTGGCAGACAAAAATGTTCATTGAGAATGTAAGGATACATTCTAGAGAATTTCTTCTAATTCACTGGAGATACCTGTCGGCTTTTATTTTATGTTATTTATTTTAAACAATTATTTTTATAAAGTCAAAAAATTGATTTCCCTGAATTATATTGAAAGTTCAGACAGAGTCTCGTATAATAAAATTATCAAAAGCAATGTTCAATACTACTAATTATGACAATCATCATCATCATTATAGTTATAATAATAATAATAATAATAATAATAATAATAATAATAATAATAATAATAATAATAATAATAATAATAATAATAATAATAATAATAGTAATTTATTTTTTAAAGAACAGATCTAAACATAAAGTTTGCTCTAAATGCTCGCATGAACAAATATTGATCGTTGTTTTGCTTGGAAATATATTGCAGATAGTTCAGTTAGTGGCCAATCATTTCATCTTTTAATTTTGCTTCTTTGGGATAAAGCGGTGTCGAGTCACAATATCACCACGAATCTTTGCGCATTTGAAATTACTGATTTTCAGCAGAGTGTGTCCGGAACTACATTTGAATGGCTTGTCACCTTGTAATATATTCTTATATTTTGGGGTGTGTAAGGGTGAGTGTGTGTTGCGTGCGTGTGTGTCAAAATATTTATTTGCTTAGACATTAAATTCATTGCCAGAGCTAAATTGGCGTTGGTGTGAAAGATGTGTTGGTGCGAGTGTGTGTGTGTGTGGGTGCGTGTGTGTGTGTGTATGTGTGTGTGTTCATGCGCGCTTATGTGTAGCGCTAGAGGTTGTGAGAGCGAGAGAGACGGACGGACAGAGAGGAAGACAGAGATACACTCGAAACAAGTCTGATTATTTGACAATTTTGAAACAATAAAAACACATTTTGACGCACTCAAAAACCACATCATGATTGTATATTCATTTTATTTTAATTGTGTCTAGTATGAAACTATATTATAAAAGTAAACAAAATATAAGAAATGTGCAACAAAAACAACAACAACAAATTTCAACAATAAAAGGCAGTTAAAAAAATCTCACAAATAGAGTTTTTTTAATCAAGTTCAATCACATTGTCAATTTGATTGTCCAACAGTGGCAAGGGATGGTCGGTGAGGCGGAAGCGAAGGTCGTCAGGGTGAAAGTTCAGAGGTGAGAGAGGTCAGAGATCAGAGGCGAGATCCCACACGGCGCTCTCTATAACGCGGGTTGGTTTTGTATCCTCTGCCTCGCTGTGGTTTGGCAATGATGGGTTGGAAGTCCTGTGTCCAGAGGTTGACAGAATCACATGAGAGAGTTCAGAGTGGAGAGAGGTCAGAAGTGAAGACAGCAAAGGGAGCTCACTAAGCGCGCACCATTAAGCGCGGGCTGAGTTTGGCTCCTCCTCTGCCTCGTTGTTGTTTGGCAATGGTGGGTTGGAAGTCCTGTAAAGCGGTGGACAAAATCACATGTTAGTCGTAGAAGTCACATGCTAGAAACCCCATGTTACTGACATTGACAATCTCAACTACTCAAGTCAATAGAATTTTGTCCCCTCAGCCCCAGATAAAACAGTTGAGTCATTTGACAAACAATGAAATGTTTTCGAAGAGATATACCTATAAACAAGGAAAATATAATTCATAAATTTAAATATTTGGTCTGTTTTGAATGATTACATTTTTTACTCCACACTCATACCCAGTATATTCATAAAGATAAGAAATTATGAGGTAGAATGACATCACTGACCTGAAGTTCGGACAGGACGTTATTGTTGGAACTCGTGGTCTTGTTCTGCCATGGGTTGTACTGGAAAGCACATAAACAGAAATAAATGGTGTATTAATACACGTCGTAATTCGAACGTTTTTATTATGTCTTAAAACCTAAAAAATTGTAAATAATTATTAAGATGCTGCTGACAGCGATGCTGCAATTTTAACTTGTTAAATTTCAAGTCCATGTGATCCCAGTGCATTGTGATATTGTGTAGCAGCATGGCATGACTAATTGTTCAGGAGGAGAAGGAAAAAGAGGACGCGGAGTAAAGGAGGAGGAGAAGAAGAAGAAAAAAAAAGAAAAAGAAATAGAACAAGAAAAAAGAAGGAGAAGGAAGATGGAGGAGAAAGCAGCAGCAGCAGCAGCAGCAGAAGAAGAAGAAGAAGAAGAAGAAGAAGAAGAAGAAGAAGAAGAAGAAGAAGAAGAAGAAGAAGAAAGAAGAAAGAAGAAGAAGAAGAAGAAGAAGAAGAAGAAGAAGAAGAAGAAGAAGAAGAAGAAGAAGAAGAAGAAGAAGAAGAGGACGAAAGAAGAGAAGGAAGAGGACGACAAAGAGAAGAAGAAGAGTTTGCCAAACATAAGTTCGAGCAGTTCAGATGACGAGAGAGAGAGAGAGAGAGAGAGAGAGAGAGAGAGAGAGAGAGAGAGAGAGAGAGAGAGAGAGAGAGAGAGAGAGAGAGAGAGAGAGAGAGAGAGAGAGAGAGAGAGAGGCAGACAGACAGACAGACAGACAGACAGGCAGACAGACAGGAAGCTATACCTTGTTGTAGATGCCGACGACGTACTGTTTATCGGGAAGGTATTGATCAATTATGTTTTGGGCGGACTGCACGTAAGCCTTGACGTCCGGCATCTCCTGCAGAGACTTGAGGGCGATGGGTAGCGCGATGTCCAGCTCCAGCTTTCCGTTCTCAGGATCGTACATCGTCACCTGCAGCAGGACGAACAGTGGTGTGGGGGGTAACTAACATATGAATTTCCAATCTTTAGTGTTTTTTTTTAACGGGATTTCACAACCATAGTGCACACTTATTTACGGGATCAGAGTGGCAGTTTCAACTTTATGGGTTTTTGAATCGCTCCTGCACAGAGACTTCAACTTTACACTACAGTTGCTACACTCCCCCCCCCTCCCCACCCAACCCCCGGCCTCCTGTCCCCCAAACCATATTATAGGTGGGGGTTTATCGGGTGACCAGTCGTTGTCCTTTCACACGTTCAAAACCATCTATTTGTACTCTAAATAGTATGATCGTAGAAGAGTTGTAATCCACATTATTACACATCATAAGCTTTCCGATAAGCGTATGTACACACACACAACAAAAACAAACGTTTGCAGCTTTGTCGTCGCCGAAAATTCAAAAATTGCCGGGAATCACAGCGGAAATACAAGAAGGCTCTGACGCCATATAGGAACTACGTTTGTTAACCTGTTTCGTCGTGAGGCTGTAGCTTATGCAGTCAGAGCTGTTATAATCTAGACTAGTTCGGATGTGTCCAACTACAAGTGTCCAAAAATCACGATTTTTGTGTGTCATTTTATGTAAATGATTGACCCCACTTCAAAGAGAATTTGTGCACTTTGATGCATGTAAAATATAATGTGAAGGTTGGATAGTAAGGATTGATTGCATTGCATCATATTGTATTGTATTGTATTATACTGCATTGTACTGCATTGCATTGCCTTGTATTGCGTTGTATTGTGTTGTGTCTTTAGCATTGTACTGCGATGTATTGCATTGTATTATACTGCATTGTACTGCATTGCATTGCCTTGTATTGCGTTGTATTGTGTTGTGTCTTTAGCATTGTACTGCGATGTATTGCATTGTATTATACTGCATTGTACTGCATTGCATTGCCTCGTATTACGTTGTATTGTATTATGTCTTTAGCATTGTATTGCGATGTATTTTATTGTATTGCATTATACTGCATTGTAATGCATTGCCTTGTACTGTCTTGTACTGCAATGTATTATATTGTGTTGTATTGTATTGTGTTGCTTAGCATTGTACTGCATTGTATTGCGATGTATTGCATTGTGTTGTATTGTATTGTATTGTATTGTATTGTATTGTATTGCATTGCATTGCATTGCAAGTAATGAGACGCTTACCTTTGTCTTGCGGAAGATGTTGATCTGGTCTGACAGTTCTTTGAATTCTGCCTTGACGAGCTCGGCCATCAGCTCTCCCAGCTTGAACAGGCCTTGGCGAGTGTTCTCCTCAACCTGCCAGTACTTGTATGCCCACAGACCCTGCAGGCCCAACAGACAAACAACATTCCTGTATGACTGAATACATCAACATTTATTAAGCTAAAGTCCATGTAACTATTCCCCCAAAAGAAGCACGATTACGGCGCTGGTCGCCAACAACAACAACAACAACAACACCAACAACACCAATAATAATAATAATAATAATAATAATAATAATAATAATAATAATAATAATAATAATAATAATAATAATAATAATAATAATAATCTTTCATGATAAATAATATTGACATTTCTGGATTGGAAAACTTTCATTGTATAGTATTGTCGTAATCACTAATCACAAAACAGAGAGAGGCAGACAGACAGACAGACAGACAGACAGACAGTCAGAAATATTTGGATTCGGATGTTTTATTGAAAAAAGGCCATTGATCCATTTCAACATATAAAATAGCATCAAATTGTCGTTTGAAATTCTCAACTACGTAAACGAAATACCGACATAGAAAGATCGTTTATATTCAAGAACAAAAGTGAAAACAGACGCAACACTGATGACATACAAATGGACGACTCACACGGACATACATAATAACATTTTGTATTACCGCACACAAAGACTATGAATAACAATGCTATTACTACAGAATGTACCCCTCTGTCCAACTCCCACATCCAATGCACAGATTTGTTTTTTTTCTATCGCACCTCATATGAGGCACTTTACAGACACTTGAACATGGAAAGTAGCCAACAACATCACAACAAATCCATCTCATACGTACATTCGTACATGGTGCACTCATAAGCACCCACAGAGAGAGAGAGAGAGAGAGAGAGAGAGAGAGAGAGAGAGAGAGAGAGAGAGAGAGAGAGAGAGAGAGAGAGAGAGAGAGAGAGAGAGAGAGAGAGAGAGAGACGGACAACAGACAGACAGACAGACCTAGAGAAACAAAGATATAGATGCTCGCTTACCTGTTGGTAGACTTCGTTGGATGCCATCTGCATCTTCTTGACCTGGGGGCTATCCATAACGTCACTGAAGCCGTCGGAAATGACGTCACGAGCGTTGTAGATGGGGCTGAAATACTCCTGAGGAAGAGAGAAGTCTTGCACGCGCTGGTTCATGTGTGACATCAGCCACCTGAAGTCGTGACCCAGCATCTGAGCGCGCTGCTTGTAGTGTTGGACCTGTCATGGAAATACATACATCAATGAGGTAATGAATGCATGGATCAATCAGTCACAGACAAATCAAGCAAACCACCAGCAAAATGATAGCAGCACCAACGCACTGCAGTCGTCAATCGGAAAGGAAGAATTAATGAGTGAATCGATTAAAAAAAAACAATCGATCAATCAGTTACAGCCAAATCAGTTAAATAATAACCACATCAACTCACTGCAGTCATCAAATAGAAAGGCAGAGACATGAATAAAGCATGAACGCTTGTGTTGTAGGCCTGCTTACCTGTGGGTGGTTCTGGACGTCTTGCCACTTCTGTTCAGACTTGGCCTGGAGGATGTCCAGCTGTTGGTTGAGAAGGGCCATGGCCTGGTTCATCCAATCGGCGTTACGAGCCAGACTCATCTGAAAAGGACAAACATTACAGTTCTAAATCTTCTGCAGAAGACAGATGACACCAAAAAGCCATCCTCAAAACGCAGATCTAATTGTAGGTTATAGTCACACGACACAAGAGCGTATAGGCGACTACTGGTCACATAATTCTGACACCAGCGAACCAGTCAGGGGAAAATAATGTGGTCACACGTTGGCCAATTCGGGATTCGAACCAGAGACCTTTCGGTTTCTAGTAAGCCGCTCTACCAACTGAGCTACCCGATCCCACCGCAGATCTAAACCTACACGTTGTGTCTATAAACCGGTACTAAACAGTACACCTTCTTCTGCTATATCAAGGTTTTCAAAGCCCTGCAGAAGAATTTTTAATATGCCTGGTAATGATTCTATTAACAAAATGTGACATGTCTTTGGGTCTGGATTTGGATAATTAATACGTTGATGCATTCATGAACTGGCTTATGCGCAACGGTTTGTTAAGCGTTGTGTGGCAGGGAGCTTTTAGTCTGTTTATCGCAATATGGCACTGGTCACTAATGATTGAGAGCGGTGTCACAAGCTTGTTACGGTGGGTGATTGGTCTTCTAGGTTAAACAAATACTTACAGCAGCTCTATCGGCGATGACGGCGAGAGCGCCCTCGTATTTCTGTCTGACGTCATAGTTGCTGACCTTCTGGAGCTGTTCCCTGATGCCGCTGATGATGCTGTTGTAGCTCTGTTTGTATGCGTCGTTGTAGGCCTTGATCTTCTTCCTGTCGCAGGGCACACACAAATTGTAGATGTTTGTATACTTTTCAGCCAAGTAAAGCTCTTCATAAGATGTGCTCTCTCTCTCTCTCTCTCTCTCTCTCTCTCTCTCTCTCTCTCTCTCTCTCTCTCTCTCTCTCTCTCTTTCACACACAAACACACACACACACACACGCACACACATTTTGTCTCAGTCCTTTCTCTCACTTTGGGTGCATTTGTATGTATATGTGTGTGTATGTGTGTGTGCGTGTGTGCGTGCGTGTGGTGAATTTTAGGGTGGGAGAAATTATTATATTACTCACATAATGTCGATGATGACAGTGCCCATGTCACCAAAGTAGTAGTCGTTTCTGGTGTACATGCTGTACAAGGTTCGGTAGCAGCGGTCAACCTGTTCACCAAACGTTGACGGGGTCAGTGACACGGTGTACAACACACCATTATTGTTTATTGCGCAGTCCCAGTTAAAAATTTCTTCCTTTAGGTATTTTTTTTTAAATTTTAAAATGACCAATATTATATAAGTCCAAGAATCAAATCTAAAATTTCTCCCCTTGAATTATTTCATTCATTTTACAAATGGCCAGTATTATACGAGTCCAAGAAAGAAAATCTCACTCGGTCATTCTTTTTCATTTATTCAGGGGGAATGGAAAGGGGGGGCGGGGGTTCAAAGTTTTAGGCTTATTGTTGTATTGTATTACATGACCCAACAGTCGGGAGATTTAGACAAGGCTTATGTTTGTTTTTAAATTATACATTAAATTATATAGAAAAGAAAGAGACTGATTTTTTTTTTAAATAACATAACATAAATAAAATATTACAAAAATTAACATATAAATAAATAAATAAATAAATAAATAAATAAATACCTCAACAGCTAGTCTGTCTAGCTCGCCCTGAATCAGATCTAGGAGGGGAGACAACTCTCCAGTGAGCTCTTTGGCGAAGGCGGTGTACTTGTCGCTGATTTCCTGTCCCGTGGCGGACGCGGCTTCATACACACCTTTGCGCAGGGATCCGGCGTAGCTCAGAGTCTTTTCACGGGCGTACGTCTGTGGAGACAACAACACTTGTTTAGAAAAGGGGGGAAATGAAAAGTTGGTTGTTTAGTAAAGAAAAACAACAATAACAACAACAACAAAACTCTATGGCCTAAATCTTTCCCCACCCCAACCTTCTTGACTCCAGACTGAAGATAAAATCTGATGGTCAATTAAAAACAAATCGTACGTGTTATATACAATTAACGGCCAGCCAACAGCTAAGCTTTGAAGAAGGCATGAACATTCATTGCCTCAACTGCCATATATCTACACTTAACGTTAATGCTGATGAAACGGTTATGCATGCAGTGCCTTCACACTATGCACAATTATAAATAAATACTCTCTTAACCCTGCCTTGCGCAGCTTTGAAAGGCACTATCACGAAGACATCTATGTAACACCAGTCCTACCTGCATGTCGTCGACGATGTTGGGTTTCCAGGCGATGCTGGCTTTCAGCAGGTTTGGTTCCGCCAGGCGGAGCGCCAGCATGTTGTCTGTGGAGAGAGCGAGACCGTTCATCTGCTGTCGGAACAGCTTGGCCTGCAGGAAGGACGAGTTGAGGTAGCTAGCCTGCAGCACCAGCTGACTATCGGGGTTGTCTGATAAATTAAACATGAAAAGCAAAACCTATATCATCAACAACTTCGTCACATATCCAGGAACTGTCTTCAAGATCAATCGAGGGGTTTAGAACGTTCGTTGGCACAGCAAAGAAAATAGCATAGTAATCACCCTCAACACCACCACCAACAGACAATAATAATAACAACACCATAACCACCGCCAACGATAACAACAATTAGCAATCAATCAAAATCAACAGTAATATTTTTTTAAATCGCTCACCAAGGTCGTAGTTGGTGGTAAAGACGAGGCTCTGCTTGTCCGAATCGATAGCCAGTTTGGACATGATGATGTCCCTGTCGTCGTAGGTGTTGGTCAATCTGATGATGTAAGGTTGGCTGGACTCGATCTGGCCGCGCATCGACATCTTCTTGAGTGGGCTATCCAGCTGTGTGGACAAAGCAACGAAAAGTCAACCTCACCTGACTAACATATTAGCAACAGTGGCTAGATCATGTAGCAATGCAGGGGCATAAGCACATGTGATGCAGCAACAGCAAGGTTGTGGGCTACTTTTCACAGACGATCGCTATCGACACATATAAACAGGATCCTACTGCCGCTTCAACTATGACTGAATGTTTGTAATTGCCGTTTCTTATACATTTATTACATATTTGTAGATAGTAGGTCTACTGGTTCAGCAACCCGTGTCTTATTGTCTCTGAGATAATAAACAATTCTTGAATCTTTAACTGCCGCGTCGTGTGCCATGAATAAAATTAAAATAGTCAAGCAGTGTCCACAGGCGCCCATATCTGAATGTGCGAACGACTCTCCATAGAACGCGTCTCTTTCTAGCTGTACTGGTATACTAGTATTCAGAGAGAAACGCGCTCTCGCATCCAGGTTCGGGCGCCTGTGGCAGTGTCACTCCGCAGTTTTGGTTTTACAGTAAAGCAAAAGCGGTAGAAAGAGGGGTGTAGGTTTAATCGGAGTTTACATGCCCCCCACCTGCAGGTCGATCTGCTTGCGGAGTTTGTCGATCTCCCCACGCAGTGCCATGTTCTTGCGCTGTCGGCGTGACGTCATGTACACGGTGTCCAGGGCGGCGGAGTAGCGGTCGCCAGTGGCACCCAGGTGGGAGGTGAAGCTGATGTCCGTATCAGTGATGGGGTGGGTGATGACCAGGGATAGGCTGTAGTTCTGCCCGGCCCTGAAAGCAGTTGATCACATTCCGCGTCAACATGGACAGTGGAGTAAAGGAAGAAGAGAATAAAATGTGTTGTTGTTGTTGTTATTTAAAACGACTTAATTGTTGATTTGAGGTTAAATAAATAGACTGAATTGAAGCGATTGAAGAGGAGACTAGCTGAAGAGATTGGTGAGTCACGTGTCAATAACTCGTTTGACCAAACTGTTTGAAGATTGAGATAAGCGTGTTGCTAGCGAGAGAGACATCATGACACCCATGATCTTTATCTGCGCGCACACGTTTTGCAGTTTTCTGTGTCATCGGCCCTGGATTAACACATCTCCGTGCATGTTCTGTGCGCCTAGAGCTGCTCTTGCAGCTGAGGCAAAAAGAAAAAGAACATTAAGCCTCCCCCAGGACATGAGATTGGTAGAGACACTTGACTCTTTCAAGAGGCGTCTGAAGACCTATCTTTTTTGACTCCTTTGAGTGAGTACATAGAGCAGTATTTTTGGGGGTTTTTTTCTCACCCTTATCCCCCCCCAACATCCTGCGCCCTGAACATGCTGTCAGCATGGATATGTGCGCCATACAAGTGGACATCATCATCATCATCATCATCATCATCATCATCATCAAGACTTACGCGTAAGAAGAGACATCCTTGACCGAGGAAGCGACAGTCAGTGTCTTGCGGGGGTCTTTGGAGTAAGAGAGCGCGGTCTTGCCGTCCCAAAGCGTGCGACCCTGGGTCATCGCCATCTCGTGGTCAATGTGCACCTCCTGCAACACAGGTTGACAACGCTCATCTCTTGCTTTTCTTCTGGTTCATTTTGGGCTTTATTATTTTATTTATTTATTTTATTATTGATTTATTTATTTTATTATTTATTCATTTATGTATTTATTTATTGTGGTGGATATTTTTATGCATGGCAGCCTTTTAAATTCGAATTGCTCAATGAAAAAAAAACGCGGAGGAAAAAAACTTCCCTAGCGGGACACAACTCAGGGGTTCTAGATACATCTTTACTGGAACCTATCAGCTGTGTTGGGGCGACTGTATTAAGGTGCCACAACAATGGAGGCGGAACAATCGGAATAAATTATAGGAGAATCCAACCCTTTAGGTCAACAGACAAACCTTCACGGTTGGAATGTGACGTTTTTGCGGTATGTGGGGCTGAGGTGGGGAGCGAGAGGAAAGGACCACTGACCTTGCCAATGGCGGGAAGACGGAAAGTGAGGTCGGCCTTGGTGGTGTCACCTTTGGTGAACTTGGCATTGAAGCCGACTTGCTTGCTGGCGTCACGGTCGGCGTCCCAAGACAGAGATCCGTCCATAGCGGAAATTCCGCGGCTGTCGCTGAAGGATCCGCTGCTCTGGAGAGTCCTAGATGGCATGCCGAGCTTCAGGGAGCCGTCGTACACCTGTCGTATACAATCACACAAATCTTGTGACTACAGTACTAGCAACCATTACCTGTCATCAATATACCGACAAGCGCATATGGGCTCAGAAATTGAACCCAAAAATTGTAATACGCTTGTTAAGTCAACAAAAGGAATATGAAAGACAACTTCAACATTGCACGTGAATGTCATCAAATGACAAAAATAAACGATCAAATAGGTCTGCCCTGCCCCCTTAATCTTGTTTCCAACTGACCGTGCGGTAGTACTGGCTGTTGTCGCTGAGGTCAAGGGCGTAGAAGACTTTGCTGCTGGAAGCGTCGTCCCAGGACAGGAACCCGTTGCTGGTCAGCTTGGTCTGGGCCTTGAGCAGCGCCACGCCCGCGCTGACAGATCGCAAGGGGTGGGTCACCTGCACGTGTAGTGTCAGTTAGTTTTAGTGTTGTGGCCTAAGCTAAACTACTACTGAGCTCCACCCCCACCATGCCCCAATGTGGGGCAATCCATAAAGCTCTAAATGTTATCAAACATAGGCTTTAGACAATGTGCCCTTCGTGTAAACTAAGTTAACACAACAAAAGCCTGAGTTGTTTCATTATATTCCGCACCTTCTTTTCCTCCTTCCTTTATCAGTACAACTTATGTTAATCTGATGAATAAAATTTGATACAACAACAACAAATTCCTCCTTCCTTTCCCGCTCCTTCTCATCTTTATCTTCTCCATCTTTTCTGTTGCCCGGCAATTATTTCAGGACAGTGAAGGAAAATGAACTAGTTGTTTCCAATCTAACTAATTCTAAAGATAAAAGGGGTCCTTGAACTGACCTTGATGGAGTAGTCCTTGTTGATCTGGCTGCCGTCCTTAACGTCTTTGGCCTTGACCTTGAGCCCGATGTTCTGGTCACTCTTGTCGCGATTCCAGTTCAAGAAAAGATCGCCCTCCATGAGGTCACCACTCTTTGTCAGTGACGCACTGGCCTGGGCGGGCCAAGGCTTGCGGGACG
Source organism: Oncomelania hupensis (assembly GCA_036898135.1). Classification (NCBI taxonomy): domain Eukaryota; kingdom Metazoa; phylum Mollusca; class Gastropoda; order Littorinimorpha; family Pomatiopsidae; genus Oncomelania; species Oncomelania hupensis. Next base: position 36,850,344 of record CM072516.1, read on the forward strand.
TGACGGTGGCGAGGGGGTTGTTGCCAGTCTTCAGTTCCCCCTCAAAGTCCAGCAGGATATCACCGTTTAAGGTCGCCGTGGCCTTGGGCTTGTATTGGCCTTCGGTCTGCTCGTGCTGTAAGACAACAGGTATTGTAAGCCAGCGAGAAGTGATCACAAGGAAACGCGTAAGTCAGACAATAGGACGCACGCACACCAGCGAACGATATGGGATGTAGAAATTAAACGCAACAAGTTTATGACATTTTTAAAAGTGTAACTTCTAATAATTGTTCAAGTCAAGTCAAGTCAATGCATTTTTATTCCACCAAAAGGAAAATTCATGGGGCTCTGGTACACATAATTAAACAACGATGTACCTATGCCTGCGCACACACACACAAACGCACACACACACAATGTTACGATTGAGACGCGCACGATTGATCCGATCATTTTGTTTTGCAAATCATGCAATAATTGAGTGTATTTACCTTTGATTTGATTTTATGTTGTTGCTAGAGGAAGCTTTATATAATGTTGATAATTTTCGTCGGTCGATATTGTTGAGAATTTTTGGGAATTACTTGTTTATTATCGACCGAAGCTCCCGGAAAGGTCTGGTAATAGCTAAGCGATTCTTCTAACCTAAAGCACGTTCTATGAGTAAGACAGTTCCGGTGACGTGTTTTTTTGTTGTTTTGTTTTTTTGATTGGGTGTTATTGCGGCATGTTGGAATGTTCGAACTTTTCTTCGAATGAAGAGAGGCTATATAAGTAATGCACTGTCTGCTTGTAGAAGTGATTTATGATGATTTTTGAGGATGAATATCCAAGTGATTTTCGGAGAGCGATCGTGTATGCAGTTGTTGATGCTTGCTGAATAAAGTTGGAAAACTTTATACGACGACTCCTGCCTTGTTGCTGAGTGAACAGGCTGCGTGGATAAACGAATTCGAGTTACGCTTATCAAGATTCATGCATCGGGGCTGAATCGGCTATTGATAAATATCAGTGTAACACAAACACACACACACACGCACACACACACACACACACACACGCACATACACATACGTAAAAAAAATTTTGTTGGGTAAACAATATTTTATCATGGAAAACATTATAAGAAAACAAATTTTAAGCGACCTCGGATGCCTCCAATAGAAGTGTGAAGAAAGTTCAAGGCAAACAAATGGCTATAATTATATGGGCACTAAGAATGTACAGAACTGATATATGATATATTTTATCATGGAAAATACTATAAAAGAAATTTTAAGCGACCTCGGATGCCTCCAATAGAAGTGTGAAGAAAGTCAGGGCAAGCAAATGGCTATAATTATATGGGCACTAAGAATGTAGGCTACTGTACTGATATATGAGCATTTACCTGCACATGTAGGTTGGCTGATCTGACAAGGGAGAAGGGCGTGGTCATGGCGATGTCTGCTAGGTACTGCTTGCTGCTCCAGAAGTCCTTGCTGCTGTACGTGCCGTCCACTGTCATCTTATGAGTGGAATTCCAGCGCGCCAAGGCGTGACCACTCTTCGTGCCGCCAATATCCGTGTTCTTCACCTCCGCACTCAGATCCTCAAAGCCAGAGAAGCGCGTCTTGAGCGAGGCCGAGCCGCTGAGGTCGAAAACGCTGCGGTACTTGAAGGTGGCGTCGCCCTTGATGGTGTCCGTTTTAGGCGTGGTGAAAGAGAACTCTGAGCTGAAATCCTGCAGAGTGCCTCGGTGGGCGGCGGTTAGCTGCAGGCGGGGCAGGGCAGAAAAGGGCGTGGTCATCTGCAGGGTGAGCGTTGCGGGCACTGCGTCGATGTCTATGTTGGAGTCCAAGCTGAAGCGGCCCAGAGATGCCAGGTCCAAAGAAGTGGTCAGAGCTTTAGCCCCAGTTATGCTTTCTAGCGAGCCCTCTGCCTGCAAACGGCTAAACTTAGAGAAAGGAGTTTTGATCAACACGCTGGCGTCGTATTTGGGCGACGTGCTACCGCGGATGTTGGCGGAGAACGTGTTCTTGTCGTCGTTGTTATAACTGACGTCCAGGTCGCAGGTGAACTGCTGCTTGGTACAGGCATGGCGGTACGTGGCCTTGAGCTGTTTGAAAGCTTCAAAAGGTGTGATCAACTCGCCGCTGGCCTCAAGCCGAGCCCACTGGTAGCGGTAGAAATTCACCTTTCCGCTCAGTTCCTTGTTGTCGTTGTATTTTACATTGGCCTCGGAGTTAAAGCGGTCCAGGTCGCCAGAGTGTTGGAAAGAAGCGCCGACATCCTTGTAGTATTTGAAAGGGGTCTTGACGCTGACGCTGCCGGACACTTCGCCTGACAGACGCTTGAACTGCGCCACGCCGCTGACTTCTTTGGCGTTGATGTCGCCCTTCAACTCCAGCGTGACGTCGTTGAGAGGGCCGGTTTTCTTGGCGGAAAGAGAGCCAGAGCTGATCTGACCGCCGTTCTCGACGGAGCCTTTGGCGTTGAGTTGCATGACGTCACCTACGATTGAAGCGTCGGCTTCCACACTGAGCTGCAATTGACGACTGACACCGGTCTGCAGTTTGCCACGTACGCTGTCGGCGCTGCGCTCCGTCTCCACGGCACTGGAGTACTTCGTACCGCTAGGGATGGTGAAGTCGAGAGAGTGGCTGTAACCGTTGGTCAGCGGCAGACGCACGGCGTGCGAGGATATCTTGTTGCCGTTGCTCTCCAGACTGGCGTCCACCGTCAAATGGTTCCAGTCGCCTTGGCGGTTATACGCCAGCTTGTGGCTACCCAGGTAGGACTGGATCTCCGCACTGCCTATGCACTCCTGGCGGATATTGCTGCTCTTATGATTGACCTTCAGTGACGTCTGCTCCATGTAGCGGAAGGGAGAGGTTAGCTCGGCCTCCACCTCGATGTTGTACAAGCCGTCGTTCTCCATATCCAGGCTGTAGGCGACGGTCTTATCGCGCTTGTAGGTCACACTGCCCTTCTGGGTGAAGCCGCGGGGCTTGGGCTTGTGGTTAACGGCGAAGGTCATGTCGTCGTAGTCGAGGAAAGGTAAATCCACCTCCAGATTGGCATCAAGACCGTCAGCTCTCTTCAATTTGCCAGTGACTTCGAAAACCTTTGAGGAAGAAGGGTTAGAGGTGACCTTGGCTTGGACATAAAGGTCGTCTAGGGCGCCCTTCTTGTTGAAACTGGCGGTGATGACATTCTTAGAGCCGTCCAGGTTGTAATTGAGATCAGAGACGAAGGTAATATCAGGGTCGGCGAGGGTGAGATTGGCGGTGGACTGCACTCTGTATCCTTTGCCGTACTTAGCACTGACGTCATAGCGGTAGAATGAAGAGCGGGCCTGAGCGTACACAGAGGCATCAAAGGGGAGGGTATAGGGTGTCTTGAAGGAGACTGAGCTTTGGAGGAAGTCGTCGTTCAGCTGGTGCTTGACATCACCCTCTATCTTTGAGTCGCCGTAAGATAGGTAGGCCTGTCCCCTGACATTGTTGCTGGAGCCACGTTTGGAGAAAGCAGCCTCCAGCTGCGGGATGCCGGCCACGCTGGTGCTGACGGTGATTTTGCCGTTGCTGGCAATGCCCATCTTAAAGCTGACGTCCGCTGTCGTCTTCTGGCGCATCATCTCCACTTCCGCGTGTGTGCTGAAGTCGCTGATGTCGCCGTCGTGGCGTAGGGACACCTTGCTCTCCTGGAAGTCGTTAAAGGGAGTCTTAACGATAAGGAAGGCATCCAACTTGGGCTGGAAGTTGATGCTGAGCGTGCTCTCTATCGCCTTGCCTGGCAGGTATTGCAGCTGACCGTAAGACGAAAGAGCTCTGGCGTCTTGCTGGTGTTTCAGCGACAGTCCAAACGAATCATAGCCGCGGAAGGGCGTCTGGGCCTGCATGGAGAAGATGAGCGGCATGGTGGTAGTGTAAAAGTTGGTCAGGGTGAAGGTCTCGCGGGGGTAGTATTGCGCCTCTAGCGTGCTCTTGCGGCCGGCGCCATCCCGCTGACTGTTGAGGGTGAGTTGAGCGTAGCGCAGGTTCCGGATGGGCGTGTCCACTCTCAGTTTGCCGTACATGCCGTTGCCGTCGTAGCGGTAGGTGGCCAGCCCGCTGTACTTGCCAAGGGATGGCTCCAGGTTAAGATCGCCGCTAAGCTCAAGGTTGTCCAAGTCGCCGGACACGAGATAGCCGGCGTCCAGGGTGGTCATTTTGCGGAGAGGGGTGTTGATCTTGATGCGGGCCAAGGTGAAATCTTTGGGTCGGAGACGGACTTCCACGTCGTAGCTATTGCGCACGCCCAGGTCCAGGATGGCCTTGCTGATGACGTCATTGCCTTCTTCCTTGACGGTGCCGGTGACCACAATGGTGGGGTAGTCACGGAGTGGCGTGGTCATCCTCAGACTACCTTCCAGGTCCATGGGGCCTGTCTTCTGCAAGGAGGCGTCGGCGCTGTAAGTATTTCTGGGTGACGTCGTCAACTCTACGTTGCCGCTGATCGGATACCGTCCATACACGGCCTTCACCTTGCCAGATATGTCCTGAATTATGACCGGAGAGAGGGCAAAGTCGCAGCTGAGGTCGCCGGATTGGTGGAAGTAGTTGACGTCGGCTCCACTGACCTTGCGACCGTTTATGTTGATGGCGCTTGAGTGTGTTAAGCGGCCGTGGCTTAGTTCATGCCTCAAGGTCACGCTCAGGTCCTTGGGAATTTCCCATGGCGAGCGGATGGCCAGGGCGCCGTTGACCGAGGTGCTGGCGTAGTCGATCTTCTTGTCTCCACTGATCTCCACCTGTGGGTTAAAGGTCAAACCAATCATGTCAAAATGGCACGCGCAGTACTTATTAAATACTACTTACATATGTGTGCGTCCATCCATCCATAATACATACAATACACATTTTAACAATTTATTTCATAAATATCTACAACTATTATTACACAAAAAATTGCCTCTTGAAGAATAATAAAACGTAAAAGCAACAGGCCTACGCAACGCCATAGCAGAATACATAAATACATACATGCATATATTCATACGTACATACGCGCGCTCGCGCGTAGATGCGCATCACACCGATGTCAAGAAAAGAGAGAAGTTGATTAGCACAATATAATTATAGTTATTATTATTATTATTATTATTATTATTATTATTATTATTATTATTATTATTATTATTATTATTATTATTATTATTATTAAGCTATTATTATTATTATTATTATTATTATTATTATTATTATTATGATTATTATTATTATTATTATTATTATTATTAATGTGTTTCGTAGGTCTATAAGGTATGCCTATTTCACGGGCAATATAATTATTAGTTTAGTAGACCTATAATGTAGGTCTATTTCATGATCAATATAATTATTACGATGTCGAGGGCCAGTTATTTAATGTTTGATCAGGCCTTCATTGCGGGCCGGCCTACCTGCAGTTCTTTACCCTGGCCAAGGTCCGACTTGAGGACCGACTTGAGGTCGTTCTCGCTGTTGCGGTGCTGCCAGGTGGTGACCACAGTCTTGTCAGGGGAGATAACTTTCATCTGGCCAACGTTCTGCAGGCTCCAGCCTGACCTGTAGTGGGTCATGTCCATCTCTACACCGTATCTGACACAACACAATCATCATCATGGCATTTTATGCATAATCCTGTCAACATTCATTTAGTGAATGAGGACAATAAAATCATCGTGCATATCTTTGTTAAAAGCCAAACATACGATGTTGATGACGACGACGACGACGACGACGACGACGACGATGATGATGATGATGATGATGATGATGATGATGATGATGACGATGATGATGATGATGATGATGATGATGATGATGACGATGATGATGATGATGATGATGATGATGATGATGATGATGATGATGATGATGATGATGATGATGATGATGATGATGTTACTAACCTTTGGCCGCCACGGCTGACGGAGAATCGGCTCTCGTATTTGCGGCCGTCATCCTTGTGAGCCACCGACAGTGCCACGTCACGCAGGCTGTCCACTTCGTCACTCCTGATGCTCACGTCACCGCTGACGTCAGTGTTGCGGGCTTTGCTGTTGTCGTTGAAGACGATGGAGAGGACGGTCTGCTTGGGGCCTCGTGCGGCGTTGATGAGGGAGCGGAGTGAGCGGGGTGTGAGGGTGTGATCCACCGTGACTTCTACGCGCTTCATGCCCTGCAGTGGGGTCTCGGCTGAGAAGACGATCTGCGGTGAAACAAAACCACATCGTCAGCGACCAGTCTGCTAGCTGGCTGTTTAAAAGCAAACTACTTCAAACGTCTATGACGGTGCTGGAGAGGGAACGTTGGGCCATATGAAACGGAGTGTATTATGAAGCATGACTTTTCCGGGTAAAAAGAAAACACCATAGTTTTGAGTGTTTCAAACATGGATCTTACATAGTTTATGCTTGAACTAAGAGTCAAAGAAATGACAACTCTGGTGTTTTCTTTTCGCCAGAAAGGCCATGTTTCATATAATATTACATTCCGTTTCATATTATCCGACTTTCTCCTTACTGAAGATGCAACACGTCAAAGCGTCAATGAAGTCATATAAATCGCGTCACGGGGGAAGTCTGCGTTCTGTACATTATTTCTTCATTGGTTCCATTCTTTCTTTTCTTGTTTTCATTTTTTCCTTTCTTATATTCCTCGCCTCCCCATGAGGTCTTTAATTAGGTGTCATTTGATGGGATCAACTGTTATGGCTCACGCCGAGCACCTTCTCTTACCTGGACGTTGCTAAGCAATAGGGGTTTGCGGGCCTCGAACTTGGAGGTGTAGCTGTCGTCGTTGAGAGAGAACTTGCCGTCCAGGCCGTACCGCTGCTTGTCGCTGTCCACGCTGAGACCTGCCGACAGCTTGGAGAGGACAGAGAATGGGGTGGTCAGGTCTGCCTTGGCCACGGTGCTCTGCACGTCGGACGACGACTTGTGACTTCCGCTCATAGAGTACACGATCTGTCGGGACAACACAGTACACCATATGTCAGTACAATATCATCTATAGAGTACACCATAGGTCAGTACATTAATAAGAGTACACAATCTTTTAGTAAGCCTACAATATATTATTTATAAAGTACACCATCGGTCAATTCATTCATATACCATCTAAAGTGACTGGCTGGTGGAGGGCATTCAGTTCTCCCACTAGGGTTGTTTCAACAGATCTTTTATGCGGATCAGGGGTTGTCCGGTCCTGATTTGGCTCGGAAGAGTCCGCTGGACCTAAAGCAACAATTATGTAATATAATGTAATGTAATTCATATACCATCTGCCAATCTGTCAGTAAGCCTACATTCATATGAGTACACAATCTGTCAGTACAGAAAGCCGAACTGTCCCAAACTAAGGCGTGATAACGATACTCGTTGCATCGAGAAAATCCGAGTATAACTTCGCAACTGGGAAGTTTGATAAAATGCGACATTAGGAAGCAAGAGTTTCAATGTTTACTATCACTTTGTGGTGAATAGATGTTCAATTAAACGAATGAACTAAATTAAAATGAATTGAATTTGAATTGAATTACATTGAATTGCACTGCACTGGATTGAATCAAACTGGATTGAACTACATTGAATTGAACCGACTTGTATTAAATTACACTGAATTGAACTGCACTGTATTGAATTGGTTTGGATTGAATTAAATTCTCACCTTTGCCTTGTCGTCTCGGTTCTTGTCCCAGGCTAGGTCGAGATCAAGGTCGACACTGCTGCCTTGGATACCGCCCATGGCACTGAAGGCGACAGTCCGTGATGGCTGGACGTACTCGAGCGTCCACTTACCTCGCGGACCCTTGCTCAGCTTGGAAAGGGCGTTGAGGGAGTAGCTGTCATCGCCGTGCAGCAGCTGACCTTGCAGCTGGAGGTTGTCGAGTACCAGACCTGCAGTGCCGCTGATCTGTGGTGCACACACACAGGGTCGTTACGTTAAAACTAGCGTCCAGTACCGAAAAAAACAAACACCTATGATGATCACTTTCAGGCTTTCAAAACAAACCTCCTTGAAAGTGTTTATAGTAGAGTATAAAGTGTTCTGTATTCCGTGTTCTGACTATTTAGGTCTACCAGTACCAGACTCCTTCATTATCAGTGACAATGGGTATTTTCAGCAGAAAAAAGACAGAAAGAAGATGACGGTAGTTTACCAGAGCATACAATGCAACTTTTCAGTACTTGCAAGGCCAGTAGACTTTATTCCAATCAAACCCGTTTAGGGTAGTAGGCCTACGTGGATACATTAACCAATAAGCGTACTAAACCGGATGGTTATCATTGTTACCGTAGTTGTTAATGATGATGAGTAAGATGATGATGATGACGACGACGACGACGATGAGGTGGAGGAAGAAGTGGAGGAGGAGGAGGAGAATGAGGATAATGATGAGGTCGATGTTGTCTTGTCTGTCAATGCTATTAGCGTACCTTGATGGGCTTGAAATCACCGAGCTGGATCTCCGAGGTCACCTCGTGGGACTCGTCTTTGCCGGGTTTGTACGAAGATTTGGCGTCCAGGAGAGTACCGCTCTTGCACTTCACCATGAGGGTGTGGGTGTACTGCTTACCACCCTGCTTCAGCGCCGTACTCAAGTCGTAGCTGTTCCCTGCAACAACATGCGCTCATATGTATTACGGGTACACGGGATTAAGTGTATGTTAACAGCGATCATAATTATATCCTACGGATAAGAAGCATCAAGCATGAGCTTATTACTACCATCAGGAAAACATGTGGTCATCAATATTATTGCAGGTACATGCGGCCATCTATTATCAAAAGAGGTAATCGACTTTCGCACTTTCATTAATGAGTCTGTAGACGGTATTCCACCTACCTCCATGTCAACCAAGTATTACAATTAAGAACGCGGTCCTTCAGACAAAGGCACCGACTAAAAATATTTCCGTATCACATATATGCTTGGGTCGGGTGGAGAGGGGAGAGCGATACCAAAGAAAACAAATATCACGCGAAACAACAAAAAAAAAATATCAAAGGTCAAAGACACAACTGTGAAATGAAACCTTTAGGTATTAACAAAAGGGGCGACAACTCACTCACCAGGGAAAGAAAGAGAAGCGTCGCCGGACATCTTGAGTTTGTCGTCGTCTCTCTTATTCTTCAGGTTGACCTCTGCCTTGACCGCTCTGTCCTTGGCATATTCCAAGTTGACCTTGGACACTAGGCTGTCAGGGGAGTGGGCATGGGAGCCCTCCAAGTTGCTATCCAGACCCTGGGGACAGATAGAACCAGAAGTTGAAAACAATCAAGATTTCTGCGTCTTTTGGCAAGCGCGCATGAATAATTGCATTGAAATGGCAAATACATGTAGGTCTACGTCGAACACGAAAAAGGTTGATGTCTCAGGTTAGAATATAGTTTTTACTATAATGCAGAAAAGCAGTACCGTGGATTAAAAAACAATTATTCAGTCATTGTTGTAGTAATAAAAATCGCCATTTTGTGACATAATTAGTATAGTGTAAGTGGAATACAGAACAACAATTATTCTGACTTACAATCATGGGGACAACGGCCTTGCCCTTGTAGTCTAAGTCCACCTCGGTGGCGTCCTTGACCTTGTGACTCACGGTACCGGAGAGGACAATTTGACTGTCTTTGCTCTTGGGGTTCTTGCCGATGGCCAGTTCAAGGTTGCCGGCGGTGTGCTTCTTCTTGTGCTCGAAGTCCAAGGTGTTCAACTTGATGTTGTAGTCTGGGTTGTTCTTGAAGGCAAGGTTGCTGCAATCGCGCGCGCGCACACATACACACACACGCACAAACACACACAATGATACTTGACGTTAGTTCACTAACACAGGAGAAACAGTGCAGTACTGTACATCAATTGACCATTAGCATGTTAGAGAAACGCACACAACTCAAATCCCATATCTTTAAAGCGAGACAACGACTATCTGTGTTTCACACCAATGTTTTTTCTCCATTAGCATTTGGTCCCGATTTGCCGGACCAGGTTCCATTTTATATGCAGCTGATAATTCAGGGTTCCATTTCTCCATCATCGTAAAACTAAAAGGCAGAATAGTCAACACCCACAGTCACAGGGTATTGGTGAAGCTATAATTCAAAAATCAATTAATTAATTTTGATTTTAAAGGCAGAATACCCCGTCAAAGTATACTTGGTGGATAATTAATTATTTAAATAATGGAAGGTTTCAGGCAGAATGCAAACTCACAGTGTTCGTGGGGAAGGTGTTATAATTAAAATTAACCTATTAACTAAGGTTCAAATGCAGCTAGCGTACCCAGTGGCGGTGTATTTGGTGAAGGCGGGTGTGCTCTTGTCGCTCAGCTTGCCATTGACGGTGAGGATGTCGCTTGCACGGCGGTTGACATTGTATTCCACGATAAGCTTGGTGGAGATGGTGTCGCCCAGCTTGAGGAATCCGTTGACCTGCAATAACGGTCAGACCTGACTTCTGGCACTCATGATTATTCACATTGTGTAGGCTGTTCAATGCACGCAGAAAAGCTAGAAAAGGGCCAAGTCTAGTCAGACCGTCCTTGACATAGTGTAACCGACAAGTTATTTTCAACATTTTTTTATTAAATAGAAAAAATAAGCTAGGAAAGGTCAAAAGTCATTCAGAAGGTATTCAAAAGACCAGTCTCTTAACCACTTATCTGCCTGGAATTAAGTGTCGTCCATTTTGATACTAACAGACTAGAAAGGCTATATAACTATTGTGGACTTAACACACATCTTCAAGATTCCACGTTCGAGATGCCTTTGTATGCCTTCTTATACCATAGAAGAGTCGTTCGGGTGTGATAGGCAAGTGATTTCAAAAGTGCAGGATTACGTTTGATGTCTTTAGGTTAGAGGGAATGTGCACTGCTTGTACTAGCCGTCAGTGGATATCCTATAGGCAGGCACAATGTTAATGCCTAAGATCAGAAGAACAGAAGACAAAAGGGTTACACTACAGATGGCACCACCTTCTTACTATAACATTTTAAACCACTGCGGTCATTGAATAATCTTTGCCTCATACTTCATATCGGAAGCACTCTTGACCTTTATCTACATGATTATATTACAATAACTCATGTTGGTCGTACCTTGCCAGAGAAAGGCTTTGACTTGACGCGAATGTCCGCATTGTATCTGGAGTTCTTGCCGGCCTTCTTCACCAGTTCGGCTGGAAGAAAAATAAAACTTAACGTGGGATTTGTGAACATGCTCATCACCATTGTTGTTGCCACAGCGCCTTGAGCAGCTCTATGAGCTGGTACAGCGCAAACTATATCATAACAATTCTGTAACACTTCCACCACATTTCAACATTGTATTAGCACGGGAATTGCATGAATCTGGCTGGACATATATTTTGATAGTACTCGCATGTAAGAAAGAAAATGTTTAATATCCAAGAATTCAGTGAATTTTAAGTAGGAGTTTTAAGCTAGTGAAATTGTACAATGTTAGTGTTCAATCTTTTAAAAATAATTAATTAATTAATGTATTTATTTATTTGTATTGGTTTTTGTAAATAAAATTGTTGTTGGTCTAACTTCACGGTATGTAGAGTATACGGTATTCACGGTATTTAATTAAATAATGAAATTTTAGTACGAGTTCATAGATACACCCATTCCTAGACATCAACACAATTTGTTTTCTTCGTGTGAAAAAAAAACCACGATGAAAAATAAAACACGTATCAGCTCCAGCTCCGGATCAGGATGGAAATAGTACATAACAATGTCATAACTTAGAAACACACTTTGAGATGAGAGTTACTTTCAAAACAACTCACTCTTGACGTTGAAGGGAATGGCCAGGAAGGCTGGGGCGGTGAGGGTGAGGTCAGTTTTCAGCATTTTGTCGTCGCGGAAGTCCACGTCACCCTCTAGCTTCAGCAGGTCACCAGAGGGTGTGGAGACCACCACCAGAGGGTCGAAGTTGGCGCTCTTGCCAGGACGGATGTTGTACTTGACTCCAGCCTCGCTCCTGTAGGTCTTGTCGTTGAAGGTCAAGGCCCCGATGACGCGTTTGTCTGTCTTGGTGTTGGTCAGAGAGGCTGTGGACAAAGGAAAGCGGAAAGGTAATTAGTGACCAGTCGTCGGTCAAGCCCGGTAAGACTGTAATACTACGTCACTTTTAGGTTCAGCGTCAATCAGTTCTACAACACGGATTGAGAAGTATTAACTATATCATTTGTACTTGAGTTAGTGAGTTAGTGACACAAAAGTTTTAAAAGGTAACAACAACAACAACAACAACCAAACAAACAAACAACAAACAATGATAACGCCAACTACTACGACGAAAAGGCATACAGACAAAAAAAATTGGACTAACATTTGAGCTGGATGGGTTGGGAGCTGACGCCACTGAGGGCGAGGTCGGTGGTGTATTCGTTCCCTTTCCGGTCCAAGCGCACGTTTCCGGTCAGACTGATGAGGTCACGGTTTGGCACCCGGATCTCCAGCATGGGGGTCAAGACCATGACCTGACCTTCCGCCTGGTCGTCGATCTTGAGTTCAGAGGTCAGCGAGTACTGCATGTCGTTGATTTCGATCAAGGCGGTGAGGCTCTTCAGCTGGTCCTCGTTCATAAAGGCGCCTGCGTGGTCAACAAACAACATCAAACATCAACAAAGAAAATATTTCGTTCACACACACACACAAAAAAGTTTATCTACGACTTCGTGAGCCATGCGGTTGAACTAGTGATGCTATGGGGACATTGAACATTATCAGGCGAAGCTATAGTCCAGACTATTTATGTCAAGATTTTCGCGGCGTCAAATGCTCACAAAAGGAGGCAATTACTTACCCTTGACGGAGGACTTCCACCATGGGGAGGCGAATGCGAGGTCGACCTGATGCTGCTCGTAGTTGATGTCCATGTCGAAAGACACAGCACGCTCCCTGCTGGAGCCGGGGGTGTCAAACAGCAGCTGGGCGATGCTGGAGCGCTTGTTCTGCACGTGCACAAAACAACACACTCAACAGTCAACACTGAGGCAGAACAAGGAGGGTATAGTAGTAGAACAAAAGGTTGTTGTAGGATAAATAGTATCATTGAACACCCAAACCAGCTCTTTTTGCGTTAAAACATAGGCTTATAAGCTAATAACAAAAATGTAAACACAAACAAATCAAAGCTATTTTAGTAACCAAACATACCTTGGCACAATATCACACAAACCAGCATACACTGTTCAAATTGTTATAATCAGTTCCGTCACATGACTAAAATTATTGCAGTAGCAAATGGGAGAGATTATGTGAAACAAAAACAAACATACAAACATAAAAACCACCTATAACCGGCGTTTGACATGTAACGTCCCGAGTATCGTCCTCTCAGAGGTAGAATGTACACTATTAACAGTCATGGGGATAGATCGGATGAGGTGGATAGTGGAAGGCCCATATTGTGAGACTGACCTCAGCGCGCTTGGCCAGCAGCTTGTAGCCGGTGTGGGAGTCTCGCTTGTGGAGCGCGATGCTGAGCGAGGAGGGGCCGGTGAAGGGGAAGTATGGGCCGACAGACTGCATGGAGGCGTTGGGGAACTGCAGCTGTCCGCACAGCTCCAGGCCCGACAGTTTGGCTCCGAAGCTGCCCGTGCACAGCTCCAGCTGTTTGCGGTTGTCCGTGATCATTGTCTGCTCGCTGGCCTGGTCCTTGTGCACGATGAAGAACTTGGTTCTGGAGACACGACACACACGCCACATTAATTTCCCAAACGCGAAGTCTTTAACGCGAAATGATTATAATTATGATGAGGTTGGTGCTGGCGAAAAATACAACTTTCACACGTTGGGATCGAACGAGAAGCTCTCTCTTGACTCTTGTCTTTTTACAATTTCGTCGATTCAGTGTTTAGCTGTTTGAAATGTTGATAGGTACAACCAATGAATGTTGAACCCAGGCCATCTTTTAGCTGTTAGTCCCTTGCTACAATTGATGATGATGATGATGATGATGATGATGATGATGATGATGATGATGATGATGATGATGATGATGATGATGATGATGATGATGATGATGATGATGATGATGATGAACGAAAAACGATGCTTTACGTCCTATTGCATGAGCGTATGATGATGATGATGATCTGAAATGTACTTCTTGTATAAACTCACCTGACGTCGATGATGTCAATCTTGTTGTCAGGCATGTCAATCTCCATGCTGAGGACCCGCCCCTTGTCCAGCTCGATACGTCCCTTGAGGGCCATGGAGGTGTAGAGGGAGCTGGTCATCTTGAGGCCGGTGCTGGTCACCAGAGCGTCCACTGACATGATGGCGTCCACGTTGACGGCGCCACTGACCACGCCAGCAGAAAACACAGGTTTAAAACTAAGTCATACAACATCTTTCGCACGAGACAAGTAGACTTACGTCATCAGTTTTATTAAAGAGTACAACAATACTTTCCTTGTAAAACAATACGGTCATTATTTATTTCAACAAATGCAGGTTGCTGGCCTCAGGCTAAACGTTCAGTGTTTAAATTATGTCCTGAAAGTAGTCACATTTGGATGGGAGATAACCCTGTCAAAGTTAGCCCCTTAGGTAGCTGTGCAAAGGGACATAACTGCCGCTACGTCGCCCAATCAAGGAGATAGTCCTGTCAGTTCTACCTTGTTGTAGCCAGCTAACCCTAACCCTAACCCTTCATGATTGTGTAAATGAAAATGAGCAACAGGAAATCAGATGTAAGACTATATAGAACCATCCGCGGTATCTGAAAACTTTATCCTCTATGTGTTCTATGTCGATAATAATCATTTTAACAGAATGGTAAACATTTTGCAAACCTCTACTAACCTAGGCTTGATCTGGCCGTCGATGAAGACAGACCTGGGGGACTGGGAAACTTTTCTCAGATCCATCTTGCCTTGAGCTTGCACGTCGACCACGGCTGTTCCGTTGACGGAGAGAATGAGAGGCAGACCGCAGATGGTGGGCACAGTCATGCTGACGTCGAACAGCTGCAATAAACAAGAAGCAGAGTCAGAAGTACATGGCGTCAACACAAGAAAGAAAAAAGCCCTTTTCAAGAGTGTCGCCGCAAAAGCCTCTGCTTTAGTTATCATTTAGAATAGATCCTACATTTCTCTTCTTGGATGATAGACAATTTCGAAAGAAAAAAAAAACAGAAAAAAAGAAAGCGAAACGATAGAAAACAAAATGAAAGAAATAAATTATATCCAGTGTGAACATTATCGTTAAGTCAAATTGTAAAAAAATGTATCAGCAAGACAGATTTCTGGAGAGCTGGAAAGTCACTCGACGTGAAAGATTAAATGTGTCACTAATTTACCTGCAAGCTCTGGGTGAAGCTGTAGTCGTGATCCTTGGAGAGCTTGATCAGGAAGTCCAGGAGGTTGAAGGTGCTGCCGGAGGTCAGCGAGTTGAGGCCCTGGAAGCGACCGTAGGCCAGCTCGTTGCCGAAGATTCGGGCGTAGCCAGATCCCTTGAGCTCGTCCAGCTTGCTCTGCAGCAACAAGTATAGCAAGGTGTTAGAGTAAAGTAACGAGGACCTTAGAATGATGAAAAGCTCTCTTCACACAAACGCTGCAATTAGCTAATTTCACTCGCAGCAAGGTAAGCAGATAAGTTTTTGTTTAATCTTAACTGTAAATATCTAATTTGTCCAAACAAAACAACAACAAAATATTTTTAAGTCATTCTGCATCTGCTAACGTATTACATCAATAAGAACAATCGTGGAGTACTACGTGGTCCAAACAGTGCTACAGCCTGGTATTTTTTGGATTTGGATGGCGGTGCCTTTGATTTACAGAAAACTGCGGTGTGAATTTTGATGCTGGTGTGAGATGTCGTCATGCAATTACATTTCTAAAGACAACACTCCTCGAAAATCAAATACTTTCAAAAACGTGGCATGAAAGAAAGACCAAACAAGACCTATACTTGCTCAAATTGAGATAAATAAAGTTGTGTAGTGTAGTGTAGTGTAGTGTAGTGTAGTGTAGTGTAAGTGTTCAGAGGTGTGACAGGCAGACAAACTTCAAGGTGACAATGACTAAAGACCTTGGCTTTGGGCTTGGTATCGGAGAACAAGTGGCTCTGCACTAACTCAATCAGGTACTCCAGACCCTCCAGGCGTCCTCCCAGCTCCAGCAGATTGAGAGAGTGGCCCAGCACCTCCACGGTCAAGTTGGCGCTGACGGAGCGAGGCAGTGGGGAACGAGAGGAGAAGATGACATTGGATTCTGCCTGGCCACCCAGCTTCAGAGCCTGAGAAACCAACATAGACAAAATATTTCTTTTTTATTCGAACTTTGTCTTTTTACAGAGTGGCCGGGTAGCTCAGTTGGTAAGAGCGTCTTGCTAGTAACCGAAAGGTCGCTGGTTCGAATCCCAGATTGGTCAAAGTGTGATCATATTATTTTCCCCTTTACCAATAACTGGCCCGCTGGTGTCAGTATAAATCGTTCCAGTAGTCACCTATATGCTAAAGTGTCGTGTGACTATAATCTACAAACAGAGTAGAACCTGTCCCCTATACGCAATGTGTCCGGGGACGTTAATCTACCCACGAACGAACGAACGAGAGTAGAACACCTTTTCAGGACACCTTTCCAATTTCTATTAACTGTTATTCAGTGTGTATAATCATCAACCAGTCTCCCTGCCAATCAATGAATCAATCAGTCAATCAGTCAGCTGGTGTATGATGTAAGTTTACTTACCGTGAGGAAGGCGGACTTCTCGTAGTTGCGCGAGGCCTGAAGAGGGTTGGAGTCGAAAGCTTTCTTCAGCTGAACGTCGCGAACCGTCTCTCGGATACTCTGCTTCAGGGGGCTGGAGGTCTCCTTCAGGTTCTGCAGGTGGGAGTAGATGAACGAACCCACCTGAACACGGCAACAAAACCCCAGGTTTTAGTCATTGCGACGCTTCTAGGAATGCCATGCCCTGGCAATACAGCAAACAAGCTTCTCCACACAGCGCCCACCTCAGAGGCTAATTCTATGATGGTCAGATCAATCATTGTAACAGAAAGTACTACATTACATTTCCACACAATGTATAATATATTATGTGTAAACTATGTATGTTGAGTGACTCAAGTTAAATCCAGTGTCGGTAATCGCCTTGAGCTGCTTATTCCTGAACTGGAAAAGCGCTATACGAGAACGCAGAAATACATTAAATAAATAAAACTGTCAACGCCAAATCCAGTTCACCTGAGACTCCTCGTCTTCAGCCTCCAGGACCAGCTGGATGCGGGTCAAGAGGTCAGAGGTCGGGCAGGTCATGAGCGGCAGGTAAGCGGCGATGCGGATC
Organism: Oncomelania hupensis; assembly: GCA_036898135.1. Taxonomy (NCBI): domain Eukaryota; kingdom Metazoa; phylum Mollusca; class Gastropoda; order Littorinimorpha; family Pomatiopsidae; genus Oncomelania; species Oncomelania hupensis. The sequence goes on from CM072516.1 coordinate 36,867,652, forward strand.
TCGCTGTCCTCCTTCTTGGCCTCCAGGATGGACTGCAGCTGACTCCTCTGTAAATGTCAACAGGTGTGAAGGTCATATTTTAATTTCAAGGTTCATTAATATGATGTTTCGATATTACAAGATATAACTTAATTTAGATACGAGATTAAAAAAAAACAACGCGTTAGTATCTCACTCTAAACAATGAATTAAAACGTTCACAAAATCACCTCTCGATTCAATCTTTTGAACTTGGATTTACATATTTTGATGTTTTCATCAGTGTGTGTGGGTGTGTGTTTGTGTGTGTGTGTGGGGTGTGTGTGTGTGTGTGGGTGTGTGTGTGTGTATGTGCGTGAGCGCGCGCATACACTACGAAAAGGATTGTCTAATGCTTTCTTTTATTGCCTAACTGCCAGTCAGAAAGTGGTAAGGCATTCTGCGACCAGAGCATGTCTCTGTGAAACGGAGATGTGCACTACCAAAGTGTACGTTGGATTGCTACAGATACTGATCTTCATTTGTCCTCAAGCAGGACAAGAAAAATTGCGTGCTACACATATCACATTAAATATATACGTGATAAAAAACACCAAACACATTGGAAAACATTCCGTTCGATTGGATCGTAGTGTTGCAACAGTCAACAGCGAGACATATCAGCTCGCGCGCTCCGCACTCTAGACTTACATCAGCATCGCACGGCATGCGTCGGTAGGCCTGAGCAGCCGCCACGCGCACCTCCATTGGTAGACGGTCGTCAAGGCAACGTTTCAGGATGTCTACACCTCGTGAGTTGCCGGTGTTCCCGATAGCGCTGAGGGTGGTCAGAACCTGCAAAGGTCAAAGTCAACGTTGTCAAAGTCATCACCTCTAAAGTCAACAGTCACAAGCCTAACTCAGTAAAATAGCAGCATCCTGGCTATAGTGATTATAATTTTTATATTATATTGTTGTACGATGAAAATAACTTTAATAAGACTAAAAAATAATAATTTTGTGCTAAACTATAAAAATCCTAAACCGTGGTTAACTATCTTTAAACACAGTTCAAATACAGCAAATGTTAATACTAATTTTAATTTTGTTGTTGTTTTTGTTGTTGTCTCGTTTGGTGGTTTTTCCAGACGAAAGGCAAACAATGCTCACGGTCTTGATGTTGCCGTCGTTGACGGTGCATCTGTTCCCGATGACGCTGTCAAGGGCCTGGATGATGTCACGAATGGAACTGACGTCACACTTGCCGGTCTTGGTGCACAGGTTGTTGACCATTGACGTCACAGCCAGCATGGACCGCGGGCGAAGGCTGTCGCTCTTCATCAGCATCTGTAAAATCAATCGTCGTTGGTCAGACTTTTTTTTTTATAACAGTACGTTTCTTTGGTTGTATTCGTCATTCCCTCGAAGTACATCATTACGCTACATAGCAACGGTGGTGAAAATGCAAATGCTACGGCTACGGCTACGTCTTGCTATCTACAATTGTAACACGAGGAAAGTCTTGAATAACAAACATGGCCGATAATAAAGTGTGTTTTTTTGTTGTTGTTTTTTTAAGTACGTAAACAAATATGTGAGAGGCGAATGCCAACGTCACCTTGACAGATTCCAGCATGTCCTCAGTGGGTTGTGGGATGAAGGCAAGGGAGGTAATCCAGAAGTCCACTTCCAGTCCGCTGACGTCAGCACTGACCATCAGGTCCACCATGACGGACACGGCCTCGCTGCTGCTGGACATGGGAAGAGCGTCCAGGAAGAACTTCCTGTTTTGTGGAGGAAGGAAGAAAAGGAAGTTCTGTGATTAGCTTTTTTTTTTAAAGGCCCAAATTGAAGAGTTTATTTTTGGTGAAAACGGGTTTATCCTAAAATTGGCAGTTATTACATTAAACAATGATAAAGTGGGCTTTGTTATTACATTAAACAATGTTAAAGTGGGCTTTGTCAATACATTAAATAATGATAAAGTGGGCTTTGTTATTACATTAAACAACGATAAAGTGGGCTTTGTTATTACATTAAACAATGATAAAATGGGCTTTGTTATTACTTTAAACAATGATAAAGAAGGCTTTGTTATTATATTAAACAATGATAAAGGGGAGTTTGTTATTACATTAAACAATGATAAAGGGGAGTTTGTTATTACTTTAAACAATGATAAAGAGGGCTTTGTTATTACATTAAACAATAATAAAGGGGAGTTTGTAATTACTTTAAACAATGATAAAGAGGGCTTTGTTATTACCTTAAACAATGATAAAGAATGCTTTGTTATTACATTAAACAATAATAAAGGGGAGTTTGTAATTACTTTAAACAATGATAAAGAGGGCTTTGTTATTACATTAAACAATGATAAAGAGGGCTTTGTTATTACATTAAACAATGATAAAGTGGGCTTTGTTATTACATTTAAACAATGATCAATGGGCTTTCGTTGCTCAAAACAAACTGCTAAAGTTGGAATTTTCCATTTCTGTTCGGACAGGGAGCGAATTCTCCAGTTTAACGGTAAACCAATATGCTCTACGATTTCCCTAGATGATATTAATAGCGATACGGCGGCAGCTAGCGGTGGATATTAACAGGCGAAATTTATTGATTAACAAAATAAATATACTTTGGAAAGCGTTGTATCTTTGTTGAAAGCTACTTTTCCCAGTGGGGCCACATTCATTTTGAATGTTACACGGATCTAAGAAGGGGCGTGGTCAAAGTGAGTCCATTTAGAGGTGGGATATAGCTATGTGTTCTGACGGTAATAACAAGGATTCATTTATAACAGCTTCTCTGCTTCAACCGCCTAGCCAGACTGCTAGGTTAGCAGACTTTAAAAAAAAAAGGTAAAGGTAGTCCCATAGCCTTGTGGCCGTAGGGGAGCGTGATGTTGGAGATCACACTTATCTTGGGCCAGCGTAATGAGGGTGATGCCCAACTCTCTCCCTCGCTGCTTTACCTTCCCCACCCTCAAGAGAGTAGGTACTCAATCACAGTTGAGTCAACTGGGGGCGTTGTTGTTTGTCGCTTCACACCTTAGCGGTCACCCATCCAAGTGCTAACCGCACCGGACGGTGCTTCACTTTCGACACAGTAGCGAGTGCTCCAACCACTGCACTATCCGACACCCCAAGACTTTAGCAATGTTAATTGCGGAGAAATACAATACAATACAATACAATACAATACAATACAATACAATACAATACAATACAATACAATACAATACAATAGTGCAAACTCACTTGGTTCTCTCTCCGTTGCTGCTGCAGATCTGGCCTCGTTGGAGCTGTTGGTAGACTTCAAGAATGTCGCCGCGGTTCATCTTCTTCACGGCCTCCACTAGCTGAGAAAAGATGCGAGGCACCTCGGGCTGGACGCCGCTGATTGTGATGGCACAGAGGGTAGCGAGCAGGTTCTCGGCGCTTTGGCGAGCTTCGCTGCTGTCCTTCATGTCGAAACCGTGGTCGAAGGTCAGAGCGCCTCGTGATTGGATCACGCCTGCAACAGAGGGTTCATAAATAAATTCAGAAAACACTGAAAGAATGGTAAAGTAAACGATCCCACTGTTGATGTCTTAAATTATTAGCAGGTAGCTCTGCATTGTTGATCTGCTCCTCGGTACAGATCGCCGCGCTTTTAAACTCTACTGAGAAAAAGCGTGCTCACAGCATCCATTATTATCAGGCGTAGTAGTAGTAGTAGTAGTAGTAGTAGTAGTAGTAGTAGTAGTAGTAGTAGTAGTAGTAGTAGTAGTAGTAGTATCATGGATCATGCCATTCTCCATTGTTACTGCCATCTTGTACAACACTTCAGTGAAGACGGTCAAAACAAGAGGAACAGACCTTTGGTGGAGGTGATGCCTTGTGCCGTCTTGGTGAGGGTCAGTTTCTGGCTGACGCTGGTGAGGGCGCCGCTGTTCTGGGCCGAAAAGGGTCTGAAGATGTGTCGCTCCTGGCACTTGCTGGTAGCGATGATGCTGTTTCTATCGATGGTCTGTTCACAGTCATGCTGACCCGACATCAGAGGCACTGTCTCCATCTCCTGAAAACCGCAAAGCTACTGTGATTTTCATTGCCTACAAAATCACAAAACAACGGTGTTTTATCGCCTACAAAGCTACAAATCTACAAAACAACTGTTTTCATCGCCTACTAAGCTACAAATCTACAAAGCAACTGTTTTCATCGCCTACTAAGCTACAAATCAACAAAACAACTGTTTTCATCGCATACTAAGCTCCAAATCTATGAAACAACTGTTTTCATCGCCTACAAAGCTATAATGTGAATTCATCGCCTACGATGCTATACTGTTTTTTCATCACCAACTGAAGTTAATAAGCTACTGTGAATGAATGACCAACAAACTACAAACTTGACTGTTTGCTAACATCAACGTTATTTGTGTGGCAAGGTAAGACTCACAGAGGGGAGCTGGTACTTGACGGATTGCAGGCTTCCGGCATAGCTGTGTCGGTCAGTGCAGGAGGACAGGTCCTTGCTGCGCTTGATCAGCTTCTGCCCCCAGATGCTATCCTTGACCACCTCGTACTTGGTGTCGCAATTACCGGTGACGTCAGACTAACAAACAATAACATCACAAATACGACAATAGTGTTATGGGGATGTTAAATCGTCTTCAGCTGCATGCTTTAGAGGAATCAAAGGTCTTTCACACGGTGTTTGGAAGAATTGATAATGATAATAATAATAATAATAATAATAATAATAATAATAATAATAATAATAATAATAATAATAATAATAATAATAATAATAACAACAACAACAACAATACCTGATTCTACTTCATTAGGCATTATTCATCCCTTCAATCGAAAATATGTTAAGCTTACATCATATAATGCAGTCATTCTTCGACTAAGTTCTCAGTCAACTCCTAAGAAGAAAGAAAATATCAAACGATCATATAAACTGTTTAATTAAAAAAAATATAAGAAGACCGTACTCAGCTGATGTGTCTAATAATCTCTAAAACCACTGAGCCAAACAATCATTAAGCACAAACTTCGCACAACCCAACAGATGTTCTTGTGTTTTTTGCTTTTGCTGTTGATGTTGATTTTGTTGATGGTGATGTTGCCTACCCAGTTATGTTGATAGTGATGGACAGTTATTTCTTTGCTGGTCTGCTTCACTAACCAACCAACCAGCCATGCAGTTCACCAACCAACTCGTCAACTAGCAACTACCATAAAAATCTACACAAGCCTTTCTTTTCTTTTTTTTTTCAGTTGAGTTGCCTGCAATCAATTTATTGATTACTCCCCTTGAGTGCTTGACTAACTTTCCTTGTATTTTTATATTGACGGTAAAGGTTATGATTTTAGTTTAAAGAGATAGCGGTGTGTGTTACTGTTACTGAACTGACCTCCCTGACGTTCTGCGAGCCCTTAAGGTTGTCCATAGAGTTCTGCAGGGCGGACAGCAGACCACGCTTAATGTTGAGGGCTGCAGGGTCCTCATCACGGTCAGGGCACACGTCCGACACCACGCCGTCTTGGAAGCCGAAACGCAGGGGACGCGACTCCAGCAGGGAGCGGAGTTGTCTCCTTTCGTCACTCTGAGAAATGGCGCCCAGAGGTTGAGAGTTCTGCACCTGCACGTTCTTCATCTGCAACGACATTAAAAAATTAAAATAAACTGTTCCTCTTCAACAATTTGATAATAATGATATTTAGAATGATCATGATAATAATATGATTTAGCCTACGTCTCACACACCACTAATATTATTTCTACTTTAGAATACTCCATGGGTCGTTTCAACGAGAGAGGACGGAGTGGGCTATCCCAATAAAATTCAAAGATAACAACAACAACAAATCGTAATAATTACATATTCTGACCCGAACACTAGCTAAAACAAAACAAGCCTAATAAAATAATTTAAAGGTGAAGGTCGAACCTTGAGGACGAAGTCGCACTGGTCGATCACTTCGATGTCGGCTTGGCCTTTGATGATGACGACTGCCTTTTCCTGGGAGGCGCCGGACATGGACGTCTCTGATTGGATCTCATAGTCGTAGCTGTACGTGTTGCCAGGCTGGTAGCGGAACTTGGTCGGGGCTGTGTGAGAGAGCTCAATGTTATTATTGTATACCACGGGGAGCACGGAGCGACAGGTATTGTGTACGTGTATGTGTGCGCGCTTGTGTGTATGCATGTGTGCGTGTGTATGTGTGAATTGCCATAACACATCTGAATCTTTATTTTTATCGTTTTTAATTAATTCAACTCCAAAAAAGGTTTATGAAATTGTTAGCATTGTTTTAATTAAAGGTACTTGAACTGCATTTTCAGTATTTGTAATTCCTCACCTAGGCTACCCCCATTTCTAGCTGCGGCCCAATAGACGTTCGGACACATAAACTAAACTAAATTAAACTAAACGGAACTAAACTAAACTAAGCTAAACAAAACTGAAGTACACTAAAACACACTAAACTAATCCAAACTAAACTACACTAAATTTGAAACTGAAATTATATCGAAAAGGTCTTAAATGATGCCAGTTACTTACTATCACATGTCTGGGCGCAGGTGTCTGATTTGGGCAATGGGCCTGTAAATAAAACAAACAACCTCATTGTAATTTTAGTTTTGAGAAGAATGATTGCATAAACGTTGAAGTTTAACACCCATCCCCACCATTTGCGATTCGGCAGACTGTGTTAACTATCTCAGGAAAGAGGGGGTAGGGACCTAAGTCAGAATGAGAAAAAGAAGATTTAATAATATAAAAGAAAGAAGGAAAGAAAGAAAGAAAGAATGAATGAATGAATGAAAAAGAAAGAAAGAAAGAAAGAAAGAAAGAAAGAAAGAAAGAAAGAAAGAAAGAAAGAAAGAAAGAAAGAAAGAAAAAAAGAAAGAGGAAAAGCTCAAAATATACATACAAATAAATAATTATAATTAAAATATTTCAATGTACTGTTCTGATCCCATAAAAGTAACATAATTCATGCACGATTAATTTGAACAAACTTTAAATTTACTCTGAGGAAATCAAACAATGAAACACAACTTTATTGGGAAGCAGTATTTGTACGTAAACATTGAATCCTTCGACCTCCCATTAAGTACATATAATTAGATGAAGAAGTAAAAAAAATGTATGGACAAATAAAAATCAAAAATTAATTTAATTCTTCGATTAAACCCAAGGATTAAAATTAATTTTTTTAACTCCAACAGAATAAAATTCTACAAACAAATAAAACGACATCAAGAATATTCGGGAGTAAATTAAGTAACCATTACAATAAACAAAGACGAATAAATAAGACATCATAACGGAATAAACAAATCGACATAAACTTGAAAAGAAAACATATACATTAAGTACATTAAACAATTTCACTCAACAAATTCAAACTCAACACACATTTTAAAAAAAGAATCAAAGAAATGCAACAAAACAGAATAGACTAGAATAGAATACAACAGGGCAGACTAGACTAGAATAGAATAGAATAGAACACAACAGGGCAGACTAGACTAGGATAGAATAGGACAGAACAGAAAAGAACAGACTAGAATAGAACAGAAAAGAAAAGAATAGACTAGATTATAATAGATTAGAATAGAACAGAACAGAATAGACTAGAATAGAATATAACAGAATATAAAATAGTAAATAAGAATAGAATACAATAGAACAGAGCAGAACAGAATAGACTAGAATAAAATAGAACAGAACAGGGCATACTAGACTAGAATAAAATAGAAGATAATAGAACAGAACAGAATAGACTAGAATAGAAAAACAAAAGTAGACCTATATTAGATAAATAACTCAACAAATGAAACAAAGACCTAGTGAAATAAAGCAACACATAAGAAAATAAAATAAAATGAAATAAAATAAAACGAGAATTAACAGAAAATAAAATAAAATAAAATAAAATAAACAAAGAATTGAACGCACACGGACATTAACAAAAAAACAAAACAATATTCCATCGAAGGCGTCTTGAAGGATAATAAAATAAAACGGGTGCACGAATAGATTAATAAATGAAAGAATAAATAAATAAATAAATAAATAAATAAATAAATAAATAAATAAATACATACATAAATAAATAAATAAATAAATAAATAAATAAATACAACAGTGAATTAAAAAAATGAATAAAATAAATAAATAAATAAATAAATAAAGGTAGGACTTACCTGCGGTGGCGCAAGCCAGCAAGGCGAGGCAGACCAGCAATAGCTTGGTCTCCATTATGCGGTGTGTCACAAGGTTCTGTATTGGTCCCACCTCTCTTCTTTCTTAGTCTTGTGAGCCTTGCTAGTAAAAACGTTAAGGTTCGGTCACATTCGCTGTCTTGCTTCTGCAGAGCCCCGGGGCCTGTCTTTTATACCACACTCCGAGAGTCAAAGTTTAGTCGTCCAGGGTGTGGGTGATGCTGCTGATGATGATGATGGCGGTGGTGGTGGTGGTAGTGATGGCCGCGATAGTGATAGTGAGAGAAAGAGAGATTGTTAGGTCAAAGGGGTAAAGAGATGGGTGGTGAAGGGTAAGGTTGTGGTGATTGAGGTGATTGCGACAAAGTGCATCAGCATCCAAAGTTATTTGCGTGGCTGACTGCGCTTGCTAAATTGTTTCATAATGGAACAAGGGGCAAGGACGATGATTGGTGATACTGATAGTGAAGAGGAGTGTCAATTATGTGATAGCAGGAACTATATCGGTCCTTAAGTGAAAGGGTCATCAAACTACTAATGCAATTATGAATTAAAGTACTGCTCATTATCCTTCATCCCATCCTACATTTTATTTATTTATTTGTTCATTTATTTATGTATTTTTCAGTTGTTGTTTTTACACTAACATTTAAACATACAGACATGTACACACACACACACACACACACACACACACATATCGTGCCTACACTCAAAACTTTATTTCAATGGATGAAACATTTACTGAGTTGTCACTAGTAACCAGCTGATTCAGCAGCTGAGTGGCTCTCAAGTTCACTATCAACGTGCAACTCTAGGGATGTGGGAAGAGATGATGGTGATGATGAGGGAGAGAGGCAAGCGAAAAATGACACATTAAGACAGTCACGGTATACACACGTGACAGATCACTATAGGAACATCTCTTGTTGGAGATAGAGTAATGTGAACCAATCTCTCTCTCTCTCTCTCTCTTTCTCTCTCTCTCTCTCTCTCTCTCTCTCTCTCTTTGTTGGAGTGCCGGGGGTTTTCAGTATAAATAGTATCCCCACTTTATGGAAATTTAGTGCTTTAAATTCCCACTGTCGCTGTCTTCCTCATTTACTCTTTCCTATTCTTGCTCTGTCCTTCACTCTGCTATACTATCTTCTTCTTCGCTAGATCAATGACCTACCTTTTTTCTTGAAAACTCTTCCTGGACAAGACTCCTTGTTTGTGTATGAGGTCTGTTGGATCAGCTTGGGAGTGTTGGACGCTTTCTGCCGGGTGGTCACTAGGGCTTCCTATGAATGTACTATTTAGCACTATAGGCATTTTATATGTATGTGTTTGGTTGATGATTTATAATGATGTTTGTATTCTATTTTGTTTTTGTAACCGGGGTGTTCGCGTAGTTGAGGTCAACCCTCAGCCGTCCCCCGCGTGGGATGTCTTTATTGTAAAGTGACTGGCTGGTGGAGGGCATTCAATTTTCCCACTGGGGTTGTTTCAGCAGATCTTTTATGCGGATCGGGGGTTGTCCGGTCCTGATTTGGCTCGGAAGAGTCCGCTGGACCTAAAGCAACAATAAATCAATCAATTCTCTCTTTGTTTCTCTGCTCCGGAGTGGCGCAGTTGGTTAGTTCCGCAAAGGACAAACTTATGTGACTTTGGTACGACACTATTCAGGTGTGTGAAAAATGTGAGTATAGAGCGCCGTTCTTTGAGCCTGATTGGTGACTTGGGGAAAATCAATTAGTAGCATGAGTAGTAGTAGTAGTAGTAGTAGTAGTAGTAGTAGTAGTAGTAGTAGTAGTAGTAGTAGTAGTAGTAGTAGTAGTGTTGTAGGAACATGAAACATTGAAAAAAAGGCCGGATCTGTAAGAGTTGCCTGCCTATATCAAACGAAGAAACAAAAAACAAAAAAGAAACAAAGAATAAAAATAGCCTAAGTTCTCGTCCCCTATAGTCTACGCTTAATGTGTCCGGGGACGTAAATTTTACCAAAAAAACAAAAAGGAGAAAAAAAAGTAGTAAGCAATTTCCGTCGGATGAGAGTATAAACTAAGATTTAAACTACTCTAGTCTATAAACTAAGATTTAAACTACTCTGGTCTATAAACTAAGATTTAAACTACTCTAGTCTATAAACGTACGCAATCAATCGCACGGATTTTAAAGATCATGATGCTCATGTGCTAGACGGGTGAGAGCGAGTTTCCCAAATACACTCAGCCAGTACTTCTAGATCTCTCCTCCCTCCCCTCTTCACCCTATCCACATCCCCGGTCGCCCAGGTTAATCCGAACGTTAGACGAAGCGCCTCAGGGTGCCTCATAGGCGGCATGAGTTAGATCCTGTATCAGCCAGCGCCTTGAGCAGCTCTTGAGCGGGAAAAGCGCTAATTTGAGAACGATTACATATATAATTATGCTGTCATATTTACTTTCGTTCATTGGAAGTAATTTTAAGTTAATTATCTTAATTTTACGTTAATTTCTTTATAATTTAATAAGTTGTCGAATATCACAGATGTGAATAGAGGTTAACTTAATGAAATAAATAATAAATCAATCAATTAATCAATAACCTTTGTTAAAAAAAATCGGTTTGGAGAAGAAGAGCAAGGGGACGAACAAAACAGCTGGTTCATTGACCTTGTGTTTACTTCATACTGCGGAACTCAAAGGTCGCTTTCAAAGCGGATGTACCAACATCCACATAGCCTTGGAGCAAGAGAGCCAGCGCCTTGCATCACTCAGAGTAGCTGCGACAGTTAAAATGATGGGGGTAGGTTTCAAGTACAGTGCGTCTCAGATCGAGGTCAAAGTTGATCGAGGTTCGAACTCTATGGTGGGCAACATAAAAAGTAGCAATATTTTGTGTATCACTGTCCATATTGGCAATGTGATTGCAGTGGGGGTTCAGTGTTGATTTAGAACTCTATCCATCTTTCTTGTGGTGGTTATCCGCCTTCTGCCATATCGCCAATGGAGGGGCGTAGTCGTTAATGTCAATGTTCAAGCATTCCAAACTTGCGAAACAACTTTTTTTCTTCTTTTTTTAAACAAAATATCTAATTCACGCTTAGAAGATTAATATTTGTTTATATATTGATACACACTTGTGTGTCTAATATTTGAGAAATTTGACTAATATAATCTAATTTCAACAAGCACTGGACCCTTATTCCCCTATTCCCTTATTCCTCATTCCCCTATTCCCGGTCGTCCGGGATCGTGCTCAGTTGTCTGGGGAACCAGACGGAGCGCCTGAGGCAGCAAGTGGGGGCCTCGGCCCTATCCTATCCTATCCTATCCTATCCTAACCTATCCTATCCTATCCTATCCTATCCTATCCTATCCCGTAACTCGGAGGTCGTAGGGGCACCACAGATGATCGTTTAACCAGCGTACTCCATCTTTCCCTGCCCTCAGCAACCCTGATGGTTTCGCTCAGTGTCAAACCAGTCCATTCTCGAATGTTGTCCTCCCATCACTTTTTCGGTCTCCCTCTTCTTCTACCTCCTTGCACTGTGCCTTGCAGGATGGTCTTTGCAAGACCTCGGGCGGCTTGAGTTAGATCTTGTAACGGTCAGCTCTTTGAGCTGCTCTTGAGCTGGGAAAGAGCAATACAAGACCAATAAAATCCATCCATTAATCAATCAATCATTTAATTTTGCATTGGGATGCATACAACGAGCCCACAAGCAGTCTGGAACTAAACTATTGCTTACAAATACTCATTGAACAGGGACGAGTGGTTTTTTTAATTAATCGAGGACAGTTTGAGTAGGCATGTAACGAGTATCAGATCCCCGGATACAAATTGGAAACTGGATGACAGATAGCGATTCACAAAATTTTGTACCTATCGATCGTGCTGATGGAAAAAAAAGAAAAAAAGAAGAAGATAACTTATAGCGCTGATGTAAGATATGAAATGACGTAGCTTAAATGCCTAAGAGTATTATCATCGTCATGATTAGAAGCGGTTAAGCCTGCATGACCAACCAACAGTTCAGTCGGTTATCAAGTTGCAAGTTATCTGCGAGGTGCGATAATAGCCCTGCAGATCGATTTTTTTTTCCAAATCAATTCCAGCTTGGTTATCAACGATTTGTTATCAGAGTAGCAGTTTTAAGTCAAGTGCTGCGTGTGAAGACTTATTGGCAAAAACCTATCTTCGGGGTCACTGGTCGTTTGGAATAAAGGGAGATGGACAATACACTCCAGCAGGCACCTTATCGATAGTGATGAAAAGATATTTAGTGTAAGCGTCACCTTTAACCGATAACAGATAACAGACAGCAGATTACAGTTAACATTTGTGTTATTATCGAAAAGTAAGAAACAGATTAAAAAAAAACATACATCCAAACCGGTTTCGACCATAAATGCAGCGAAACTTAATTAACTATACATGAACATGTACCATACAATAAAACTTCAACTGTACACTACAGTTGTCAGCTAGAAACCTTATTAAAGGCTGAGATGGCTCAGAGTTCCCAAAGAAGATTTACCATCAAAATTGTTATTAGACATATCACACATCTTGTTGTTCCTCTTTCTACATGCATTGTGCTGGGTAACATTTTTGTCCCCCGACACAGGAATTGTACAGAGAAGCCTGAAATGGGTATTCATGCGAACGCTTGAATGAGTGCTACCTTTAAAGCAAAATTAACAATACAACGTAGCGGAGAGAGTGCTTAAAGAGTGCATGTTTATGATGACAGGATTGTGTGTGTGTGTGTGTGTGTGTGTGTGTGTGTGTGTGTGTGGGTGTGTGTGTGTGTGTGTGTGTGTGTGTGTGATGAAAAGAGTAAGTTCATAATTCACAGACACTGAAGAGGGCGTCTTACTCATCAGAAAGTTCAAAATCAATAATATAGTATGAAAGTTAACATTACAATAAAAGATAAAGATCAATTGTGTCAATGGCCTACATAATAATATTTTTATTTTATTTTAAATATCTCAGCAACGTAAATTGTTTATGTTTATACCATTTTTCTTCGAGTCGTGTAGTACTTGATTGCAATTAACTACACACCAACTTTTTTATCTGTCAACTTTCAGTCCTTAACTCTTATGGACAACATGAACTTTGAGTCATATGTTAATTTAGCCAAAGCATTGATTATTTCTGCGATTGGACAGTTCCAGTGAACAAGATTAAAAGTAATACGGTTTGCATACATCAAATAGAAGAAAATGGCATGGGCGACAGACATAATATACACACATGATGAGCCAGAAAGATAATGACAGATGAACGACAAATATCCCCTTTCTGTAAACAAAACGTATTAGGGTCAAATAGTGTTTCAGAAATTTAATTACTCCGCGTATTTGTAGACCGGTGCTATTCTGGGATGTCAACAACGAACTCTGGTTCCACTAGACCAAAGGTCGGTTGATAAAGTCAGCATAGGCATAACCTACATGCGTGATTTTACATCTTTGTTTCCTTGTTTGTGTGCGTTTTAGTAGTTGTTGTAGTAGTAGTAGTAGTGGTGGTAGTAGTAGTGGTAGTAGTGGTAGTAGTAGTAGTAGTAGTAATAGTAGTAGTAGTAGAGGATGATGATGATAGTGATGGTGGTAGTGTTGGTGACGATGGTGGTTCTAGTGATGGCAGTAGTAGTAGCAGTAGTAGTAGGAGTAGTAGTAGTGGTAGTAGTAGTGGTAGTGGTAGTAGCAGCTGCACCAGCACTAGTAGAAGTCGCAGCAGCAGCAATAGTAGTAGCAGCAGCAGCAGTAGTAGTAGAAATAGTAGTAGCTAAAGTAGTAGTAGTGGTAAAAGTAGTAGTAATAGTAGTAGTAGTAGTAGTAGTAGTAGTAGTAGTAGTAGTAGTAGTAGTAGTAGTAGTAGTAGTAGTAGTAGTAGTAGTAATTGTTATTTCTAACTGACAAATTTACACATTATTTAGGCAGCAGAAAGCTTTTAGAATGTACATGAACACTCGTCTTTACAGTCAATATTTAAATTATCTTATCATTTAAATGAAGAAAAAAAAAAGAAAGAAAAAATATTTTAAACAACTGAACTGAACTATCGTCAGTACAGAAGTAAGGTGATAGAAGACTTTAAATCCATAATATAAGGTCAGTAAAAATGCCAGGATAAGTAAGAGGAGATGATGATGGCGACGACGACGACGATGATGATGATGATGATGATGACGATGATGATAATGATGATGATGATGATGATGATGATGATGATGATGATGATGATGATGACGACGACGACGACGATGATGATGATGATGATGATGATGATGATGATGATGATGATGATGATGATGATGATGATGATGATGATGAAGATGTTAATGACGACGACGATGATGAGTATGATGATGATTTATTAAGATGATTTATGATAGTGATGATGACGATGATGACGACGTTGCTGCTGCTGCTGCTATTACTGCTGCTGCTCCTGATGATGATGATGATGATGATGATGATGATGATGATGATGATGATGATGATGATGATGATGATGATGATGATGATGATGATGATGATGATGATGATGATGATGATGATGATGATGATGTTTCAAGTCCTCAGTTGTTGTACCCATCCCCAAGAAGCCCAAGGTGTCCCAACTGAATGATTACAGGCCTGTGGCCTTGACCTCAGTTGTGATGAAGGTCTTTGAGCGACTCGTCCTCACCTACCTGAAGGCATGCACGGGTCACCTACGTGATCCACTCCAATTCGCCTATAGTGCAAACAGGTCAGTGGAGGACGCAGTCGCTCTGGGCCTTCACCACGTACTGCAGCATCTGGAGCAGACACGTACGTACGCTAGACTGCTCTTTGTGGATTTTAGTTCCGCTTTTAATACCACCATACCCCACAAGCTGTTTGATAAACTTTTAACCTTAAATGTCCATCCTTCTGTGTGCCATTGGCTTTTAGACTTTTTGCTGGATCGCCCACAGGTCGTCAGGGTGGGCAAGATGTTGTCTGACTCCAGGGTTTTGAACACTGGAGCACCTCAGGGTTGTGTCCTTTCCCCTCTTCTCTTTACATTGTTCACAAATGATTGTGTGTCACATGTTCCATCCGTTCATGTCATTAAATTTTCTGATGACACCACCATTGAGGGCCTGATTAGCAAAGACGACGAGACCGCCTATCGGGATGAGGTCGAACGGTTGGTTGACTGGTGCTCAGAGAACATCCTCGAGCTCAACGTTTCAAAAACAAAAGAAATGATTGTCGATTTTCGGAGAATTAAAGATCCACTTTCACCACTTGTGATCAACGATGAAAGTGTTGAACAAGTCGAAGAGTTCAAATTTTTAGGCACAGTCATTTCGAACGACTTGTCATGGGGAAACAACACCACCCCCATCATCAAAAAGTGCCAACAGCGCCTGCACTTCTTGAGACAACTCAAGAAGTTCAGGTTGCCTGCAAAAGTCCTGACGCAGGTCTATCGCGCAGTGATCGAAAGCATCCTCTGCTTTGGCATCACTACCTGGTTTGGTGGTGCCACTGATGAGGAGAAAGTGCAACTTGAGCGCATCGTAAAACACGCGTCCAGAGTTATCGGGTGCGAACTTCCATCTGTCGCCTCGATCTACAACACGCGCTTGGTCCGTAGAGCTAGAAACATCACAGCTGACCCCTCACACCCAGCCGGCCATCTGTTCGAGCTCCTCCCGTCCGGCAGGCGCTTCAGAGCCCTCAAAACCAGAACAAACCGCTTTAGATATTCTTTTTTTCCAGAGGCTGCTCTCGCTTTAAATTTCTTTTAATGTCAAATTCATAATGCGGTAACTGACGTCACGTCATAATCCACTGGCACCTACTTGTTTACTTTTACTATTTGTTTTTTGCGGGTGTATGTGTGCACGCTTGATCAGTATTTTATTAGCTGGTAAACGTGTGTTTGCATGTATGTTTTATGAATGTTACTGCCACATCGCAACATATTCCATGTGCATGTTTTATGTCAATTTGGCCAATAAACTTCGTTGAATCGTTGAATCGTTGAATGATGATGATGATGATGATGATGATGATGATGATGATGATGATGATGATGATGATGATGATGATGATGATGATGATGATGATGATGATGATGATGGATTAAACATCTTTGAGACTTTAGCATCACGCTGTTTAACATTCCCATCTATAAGTTTGCGAACTCATCAATGCGTAAAAGAGCATAATAATGAGAAGGTTCCTTAATTTATAAGTGCAATAAGATATGTAAAAAGCTGAAACGACTAGAACGTAAGGCGATGTTTAGATACCACATTGTTTTACCATGTGCCGTAACTAACCACGTGTACTTTCTACCTCAGTGGCTAAAATAAATTGAGCATATAGGCCTTTTAAGAGAGAGAGAGAGAGAGAGAGAGAGAGAGAGAGAGAGAGAGAGAGAGAGAGAGAGAGAGAGAGAGAGAGAGAGAGAGAGTTTTTATATAGCGTTTTTCCAGCTCAAGAGCTGCTCAAGGCGCTGACCAATACATAATCTAACTCAAGCCGCCCGAGGCGTCCATCAAATGTCATAGCATACCTCAAGGGCACAAAAACGAAGAAGCGACATTTTGGACGAGGGGAGATAATCCTGTGAAAGTTTGATATTAATATGGCGAGCGCCAAAGTACGGGATAACTACAGTTAAGTCGACCAATGGGAGCCTACCATTACTGTGGATGTAATTATAAGGAAACTGTCGTCTCTCATGTGAATTACTCATCTTTTTTCTCTTTTTTTTGTTTCTCATTCTAATCATGGGATCAAACTCTCTAAGTTGTATCGGTTTTCACTGAAGGTCGCGATGACAAATTTAAATGCCACTGTACCGTTATCTCATAAGCATGTGAATCGGAGAAATCAGCAAGTGGTGTGTGTGTGTGTGTGTGTGTGTGTGTGTGTGTGTGTGTGTGTGTGTGTGAGTGTGTGTGTGTGTGTGTTTGTGTACTTGAATAATCGCACAACTGGGGGTTTATTTCACACAAACTTGGTAACACATAGTTTAAAAAATGAGGAAGCAAAAATTTTCAAAATATTTTTAAACCATATTTTTCACTCGAAAACAGCAAAACACAACCCTAAAAATCAAGAAATAGCACCTTCCCCACTTGTCGGAAAATGGAGTAGACAAGTGTGTAAATTATACACACCTGTGTAGTAAGTTGCCCTACGAACAAAATCAAGTTTACAGGGCAGATTACCTATCAATCCCGTAGGTCATCAATAAATCTACTTAATGTTATCAAATACAACATTTGGTTTGTAAAATATCACTGAGAAAAAGACCATTCTCCAATTGTACCCTGTTTGGGTAAAATTTTCGATTGATCGGCTTATACACGCATGTGTGCATGCGTGCGTGCGTGCGTGAGCATGTGTGTGTGTGTGTGTGTGTGCGTGTGTGCGTGCGTGTGTGTGTGTGTGTTAAAGAAAGAAAGAGGGGACTGAATGAGAGAACTGATGGCGTGAGTGTGGCTATGTTTGCACAATCATGATCAAGCTTAAAATTGTCTTTGGTGTCCTCACTTCTCTAAATGCATAATATATTCACGCGGTTTATGGAGAATAAAATCTTGAAATATGTATCTGTGTGTGTGATAAAACATTTCAGTATCATCGACAGCGCATAATCTTTTGATAACAACTAGTTCCAAGTTGTAACTGTTAATTCGATTCGTAAAATGCACGTAAAACTGTGTGCTTGTGTGTGTGTGTGTGTGTGTGTGTGTGTGTGTGTGTGTGTGTGTGTGTGTGTGTGTGGGTGCGTGTGTGTGTGTGTGTTTGATATATATATAAAGAGAGAGAGGGAGAGAGAGAGGGAGAGAGAGAAAGAGAGAGAGAGAGAGAGAGAGAGAGAGAGAGAGAGAGAGAGAGAGAGAGAGAGAGAGAGAGAGAGAGAGAGAGAGAGAGAGAGAGAGAGAGAGAGAGAGAGAGACTGGTTTCTCGCCTATAGACTAGAGTGACAGTTGCGGCATCTTTGGTGTTAGATGTTACAAAAGAGCTACCCTTCGGGGAGTAAAGGAATGGCAGCTCGGAATGATCTCTCCTTTTCTCCTGCCAGTAGTTTGAGTTTTGTGAAGTGGTGCCCTATAGATACAGCTGACCTTTTTGCTGTGTTTCAGTCACAGGGCTTGCTGAAAACCAAGGTCATCTATTCTTCTCTAATACTAATGGGACTATATTTTAACAAATTAGATGCAAGTAAATTCTTCGCCTACAAAGAGGAAATAATATACGGATAGATGTTTGCTTTTCGGATTTTGGTGAATATTCGTCACTATGCTGGCTAAATTCAGATTTCCTTCATAACAACGGCTCGGGACAGTCGAAAACGGTGCATCTCTCTCTCTCTCTCTCTCTCTCTCTCTCTCTCTCTCTCTCTCTCTCTCTCTCTCTCTCTCTCTCTGAGGACTAATTTGGAGCAGTTGTACTTTCAAACATAATTATGTGAAACCAACAATTCAAAAACTAGTCACCCTAAATGCCGCGTACATTATATTTCCTGACAGGCAACCTTGGAAGTTGTGTATAATAGATCTACATTATGTTGGGATTGCTATTGTAATGCAGACTGCCAATAACAATACTAGTATAATTATAAATTATCAGTAATTAGGGCGACACCATGAAGGACATAAACAAGTGGTAAACAAGAGCCACAAAGTCGAAAGTTCAATTAATTTTGCAAAGGTCAGTCTGGAGACTGTGACAAGTTTATAGTTCTCAATATGAAATAACCCATACAAGAATAATATAGTATGCTATACATATAAATAAGAGAGAGAGAGAGAGAGAAAGAGAGAGAGACAGGCAGACAGACAGACAGACAGACAGAGACTAAGAGAGAGATGCTAGCCTTATGATAGGAAGAGCCAGAAAATAGACACATGCATCGCTCATATAATATTATGTGACTCGATGTGTGGGAGCCAGAAATAGAAGCATGTATCGCTCAAATAATATTATGTGACCCGATGTGTGGGAGCCAGAAATAAAAGCATGTATCGCTCAAATAATATTAAGTGACCCGATGTTTGGGAGCCAGAAATAGAAGCATATATCGCTCAGTTTTGGAATACGTAATCCGATGAACGCAAATTAGATTACTTATGTTTTTAAAAAATAATAATAATTACAAAGCGATAGCTGATGAACTATTGTTTTTGGTTTTGTCCATCCGTACTTCCGTCCTTTTTTGTTAAGGTTTTTGTGTTCATCCTATGTGGAAACTGTTGGATGTGTGTTTCTTTAACAATATGCGCGACTTAGTCGTTTGCACCTTAATGTAAGCCTATACTTGCAATTTTTGTTTTGTTTAGTAAAATGGAATACAACAGAAATGCTAGCATTCCAAATTTAACATTTGACTGTTTCTAAATGGACATGTGAGCGTGTGAGTGTGCGCCCTCATTATTATTATTATTATTATTATTATTATTATTATTATTATTATTATTATTATTATTATTACTATTATTATTATTATTATTATTAATATTATTATTATTATTATTACTATTATTATTATTATTAATATTATTATTATTATTATTATTATTATTATTATTATTCAATCATATCCATAAGTGCCGAAGAAGGACATAGTCATAGTGGAAGGCGAATGGAATGCCAAGGTTGGCCAAGATGCGCACCACAACTGGGGAGACATATGCGGACCCCACTGCAACAACGAGACAAACGACAGGAGTCTGAGACTCTTGGAGTTTGCCAGATACAACAATCTGATACTGGCAAACACGCTTGGTCTCCACAAAAAATGCAGACGATGGACATGGCACAGTCCCATCGGGGATATCACAACCAGATTGAGTACATCATGGTCAAGAAACGCTTCAGATCAAACATCAACATTGACAGGACACGCACTTTTCCAGGAGCAGACATCGGAAGTGACCACGATCTCGTGATGATGTCCTTCTGGCTCCACTTGAAGAGAGTAAACACAACAAAGTGCACAAGACTGAAGTTCGACCTGGACAAACTGCAAGACCCGGAGGTGGAAGAAGTATTTCAGGCCACAATTGGAGGGAAATTTGCACCACTGCTCATTTGGGGGGCTGATGAAGTAGATGTCAACATCATGACCACCACCTTCAATTTAGCTGTAACAGATGCCGCCACTGAGATCCTTGGAAAGCACCGCCCAAAGAAGAAGCCGTGGATCACACCTGAACTTTTGGATCTGTGTGATAAACGAAGAGAGACGAAAAAGAAAAAGAACACATCACAAGGAGATGATGACTACAGAAAATCAACAATAACACCCGAAAAGGTATGCGCATAGCAAAAGAAAACTGGATAGAAGATCAATGCCAGGAAATAGAGAACAGTCTGAACAAGAACAATAGCAAGAAGGCAAACCAGACTGTGAAGTGGCTGACAAATGTTAAACAGCCTCCTCGATCCAAAGGAAGTCTGGCATATGTCTTACATAAGAACAAGAAGTCTTGGACAGTACAGATGGACATAGTACTGCTCTGACATTTACAACCACAAACCAAACGGAGACCCATCAGTTCTAGCATGTCCCAGGAACAGAGAAAAAGAAATCCTCCCAATTCTCCGAGAAGAAGTTGAGGCAGCAGTGCAATCGCTGAAGAAAGGGAAGTCAGCGGGAGTGGACAACATCCCCGCGGAACTGCTTCAAGCAGGAGGAGAAGCGATTATTGTTGCACTCACCAAGATCTGGCAGAGTGGGTAGTGGCCTACACCATGGACCCAGTCGCTTGCCATTACTCTTCCAAAAAAGGGTAACCTTCAGGAATGTGAAAATTACCGCACAATCAGCCACATCAGCCACCCCAGCAAGGTCCTCCTGAAAATAATACTCAACAGGTTGAAACCCCAAGCTGAACAAATCATAGCTGAAGAACAAGCAGGATTCAGGTCAGGGCGAAGTACCACTGAACATATTTTCAACCTCAGAATAATCTGCGAGAAATACCTACAGCACCAACAACATCTATATCATGTGTTTGTAGACTTCAAGAAGGCTTTTTACCGAGTCTGGCATGCAGCTCTGTGGGCAACCATGAGAGTGTACAACATCAGCCATAAAATTATTGAGGTCATCAAAAGCCTGTATGACAAGGCTACCAGTGCAGTCCTCCATAACAGCGCCATCGGAAACAGGTTCAGAACAACAATCGGTGTGCGTCGAGGATGCCTACTCTCTCCAACACTCTTCAACCTTCCTAGAGCGCATCATGTCAAATGCCCTTGAAGATCATGAAAGCAGTGTCAGCACAGGAGGTAGAGCTATCTCCAAACCTTCGTTTTGTGGATGACATTGATGGATTGGCTTGAAAGGAACAAGAACTTGAACAGCTGGTACAGAGGCTTGACACCACCTCCAAAGCCTATGGAATGGAAATAAGTGCAGAAAATACCCAAATGATGACCAATAACACCAATGGCATCAACACGGACATCAACGACCAAGGCCAGTCCCTCAGCACATTGCATAGCTTCAAATATAGTTAGGAACTATTGTATCAGACAATGGGTCCCGACATGAAGTCCTCTCCAGGATCGCACAAACAACTGCTGCCCTGGCCCAATTGGAAAGACAGGACCATCAGTCTACATTCCAAGGTAATACTGCTGCGTTCCCTTGTCATCTCCATCTTCCTATACGTTTGCGAAAAATTGACCCTCACAGCAGATCTACAAAGAAGAATACAAAGCATGGAGATGAGGTGCTACTGAAGACTTCGGGGCATTTCCTATACCCAACACATCACCAACGATGAAGTCCGACAGACCATCACACACGCCATTGGACAACACGATGACCTGCTCACAGTGGTGAAGAAATTGAAACTCCGATGGTATGGCCACGTCACCAGATCATCAGGCCTGGCAAAGACCATCATGCAAGGCACAGTGCAAGGAGGTAGAAGAAGCAGGAGACCGAAAAAGAGGTGGGAGGACAACATTCGAGAATGGACTGGTTTTACACAGAGCGAAGCCATACGGGTTGATGAGGACAGAGAAAGATGGAGTACGCTGGTTAAACGATCATCTGTGGTGCCTCTACGACCTCCGAGTTACGGGATAGGATAGGATAGGATAGGATAGGATCCATAACTACTAACTGTTAACCGCTTTGGATGATATTCCGCCTATAATATTCTAATGCAGTTTTCAATCATGCACTGTTTCGTATTTGTAGGCCAAAATGATTAAGCTTTCCCTGATTGAAGTTAATGCCTATCTAACTTGCTGGCGTGGCCATTTATTTATTATTTATTTTTTTGAATTTATCGTTCCTATAGGCCTATAGCGCATTAAGAACAATGGGTACACAAATGTCAGCTAATAGATGAGGTATTAAAACGTACTGTAAAACAATTAATTTGTCCCGTGTTTAAGTATGAATTTGACTAAGTATCAACAATTGAAAGAATGTGACATTTAAGATGTGACCCTTCCAGCCCTGTATTGTATTAGATCCTAAATATGTCAGTTGTCGACTTATCCGTGATGCTGGCACAGCAGGTCGCGTTATATTAGCCAACTAATTCGGTCACAGGGCAAAATACATAGTAGGCCTGGTTGTTTATTTCATGCTTCATGAAAATGTGCACCTATCTTCATCATCATCATCATCATCATCATCATCATCATCATCATCATCATCATCATCATCATCATCATCATCGTCATCATCATCATCATCATCATTATCGCCATCATTATCATCATCATCATTATCGCCGTCGTCGTCGTAGTCGTCATTGTCATCATCGTCGTCATCGTCGTCATCGTCGTCGTCGTCATCATCATCATCATCATTATCACCACCCTTCTCCTCCGCCTCTTCCTCCTCCTCCTTCTCCTCTTCATCAGCAACATCCTCCCCATCATCATCATAACAATCAACCTCATCATCATCATCCTTCTTCTCCTCCTCTTCATCATCATCATCATCATTCCCATCCTTATCATCTTAACGCTCTTCACTTTCACGTAGGGTGGGGATTAAAGGCTAAAGGTTAAACTCTTATTATCATTACGGTTAACAGCTAAAAAAATAAAAAAAATAAACGCATTAATATAACACAGAGAGGGTGGAGAGAGAGAGAGAGAGAGAGAGAGAGAGAGAGAGAGAGAGAGAGAGAGAGAGAGAGAGAGAGAGAGTGAGAGAGTGAGAGAGAGGAAGAGAGAGAGGGGGAGAAAGCGAGAGATAGGGGGAGAGAGAGAGAGAGAGAGAGAGAGAGAGAGAGAGAGAGAGAGAGAGAGAGAGAGAGAGAGAGAGAGAGAGATTGTCTTCATAACAAAGGCCCCAATGTGAACGTTTATATTTCATATCATGTCCGGAAAGGGATTATGAACTTTGTACTTATTAAAAGGAAATAGTCGATGTCAGAAATAGTCCTGCTGTATCTCAAAGCCTGCAGACGGCAACCATACAATAAATACAATACAATAGAACAGTACTATTCCATACGATACGATATAAAATTGTATAGATCAGCTTCGTATAACATTTTGCAGTGTATTGATCAGATTCATATCACTACATTTCCTTGTGAACTACTACTACTACTACTACTACTACTACTACTACTACTATTAATAATAATAATAATAATAATAATAATAATAATAATAATAATAATAATAATAATAATAATAATAGAGGCTAATAATAATAATAGATGCTAATAATAATAATAATAATAATAATAATAATAATAATAATAATAATAATAATAATAATAATAATAATAATAATAATAATAATAATAATAGATGCTATACGCGACTTATTCCCAAATGAGACTCCGAGCGTGGTGATCTGTAACCAACTACAGGCTCACATGTTATACACACTCCAGCATACACACCAAACACACATTCATCATTCAAACATGTGGTGTAAAGCCAAGTCACTATTAGAAGACGGAAAGGAAATCAAATTTTTATTTCTGAAATGTATGGGGACAATAAATAGGTCTTGAGTCTTGATTCTACATTAAAGCTAAATAAATGGCATGGTATTCAAATAAATTTCCAGAAAACACACACAGTTGGGGAAAAAAACACCTAACAAATGCAAAAGTTATCTCTGTCTGTCTGTCTGTCTGTCTGTCCCTCTGTTTGTGTTTCTGCCTCTGTTTCTCTCAGTCTCTGTCTCTCTGTTACTGTCTTTCTATCTCTGTCTCTCTGTCTGTCTCTTTGTCTCTGTCTGTCTGTCTGTCTGTCTCTGTCTCTCTCTGTCTCTGTCTCTCTCTCTCTCTCTCTCTCTCTCTCTCTCTCTGTGAAAAGAAACTTGCCTGCAGATATCCGGTGGTGTTGTAGATCAACTGGCATATTGCTGGTTGTTATCTGAGCCGTTGGGTATCAACAGAATTTTAAAATGTCCATTTGTGAGCTCCCCGAATCAAAACACGTCGCCATTTTTTCACGTCTCGACCTTGACCCCATGTATTGTATTGTGACCCCTTTCCAAGGGCCAGTGCCTTCAGGAAATATAAGTTCGTTCGTTCGTTCGTTCTCTCTCTCTCTCTGTGTTTTATAGTGAGAAAAGCAATAATCATAAACACGAGGACTGATTGGACAATTTTGAACTGTTAGTGCAAAGCTGAAATTTACCCCAGTTGGGGTGCCGGGGGTTTCAGTATAAATAGTATCCCCACTTTCTGGAAATTTAGTGCTTTAAATTCCCACTGTCGCTGTCTTTCTCATTTGCTCTTTCTCATTCCTGCTCTTTTCTATCAATCTGCTATATTATCGTTTTCTTCGCTGGACCAGTCTCCTACCTTTTTTCTTGAAAACTCTTCCAGGACAAGACTCCTTGTTTGTGTATGAGGTCTGTTGGATCAGCTTGGGAATATTGGACGCTTTCTGCCAGGTGGTCACTAGGGCTTCCTATGATGTTATTATTTAGCAATGTAGGCATTTTATATGTATGTGTTTTGTTGATAATTTATAATGATGTTTGTATTCTATTTTATTTTTGTAAACGGGGGCTCGATAAGTTGGGGTGAAGCCTCAGCCGTCCCCTGCGTGGGATGTCTTTATTGTAAAGTGACTGGCTTGTGGAGAGCTTTCGGTTTTACCAATAGGGTTGTTTCAGCAGATCTTTTATGCGGATCGGGGGTTGTCCGGTCCTGATTTGGCTCGAAAGAGTCCGCTGGACCTAAAGCAATAATAATGTAATGTAATGTAAAGCTGAAATTTATGTAGACGTGTTCAGGCAATGTTAAGGTACATCGCTAAACGTGTTTAGAAATGCCAGACCGCAGCGGCTTGAATATTTTGTTTTGCTGATGTTGAAAAATTAATGACCGAAACAGGTTGATCACTAGTTAAAGTAACCGCATAACGAAGAAAAGAAAATCAAAACTGATGAGAGAATTGCGAAGAATAAGTTGGTTACGATTCGTGTGTCTCTGAATAGCTTATTTATTTATTTATTTATTTATTTATTTAATCGTTTTTATATAGCGCTTTTCCAGCTAAAGAGCTGCTCAAGGCGCTGGCCGATACAGGATCTAACTCAAGCCGCCCGAGACACTATCGGCGTAGATAGGGGTGGCATCTATATACGAGCGCCTGTGGCCGAGGGTCAATCCATGCATGGCTTGTGCACGTGCTGACCCCAAACAACTTTTTGACCGCCGTAATCGCATTTGTTTAAAATAAACGCCGTGATAACTGCTGTTATCAAATCTGTTCTAAATAACATCTTGTTGATTGCAGTTTGGAAAATGTCATGTCTTTGTTCTGATTCAGTAACCTTGCATTTTTGGTTGATTTTTAGGTCATTGAAGGTTAAGTGATAATGTACCCTTCAGAGCACTAGTATCTGGTGGTACTCTTGCAATGCACTTGTAGTATAATACGTCATAAATGCCTTTAGTAATAGAAATCACCGTCATTTCAACTTATACTGGAATGCTGATATTTTATTCCGCTGTCATATTCTTATCTATCCCTTGAGTAGTCTTTCCACGCTGAAAAGATTAATTTTGCAGGCAACGATCAATAATAAGCATCCTGTTGAAGCTTAGATTTGTATATTTTTAAAATTTATTTATATATGTTTGTGTATTTTTCGGGGTGGGGGGAGGAGAGTTGAGGGAGTAGGGGAGTAGCGGGATTGGGGGTGTTTGGGGCCGGGTAAATGGAAAGTAAGCCTACACAATTTCGATAATGAAAAAGTATAATCCTACTACTACTGATTGCTTAATGCGGTCAATATCCACACATTTTAGGTTGAAGATCCTTTATTTCAAAATCAAAGTAATGTATCCTTCTCGGTTTCGATATAAATCGATCAATTCGTGTGTTTATGTGCCTATTTATAGAATCAAGGTTGAGTCTTAAAAATAGCTAGCACAACAGCGAAATTGTGTATAGCAGTCCTAGTTTTAAGTTTACCCAGCAAGGAAGACAAGCCAAAAGCTTCAAAACTCAGCGGTCGATTTGAGGAACCATTATTTCATATTGTAATGTGGCAGCAATGCAAAATTCACAGGCAAATTCTTGTCACGAAAACTATAGACACCCAGGTCCTTTAAGTAGGCCTAGCAGTGTTGTTAAATGCTGACCTCATTCATACGCACATCGCCACACGGTTTTTCACACACTAACGTCTTCTGTAGTAGCGAAGTCTTCAGAGTTCGATTGAAGAAAAGGTCGTGATAGTAGTAGTAGTAGTAGTAGTAGTAGTAGTAGTAGTAGTAGTAGTATTAGTAGAGTAGTAGTAGTAAGTAGTATAATAAGTAGTTGTAGTAGTAGTAGTAGAGTAGTAGTAGTAAGTAAGTATAGTAGTAGTAGTAGTAGAAGTATGTAGTAGTAGTAGTATAGTAGTAGTAGTATTGTAGTAGTAGTAGTAGTAGTAGTATAGTAGTAGTAAGTAGTATGTAGTAGTAGTAGTAGTAGTAAGAGTAGTAGTAGTATAGTAGTAGTATAGTAAGTAGTAGTAGTAGTAGTAGATAGTAGTAGTTAGTAGTAGTAGTAGAGTAGTAGTAGTAGTAGTAGGTAGTAGTAGTAGTAGTAGTAGTAGTAGTAGTTGTAGTAGTAGTAGTAGTAGTATAGTAGTAGTAGTAGTAGTAAAGTATTAATAGTTGTAGTATAGTAGTAGTAGTAGTAGTATTAGTAGTTAGTGTAGTAGGTAGTAGTAGTAGTTGTAGTAGTAGTAGTAGTAGTAGGATAGTTGTAGTAGTAGTAGTAGTAGTAGTAGTAGTAGTAGTAGTAGTAGTAGTAGTAGTAGTAGTAGTAGTAGTAGTAGTAGTAGTAGAAGTAGTAGTAGTAGTAGTAGTATATTACTGATCCAAAAGGTGTTCTCAAAACCAACGCAGACGGATAATTGCTTAGTTTATCGTTGGCAAGAAGCAATATCAGAGGGAAGGGCAATAACGAAGGTTTATGTCGGTGAATAATCTGTGTGGAATAATGGAGTTGCGTCCCTTGAGATGTACTCCTCCATATTACTTAAGATCTATGATTGTGTTTGTGTGTGCGTGTGTGCGTGTGTGTGTGCGTGCGTCTGTGCACACATAAGCCTTGAAATGGGTGACTGACATTGCTTTTTATGCAGAAAATGGGTGTCTGTATCAGCCACCCACTTTTTTCTAAGTGTACAGGAGTGCTCTTTTAGTGCATGGGAGTGCAGTTGTAGTGCATGAGAGTGTTTTAAGTACACAGGAGTGCTCTATCCGGGACGGAGAAAATACAGTCAATTTTCGGAGAAATTTTGAAGATACTGACCTATTTCGTCGCCTATAGGATACGAACTAGGTCAACTTTTAGACAAGGGTTCGGGTAAGGGTTAGTTGTAGATCTATCCCTAGCTCTTGCCCTAACCCTTTTCTCTACAAAAATGCTATTTTTCCGTCAAAAAATCACTTTTCGATTCCTACATTCTTAATAAAACCCAGTCTTGGTGCTCTACATACTTGTGTGTGTGGGGGGGGGGGGGTGTGTGTGCGTGGGTGTGTGTGTGTGAGAGAGAGAGAGAGAGAGAGAGATGGAGAGAGAGAGAGAGAGAGAGAGAGAGAGAGAGAAAGAGAGATTTTATTCAATAATGTCATAGCCCCATTTGAACGAGAGAGAGAGAGAGAGAGAGAGAGAGAGAGAGAGAGAGAGAGAGAGAGAGAGAGAGAGGGAGGGAAAGAGAGAGAGAGAGTGAGAGAGAGAGAGAGAAAGAGAGAGGGAAAGAGAGAGGGAAAGAGAGAGAGAGAGTGAGAGAGAGAGAGAGGGAAAGAGAGAGAGAGAGTGAGAGAGAGAGAGAGAGAGAGGGAAAGAGAGAGAGTGAGAGAGAGAGAGAGAGAGAGAGAGAGAGAGGGAAAGAGAGAGAGAGAGAGAGAGAGAGAGAGAGAGAGAGAGAGAGAGAGAGAGAGAGAGAGAGAGAGATTCGAGTTTCGTCCCTTTGGCCAGTTGTGCATCTGCATAACAAGGATTTAGTGATTTTTTTTTTCTGTAAAATATTTTGCTAAGCAACCGAGAAAAAGGTTCCTCCTGTCCCTTCCAGATAATTCTGAAAATACGAAAACAACGTCAAATAGTCTATTCTTCTGACAAATACATTAATGATCATTGGCGTTTAACCAATACAACCACCATTGCCGATATGTGATTTTGTTTTGATTTTTAAAAAATTTATTTTATTTTTGACACTTTATAAGTTTATTATCCTCTTTATCGGGAAATTCTGGGAAACTCATATAGAATACATAATTACAAAAGCAAAAAAATAGAAATAAAATTTAAAATAAAAAGTTTCCAATCTTTGGGAAATAATTCGAAAACTTTTCTTCAGTTAGCTACATTACATTACATTATTATTGCTTTAGGTCCAGCGGACTCTTCCGAGCCAAATCAGGACCGGACAACCCCTGATCCGCATAAAAGATCTGCCGAAACAACCCTAGTGATAAAACTGAAAGCTCTCCACCAGCCAATCACTTTACAATAAAGACACCCCACGCAGGGGACGCTGAGGCTGTACTCTAATTTATCGAATCCCCGTTTGCAAAAACAAAATAGAATACAAACATCATTATAAATTATCAACAAAACACATACGTATAAAATACCTACATTGCTAAATAATAACATCATAGGAAGCCCTAGTGACCACCTGGCAGAAAACGTCCAATATTCCCAAGCTGATCCAACAGACCTCATACACAAATAAGGAGTCTTGTCCAGGAAGTTTTCAAGAAAAAAGGTAGGTGACTGGTCTAGCGAAGAAGAAGATAGTATAGCAGATTGATAGAACAGAGCAGGCATGAGAAAGAGCAAATGAGAAAGACAGCGACAGTGGGAATTTAAAGCACTAAATTTCCAGAAAGTGGGGATACTATTTATACTGAAACCCCCGGCACCCCAACGGGGGTCTTCATTTAGCTATTTCACTGGTAAGATTTATATTGACATATGGACAATAAGTTTATTTCGCTTCTTCCAAGACATATATTACGAAACTTCAAAGTTTAGATGGTAGAACAATAAAATTGACACTTGGAGTTCCAATTAGTAAATGAACAGAGACAATTATCATGCTCCAAATATGTAATTCGGAGGAGTTTATTAGTAAACAATTCAGTATCAGATTATATCAACATTGACTCTAAAAGAATATCTTAAACGCGCTGAAAAAAATCCTTTCTATCCTATCCTATCCTATCCTATCCTATCCTATCCTATCCCGTAACTCGAAAGACATTGGGGCACCACAGATGATCGTTTAACCAGTGTACTCCATCTTTCTCTGTCCTCAGCAACCCTCATGGCTTCGCTCAGTGTCAAAGTCCATTCTCGAATGTTGTCCTCCCCACCTCTTTTTCTGTCTCCCTCTTCTTCTGCCTCTTTGCACCGTGCCTTGCAGTGGGATCTTTGAAAGGCCGGAAGAGCCGGTGACGTGGCCATACCATCGGAGTTTCTGTTTCTTCATCACTGCAAGGTAACCTTTAGGAGTGTGAAAATTACCGCACCATCAGCCTCATCAGCCATCCCAGCAAGGTCATCCTGAAAATAATACTCAACAGGTTGAAAAAAAAATTCATTATCTCCAGTCAATTAAGAATTTTGTTAAATCAACAATGACTGAATGTAACATTTATATCGTCGCTGTCAGACGAAAACCTCGTAAGTCCCAAAATGGCGGTTTGGAGATAACTTCATAGTTGTGACCCTTGTTCTGTGTTAAGCTCAAAATTGCGTCTCGAATAGAAAGTTAATAAAAATCCATGAAACCAAACCTTGTATCTCTCTACTGGCGGACCAAACCTCGTATCTCGATATACCAGTTTTTTATTGTAAAAAGGCTGAATTCTGCCGTGAACTGACAAAACCGAGCAAGTCCACAAAACCTACTTTCGAGAAAATCGACGTTTTGTGTTGCGCTATATTACGCGATCGTTTCTGGAAGTTTAAGGGCATATTATAATGCAACTCCTCGATTTAAGAGTGCATACCTTGAATGTTAAACAAATGCGTGATAGATTTGATGTTTTAAGACTATTTGTGGACTTGCTTTGTTTTGTCAGATTATTCTTGAGATAGATCTTTGTTGAGAACATGACAAAACCAAGCAAGTCACCCGCTTGGTTTTGTCAGTTTATTATTCAATTAAATCCTTGTTAAAAAAATTCACAAAACCAAGTAAGTCAAATCCGCTTGGTTTTGTCAGTTTATTATTAAGTAAATCCTTGTTTTCAAAATTCACCAAACCAAGTAAGTCCCATAGGCCGTTTCGTTTCTTTGTTAAAAAGTCTGACGAGATGAGTCACATAAGTTGGGTTTTGTAAGATGTGGGTGCGGCAGTTACAGTGAGTGTATATGTGTGCCTGTTTATTGTTTTTAGCCATTCTTCACTTAATATTCCTGGGTTGGTATGCAGGAGTCATGGGTTTTTTGGCTCTCCCTTCAAAATAATATTAGATGCAGCCAATTTAATTTTAAAAATACAAAACTATTTTCCTTTCAGTTTCCTATTGTAGCGATCTTCCTGCCTTTACACCACGTGTATGTCTTGTATTTTGTTGCCCTTGTTGTGTGTCTGTAATATATTTGTTGCTGTTTGTTTGTGGGTTCGGGTACTGAATAGAATAGGCCCAACGTTTCCCGGCGTGTCGGAAGAGGCGACGAACAGGAGTAATGTTAGCACGGCATCACTGGGCTAAAGTCTTCTACACAGAAGTCACCGGCCAGGGCGAGGAACCTCACGTTGCTACATGTTCAACGACCACGTGCTCGGGGCCAAGGCGAGCCACACTGTATTCGTGGATTTCGGCTGTGCCCAACAGCCTGGAGAGGATTGGGCACCGCCAGGTCCTTTTTTGCCCAAGACACACTACATGCATGATGACACTATCCACTCATTCCATACTGGATAGGTCGTCGCCCGGCTCAAGGACCGCGCCTTCCGTTGGCCACCAGGACGGAGGTGTTAAGTATGCTACTGATGGACAATTTAGCAAGATCCGCACGAGAAACAACATCGTCATAGGAACCTGGAATGTCAGGACCCTAACTGCGGAAGGAAAATTAGAAGAACTGGCCCACGAGTTGGACCGCTATCGATGGAACGTTCTAGGCATTAGCGAACTGCGCTGGAAAGGCCTCGGTGAAACAACGACAGACAAAGGCCACAAGCTCTATTTCAGCGGTAGAGATGACAGGCACGAACACGGCGTTGGATTCTTGGTCCACAAGAACATTCTAGCCTCTGTCATGGGTTGCCGCCCAGGCTCCAGTAGACTCATTACCATCCGCCTGAGAGCAGCCCCTTTCAACATCACCATCATCCAGACCTATGCCCCAACATCAGACTATGACGACAGCGAAGTGGAGGATTTTTATGAAAATCTACAGGCGGTCCTTGACCAAGTGCCGAAGAAGGACATAGTCATAGTGCAAGGCGACTGGAATGCCAAGGTTGGCCAAGATGCGCACCACAACTGGGGAGACACATGTGGACCCCACTGCAACAACGAAACAAATGACAGGGGTCTGAGATTCTTGGAGTTTGCCAGATACAACAATCTGGTACTGGCAAACACGCTTGGTCTCCACAAAAACTCCAGACGATGCAGTCCCGGGGGGGGGGGGGGGGGGGGGGCATCACAACCAAATAGACTACATCATGGTCAAGAAACGCTTCAGATCAAGCATCAACATTGGCAGGGCACGCACTTTTCCAGGAGCAGACATCGGAAGTGACCACGATCTCTTGATGATGTCTTTCCGGCTCCACTTGAAGAGAGTAAATACTGCACTAGACTGAAGTTCGACCTGGACAAACTGCAAGACCCGGAGGTGGCAGAACTATTTCAGGCCACAATTGAAGGGAAATTTGCCCCACTGCTCATTTTGGGGGCTGGTGAAGTAGATGTCAACACCATGACCACCACTTTCAACTCAGCTGTGACAGATGCCGCCACTGAGATCCTTGGCAAGCACCGACCAAAGAAGAAGCCGTGGATCACACCTGAACTTTTGGATCTGTGTGATAAACGAAGAAAGATTTAAAAAAAGAAAGAAAAAGAACACCTCACAGGGAGCTGATGTCTACCGAAAAATCAACAATGACATCCGAAAAGGCATGCGCACAGCAAAGGAGAACTGGATAGAAGATCAATGCCAGGAAATAGAGAACAGTCTGAACAAGAACAACAGCAAGAAGGCCTACCAGACTGTAAAGCGGCTGACAAGTTTCAAACAGCCCAAAGTCTCCACGATCCAAAGCAAGTCTGGCATATGCCTTACAGAAGAACAAGAAGTCTTGGACAGATGGACAGAGTATTGCTCTGACCTTTACTACCATACACCAAATGGAGACCCATCAGTTCTAGCATGTCCCGAGAACAGAGAAGAAGAAATCCTCCCAATTCTCCGGGAAGAAGTTGAGGCAGCAGTGCAATCGCTAAAGAAAGGGAAGTCAGCGGGAGTGGACAACATACCCGCGGAACTGCTACAGGCAGGAGGAGAAGCGATGATTGATGCCCTCACCATTATCTGTAACAAGATCTGGCAGAGTGGAGAGTGGCCTATACCATGGGCCCAGTCGCTTGTCATCACTCTTCTAAAAAAAGGTAACCTTCAGGAGTGTGAAAATTATCGCACCGTCAGCCTTATCATCCATCCCAGCAAGGTCCTCCTGAAAATATTACTCAACAGGTTGAAACCCCAAGCTGAACAAATCATAGCTGAAGAACAAGCAGGATTCAGGGCAGGGCGAAGTACCACTGAACAGATTTTCACCCTCAGAATAATCTGTGAGAAATACCTACAGCACCAACAACATCTATATCATGTGTTCATAGACTTCAAGAAAACGTTTGACCGAGTCGGCATGCAGCTCTATGGGCAACAATGAAAGCGTACAACATCAGACCTAAAATTATTGAAGTCATCAAAAACCTGTATGACAAGGGCTACCAGTGCAGTCCTCCACAACAGCGCCATCGGGAACTGGTTCAGAACAACAATCGGTGTGCGTCAAGGATGCCTACCCTCTCCAACACCCTTCAACATCTTCCTAGAGCGCATCATGTCAGATGATCTTGCAGATCACGAAGGCACAGTCAGCATAGGGGGTAGAGCAATCTCCAATCTTCGTTTTGCGGATGACATTGATGGATTGGCTGGAGAGGAACAAGAACTTGAACAGCTGGTACAGAGGCTTGACACCACCTCCAAAGCTTGTGGAATTGAAATAAGTGCAGAGAAGACCGAAATGATGACCAACAACACCAATGGCATCAACACGGACATCAAAGTCCAAGGCCAATCCCTCAACACAGTGCATAGCTTCAAATATTTAGGAGCCATTGTATCAGACAATGGGTCCCGACAGGAAGTCCTCTCCAGGATCGCACAAACAACTGCTGCCCTGACAAGGTTGAAGCCATTTGGAAAGACAGGACCATCATTCTACGTTCCAAAGTAAGACTGCTGCGCTCCCTTGTCATCTCCATCTTCCTATATGCTTGCGAAGCATGGACCCTCGCAGCAGATCTACAACGAAGAATACAAAGCATGGAGATGAGGTGCTACAGAAGACTTCTGGGCATTTCCGATACCCAGCACATCACCAACGACAAAGTCCGACAGACCATCACACAAGCCATTGCACAACACGATGACCTGCTCACAGTGGTGAAGAAACGGAAACTCCGATGGTATGGCCACGTCACCAGATCATCAGGCCTTGCAAAGACTATTCTGCAAGGCACGGTGCAAGGAGGTAGAAGGAGAGGGAGACCGAAAAAGAGATGGGAGGACAACATTCGAGAATTGACTATAGTCAGGTTCATTATGTAGTTTCGCCGGAAAATTATGGAGAGTATACAAAATATACATTTCTGGAAACGTTATTGTATAAGCAATCAGAAAAACAATGTTTCCATTTGCCCCGAGTCGTATTTGGCCGCCATCTTGGATTTTATAAAATGGCTGCCGGCAAAAAAAGTTTTTGTCAAAATCTGGGCTTTTATGTGACATAGAAAAATAATTGTGACCGCCAAACCACCATTTTAAGGGCTAAGGAATCCAGTGGTATCAAAATAAACAAGTATTGATCTTGGGGATCATTAATACCCCTTGACAGACACACACACACAGACAGACACACAGACAATGGTTCTCTTGACAGAAATGGGTATAATCTTTTTAATAATAACAAAATGGTAACAAGAATAATAGGCAACCTAGGAGTCATTACAGATCGTTACCATCATCATCATCATCATCATCATCATCATCATCATCATCATCATCATCATCATCATCATCATCATCATCATCAGTTTCATACATTGTGTGTGTGTCCTCATCGTTATGGCACTCACTGCCACACTGGCACAGATAGGTGCAGGATAACTTGTTTGTTCTGCAAGAACATCTAGTAGAAGAACAGTCTGTTTTGCATTTACAGCTAACCATCTCAATGATGGCCTTCGGAGCTGGAAGGTCATTTGTCATGGTTGGTTTCAGCTGGCCATCGGACTCCTTGTGGTAGCCATTCTGCAGGGGATCCAGAGGATTCTGCACAGCAATAGTGGCCTGTTTCCATACTGTGGCTTGGATATGGACTCTCAGGATATGTTGTTTAAGAGCTCCAAGTGTAGGAGGTAGCTTGTCACTTTCTGCCATTTGCTTGCAAAATAGATGCCATCGCAGTTCGGATATATTCTTGATATAGATGCCTTTGGGGCAGTAGGCTTGACAGACGAAGCTAGCCAGAGTGGACAACATAGTTTCCGTCACTTCTGCCTCTGTTGAAAGCATATGCAGAGAACTGATTACACCTGGAGCTGCCTTCAAATAAGCTTGCAACCACGTTGCTTTTCCTATACGAGAGAACCTCCCAGTGTTGTCAGCGCCAGTGAAGGCATGAAAGGCTGGCAAAGCCTTTCCTCTTTCGGCCCCTAGGATTGTCTACATTGGCTCTATCTCCATAACTCCAGAGACCATGGAAATCGACGTGTTCTTGAACATAGGTCATAGTTAGCTAAAGATAACACCAGAACATCGGTATCTGGGGAGAAGAAAACCATTTTTGCATCAGGTGGGTTTCGATGTGAAGCCAGGACAGCCTGGTAGATCAACAGTGTGTCTGCTTCTTCGTGATTGTTGTCTTCGAAAATCAAGTCTTTGTTGCTCTTGGTATGCCCTGAAGAGCAAGTGATGACCAGTTTTTGTGATGAATTGTTGTACTGTATTTTGCAGCAAGATAGTTGGTCAGGTCTTTTTTGTCTTGTCATGTGAAAGGAACCTGCTCATTGGAATGTGTTTTATGCTTGTGTCATCTCTGACCTGATACTGAATGGGTGCTTTTCCTTGCCTTCTTTTATCCCTGGTAGCACTCTTCAGTGAATCTTCCCTGTTTGTATCAAAAACAAGGATGATTTCATCATAATCTACTGTGAGAGACATAAGTTTGTCGTTGAAGAAGTAACTGAGATCTTCGACTGTCAATATCATTGCTTTTTTTCTTGGCCATCTTCTGTAGAAGAACCATTCCATCTACTAGAGCTATCTTGCGACTTAGAGCATCTAATCTGGTATCCATCCCATATTCCGGCGGCGGATCTTCCGGTACATTTTCTGCTGCTGCCAACTTGTTCAGGAGGTTTATCAGCTTCGATTTATCCAGGCATGGCAGGATTGTACCATCTGGAGCAAAAAAGGCTCTTGGTGTCAGAGTGAATTCGTAGTTTCCAATGGCCTCTTTCTGGTTTATGTCTCTGTTGGACCTTGCCAAGACCATACCTGTCAAGTGCTACGGATTTTTGCGTAGCGCTACGCATTTTAAACATTTTCCCATTGCTACGGCGTATCACAAAGCTGCTACGCAATTTTTCAAAAGTGACGATATTTTTTAACCACGGGGGTTTTCGCGCGAAAGTAGTCTGTTCCGGTCGAGTCCGGTTAAAAAGACACTTAGTAAAAGCACCGCACTTCCGCAACACGTGTTCGTTCAGAACTTCAGTCTACGATCAGTCTTTGTGAGGGAGAGACAGACGGAGTTGAACAAAGAAAATGGCAAACCCTCCACCTAAAAAAATCAAGCGACCATGGATAATTTTTATTCATTGTGTACATTTTGATAGGACTGTTCTTTTTATTTACTTGTTTCATGTCATTAACATTATTCATTTCTCTTTGATTACTTTTCATATTATATCAGCTGCCATTTAGTTATACTTTTATTAAATTAATTGGTATAAGCTTTTGTGCAATGCTGATAGTTATTTTCTTGGCATTGTAAACCATGTTTTGTGAATAAGCAAATTTGTTTTGGGGAAAAAAGTTCATCTGCTTTTTCTGTGTCAGTGATTGTCTCCCTTGTTTTTTTTTTGTTTTTTTTTTTATGATTGCCTAGCTTATTTTCTGCCTGTATGTTTAATTTTTTTTTTGCATTTTCACTTTTATTTAGAAAAACGTACATGAAAATGTTTATAATGATAATGGTAATAGCTAAAGTGTTAATTAACAAGATTTTACAATAAATTTGTAAACACATTGGATGTGTGTGTTTATATTGGATGCAGAAGTTTCCAGTTTTATTGCGAATCGCGTGATTCACATTAGTGCTACACCAAACCTCCACTTGCTATGGTTTTTCTGTTAAATTGTTACACCACAACCCGAAAACCCCTTGACAGGTATGCAAGACTTTCAGTCTGCCATACAAGTCTTTGGTCTCTTTAAGATCCACAGTCTTGTCTCCAAGTTTTATTGTGGTTTTCTTGTTTCCCGACTTAAACATCTTGTTGTTTTCCTTTTTTACAGGTGCGCATAGACTAACAATCTCCATTGATTCGCTCCGACACGTAGTCTTCATAAAGCTTTTGACCAGTCTCATCTGCATTTAGGATCATTGGTACATACTCATCAGGGATGTAGGCATGAGTGATTATATTGTGCAACTTGTCACCTGCAACAGCAAATGGGTTTCCATGTTGCAGAATCGCTTCTTTTATCTTGTCGATAACATGATGCTGTTTCTTGACTGCACTTGACCCAAGGTCATGAATCGATGCTTTCTGGTTTTGTCAGTTTCCATGTCAAACTGACCTGTGAACT
This sequence comes from Oncomelania hupensis, assembly GCA_036898135.1. NCBI lineage: Eukaryota > Metazoa > Mollusca > Gastropoda > Littorinimorpha > Pomatiopsidae > Oncomelania > Oncomelania hupensis. Next base: position 36,905,411 of record CM072516.1, read on the forward strand.
CTTTGACAGTACGGGAGAGCTCAGGTGTGACCATGAAGAACCTCTTTCGAGCATTAGCATTGTTCGAGATGCCGACGATTCCAGAATGAATTTTCATAAGCTTGCTCAGATGCTCGCAGGCATGACCCGCCCCGATGGATACAAAAGGAATTTCATTTTTCGTTACTGAAATGTTTCCTGCCTTCATCTCATCCCATGTTTGAGGGTGGTTGTTTTGAAGGTCTTGCATGTCCGTGATGTATCTTGGCCAGAGTCGCTTGTATTTGATCCGGTCAAATGCAAAGAATAGCCTGCTGAGCTGCTCTCCGGCTTGCAGATGAAGCTCAAGGTCTGCATTCCGGGTTGCAGCGACAAATAACAGGATTGTTTCTACTCGCTGTAGGTAGTTCATCATTGCATTGAACCATTGGCTGTGTGTCTGTCTGTGTGTGTGTCTGTCAGGGGGTATTAATGATCCCCAAGATCAATACTTGTTTATTTTGATACCACTGGATTCCTTAGCCCTTAAAATGGTGGTTTGGCGGTCACAATTATTTTTCTATGTCACTTAAAAGCCCAGATTTTGACGAAAACCTTCTTTGCCGGCAGCCATTTTGTAAAATCCAAGATGGCGGCCAAATACGACACAGGGCATATATTTACTTTGATACCACTGGATTCCTTAGCCCTTAAAATGGTGGTTTGGCGGTCACAATTATTTTTCTATGTCACTTAAAAGCCCAGATTTTGACGAAAACCTTCTTTGCCGGCAGCCATTTTGTAAAATCCAAGATGGCGGCCAAATACGATTCGGGGCAAATGGAAACATTGTTTTTCTTATTGCTTATACAATAGCGTTTCCAAAAATGTATAGCTTTCAAACTCTCCACAAAACTCCCACGAAGTTATAAATCAAGACATAACGAACCTGACTATAGTTTGACACTGAGCGAAGCCATCAGGGCTGCTGAGGACAGAGAGAGATGGAGTATGCTGGTTAAACGATCATCTGTGGTGCCCCTACGACCTCAGGGTTACGGGACAGGATAGGATAGGATAGGATAGGATAGTTTGTTTGTTTGTTTGTTTCCACACCTCGTGGAAGTGCCGCGTAGGCGGAAGATCTACAGGATCCTTCATGGTGGGCAGGAAAGTACATGAAGAAAACTCTTTTTCAAAAAGCCGAACACGTCCTTTGCTGACCGAAATTTCGTCATCATTTTCACAGGAAAATAATATTGCACAGCAGCAATAACATGGATTCTCACTGGTCCACTTCATCTTAAGGCGCTTTCTCATTGGTCGGGAGGACTTACGTTTTCTTTGTCAGGTTATTGTAGAAAATGACGTCATCATGCGAACTCGAGCATCAGCCAGAGGATCGCTGAAGCAAAATCGCAGGGGGCTTGCTTGGTTTTATCAGTTTATTCCCCCACTGAAATTTTTTTTAACAAGGACTTACTCTATGATATCTCCAAATCTAAACATAGTTCAGATTTGATTTTTACAGGTAAGATGCGTCATTCTCTTGCAAGTTTGATGGCGCAAAAAACTCATTTTCGACCTTAGGTGGACTTACTCGGTTTTGTCAAATCACGGCAGAATTCTTTTAAGGGACAAACCTCGTATGTTTAGATACGAGGTTTTTACCGAACGTTTTCGCGGTAGGAAGTGGCAATGACGCAACATACGCGGTTTTCTTTGTCGCAAAAGTTTGGACGAAAATTGGTAAGTACAGAGCACGCATAACACTTTGAGTCGTTTGATTTCCTTCACAATTAGACAATGAATGTATGGAAAGGCATTGAATCATGTAGTCTTGAGTTTTCAGTGGTTTTCAGTGGTGAAAGACTGATCTCTATCTCTCTCTCTCTCTCTCTCTCTCTCTCTCTCTCTCTCTCTCTCTCTCTCTCTCTCTCTCACTCTGTGTGTGGTTGAAGAGAAAGGGACAGTTCTGGAGGCGAAGAGAATAGATCTAGTGTGGGGAGGGTGTACGTGGAGGTCAATGGATGGTGTTACGTTGAGACGCTCATGTTGGTGCGTGTGAAATGCGCACGATATTATGTGTGAAGCGCATGCAATGGTAGGCTTGTGTGTGACGCGCGCGATAGATCTTTTCGTTTTATTATGCAGCGCATGCAGTAATAGAGTGTATTTATCTTTGATTTGATTTTGCGTTGTTATTAGAAGAAGCTTTGTGTAACGTTGATGTTTTTAGTTGGTCGATATTGTTTGAGAATTTTCGGGAATTAGTTGTTTACTATCGATCGAAGCGTGTGGATTATTCTGTTGGTTACCATGGAAGCTTCCATTCCAAATGGGGTTGTATGACGTGAGTCACGTGATGATGAAATTAATTTTGATTGGTTGTGGTGTTTTATGTAGGATTATTCTCGTTTGTTCCCGTGTATGTAGAGACTATATAAGCGCCGCACTGTTAAAAAAGTGGAGAGTGTTGTTGTTGATAGTGATTTGGAAAGTAAATTTGAAAGTTGTTGAGTTGAGTTGAGAATTGTATGCAGTTGTTGATGTGTGCTGAATAAAAGTGGAAAACTTCATACGTCGACTTTGTGACTTGTATGCTGTTTGGACGGGCTGCGTGGATAAACGAATCTGAGTTACACAACTATCAGGAATTCAAGCATCGGGGCTGAATCAGATACTGATAGAAAAACACCAACATCGAACGGAGTGTAACATTTTGGGGGCCAAGCCGGGATTCACGCCATAGCCAAGGGTTCAACTGCTACAACAAGCGAGTCAACGTTACGAGAGGCAGTCATCGAGGGTAGCCGCCAACGAGTTGCGTCGAGAGGGGCCAACATACTGGGACTACATCACCAATAGGTTCGGGTTGACTGCAAGGGCGAGTAGTCGCTGAAGAGTTGCTTCGTGAGCGAACAACAGATCGGGACTACGTTGCTGCCGTAAGACTACGTCGAGGGACAGTCTCGGAGCTACATCGCCAGTATTAGAGAGAGCGACGAGCGGACGTCGCGTCTACTTCAGCACAGGAGCGTGTACATCAACACCAGCGTGGTGCAGCGTCGCATACGACGAGGACAGAGGGGCCTGCGTCAGCGAAGGCGACTAGTGACAAGCATCAGCGCTACTGCAGAAAGCGTGCTGTTCTAGAACAGTCTAGAAGGGTGCAGCACAGTAAAGAACTTTCCAGAAAAGAACTTTCCAGAAAAGAACATTCCAGAAAAGAACTTTCCAGAAGCATCAAGATGGCTGACTTCTGGCAGAGAGGGATTGAATTGAATCTGAAAGGCAAACAGCTGACGGAGTATGTCAAATGCCAGGAGAGAATATTGCGTGAAGAAAGAGAAGAACAGCGACGGCGCGAAGAACGAGAATTAGAAGAGCAGCGTCGGCGTGAAGAACGAGAATTAGAAGAGCAGCTTCGCCGTGAAGAAAGAGAATTAGAAGAGAAGCGTCTAGAAAAGGAAGAGCAGCGTCGCCGTGAAGAAAGAGAATTTGAACTGAAGCGTCTGGAAATTGAACAGCAGCAGCAAGAAAAAGATCGTCAGTACCAGCTAGAGTTGGCGCGTATCCAAAACAATCAGCATGCGCCACAAGTCACCAACGACCATACGGCTCCAAAATTGCCAGCTTTCGTCGACGGGAAGGACCAGATCGACTGTTATCTGGCGAGATTTGAAAGGTTTGCCAAAAGCTCTAACTGGCAACCTGAAGACTGGGCAATTCGACTAAGTGCACTTCTGACGGGGCAAGCTCTCGAAGTTTACACCAGACTGTCGAACGATGACGCCAAAAACTACGATGTCTTGAAAGAGGCCCTATTGCAGTGCTACAACTTTACAGAGAAGGGCTACCGTAAACGCTTCCGTGAATGCCGGCCTAAGTCAGACGAGACGCCAAAGCAGTTTGTGGAGCGCCTGTCGTCATATCTACACAAGTGGGTGGAATTATCAGGCAAAGGGAAGACTTACGAGAGTCTCCATGAGCTGATCGTGAGGGAACAATTATTCAACGCCTGCCCTAAGGACCTCGCGATCCACTTGGAAATACAAAAGTTGCAGACGCTAAAAGACGTTGCTGAGGCTGCTGAAAGATATCTCATCGCTCATGAGAAAACGTTGGGGCCACCCAGCGCGACGAAACCTTTTCAGAAGACTGGAAACCATGTGAACCAGATCCAGGGGAGCCAGACGAACCAGAGACACACGGACTCCATGCCAACTCCCAGGGAAGGGCATTCAAGAGGCTGTTTCACCTGCAACGCTACAGACCACAGAGCGGCTAACTGTCCTCAAAACAAAAGTAGCGGACAGCGGGGCAGTACGGACAATGCAGCGGTGGGCAACCGACAGAGACGTTTCTCCAATCAACGGCAAAACAGTAGATCTGACCATCAAGTGTGCGGCGGGAGCGTCATTCTTCCGAGTGAGACCGAGCGCGCAGCTACCCCTGCGGACGTGCAAGAGTGCATGACTGATGGCCAACTCCTCCTTGCCAACGGAAAATCCATCCCCGTCGTCGCCAGCGCAGCTGTGACCGTCCAAAACATGCCTGTTTCAAAGGGACGCGTTGGAAATCATGAAGTGACTGTTCTAAGAGACTCTGGCTGCAGTGGGGTCATCGTCAGAGAAGACCTAATCGCTAAAGAACAGTTCACTGGCGATTCAAAATGGACACTTATGGCCGACAGCAAATGTGTGAGAGCGCCAGTTGCGAAGATTCATGTCAACACCCCTTTCTACATAGGCGAAGTCGAAGCGGTTTGCCTGAAGAAGCCGCTGTATGATTTGATGATCGGGAATATCGACGGCGCGAGACGACCCGACGACCCCGATCCAGAGTGGAGTCCTGCCTCAACTCAACACGTCGAAGTTGTGGAGGAGGATCCATTGCCATTTCCCGATGGAGACCTTACAGAGCTGCTACGGGACAATGTGGTTACTCCGGCTCAGCCCTGCCGACCAGAGATCGTCAGTGCTGTTACTACCAGGGCCCAGGCCAAGAGAGACAAGACGTCTACGCCACTGAAGGTCGCCGACAACTCCAAAGCTGCCATCGTGGACAGAGATAAACTGATCCAGCTCCAGAAAGCTGATAGCACTTTAAACAAGTACAGGAACCGCCAAGACCACGTGACCAAGGGCAGTGGCACGGTCTATTTCGAGGTGAAGGCCAAGATCCTGTACAGAATCTTCCAGCATCCGAGGGTCAACGGAGGTAAACCACTACGTCAAGTCTTGGTACCGTTACCCCTAAGGCGCCAGGTGATGGAAGTAGCGCATGACTCAATTATGGGAGGTCACCTGGGTATCAAGAAGACGTCGGACAGAATCCAGGCGGTGTTCTACTGGCCAGGACTTCATGCGGACGTCAGCCGTTTCTGCCGATCATGTGACATTTGCCAGAAGACCATACCTCGAGGAAGGGTCCCGAAAGTGCCTATGCAGAGGATGCCTCTGATAGACCGACCTTTCAAGAGGGTGGCCTTAGACTTAATCGGCGAAATAAGACCTCCGAGTGAAGAAGGTCATCGGTGGGTACTGACTTTAGTGGACTATGCGACTCGGTACCCAGAAGCAGTGCCTCTGAAGAAGATTGACACTGAAACTGTCGCAGAGGCGCTAGTGGACATGTTCAGTAGACTTGGAGTGCCTGAAGAGATTTTGACAGACCTCGGGACACAGTTCGTCTCTGACTGCATGAGGGAGGTCAACAGACTGCTGAGCATCCGGCATTTGACTACGACACCCTACCATCCAATGTGCAACGGGCTTGTCGAAAAGTTCAATGCTACGTTGAAGTCCACCCTGAAGAAACTGTGCAGAGAGCAGCCCAGACAATGGCATCGCTACGTCAACGCCCTACTTTTCGCCTACAGAGAAGTACCGCAGGAGTCCACCGGCTTTTCTCCGTTCGAGCTGCTGTACGGAAGAACCATCCGAGGGCCGATGCACATCCTAAAAGAACTGTGGACGAAAGAAGTAGACACCCCAGAGGTGAAGAACAGCTACCAGTACGTGTTTGAGCTACGGGAGAAGCTGGAGCAGACTCTCGAGATAGCTAGAGAAAACCTGAAGAAGTCACAGGACTGTGGAAAGCACTACTATGATCGTAGGGCTGTGAACAGGAAGTTCAAACCTGGCAACAAAGTGCTGGTGCTGCTACCTACTGATCACAATACGTTGCTGATGCAATGGAAAGGCCCGTACGAAGTGGAGACCGTGGTGGGAATCAACGACTACAAGGTGAAGGTCGGCCAGCATTCCAAGATATACCACGCCAACCTCCTTAAGCTGTACGTGGAGAGGCCGCCAGAGACTGTACATGCAGCAACAGCAGCTGAGATCGACAACAGCTTTGACAGTGAGGAACTGTTGGAACTGGGAGACTTCCACAGCAAAGAAGGCATCGATGATGTTAAGCTAGGACCAAGCTTGACGGAAGGTCAAAAGATGGAGCTCAAGGACCTTATGGGCGAGTTTCCCCATAACTTCAATGATGTCCCAGGCTCTACGACTTTGGTCGAACATGAAGTCCACACCCAGACCTGGAAGGAGCATCTGCAGACCTTGAGGGAGCTGTTCCACCGTCTCGCAGAAGCCAACCTGACCGTGAGACCCAGCGAATGCATTCTGGGAGCTGACAACGTCGACTGCGTCGGACATCCGACGGAAGAAGGAGACAACAGAGGATGCACTGACTCCAGGAAAGCCCACGTGATCATCGTCTTTGACCCTGGGCCGATGACAACCGCAACTGACGAGGGCGTCGTTTCCTCGCGGATGAAAAAACATTGACTGTGTAGATAAATGTGAATATTGACAATATCCAGTCAGACTTGAAGATGAAAACCATTGACTCTGTGTAGATAAACTGAGCGCATTGACAGTATCCAGAAAGACTGAAATAAGTTCTAATTTCTGATTTTGTTTGTGCATTGCGTATCAACGTTGGTGAAAGAAATTAAGTAAATTTCTTCTTGAGTGGGGGGTTATGTTACGTTGAGACGCTCATGTTGGTGCGTGTGAAATGCGCACGATATTATGTGTGAAGCGCATGCAATGGTAGGCTTGTGTGTGACGCGCGCGATAGATCTTTTCGTTTTATTATGCAGCGCATGCAGTAATAGAGTGTATTTATCTTTGATTTGATTTTGCGTTGTTATTAGAAGAAGCTTTGTGTAACGTTGATGTTTTTAGTTGGTCGATATTGTTTGAGAATTTTCGGGAATTAGCTGTTTACTATCGATCGAAGCGTGTGGATTATTCTGTTGGTTACCATGGAAGCTTCCATTCCAAATGGGGTTGTATGACGTGAGTCACGTGATGATGAAATTAATTTTGATTGGTTGTGGTGTTTTATGTAGGATTATTCTCGTTTGTTCCCGTGTATGTAGAGACTATATAAGCGCCGCACTGTTAAAAAAGTGGAGAGTGTTGTTGTTGATAGTGATTTGGAAAGTAAATTTGAAAGTTGTTGAGTTGAGTTGAGAATTGTATGCAGTTGTTGATGTGTGCTGAATAAAAGTGGAAAACTTCATACGTCGACTTTGTGACTTGTATGCTGTTTGGACGGGCTGCGTGGATAAACGAATCTGAGTTACACAACTATCAGGAATTCAAGCATCGGGGCTGAATCAGATACTGATAGAAAAACACCAACATCGAACGGAGTGTAACAGGGACGGATATTAGATCTAGTATGTAGGCTTAGATTGAGTAGATCTTCATATCGCTTGTTTGTGAGAGGGGCGTACAGCATACATTCATTTATTTAAATCGGAATAAAACACTTGAGATTGTTTATGTTAATTAATTTCAGAATCTACGTCGATGTCTGATAACGGAAATCTCTCGTCTGGGACCCTCTGCGGAAAGTGCAACCTGCGACAATCCCCTTGCTCATCATTTGATGATTTTGCGGAGTGGATTTGTAAAGTCTGCAACGAACCTCCCAAAGACCCTGTGGGTTTGGGCATTAAATAGAATAGACCCAACGTTTCCCGGCGTGTCGTAAGAGGCGACTAACAGGGGTGATGTTCGCACGGCATCACTGGGCGAAAGTCTTCTACACAGAAGTCACCGGCCAGGGCGGAGTAACCTCACGTTACTACAGGTTCAACGACCACGTGCTCAGGGCCAAGGCGAGCCACACTGTATTCGTGGATTTCGGCTGTGGCCAACAGCCTGGAGAGGATTGGGCACCGCCAGGTCTTTTTTGCCAAAGACACACTACATGATGAAACTATCCACTAATTCCATACCGGATCGGTCGTCGCCCGGCTCAACAAGGACCGCGCCTTCCGTTGGCCACCAGGACGGAGGTGATAAATATGCTACTGATGGACAATTTAGCAAGATCCGCACGAGAAACAACATCGTCATAGGAACCTGGAATGTCAGGACCCTAACTGCGGAAGGAAAATTAGAAGAACTGGCCCACAAGCTGGACCACTATCGATGGAACGTTTTATGTATCGGCGAAGTGCGCTGGAAAGGCCTAGGTAAAACAACGACCGACAAAGGCCACAAGCTCTATTTCAGCGGTAGAGATGACAGGCATGAACACGGCGTTGGATTCTTGGTCCACAAGAACATTCTAGCCACTGTCATGTGTTGCCGCCCAGTATCCAGTAGACTCATTACCATCCGTCTGAGAGCAGCCCCTTTCAACATCACCATCATCCAGGCCTATGCCCCAACATCAGACTATGACGACAGCGAAGTGGGGGATTTTTATGAAAATCTACAGGCGGTCCGTGACCAAGTGCCGAAGAAGGACATAGTCATAGTGCAAGGCGACTGAAATGCCAAGGTTGGCCAAGATGCGCACCACAACTGGGGAGACACATGTGGACCCCACTGCAACAACAAGACAAATGACAGGGGTCTGAGACTGTTGGAGTTTGCCAGATACAACAATCTGATACTGGCAAACACGCTTGGTCTCCACAAAAACTCCATGGCACAGTCCCGGCGGGGAGCATCACAACCAGATCGACTACATCATGGTCAAGAAACGCTTCAGATCAAGCATCAACATTGGCAGGACACGCACTTTTCCAGGAGCAGACATCGGAAGTGACCACGATCTCGTGATGATGTCTTTCCGGCTCCACTTGAAGAGAGTAAATACAGCAAAGTGCACCAGACTGAAGTTCGACCTGGACAAACTGCAAGACCCGGAGGTGGCAGAACTATTTCAGGCCACAATTGGAGGGAAATTTGCACCACTGCTCATTTTGGGGGCTGGTGAAGTAGATGTCAACACCATGACCACCACGTTCAACTCAGCTGTGACAGATGCCGCCACTGAGATCCTTGGCAAGCACCGACCAAAGAAGAAGCCGTGGATCACACCTGAACTTTTGGATCTGTGTGATAAACGAAGAGAGATTAAAAAGAAAAAGAACACCTCACAGGGAGCTCATGTCTACCGAAAAATCAACAATGACATCCGAAAGGCATGCGCAAAGCAAAGGAGAACTGGATAGAAGATCAATGCCAGGAAATAGAGAACAGTCTGAACAAGAACAACAGCAGGAAGGCCTACCAGACTGTGAAGCGCCTGACAAGTGTTAAACAGCCCAAAGTCTCCACGATCCCAAGCAAGTCTGGCATATGCCTTACTGAAGAACAAGAAGTCTTGGACAGATGGACAGAGTACTGCTCCGACCGTTACACCAAATGAATACTCATCAGCTCTAGCATGTCCCGAGAACAGAGAAGAAGAAGAAATCCTCCCAATTCTCCGGGAAGAAGTTGAGGCAGCAGTGCAATCGCTGAAGAAGGGGAAGTCAGCGGGAGTGGACAACATACCCGCGGAACTGCTACAAGCAGGAGGAGAAGCGATGATTGATGCCTTCACCATTATCTGTAACAAGATCTGGCAGAGCGGGGAGTGGCCTTCAGGAGTGTGAAAATTACCGCACCATCAGCCTCATCAGCCATCCCAGCAAGGTCCTCCTGAAAATAACACTCAACAGGTTGAAACCCCAAGCTGAGCAAATCATGGCTAAAGAATATGCAGGATTCAGGGCAGGGCGAATTACCACTGAACAGATTTTCAACCTCAGAATAATTGATGGATTGGCTATAGAGGAACAAGAACTTGAACAGATGGTACAGAGGCTTGACACCACTTCCAGAGCCTATGGAATGGAAATAAGTGCAGAGAAGACCAAAATGATGACCAACAACACCAATGGCATCAACACGGTCATCAAAGTCCAAGGCCAATCCCTCAACACAGTGCATAGCTTCAAACATTTAGGAGCCATTGTATCAGACAATGGGTCCCGACAGGAAGTCCTCTCCAGGATCGCACAAACAACTGCTGCCCTGACAAAGTTGAAGCCCATTTGGAAAGACATGACCATTAGTCTACATTCTAAAGTAAGACTGCTGCGCTCCCTTGTCATCTCCATCTAGTATCAGACAATGGGTCCCGACAGGAAGTCTTCTCCAGGATCGCACAAACAACTGCTGCCCTGACAAAGTTGAAGCCCATTTGGAAAGACAGGACCATCAGTCTACATTCCAAATAAGACTGCTGCGCTCCCTTGTCATCGCCGTCTTCCTATATGCTTGCGAAGCATGGACCCTCACAGCAGATCTACAATGATGAATACAAAACATGGAGATGAGGTGCTACAGAAGACTTCTGGGCATTTCCTATACCCAACACATCACCAACGACGAAGTCCGACAGACCCTCACACAAGCCATTGGACAACACTATGACCTGCTCACAGTGGTGAAGAAACGGAAACTCCGATGGTATGGCCACGTCACCAGAGCATCAGGCCTTGCAAAGACCATTCTGCAAGGCACAGTGCAAGGAGATAGAAGAAGAGGGAGACCGACAAAGAGGTGGGAGGACAACATTCGAGAGTGGACTGGTTTGACACTGAACGAAGCCATCAGGGCTGCTGAGGACAGAGAAAGATGGAGTATGCTCATCTGTGGTGCCCCTACGACCTCCGAGTTACGGCACAGGATAGGATAGGAAATGCCGGAAGATACGGTATTTCTGTGTTTGACGTTTTGACAGTTTGTGACACCTATAAATATGGCTTTCCTGCGATCTTTAACAACGTTTTCCTCTGATTTTGTGTTGTACCAGGGTCTGTTGTTTTATTCAAAAACCTCGTAACTCAAACTTTTATACAAAGTTGTAAGTCGAAAACCTCGTAACTCAAAAAACTTCTTCGACTTTTTATCCCATACTGCCAAATTTCTAGACTTTTCATAGTTCCTTTGAAGTAAAAAAAAAGTCATTGGTTTGGCGTTACCCGACTGGTTGAAACAGTTTTTATCGATTTTCTCAAAACAGCAAAAAATGAGATACGAGGTTTTCGTCTGACAGCGACGATATATTGAATATTCCGCTTCAGCCAATAACCTCAAATACCATATTGGGAACATTTATCTGCCAACTTCGAAATAGAATATTCTAATAGTACTAAAGGTGAAAACAATAATGTTCTTGTAAGTGAAGTTTAAAAAAAACCACTTAGAACAATATTATCCAAATCACCTAAATATATTTACAGATGGATCTGTACTGGAATCATCTAATAGTGGTGCAGGGTTTGTTATACCAGCTTTGAAAGTAGAAAATTCGTACTATATTGGAAAAGGATTTTCTATATTTTCCTGTGAATTATATGCCATATTAAGAGCATTACAATATATTCTTGAAACATCCCTGGATATAGTTAACTTGCTCATTTGTGTCGATTCAAAATCAGTTTTACAATCAATTCAAAACTGGGAATATACTACTAGACCAGATCCAAATATTTGAAATTAAGCATATAATACATCAAATTATTAGCAGAGGTACAAATGTTGATTTTTGTTGGGTTCCGTCTAATTCTGGTTTGTAGGCTTGTACTGGAATGAGCAGTCGGAACAAACTTGCCAAAATTGGAGCAAAAAATACAAATTCGATTATCAAATTGTAATATTACATTATTTAGGCATGAATTTGTTTTCATTAGTAGAAAGACATTTTCAAAAATCAGTAAACAAACATAACATTTTATCATGTAGTAGAAATATTCAAAAATCATATATAAAATGCGTTTGAATTCATGGAGCACAAAATACATTACTGATATTCATTGTATATGCCATCAGCAACCAATGTCTGTACAACATTTATTATTTGAATGTACAACATTATTACCATTATACAAGGCAAATAATGTCTCGATAAATGAAACCGATAGTATGACAGATATTTTATATAATCATACACTTATTGAAAAAAATTGCTTATATTATCTTACATACTGGCATAAAAAAAAAACTTAAAAAAATTAAGTACATAAATATTTGTATATGTGTATATGTTTATGCATATGTTTGTGAAAGTCTAGTATCACTTTATCAATCAAATGACTTTAAATAAAAATCTGACTCTGAATCTGGACCGCCTGCTCTGGGGAAATGCGTAGTCACAGACTGTGGCGCGTCCAAACCCAACCTACCTAATATTAGTTGTGTTTTAAAACGTTTGCTGGGGGAGCAGACCGGAGAACTCGGAGAAAACCCCCGAGACAATGCCCGAATCGAAATGTTACGCGTGACTATAATCTACAATTAACCTTTAACCTTAACCGAATCGAAAATAATTAATATTCGGAGAAACGTAACGCCCGTAAGCGGGATCGATCCCTCACTTGTCAGGCGCCATTGGTTTCTAGCCTGTGGACAAAGTAATTCAGTCCCGCCTCGGACCACGCGGCCACAACGCTCGCTCATATGAAAGAGGGAATGTGGACCTAAATCAACATTGAACCACCAGAGCAATCATACTGCTCAGCTCTGGATTAGAACCTGAGGAACGCTCGTCCACTGAGCTTTGGCTTTGAAACTGAACTTCAGAAGAAAAAAACATAAAAAGGCAATAATTACGACTGCACCAGCTACAATGGCAAAAACTCTTAATAGAGACCTAAATCAACACTGTCCCCCGTTGGGATGCCGAAGGTTTCAGTATAAATAGTATCCCCACTTTCTGGAAATTTAGTGCTTTAAATTCCCACTGTCGCTGTCTTTCTCATTTGCTCTTTCTCAGTCATGCTCTGTTCTATCAATCTGCTATACTATCGTCTTCTTCGCTAGACCAGTCTCCTACCTTTTTTCTTGAAAACTCTTCCGGGACAAGACTTGTTTTGTGTATGAGGTCTGTTGGATCAGCTTGGGAATATTGGACGCTTTCTGCCAGGCGGTGACTAGGGCTTTCTATGATGTTATTATTTAGCAATGTGGGCATTTTATATGTATGTGTTTTGTTGATAATTTATAATGATGTTTGTATTCTATTTTGTTTTTGTAAACGGGGGTTCGATAAGTTGGGGTGAAGCCTCAGCCGTCCCCTGCGTGGGATGTCTTTATTGTAAATTGACTGGCTGGTGGAGGGCATTCAGTTTTCCACTAGGGTTGTTTCAGCAGATCTTTTATGCGGATTGGGGGTTGTCCGGTCCTGATTTGGCTCGGAAGAGTCCGCTGGACCTAAAGCAATAATAATGTAATGTAATGTAGATCAACACTGAGCCTCCAAAGCAATCATACTTGATTAGATGGACAGTGAAAAATTGCCACGTTTTAAAAAAAATAATCTTTTGCCCACCACGGGATTTGAACCTTGATCATCGGTGTGTCAGGCCAACGCTCTACCACTGAGCTACGGCCGTGGGACTGAATTAGACAAATAATTTGAAATGCATTATGACTGCAAAACACGTTGTCATTGAAAGGTAACATCAACAATCCATAATTTGCTTTAAAAGTTATATTTTCGGTTCTTCCTTTCTTATTCGCCCGAGATGCAATGCGCCGTATGAATTCTACATTTTGGGTAACGCCCAACGCTCAAGATTGGTTGACTTGACTTGACTTGACTAATTACTCACACAAAACAAATGGATCATACTGACGTAGAATCAACGATCTCTGTCACGACTGCGTGATGAAAACGTATGGTAGGCCAATAGAACTATTAATCCACAAAGTGCGTCAGTGAGAAGCTTAACAAAGCAAAGCTCTGTTTTCATAATGATTGGTTACCTCATTACTAGTTTCAGTGTTAATCCAGTTATATTAATCTCTGCATTTCTGGCGCATTCCGCGCATGAGATCATCTTTTGGGAGTTTCCCAAAATAAATAAAAAATGTCGCCTTACCCAAGAACATAAATATGCCTGTAATGCGCAAAGCACCGTAAAGCTTCGATTAATTAATGTCGCGGAAGAATTTGTCGCAGGTAAGTTTTGCTACAGAAATAAATTATTAATTTAAACGAAATCTCACGAGGAAACAAAATTGGCACCAGTAACTTTGCCACAGATGTGCAAAGTGTTAGGCTGTAATTAAATATCGTGAACCACTATGAACTAACTAAAATCTTTAAAATAAATAAAACCCGAACTTATAAAATTTACACAATACTGTACGCAAGAAAGTCGTATTTCAGTTCTTACAAAACTACCACGATTGTCGTGAGTTTGGTAGATATTCAATTTTAAACAGTTTTAAGCATGCCACTTAGAATAATAGGCATACTAAACTCGATTAAAACCAAATAATGTGAACTGCATATATGAAATGAATCTATATCTTTGAAGTTTGTATTACTTGAGTCCATTCATATTCGTCATGTTGTATGTGTGTGTGTGTGTGTGTGTGTGTTTGGGGGGGGGGGGGGCACAGTTTAATTTACATACTATGGATTCTAGTGTTACCACAAGCTTTGATTTGAGCGTTAGGTCAGCAAAAGTTCGGGTTATATTTGTATTGGTGTGTATGCGTGCGTGTTTAGGTACGTGCGAATTATCATTTCAATATGAAGAAGACATTATTAAAACAGCCAACATCAATATTACAGGTACTCATCTATGGACTATATAGCTGTAATTATGACATTTTGAACTAAATATTGAGAGTCGGATCTGGAAAGATTAAAACTCGATCTTCGTAGGAATTTTGCAGTTTCCGGTCATGTGTAAATAATATTATTCCTACCAATTCTCCAAGAGCAAAATGAACACTTACCTAATGAACTTATTACCTGAGACATAGATGGCATATTGTGTTTCTTGTGTGGCTTAGTCCTGAAAATAATACTCAACAGGTTGAAAGCACAAGCTGAACAAATCATAGATGAAGAACAAGCAGGATTCATGGCAGGGCGAAGTACCACTGAACAGATTTTCAACCTCAGAATAATCTGTGAGAAATACCTACAGCACCAACAACATCTATATCATGTGTTCATAGACCTCAAGAAGGCATTTGACCGAGTCTGGCATGCAGCTCTGTCACAAAGAGAGGGGTTGGGGGGATGGGGGTAAGCTCTTAATCTCTCGCGCTGTATTACCTCCTTTGTTAGGCTAATGATGCGATGACATTCAAGAGATTAATGCTAGGCCAACTAAATAAATGAGAGACAGTCAGGGGATAGACGAGAAAGATGGTAGACTACACTAGTTGAGAAATTCAAGTACAAAGGCCAGTCTGGGTAGGTGCAATTTATAACTATTTAGTTTATTTATTCGAAGTGGGTAGTCTGGGTCAAATAATTCTAAAGTGAGTCACTGGTGGATAGCGTCTATATCAGTAAGGAGTAGCTCGGAGATATTCTGGGTGATCGATTTCTGGGGTACTAGTGCTACTGTGGACTGATATCATCACAGGGCAGGAGTGTATCTGTATGGTTCAGAGCCTCACAGATAATCTGGCGAGTGGTGATGCTCGTAGGGTCAGTAACTTAGCTGGTTTAGTGAAGGGCGGCGGTTGATCCAAGATAGTCTGGGTGGTCACTTGACCAGGCTTTAGCGTGGGTTCAGAAGCAATGCGGGTTAGTCGGTCACGCTATGACGCAATGACCACGAGTGCCGATCTTGTGGGAGGTACAGGCGAAGAATTCAGCTTTCGTTGCTAGCTGTCTAGGAGATGATGAAATTCAGAGTAACGCTTCTCGTTGACTCCCTGGGTTGTCAGGGGCCTGCAGCGGGTCAGCGACTTGGAGATGAATACAGGGCCGGGGTAATTCGCCCGGTACAGGAGCCCGTCTGTAACGCAATACAGACTCTGTATCAGCGGGGGATAGGTATATCCTGGGTTCAGCGCCTGTGGCGCAATTGCCCATTTCAGATTTCAAATTGGTTGACCGGCCAAGGTTGAGCCGGTGCATTCCAACAATCCAACAATGCAACTAGGTTTATAGGGCTATAGTGGAGTTTACTGGCAGCCGCTAATATGTGATACCTTCGGCGCATTAAGATGGGGATAGTGGCAACAGGGGCGAATATTTATACATTGGGAGCATGGCGGAAAGCAAATGGAATAGGTACAGGGTAAAGGGGTTGTAGGCAAGGGCTGTACTGGGGACTTTAATCTATGTGGAGGGGCAGCATGGCATGGGATATTTACACATGGGGCTAACATGGAGCATACAAGTATAAATTCAAACATGTCATGGGTCATATACGAGGTAGAAAATATGTGCAAGGAATAAATACAAGTCACAGCAACACATCAAGGCAAAACTATAAACATGAACATACATATCGACAGGACGTATGGCAGGTTGGGCGAACGACGGGTGATGGGTCTGCTACATGACAAAGAGTAAGTTTCCTCTCTTACCTTGACTCAGACGGGTTGAAGCACACGAGTACTGCCGTAGCTCAGAGGTCGCCCGGTGATGGAGACGTGTCTTCGGACAAGTGGTTGGTTGGGGCTTCAAGGCTGGGTGGTTTTCGACTGACGCCGAGTCTAACGGTGTGTCAGGCTTTAACAGGGGGTCCCCGAGGGGCGGGGCTTAAGCGAGTGGGCCAGCGAGCCTGTTAGGGATGACTGGTTGTGTGGAAGAAGTCGCTGGCTGCGTGTGAGGGGTGACTGTGGGCAGCCTAGCTCAGAGGTCGATTGTACGCCTCGTCACAAGCTCTATGGGCAACCATGAAAGTGTACAACATCAGCCCTAAAATTATAGAAGTCATCAAAAGCCTGTATGACAAGGCTACCAGTGCAGTCCTCCATAACAGCGTCATCGGGAACTGGTTCAGAACAACAATCGGTGTGCGTCAAGGATGCCTACTCTCTCCAACACTCTTCAACATCTTCCTAGAGCGCATCATGGCAGATGCTCTTGCAGATCACGAAGGCACAGTCAGCATAGGGGCAGAGCAATCTCCAATCTTCGTTTTGCGGATGATATTGATGGATTGGCTGGAGAGGAACAAGAACTTGAACAGCTTGTACAGAGGCTTGACACCACCTCCAGAGCTTATGGAATGGAAATAAGTGCAGAGAAGACCAAAATGATGACCAACAACACCAATGGCATCAACACGGATATCAAAGTACAAGGCCAATCCCTCAACACAGTGCACAGCTTCAAATATTTAGGAGCCATTGTGTCAGACAATGGGTCTCGACAGGAAGTCATCTCCAGGATCGCACAAACAACTGCTGCCCTGACAAGGTTGAAGCCCATTTGGAAAGACAGAACCATCAGTCTACATTCCAAAGTAAGACTGCTGCGCTCTCTGGTCATCTCCATCTTCCTATATGCTTGCGAAGCGTGGACCCTCACAGCAGATCTCCAACGAAGAATACAAAGCATGGAGATGAGGTGCTACAGAAGACTTCTGTGCATTTCCTATACCCAACACATCACCAACGACGAAGTCCGACAGACCATCACACAAGCCATTGGACAACACGATGACCTGCTCACAGTGGAAGAAGAAACGGAAACTCCGATGGTATGGCCACGTCACCAGATCATCAGGCCTTGCAAAGACCATTCTGCAAGGCACAGTGCAAGGAGGTAGAAGAAGGGGGAGACCGAAAAAGAGGTGGGAGGACAACATTCGAGAATGGACTGGTTTGACACTGAGCGAAGCCATGAGGGCTGCTGAGGACAGAGAAAGATGGAGTATGCTGTTTAAACGATCATCTGTGGTGCCCCTACGACCTTCGGGTTATGGGACAGGATAGGATAGGATAGGGATAGGATAGTACTAAAAGTCTTTGGGTGCACAGTCTATAATCCTATAGCGTTGTCGGTTATAATAATCACGTAAAAGGGCTTAACAGAGAGGTCTGGTATTGGGTCACGAATCGTCACAACCTCTAGAGAAAGCTGCTTCGAGGGCGTTGTGCTGTGGGTGTATGTATAATAACCTTGCAAGGCATGGAAGAACTATCGTTCTGCATAGTTCAGCTTGTTCGAGGTACTGAGAAAAAAAACAGTACATCTGTCTAAGGTACACTAGGCTTATAAGAAAACACACACTACGGTCTATGGCTGGGGTCCACTATTACTTACATAGGCCTAAGTGATGCATGAGGATCAGCAAGAGTGAGAAACATTGGTTTTCCTTCAAACCACATGTGATGTAGTGTTTACATTTATTTCTATTTCAAGAAGTTGGTCACCATCAAGAAGAAGTAGAAGGAGGAGGAGGAGGAGGAGGAGAAGAAAGAAGAAGAAGAAGAAGAAGAAGAAGAAGAAGAAGAAGAAGAAGAAGAAGAAGAAGAAGAAGAAGAAGAAGAAGAAGAAGAAGAAGAAGAAGAAGAAGAAGAAGAAGAAGAAAAACATTGATTACAAGCATAGTCTCTGTGGCCTCTGTGGCAGGAATAGCACTTTTGAATTAGAGTTCTCTCCACATTGTTCTACGTATCCTGGAGGTAGTCTCCTATTGATCCTAGCAAAGGGTGTGAAGATCAGTTCAATCCAATCCAATGTCCATTTGTAAGGCGCGCAACTCCATGTCGTAGAGACATGCTCGGGGCGCAGAACAATTCAGTACAAACCCCAAACCTCACTCAAGACTCATTCTTTTCACAGCACTTAGCTTTTGCTTATTCAAAGCCCTGAACTCGTGGCATGAAAGTGCGTGATATGATGTTAAGGACACGAGGTTGGATTTATGTGTTTTGTATGCACCACAGCAAACTTTGGGCTCGAATGGAGGAAAAGTGCTATACAAATGATACAGTAGTAGTAGTAGTAGTAGTAGTAGTAGTAGTAGTAGTAGTAGTAGTAGTAGTAGTAGTAGTAGTAGTAGTAGTGTAGAAACCCTCTTCGTTGATCATGTATTCGTAGCGCAAAAAACAAATTGTTTAGATTAATATTGCTTGCACAATAGGAGACCAAATTGGTAAAACGTAGTAAACAGTTCAATAAATTTGAATTGTTATCGTGGAACATTATTATTTTAATTTTTTAAAAGTGTTATGTTGCGAAATGTAACTGGCCGTAAAGTTGCGACAGACATTTTGAGATTTCATCTTGCAAACCGTACCTGCGCGTTAAATGCTGGTGTACATGTGTGTATCGGACAAGAATATCATCCCGCACTGTTCAACGCTTCATGCAAAATGCATAGACTTGGTTTGACTGCCTGTAACTGGATGCGCTTGTTGGGGAATTGAAATGTGTAATAGTATCAGTTGGTTGTTACAAGCGTCATCCTGAACTGAAGTTTAAAGTCCCCCACCACAATTGGCGATACCGGTGTCACATCCTCCAAGTTCCGTGTCTCCTAGTTTATCCGAGCGCATTTGCGCATGCGCTAGGTCATGTCGGGCCGGCTTTTTCACGAAGTTCTTAGGCGTCATAACCCTAACCCTAACCCAAACCCTAACCCTAACCCTAAACTCTTAACTCTAACCCTAACCTTAACCCTAACCCTAACCCTTACGAAGACTATGATAGCACTGTGCGCATGCGTCGAATTTTGTAACGCATCGACCAATCAGAATGCTCCCATTCGCTCCCAGCCCAGCTAAGATACTAGGAACTGTGAGGATGTCACACCGGCAGACGGGGATAACCATCCCAGGAAAGAAGAGCTGTTGGGGGAGACCTGAATCAACACTGACTCACCAGAGCAATCATACTGCTAATTAAGATGGACAGCGAAAAATGTCCGCTTTTTATCTTGCACTTGACTGGAATCTGGGTGGGCCAGGCGAGCGCTCTTTCACCACCACTGTGGGCCAAATACAGCCTTCAAGTGGTCAATGTAGAATATGTTGTGGGGGTGGTTTTTTTTTTTCTTTCTTTCTTCTTTTTTCTCAAATATGATGATTACAAATTTGCACCTTTGCCAAAAAAAAAAATATTGAAAAATAAAAATGGATAGCAGGTTGATGGTACTTTGACTTTTTATTAGAAAAAAAAAAGCAACGGTTAAACGTCATAACAACGCACCAAACACTCTTTAGGAGAGTAATCTTGAACTACAACAGTTACTGGAAACCTGCAACTTGAAGGACTTGCGTATGCTGCACACTTACTTCAACATCCCTATAGCAAACTATCCAACAGAGATCGTTGACACATTCTCTTTAATGTTAAAAGGGCCGGGATATCAAAGATGTTCGTGTAGTATCCGTGTGACAATGCGTTTACTTCAGACATTGCATTGTTGTCAAATTAACAGATGATATAATAATAGTATTGGATAATCGTTGCTCAAACGCAGGACCACTAATCTTTAAATGCTAGGCCTCTCTTCCTCGTTACGTAAACAACTGTGCCTACGATAAACGCTTTCGCTGCGGTGCTTTTTTTTAAATTTTTTTTAAGAATCAACCTTGTTGCTATTTGTAAGCACAGAAAGAAATGTATATATAGATTTAATATCAACAAAATCCTACTTTTGCACGCACGCACACACACACACACAGCCGAGGTTACACAGTATTGTTATGACTTTCCCGAAACGCCACATACGTTGTGCTGACAATGGGTTATATTTCGTCCCCATTTTTAAGTACTTTGAAGCGTTCGAACCCTAACCCTAATCCTAACCCTAACCCTAACCCAGCCCTAACTCTAACGATCATTGTTCTGACGTCAAAACAAGTAGGCATGTCAATACAAGTTATGTAGATGTTCACTGATTTGTCCAAAGAACACTGTGTAAGTGTGCCCACACAAAGTAGTTCTTTTGGGGCCTATTCTTTCTTTGTTTCTTTTTATCGAGTGGGAAAACCCTCATGGTCAATTTGAAACAGGTCGGTGACGTTGAAATGTGTGGTCTCGGGGCTCTTTAACACAACAGCATAATATTTCATTGCTAGCACGTAGAAAGATGTCGGAGTTTTAGTTTTCGATTTCAAAATGTAATAAATTATATATTTGCCCGGCTTGCGATTCCGGGGCCTGTTTCACTACCAGAACTTTGGAATGTTCAGTTGATTTCCATTTTCGCAAACTGTAATGTGATTATTTATTCATTTATTTATTTATGCAATCGTTCTTATATAGCGCTTCTCCAGGTCAAGAGTGGCTTAAGGCGCTGGCCGATACATGATCTAACTCAAGCCGCCCGATTCACCCACTTGCAGCCATTGTGCGCAACATCTGACGCTCAGACAACTGAGCACAATTTTGGGCGACTGGGGATAGGGAGAAGGGACCTAGTGCGTGCTGGGTGTATTTGTGTAGCCGGCACTCACTTGTTTAGGACATGAGCGTCAGGATCTTTAAAATCCGTGCTATGGGATGCATGCGTGCACAGACTAGAACTCTGTGCATACTCTCACCCGAAGGAGTAGGGGCGCATTACCGGCAACTCAGGGTCATGCTAATTTTGGTCGGGCACACCAGGCCAATCCACTGCCTGACCAGACTGAAATATTATCGCTTGACATTTTTAATGCTTCAGTTGTTCGGCCTTTTAGTGGATTACTGAGCCACATGTGTCTCAGGGTAATGTCTTCTTCTTATTCTTCTTCTTCTTCTTCTTCTTCTTCTTCTTCTTCTTCTTCCACTTCTTCTTCTTCTTCTTGAAGGATGCGGGATTTATAATTCCGGTTCAATATGAATTATTTGAATTATTTTGAACTTTTGCACGGAGAAATTAAATGTCGTTTTGTCGATGGTGTACACTGCACTGTGCGTGTGTGTGGGGGGGTGTGGGTGTGTGTGGGGGGTGTGTGTGCGGAGGTATAAGCCTTGAAATGGGTGACTGACCTTGCTTTTTATGCAGAAAATGGTTGAGTGTATTAGCCACCCACTTTTTTCCAGCCTCCCACTTTTTTCTAAGTACACAGGAGTGCTCTTTTAGTGCAAGGGAGTACAATTGTAGTGCATGACAGTGTTTAAGTACAAGGGAGTGCTCTATCCGGGACGGAGAAAATCCAGTCAATTTTCGGGAAAATTTGCAAGAAATTTCGACCTATTTCGTCGCCAATAGGAATCAAACTAGGTCAACTTTTGAGACGGAAACAGCCAATTTTGTATTAGATTCTTACATTTCTAGAAGAAATTTGCGTTCTTTCCGTCCAAAAATCACTTTCCGATTCTTACATTCTAAGAAAAACCAAGTTTTGGTGTTCTACGTACTAGTGTGTGTGTGTGTGTGTGTGGGTGTGTGTGTGTGTGTGTGTGTGTGTGTGTGTGTGTGTGTGCATGTGTGTGTGATGGGCTGCAGCTGCTCTCTGTGTGTGAATGTGTGTGTGTGTGTGTGTGTGTGATTGGCTGCAGATGCTCTCTGTATGCGTGTGTGTGTGGGGGGGGGGGGGGGGTGCTCGTGTGTGCATCCCCGTACGTCTTCACGTGTGCGCTTATGCGTGAGTCAGCCATTACTTCTCCAAAATAAAATATGATTGCTGGAACTGTAGGGTTGTAATGTGCATTGCCTGGCCTTCATGCATCTGTTATTCTTTCTTAATTGCTCGATTGCGTGACGTGCGGGATTATGTTTGGTCAAAATTAAAATTGATATTAATCGATAAACCAACCATTGTCGCTTTGGTTTTGTTTTTATTTCATCATCCTCATCATTTTCTTCTTCTTTCCTCTTGTTCCCGTTCTCGTTCTTGTTCTTCTTATGATTGCATTTAGTTTGTGAAATAACGAATACAATCTTCTTATTATTAACTCCTACTCCTTCTCCTTCTTCTCTTTCTCCTCCTTCTTATTCTTCTTCTTCTTCATCAAAAACAATAGTTCCCCAGGTTACTCTCGGAAACTACTACTGCTGCTACTGCTACTACTACTACCACTACTACTACTACTACTACTACTACTACTACTACTACTACTACTACTACTACTACTACTCTACTACTACATACTACTACTACTACTACTATAGATTATATAGCTTGTGTGAAAATACTACTTGGTTGTGTGTTTGTTTTTTTTTTTCCAAAAATATACATCTACTTTATGCTGCCTACTACTACTAATGTAACTTTATGAATACTACTATTGTACTACTACTACTATTGTATTGTATTGTATATTGTATTGTATTGTTTTGTATAGCGCACATACCTCATACAAAAGAAATGATAATTCAAGGCGCATTCTCACGCATTCTTATAAACATTAGAATAATGGTACCCCCCTCCCCCTCCCAAACACTCACCCCCCCAAAAAATTGAAATACACTCATACGAGTATAAAAAGAAAAGACATGAATACTATACATATGGTGGAAAAAGAAATACCTCCACCTTTACACACCACACTGACACACACTCTGTACTTATGTAGTGTCTTCGTGTGGGTTCAACCTCGTGGCAAGCAGATTACATTCAAAGCTGAATAGTCGTAATCAGTAGAAAACCATAGTTTTCCATTGTTGCTCGCTAGTTTCTCTTGCATAGCAAATGCTCGTCATAGATTACAAGTAATCTTAGTAACCATTGCCTATTACGTAAGCCGTAAAGGTGATTGCCGGAACACGATTCATCTTTCCTATCTAGTCTAATATTTTGATGTCTGAGGCATGCAAGAAGTCGTGCACTTTGTATATGTGTGTCGTTTTTAAACGCATTAATTCCCTCTTCGTCAGCAGCGCAGAACAACACCAAAGTCCACTTAACTGTGAATAATTATGTGTGTACCCGGCTAGTTTTAGAACTAGGAAAACGTAATATGCCAAGCCAGCAGGAGGAGATACGCACCGTCCTGATGAAACTGGCTCTCAGAAAAGCGAGAACCCACGCGATAACCCTAGTGGTTTACCTGTCTGTCTGTCTGTCTGTCTGTCTGCTCTCTTGAAACTGTCAAGAGTTTTGGACCAAATTATTTTTACTGATGATTTTTGTGCTTATTCGTGTAAATAAAATTCAGGAGATCGAGTCAAATTATTTTTGCTAAAGTATTTCTCTGTCAGGGCCCTTAAAAGGGATATATATTAAAAATCGAAAGAAAAACCAGCATTTTCTGCTCTGGGTCACATAATTTCAAACTGTGCTTTGGGTCCATCAGTGTACGAAGATGGAATAAAAACTAAAATGGTGGACGAGTTCGTAAAGAATTTAACGGAACTGGATAGATCTCCCTACCCCCTCTTATAAATTATTCATATATCTCGAATGAAAATTGCTAAGCAAGGTTGTGTATGGGTGAGGAAGAGGAGATAGGTACGAGATTTTCCGGTCATCGAGGGTTTTCTCTGGGTACTCCTGTTCCCTCCATCCCTCCAATAATGGGATTGGATGCAGTCTGTCCAAAATTTGATTTCCTTACCGGCTTCTAATAGCGACTTGGATTTACACCATATGTCCGAGTGATGAATGTGTGTTTGCTGTGTTGTTGTTTTTTTTGCTTCAGTTTATTATCCCTTTCTATCGGGAAACTCTGGGCCGCCTCCCCCAGGGAAGGCGTAGTCGCAGCCAGTGGCGCGCCCAAACCCTACCTACCTAACATTATTTGTGAATTTTTGACATTTTTGCTGGGGGAGCAAACCGGAGTACCCGGAGAAAACCGAGACGTTGCCCGAGTCGAAAGTAAATAATATTCGGAGAAACATAACGCCCAGATGCTGGATCGAACCCACACCTGTCAGGCGCCATTGGTTTCTAGCTTGTGGACAAGGCAAGTTAGTCCCGCCTTAGCCCACTTAGCCACAACGCTCGCTGTTTTGTTTTTTTTGTGGTTTTTGTGTGTTTTTTTTTAGAAGTGTCTGTAACATGTAAGCCTGTATGTTTGTGATAGATCGCCGCGCTTTGAGTCTGAGTTAGGAATAAGTCGCGTATAGCATCCATAATAATAATAATAATAATAATAATAATAATAATAATAATAATAATAATAATAATAATAATAATAATTGTCACAAGAGGCTAGTTTAAACACAGCAGTAAGGCTTCACACCTCTAAAAGTCCATCCTTCTTTGGCCTTTGTAACTTAAATTCGATGCCTAGAAGACGACAAAAGTTAGGGTTGTTCTAAGTATGTGTTGGGAAAATTTTCGCTAGGTAGGCTGTGACATAATCCAGCTGACCTATATCCTTCAGCCCACGCGAGGGCGCTAAGGCTTATGGGATATAAGGGGCTTTAGCTTGCCACTCCGTTAAGGTACGTCAGTCTTTGTCTACACCGCACCCGAGAGGGACGGACGCGCTGAAAGTTCTCTCTCAGAAGACTACGCAGGTGACAGGTAAAATCCATTCATCCCAGTATCGCCATAGCCTGACATTGTCAAAAAGGAAAATGATCGATCTTTTATTTCACCGCGATTTACTGATATTATTATTGGATAATGCTTGTGAAGTCTTGACATGTTTTATAATTGTGAACGTTAGTAAAACTGTGCTTGACCACGTGGCTGACCCACGCGACCGGTTTCGACACCACGAGGTAGCCTCTACGAACCCATCGTTGTTTCTCATATCCATATTATTGCAGACCAGTGGCTATACCGGAGAAGGCATATATTATTAATTACTTCTCCTGTGTTTATCTTAGCCATGAAGTATATATAGGAATTATGTTGGAGTTTCCAGTGGACTACGGACATAGAAGATTGTTCGTCTCTTATCTGTATAAGTGGAGATGATCTCATTGAGGGCTGTTTCTGCCAACAGTGAGACGCTCTGCACGCCCTTTTAAACAAGGCATTGCAGAAACTCGTCTTATGTTTTGCAGACGAGCAGGCTTGGTCCGCGGCAGGAGATAGACCCCACAGAGAGTCATCCCAGACACGCGGCCTGTAATAGAGCAGAGAGCATTGAGATCCAATAGCTCAGTAGTCAACAAACAAGACGAGGAGAAAACAGCACCGCACCTCGACGTTTCAGTTAAGTGACATAGAACAAGTGCACGCACACTGATCTATAGGAACTGTGCGGTAGTCCACTCTTCCAGGAAAAAGAACATTAGGCCAAAAAGAACAAAGCCCAGTGACGAGACAGTAACAAGTATCGAGAACAGTAGCAGAATAGATCCATCAAAGATCTACCCATTCTCCGAACCACTCGAAGTGACTTTTGGACTGTTAAGTTAATCCTAGTTATCTTACGTTTTGGACATTTAATGTTAGTTAATGTAGAGATTACAATTAGATATAGAGTAGGGGAGATAAATGTGTGATATTTACTGTTAACAAGTGGCTGGACTACCTATGTTTCATAGCCGTGCGAGAGCTAGTTGTCAGTGAATCTTTATACTTTTCTCCCTATCTCTGTAACCCCATCCTCACACAGACCGGGCCAAACATATCAATGTATTAAGATTAATCATAGGGCGATCTAACTAGCCGATCCCCGCAGACGAACGACGAGTGGGTAATAGCATTCCTTTGTGCAGAGTCCAGCAACAGTAGAACCCACCGTCACAAAACGCAAACCAGGGGAGATAGATCTGTCTTATCATTTCCTCATTCCACGGAGGATGGCATCTCATAAGGATTATCTCCAGTCAGTCAACTCCAGTTCCATCTCTTGAAGCGAGACACCTTCATCGTTTGTGTTTTTACCCAATCACAGCTTGGGATGGCCTGGATAGTGCTGCATGCTGCATACCTGTCAAGTGCTACGGATTTTTGCGTAGCGCTACGCATTTTAAACATTTTCCCATTGCTACGGTGTATCACAAAGCTGCTACGCAATTTTTCAAAAGTGACGAAAATATTTTTTAACCAAGGGGGTTTTCGCGCGAAAGTAGTCTGTTCCGGTCAAGTCCGCTTTAAAGACACTTAGTAAAAGAACCACACTTCCGCAACACGTGTTCGTTCAGAACTTCAGTCTACGATCAGTCTTTGTGTCATTAGATCTAACATTATTCATTTCTCTTTGATTACCTTCATATTATATCAGCTGCCATTTAGTTATATTTTAATTAAATTAATTGGTATAAGCTTTGGGCAATGCTAATAGTTCTTTTCTTGGCATTGTAAACCATGTTTTGTGAATAAGCAAATTTGTTTGGGGGAAAAAAAGTTCATCTCCTTTTTCTGTGTCAGTAATTGTCTCCCTTGTTTTGTTTTTTTTGTTTTTGTTTTTTTAATGATTCCCTAGCTTATATATTCTGTCTGTATGTTATATATATATATATATATATATATATATATATATATATATATATATATATATATATATATATATATATATATATATATATATTTTTTTTTTTTTTTTTTTTGCATTTTTACTTTTATTTTGTAAACACATTGGATGTGCGTGTTTATATTGGATGCAGAAGTTTCCAGTTTTGTTGCGAATCGCGTGCTTCACATTAGTGCTACACCAAACCTCCATTTGCTATGGTTTTTCTGTTAAATTGCTACACCACAACCAGAAAACCCCTTGACAGGTATGATGCTGTTTTATTCCTCCTGGTTTGCAGTCTCCCATCCGAGTGGCTGACAAACCTTCTCCCGTCCAAATGGGTAACACTGGATACTGGATGAGGCTTAAGGATTGCGAAACAATGCTCGAACCCGTGAGCTCGCAGCACTACGCCATTGCTCCATCCAACACGATAACGTTATTCACATAGCCCAAACACCTTTACAGGATGCGGCTTGGTGCAAAGGTTATTGCTTGTTGTCCTCTCATAATGTTTGGCAAATGAGAGAACAAGTTGCAACTAGCTTTCATGTCAATGACGGCATCAATTATTTAGCAATACGGATGTTGCGACACAGACACATGCATGGCACCCGATACTTTGTAAGATCATTGTCAGGTTGCCTGCTGGTGGAGGACGGGTTATTATAAATTCGCACCCTTATTCAATAGGGCACTGGCCCGCTGGTGTCAGTATAAATCGGTCCAGTAGTCACCTATATGCGAAAGTGTCGTGTGACTATAATCTACAAAACAACATATGGTCGTTCATTATGTAGAGTCTCACCTGTGATTATTATCTTTCTTCGCAGTGGTCTCAAACCTATGCGATGTTGGTTGCTATTCTGGTACGCTAACACTGATGTTGAATTGGAACGGCCTGGCACACTAAAGAAAGGAAATCAGTGTTTTGCTCTTACACTATATAACGCACCTATTTAATTTTTCTTATATAACTTATAGCGCTTTTCCAGCTCAAGAGCTGCTCAAGGCGCTGGCCGATACACTATCTAACTCAAGATGCGCCCACGTGAAGGCTTTGGGTGCATCTCCTGACGCCCAGACAACGGGGCACACGGGGCGACCAGACCTAATGCTTGCTGTGTGTATTTGTGTAGCCGGCACTCACTTAGAACATGAGCGTCAGGATCTTTCAAGTCAATGCGTTGTTGTTGTTATTATTATTGTACCTTCTCAGGAAACTGAAGTCTTTCTCTGTGGATTCTAAGATTCTCAGCTTGTTTTATCAATCTTTCATTGAGAGCTTGCTGACTTTTTCGTTTGTTTGTTGGTTCCACAGTCTGACTGTGAGGGATAGGAATAGCTTGTCCAGCATTGTCAATGTCTGTTCAAAGATCATCGGTGTCAGGCAGAGAGACCTGGGTTCTTTCTGCGATCAGCAAATCGTCAAGAAGGCGAACGGAATTATTTGTAGACCAGAGCATGTTCTGGCGGGCGAATTCTCAGTGCTACCATCCGGGCGTCGCTTTGCCTTACCGGCCTGTAAGGGTAATCGCCGCTCCCCCAGTTTTATTCCTTGCGCAATTCGACTGCTAAAATATGTCCTTTGTTCTCTGATTGAACCACGAAGTAAAAACCCCAGTAACATTGTGCTCTGTGTTACGTTGAAACGCGCATGATGGTGCGTGTGAAATGCGCACGATATTATGTGTGAAGAGCGCGCGATAGAGCTGTTCGTTTTATTTTGCAAAGTATGCAATAATAGAGTGTATTTACCTTTGATTTGAGTTTTGCATTAGAAGAAGCTTAGAAGAAGCTGTATAACGTTGATAATTTTCGTTAGTCGATATTATTGGAGAATTCTCTAGATTTGCGTGTTTACTGTCGATAGAAACTTAAATGTGGAAGTTTGAGAACGTTCTTGGAATGCGAAGAAAGATGTATGACGTAAGTCAGTGGTGACGAACTTTAGTTTGATTGGTGGTAAAGCGTCATCATCATGAACATTCTGACGTTATCTCGATTATCTCGAGAGAAAAACTATAAAATGGATGCCCTGTGTGTGGGTTGAGAGAGTGTTGTTGATAGTGAGTTGGAAAATAAAAAGTAGAGAGTGAAAAGGCGATTGTATGCAGTTGTTGATGAACGCTGAATGTTTGATTAAGACTCTTGCTTGTGGCTGATTTGAACGGGTTGCGTGGATAAACGAATCTGAGCTACACTCACTCAGTACTTCAGCATTGGGGCTGAATCAACTACTGATAGAAAAACACCAACATCAAACGAGTGTAACACTCTGAGCTATGATGTTTGACCACAAAAGAAACAACGGCAAACTTATATTCTCGTTAGTGGACATTGATTTTGAAGAGTTTTTGTTTTCCTTCTAGATTTAGGTTTATTTTTCCTCAATCTTCCCCTTTGTTGTCGTCGTCAGTATCCTTATCCTCTTCCTCCTCCTCTTCCTCCTCCTCCTCCTCATCAGCAGCAGCAACGTTATCACCATCACCACCACCATCACACCAAGCAACCCAGGTCATTCGAATAGCGTTTGACTAGAAAGAAATACAAGATCTTGATGATAATGGTGTCAGTTTTCTTGTATGCATGTGTCCACGTCATAATGAATGTCCTCTGTTGAATGAATCAGAAACCTGATGTATAAAGGGAGGCCATCAACCGTCGAAGGAAAGGGGAGTAACCATCAAACATTGTCTTCGCTTTTTACATGTTACCTTTTCATTATAGTCAAGAGAGAGAGAGAAGAGAAGAGAAAAGTTTTAAAGAAATAAGAAGAATGGACGAGAATGGGTAATAGAAAACATTAGACTAAAATACTGGAACGAAGGAGAAGGAAGAAGAGGATGGAATAAAAAGAAGAAGGAGGAACAGAAAAAGGACGACAACAAGAACAAGCCGAGGGGTGTAGAAAACAATAGGACGAATGATGTAGTGCTAGTGGTCATCAGCATCATCAGTATCATCATCATCATCATCATCATCATCATCATCATCATCATCATCATCATCAACATCATCATCATCAACATCATCATCATCGTCGTCGTCACCATCATCAACATCATTATCATCATCATCAACATCATCATCAACATCATCACCACCATCAACATCATCAACATAATCATCATCAGCAACATCGTCATCATCTTCTTCATCCTCCTCTTCTTCTTCTTTTCCTACTGCTTCTTCTTTTCTTCTTCTTCTTCTTTTTCTTCTTCTTCTTCTTCTTCTTTTTCTGCATTATACTTCTTCCTCATTTTGTTATAAAGTGGATGTATATGACTTTATAATATTATGTTCTATGGCTTAGCTCAACATTGTAGGTTCTCTATCCTAACTCCTTTCTTCATGCATGAATAAAGTTATTTACAGACAAAAAAAGGAAAAAATCTACATGCCGGAATATATGGAGGAAGCAGATAAAGGAAGGAATGAAAGATTAGTTCACATTCACTCACTATATATATATACTAAACAAACAAAGTTATTAAAGTTTCAAAGAAATGGTACACTATTTACACAAAGAATATAATGTTTTGTTTCATGTGCCTACTCTTAGGCCTATCCGCACATTGAAACCAGGGCCTTGCAGTCTCCAACATAGATAGATGTTCAATTGTCACAGTTAGGGTCTTGGCGTTATTAAACCCGAACAATAAGGTTTACACTACCGTTCCCGTTCCTGTTGACTATCCAGTATGACCTCTCAACGCCTCGATGACGTGGCGTACAAACCTTGAAGATCTCACACCCTACGTGTCGTTGGTGCCGCTCACAAAAGTCCCAGCCAGCAGACGTTCTTTACTCAGGTCCTTTCGCTCCATCCTACCAGTGGTCTAACACAGCCTCTTGGTAGATGCACTGTTCATATATACACACGTGCCCAAGAGCTTCAAATACACATTCAGGCCTACGGCAAACACTCGTTGTCTAGCTTAAGAACCCCCAGGAAGACCCATTTAAGAATTATTCAAAAAACAATATCCATGATATGGATTAAATAATTATACACATCAAAGTAAATGTAAACTAAATATTTACCTCAAAAAGTGCAAAAGAGCCAGAAAGTTTTCCAAACAGTTGCTCCAGGTCCTATCCCCTATCCTATCCTATCCCGTAACTCGGAGGTCGTAGGGGCACCACAGATGATCGTTTAACCAGCGTACTCCATCTTTCCCTGTCCTCAGCAACCCTGAATGTTTCGCTTAGTGTCAAACCAGTCCATTCTCGAATGTTGTCCTCCCACCTTTTTTTCGGTCTCCCTCTTCTTCTACCTACTTGCACTGTGCTTTGCAGGATGGTCTTTGCAAGACCTGATGATCTGGTGACATGGCCATACCATCGGAGTTTCCGAGAAAAATGTTATTACTTTTTAATGCATAAGTATGCCTGGGCTACACCTCAACTGAAATCACTGGAAACTTCTATTCTAACTACCTAAGAACTGATCCATCCGCTTCGGTTGGTGGTGTGGTAGCGTCTAACTAAACCTCGCTCGCTTTTATGTAGGGGGAGAGTCGCCGATTATGGACCGTCTCTTAATATGGACCTGTTGATTTTCTTCTAAGTCCATTAACTTGTCAAAATTTTAACACCTGAGCAATTCAGAGTTGCATCCCTTCAATCAATCGCACGCATAACCATGGCGGAAAAGCAGAGCGTGAAGAAAAGGTAAGCATTTGTGTTTTTTGCCGCTAAAAAGTTTAAAACACGCTTTGCGTATTATCGTTTGTGCGCATTTCATTTTTATAGGGTATGTTTTAGCGCCTTTGTAAAAAATAATGTCTTTCAATTGTTTCGAATGAGAGATGAGTTTAAATAAAAAGTGTTTAGTTGTTTTCTAGAAATTACCTCCTGAGTAGTATACCTATGATTCCCCTAATATGGACCACCCGTGTCTCCGAATATGTACCACTGGTCCATATTAAGAGCCAGTGGTCCATATATGGAGACAACTTTTTTCCTGACCCTAGTCATGTCATTATATGCATATAAATCTCTTTAGATTGTTTGAAGCTGTATATCTGCATGCGTGCGCTTGCCTGTGTGTGTGCATTACATCTGTATGCATGAAAGAGTGAAAAGGGGAAAAGAGTAGAATATTCACCCTTTATTTAAAAAAACAAAACATATAGGCCTAAGTGTAGGCTGTGAGTTCGCATCCTATTTATACGTGTGTTTGCTTGTGTGAATGTGTGTGCGTGTGTGTTCGTGACTGCGTGTGCGCGCGCGCGCGTGTGTGTGCGTGTGTGTGTGTGTGTAAAGAGCGTCTGACATTGGTTTTGTTCATTTTCGTGCGTATTTAATAAGAGTTTTGATAAAAATCGTTCTGTTTTATTGTTTAATAGAGCTAAATGGAGCGAAGTAGATCTGGAGCTTGCAATGACAGCATTTCGAAATGGGCACATGGGGATCAACATGTGCTAAAAAATGTATGGTGTTCCAAAGGCTACTTTGAAGCGTCACCTCGATGGATCCAACAAGCACGAGAAGGGTGTTAAAAAGCTTGGTAGATGTACAGTCCTGCCCGAAGAGACCGAGAACGAAATCCATGACCTGATCTTGAAACTAGAGTCAATGTTCTTTGGTTTGCCAAGAAAGGATGTCATGAAACTTGCATTTGAACTGGCAGATGAAAAAGGCTTGGAACATCCTTTTAATAAGAAAAATGTATGGCTGGAAAGAAATGGTACTACAACTTTCTTAAAAGACACCCAGACCTCAGCCTTAGACAGCCAGAAGCTACTTCTATTGCGAGAGCAAGTGGGTTTAATAGAAGAGCGGCGGACCATTACTTTAATCTGCTTGAAGAACTGATTGACAAGTATGAACTCACACCTGACAGAATATTTAATGTTGAAGAGTCAGGCATTTCAACAGTGCAAAAAGATGGCAACAAGTCTGGGGGCAGAGAGGCAAAATGCAGGTTGGCTCGCTGTCAAGTGGGGAGAGGGGCACAACCACAACTGTAGTGTGCTGCACAAATGCGTCTGGGACACAGTACGTTCCTCCAATGATCATTTTCAAGAGGAAGCGGCTTCCAGCTGAGCTGGGTGATGGAGCTCCCCCTGGAAGTGTCATATCCTGCTCGGAAACTGGATGGATGGATGGTGAAAGATTCGTGCAATGGATGGAGCATTTTGTACACTTTGTGCAGAAAGGAAGGTGCTACTCGTTCTCGATGGTCACAAGTCCCACACAAAGAACTTGAAAGCCATTGAGATCGCGAGTGCTAACAATGTGTTATCATGCTTTCGCTGCCACCTCACACCACGCACAAAACCCAGCTACTTGATAGAACGTTCTTCAAGCCATTGCAGACGTTTTATGACCAAGCTGCCGAGAGATGGCTTCGGACGAACCCAGGACGTTCGATCACTTTCTATCAAATTGCAAAACTGTTTGGTGAGGCATATCTGATGGCTGCAACAATGAGAGTCGCAATTAAAGGATTTGAATCCAACGGCATCTGGCCCTGTTCAAGAAATGTGTTTCAGGATCACGAATTCTCTCCTTCATTTGCATCGCAGCATGTGGAGTCAGGTCCCCAGCAGCAATCAGTTCTTGAGATGAACAGTCAACAGTCTCCTGATACATGCTTTCAGGTACCCAAAATACCACCTGTCGTCCAGCCAGACTCGCAACGTCCGCCCGTCGTCCAGCCAGACTCACAACGTCCGCCCGTCGTCCAGCCAGACTCGCACGTCCAGCCAGACTCGCCATATCCGCCCGTCGTCCAGCCAGACTCACAACGTCCGCCCGTCGTCCAGCCAGACTCGCACGTCCAGCCAGACTCGCCATATCCGCCCGTCGTCCAGCCAGACTCACAACGTCCGCCCGTCGTCCAGCCAGACTCGCACGTCCAGCCAGACTCGCCATATCCGCCCGTCGTCCAGCCAGACTCACAACGACCGCCCGTCGTCCAGCCAGACTCGCACGTCCAGCCAGACTCGCCATGTCCGCCCGTCGTCCAGCCAGACTCGCAACGTCCGAATACGCATAGACTAGACATTGGATCTCTCTCTGATTATCAGGTTATTGAGACCCCATCTGATGGTCGATGCTTTTTCAGAGCAGTTTTAATTGCATTGAATGCGGAGTTTCAAACGGCCCCTCGAGTTCACGGGAAAATTGAATCTCCTCTTATGCACCTCACGGAAACTATCCAGTCCGATGAACTCAGACAGAAAGTTGTCCGACATAATGATGGCAAACATTGAGCACATCAGGGAGCACATGGAAGGAGATGCTCTTAACGTTGACATGCCGGCCACAATACAATTCTCCTGCTTGGTTTAACTTAGAATCGTGTTCATGTGGGTGAAAATTTGAATACTTTTTTTTAGTATGGTTGTATCTGGTGGTAGGATTGACAAGTTTTGTCTAAAACTTTACCATTTATGCTAGAAATTGAATCGGTATATTTTTAGACACGGTCTGTGTTGTTTTTATATCAAAAGGTATTGCCTAAACTTGTTATTTTTGTAAGTCAGAAATGTGTTTACATTTCTTTAAAGTAGTCCATATTAAGATACTAGTCGGTCCATATTTGGCTCTAGTACCCCTTATATGGACCGCTTCTGATTTTTTTTTGTTTAAATTTTTTGTGAAAGATTGAAATGTTGGCTTGCTCGTCTTCAGGTGATTGATAGTCAATGTACTGAACAATAAAAGGAAACAATTTGCATTAAAAAATTACATACGGTCTTTGAGTTATTGGATTGGATGAAAAAGTGGTCCATATTTGGCGACTCTCCCCTATATTTCACAGGTGCAAAGTATCTGGGCACGTCTCCCTTTGGTTATATTGCCGGTGACGCGTCTCCCTTTTGTGAGAACCAAAGGGAGACGCGTCACCGGCAATATAACCAATGGGAGACGCTTCACTGGCATAGGCGCTCGCGTGTCCAGATACAAACGCCTGTGGTATATTTCTCGCTATAAATAAGCCCTATCTCAAATGCCTTTCCAAAACAATACGTGGCTACAAATATCAACTAAAGCTTATAATCTGTTTCTCAATACAGTCAACTTAGAACCATAGCAATATAACAAATAACTAACCTATAGTCTGTTTAAAAATATATGATAAAAAGTCACTACCTAACACTCTTCCTAATAAAGCTGTCGTTGAGAAAAAGGAGGCCATTAATGCACGTCCATTATAAAACCGAAAGGTTTACGAGAACATTTCAACCATTGTGTTTTTATCTTCTAGGTCTATCAAATTGAGGTCTTCCGGCTAGGGATTCCAACGTTATTCCTGGCAATATTACCTTTGGAGTGTTTTCTCATAATTGTCTGAAATCCCAGATGGTAATGTCGGGGCCATCTCGTGTGTGTGTGTGTGTGTGTGCGTGTGTGTGTGTGTGTGTTTGTGTGTGTATACGTATGTGTGTGAATTTTGTTCTCAGTGTGTGCGTGAATTTTGTTCTGTGTGTGTGTGTGTGTGTGTGCGTGCGTGTTGTGTTTGTGAGGGTGAGTTGGTGTGTGTGTGTGGGTGTTTTATTATCAAATGTCTAAGTTCATGAGAAAAACGTGTATATAACACCCTTTGTTGTTATTATTATTATTATTATTATTATTATTATTATTATTATTATTATTATTATTATTATTATTATTATTATTATTATTATTATTATTATTAAGTGGATATGAAATATCCAGTTATGTCTGGAGAAATTGTATTGATACGGTTTTATGACTGCGACTTCTTCGTATTCATTGCACACTTAATGAGCTTTCTTTCTTTCTTTCTTTCTTTCTTTCTTTCTTTCTTTCTTTTCTTTCTTTCTTTCTTTCTTTATTCTTCTTTTTCTTCTTCTTCTTCTTGTCTCACCGACGTCGCTCAGTGGTAGAGCGCACGCCGCCGATGACCCAGGTTTCAATCCCGTTGCGGGCAACATAAAAGTTGCCATTTTTACTGTCAATCTTAGCAGTATGATAGCTCTGGTGGTTCAGCGTTGATGTAGGTCATTACCCCTTCTTTCATGGTATGGTTATACTCCACTGCCGTATCGCCAAAGGTGGATGCAGACGTTAAGCTTCAATGTCCATTCATTTATTCATTCTTCTTCTTGAGATATGGCATACGGTTGAAAGATGAACAGACAGACTTTGCGGCGATATCTGATTTCAGACATCTGACGCCTGAAGGTACAAAGTATTCCCAGATAAGTCTGGGAATACACTAGTTGCAATCCCATTGTTCTCTGCATACTCTTTTATGTGTGTAATATGATACGTAGTATAATCAACCAAATACTTAACTATTGGAGACCCGATAAAATGGGTCACAGCGGAAGAAGAAAAAGGAGGAAGGAAGAAGAACGAAGGAAGAAGAAAGAAGAAAGGAGGAAGAAGGATGAAGAAAGAAGGAAAAGAAGAAGAAGAAGAAGAAGAAGAAGAAGAAGAAGAAGAAGAAGAAGAAGAAGAAGAAGAAGAAGAAGAAGAAGAAGAAGAAGAAGGAGGAGGAGGAGGAGGAGGAGGAGGAGGAGGAGGAGGAGGAGGAAGAAGAGGAACGAGGAAGGAGGAAGGAAGAAGAACGAAGGAAGAGGAAAGAAGGATGAAGAAATAAGAAGAAGAAGAAGAAGAAGAAGAAGAAGAAGAAGAAGAAGAAGAAGAAGAAGAAGAAGAAGAAGAAGAAGAAGAAGAAGAAGAAGAAGAATTGAGCTGTAAAAACAAAGCGTTAGAAGCAGCAATAAAAGAAAGAGAAGGTGAAGAAGGAGAAGAAGGTGAAGAAGAAGAAGAAGAAGAAGAAGAAGAAGAAGAAGAAGAAGAAGAAGAAGAAGAAGAAGAAGAAGAAGAAGAAGAAGAAGGAATAACAGCGGCAGCAGAAACAGTAGCAAAGGAAGAAAAAAAAGATTTAGAAAGAGAAGTATATAGGTGGACTCGATGAAGACAATAACCAAATAAGACGATGGGGGTGGATAAGGGTTGAGGTGGGTGAGTGGGGTGGGGAGAATGGTTGAAGTTAGCAAACCTTTATTGACACATTGCTTATAAAGGACATGTAATTTTCCTTGAATCTCTGGAAAACCAGCAAAAATGGCTAGCGACATGCAATGTTCAGGCTTAGTTAAAGGGGCCCGGAATACGAAGTGTGTGGTTATTTCTGGGTTCCTTGGGAAATTGCATCACCGTTACATTGAAAGATGGCATAGGGGACAATCTTTGCACAATCCGTTCGCTAAGCATTTGAATTATTTAGGAATCTCTTCCTTGTTATTTACACAAACAAACAAAACCTGTACTTACAGCGGTGCGTTTATTAACTTTTTTTTAAATAAAAGAATCAACGTTGATGCTAGTTAAATTAACAGGCACCTGAACAAATGGATATTGTCGATTTATATTTTTTAAAATGTTATGTACTATAAACCTTTGCTTTGTCGACTTCTGTTTGACGAGTGTGATTGCGTATATTGTTGGTGTGTCTGTGTTTGTAAATAGTGCATAGGGTTCATGTCATCTTATTTATCAAATGTGGGGTTAAATCAATATCTTTTTCTTTACTTAGGTACTATTTCATTATAACTGCCATTCCCATTTTAGGATGTCAAGGGCGGCGAGCGCACTCAAAGTGCGGTATCGTTAGTCATGTTAATATTATTATTATTATTATTATTATTATTATTATTATTATTATTATTATTATTATTATTATTATTATTATTATTATTATTATTATTATCATCATCATTATAGTCAGTTGGTTAGTTGTTTTATTAAATCTTCTTTCTTCGAAACGATAACCCGGACGCGTGTGTTTGTCGTGTGTTCTCGCGCGGGCTGTACATGTAGGTGATGTGTATCAGGTGCGTATTGCAATATGATTATTGGAAAATGTCCAGGTATTCCGCGTTATAAATTAATTATGTCTGTGACGGAAGATTAAAAGTTTATACTTTTACTCACCATATGACAATACGTCGATAACAAGACTTTTAATTTTCGTTATAGATCTAAACAAAATAATATAGAATTTGTTCTGCACGCCGGAGTAAGATTGAACCGAACAATACACGAGAAAACCAAGAATAGTAGAATATGCTAGCTACAAGGTTTTGTGATATACAGGAGTCATTATATTTGCCTAGTGAATTGTGTGTGTGCGTGTGCGTGCGTTTGTGTGTGTGGGTTTGTGTTTGTGTGTGTGTGTGTGTTGGTGTGTGAGACTGCTTACCAACACAGGTGCAATTTTCATTAATTGGTTGTCATTGGTTGAATACATTCTGTATCCTGTAAACACAAATCCCTGTAAGAGCCTGTCACGAATATAGGGGGTTGGGGGGGAGGAGGATCAGCAATTATTCACTCGCTCTGTGTTGCCTCCCTTGAATAGGCCAACGTGCGGTGACTTTCAAGTGAATAACGCTGGGAATACTAAAGAATGATAGACAGTCAAAAGGGCAGACGAGAAGAATACAAACTAAACTAGTGGAGAATTTGAACAAGGGGAAGTCAGATGTTATAATATAATATTAGACAATTTATTAAATAGATGTAGGTCAGGCATAGGAGGTAGGCTATACGGCTGAGTCACTAGAGAGGGTCTGTTAACGTCCAGAGTATCGTGGAGTTATTCTGGGTTAGCTGTCTGGGGGTTACGGGGGCGATTGTGGACTGATATCATCATAAGGCAAGGGGGTATCTGGCTGCTTTAGCGTGGTAAGCCAGATGTTCCGAGAATTGTGGTGTGCGCTGGGTGCGCACTTAGCTGCTATGGCGTATAGGCGGTGGTTGCCTCAGGATTCTGGATGGCGATTGCGCAAGGGTCCAGTCGCGAGCGTCCGTCTTCCAATCCAGGTCACTGGGTCGAATTCTTGGGTAATAGGGGCGGTGGCGCAATCAGTCTACGTAGCTGACCGGTTGCTGTACTTCTGCTTTCAACCACACCAGGAGATCTGGGTTGCACGCAGCGGGTCTTGAGTCTCGTAGCAGCCCGGTATAAGGGCCCGTTCTGGAACGAAGTATTGACTCAGGATCAGAGGTGCACACACACTCTGGATGCCGCGCCGGTTAGCGCGCATGCCAGTCAGATTTTCGAATTTGGAAACACCAGCCAAGACTTGACCGGTTCGTTCCAACTGTCCAACAATTTCAACAATGGCTATTGGGCTTGGTGGAGTTTACTGGCGGCCGCTAATAGATAATAACTTCGGCGCCCAAGATGGGGGTATGGACAGCAGGGGTGGATATTTACACAACAGGATCAGGGGAGGAAGCAAAAGGGATAATTACAGGACAATGGGGATTATAGGCAAGGGTGCTTCACTGGGGGACTTTAATCTGAGTAACAGGACAACATGGCATGGGGGATTTATACAAGAGTCTAGGCAGGGGAATATACAGGTATAAATACAAGCATGGCATGAACAGCAATCAAAATACAGATAGTGGATACAAGAAATAAAATGCATATCACAAGCAACACATCAAGACAAACCACAGACACGGACATAAATATCTACAAGACATACGAACATGTTGGGAAATCGACGGGTGATGGGAATGCTAAATGATATGAAATAAGTCTCCACTCTTACCTTGACCAAGGAACAGGTAGGACCACAAGAATATTGTCGGAGCTCAGCGGTCGCAACGAAGGTGCGGACGTGTCTCGGAGCAGTGTGTTTACTCGGGCTGCTGGAATTGGACTGACGCCTGAGTCTACCTATTCTGGGGCTCCAAGGGGCTATCCCAAGGGGCGTGGCTTGGGTGGCTTGGCCAGCGGGCAAGAAAGTAGAAACTGGACGCGAGCAGCGCCAGGGGTAATCGTACGCTTGTGACAGAGCCGTTATTTATGTACAGGTAAAAATCGAGAAAGACGAGTCTCAGTCCTTTCATTTAGAAAACACACTATTAACCAATGTCATAGTTAATGAATTATGTTATATCGATGGGAGAACACAGACAAACAGACAGATATATACATAGACACACCGACAAATAGACACAAACAAAACAAACACACACTAACATACACACACAAACACGTTTACACACGCACAACACATACACACATACCCACCCCAATCAGTCCATTTCAAGGCGAAAATGTAACGCATTATTCTATCCTATCCTATCCTATTTTATCCCGTAACTCGAAAGTCGTTGGGGCATCACAGATGATAGTTAAACCAGCATACTCCATCTTTCTAATTTAATCTGAGCACAATAATTTATTGTATTTTGGCACAATACTGCTTTCCTGTTTAATTTGTCAAACGTTATGCCCTAAATAGTGTTTTTTCGTATCAGTATTTAAATTTAAAACAATATATATAACTCTTTACTCTTTTTTGATTCAATTTTATACGGTATACTTTGAACACAAATCGGTCCTTTTAAAATATTGATTTCCTCTTTTTTTCCCCTCATACTTTCCTTTTTCCAATTTGCATCTTAACTTGTTTGCATTTTGCTATGGATTTTATTTGTCACCATGCTGGCTTGTATTGGGAAAGGAATTGTAATGCTTGTCTCACCAACGTTTACAAAACAAAACGTTTGTCTTGACCACTTAGGGATTCGAACCTTGGTCATCGGTATTTCCTATGAAAACGTTAACCACTGAGCTACGGCGATTAGTCAACACGTCAGTAGAAGTGTTTGAAAAACTATGTTGTGGTAGACATTGTGTACATCTATATCCTGTGTTCTTAGACTTCAAGAAGGCGTTTGACCAAGTCTGGCATGCAGCTCTGTGGGCAACCATGAGAGTGTACAACATCAGCCCTAAAATTATTGAAGTCATCAAAAGCCTGTATGACAAGGCTACCAGTGCAGTCCTCCACAACAGCGCCATCGGAAACTGGTTCAGAATAACAATCGGTGTGCGTCAAGGATGCTTACTCTATCCAACACTTTTTAACATCTTCCTAGAATGCAAAATGTCAGATGCCCTTGCAGATCACGAAGTCACAGTCAGCATAGGGGGTAGAGCAATCTCCAACCTTCGTTTTGCGAATGACATTGATGGATTGGCTGGAGAGGAACAAGAACGTGAACAGCTGATACAGAGGCTCGACACCACCTCCAGAGCCTATGGAATGGAAATAAGTGCAGATAAGACCAAAATGATGACAAACAACACCAATGGCATCAACACGGACATCAAAGTCCAAGGCTAATCCATCAACACTGTGCATAGCTTCAAATATTTAGCAGCAATTGTATCAGACAATGGGTCCCGACATGAAGTCCTCTCCAAGATCGCACAAATAACTGCTGCCCTGGCGAGGTTAAAGACAATTTGGAAAGACAGGACCATTAGCCTACATTCCAAGGTAAGAGTGCTGCGCTCCCTTGTCATCTCCATCTTCATATATGCTTGCGAAGCATGGACCATCACAGCAGATCTCCAACAAAGAATAAAAAGCATGGAGATGATGTGTTACAAAAGACTTCTGGGCATTTCCTATACCCAGCACATCACCAACGACGAAGTCCGAAAGACCATCACACAAGCCATTGGACAATACGATGACAGGCTCACAGTGGTGAAAAAAAGTGAAACTCCGATGGTATGGCCACGTCACCAGATCATCAGGTCTTGCAAAGAACATCCTGCAAGGCACATTGCAAGGAGGTAGAAGAAGAGGGAGACCGAAAAAGAGGTGGGAGGACAACAATCGAGAATTGACTGGTTTGACACTGAGCGAAACCATCAGGTTTGCTGAGGACAATGAAAGATGGAGTACGCTGGTTAAACGATCATCTGTAGTGCCCCTACGAACTCCGAGTTACGGGATAGGATAGGATAGGATAGGATAGGATAGGATAGGATAGGATAGGATAGACATTGTGTCAATCAATACTGCTGAGAAATACAGGATGTAAAGAAATAAGAAGAAGAAGAAGAAGAAGAAGAAGAAAAGTACGCAGATGTATATGATATAAGGTAATTAAGCAGATCATAATTTTAAGTATTACTTTTTAATATTAATTTTTTTTAAATTGTTATTTACTTTATTTATGTATTTATTTATTTCTTTGTTGTTCTTAATATATTTGTTGAGGGGCAGGGATAAGCTTTATAATACAAACGTATTTGACGACATAATAATTTTAATTTATACCCTTTTTATTATGTTTATTTTTTTAGTTTTATGTATTTTTATTTACTTGTGTGTGTTTGTGCGGTAAAGTTGCGTTTGTGTTGTTTTGAGTAATTAGACATAATGACTTTCGATGGAGGTTCTTTTTTTTTTTTAAAGGAGGCTTTAGATAGATAGATAGATAGATAGATAGATAGATAGATAGATAGATAGATAGATAGATAGATAGATAGATAGATAGATAGATAGATAGATAGATAGATAGATAGATAGATAGATAGATAGATAGATAGATAGATAGATAGATAGATAGATAGATAGATAGATAGATAGATAGATAGATAGATAGATAGATAGATAGATAGATAGATAGATAGATAGATAGATAGATAGATAGATAGATAGATAGATAGATAGATAGATAGATAGATAGATAGATAGATAGATAGATAGATAGATAGATAGATAGATAGATAGATAGATAGATAGATAGATAGATAGATAGATAGATAGATAGATAGATAGATAGATAGATAGATAGATAGATAGATAGATAGATAGATAGATAGATAGATAGATAGATAGATAGATAGATAGATAGATAGATAGATAGATAGATAGATAGTTTTTTTTGTTTAGTTTAGTAGATTAAAGTCCCTGGACACATTAGCGTATAAGGGACTGGGGAAGGGGGGGGGGAAGAGGGCTTATGCTATTAAAGATAGATAGATAGATAGATAGATAGATAGATAGATAGATAGATAGATAGATAGATAGATAGATAGATAGATAGATAGATAGATAGATAGATAGATAGATAGATAGATAGATAGATAGATAGATAGATAGATAGATAGATAGATAGATAGATAGATAGATAGATAGATAGATAGATAGATAGATAGATAGATAGATAGATAGATAGATAGATAGATAGATAGATAGATAGATAGATAGATAGATAGATAGATAGATAGATAGATAGATAGATAGATAGATAGATAGATAGATAGATATTACCGCCGTGGAGCTTTACATTTTTGCTTTTTCTGTTTAGAATGGTTTTTATTTTATTTTTTAAAAGAGAAAACAACGGTGATTTGTTTTAGTTGTCCGCAGGGACATTGGCAAGTAGAATGGTTTCTAGATAGCATAGCGATAGCAGCCTATATGTAGATAAGCCTACAAAGTGCAGCTGCCGGTGTAACATCGCAGCTTGACTGAGTATCATAATCTCGCCTGGCGCCTTTGCGCATGCGCCAGGTCAAGTCCGGCCGGCCTTTTCAGGATGTTCTTAGGCGTCATAACCCTAACCCTAACCCTAAACCCTAACCCTAATCCTCACTAAGACCACGATAACACTGTGCGCATGCGTCGAATTTTGTAAGGCGTTTTAAATTTCGACCAGTCAGAATGCTCCCAGTCTCTCCCAGTCAGCTGGCGATACCGGGCGCTTTGACGATGTCACACCGGTACAGCTATCGTGGATCTATTACCGCTTGCTAACAAGGACCTCCTTCTACTTGGTTTATATCCCCTTGTGGCCTGGTTATGTCCCCGGGCCCCTTGTGGCCTGATTATGTCCCCTTGTTGCCTGGTTAACAAACACGACGGTGTTTTATCCAAGCTTGAATTTTATGTTGGCACAGTACAGAGATAAAGCTACTATTTTCTGTGGCAACATTACTGTTGTTGTTTGTTTTTTTTGCCGGTGGTTGGTTTTTTAAGAGCCCCAACATCGCACATTTCACCATCACATACCTTTGTCAAATTCACAGTGAGTGTCGCTCCACTGTAGAAAATACGATTAAGCCCTTCTCCTCAACACACCCTACCCACCGAAAAACTTTCAAAACGACAGTTTTGATATACACCGACTAATTAGTTTGTTTGTGTAGCTATAAATAACATCAAGATTGATTCTAAAAATGGCCCCGTTGCCAAAGTATAGTGGACATAGTTGCTCGCTTACATCGCAAGTAAGAAAGACGCCTACAATTCCAAGCTTAACGGTTGGTATGAGCAACGACTGTTTCGTATGCAATTTTCCAAGAACACTCATTGTCACAATAAATAAATAAATAAATAAATAACATCTTTGTTATCCAGGCCCTTTAAAGTTGTGGTGGTAATCGGTAACAAGGCAACGTTTGTTTGTTGGTTTGTTTGTTAAAGTACCTTAGTAGACTTTCAGCATAAGTTAATCCGATGTTAAAAAAATTAGTATTTCCTAATGAAAGATGCAATTTCATCAGCGTATGGAAACACACACACATACACACACACGCACATGCGTACGCGCCCATTTCATCACTCTAAACCCCCTCACACACACACACACACACACATTTTAGTTCACTCTGGGTTTAGCAACAGTCCCCACATTTTGCATCTGATACAGGCATACTCTGTTGATTTTATACGAAAATTTTGTGTAACTGTGGAACCCAATTTTCACCTAGATTTTCACCGCCTGCAATCAATTACGCCGTTTAAAAAATGCTTGCGTGACCCATGGTAAAACTAGCTTGGCA
Source organism: Oncomelania hupensis (assembly GCA_036898135.1). Lineage (NCBI taxonomy): Eukaryota > Metazoa > Mollusca > Gastropoda > Littorinimorpha > Pomatiopsidae > Oncomelania > Oncomelania hupensis. The sequence goes on from CM072516.1 coordinate 36,950,298, forward strand.
GAAAGTATATTAACAATATTCTTTAAAATGTTTATCGAAAATCAGCAGATTCCATTTGACGTTGTTATGTATACGAGGATAATATTCCTAATGCTGTTTAGAATTTCTATGTACTTTGTTTATATTATAAAATACAATGTATCTAAATATTTTTTCAGGTATTTAGTCATGCTTAGAATAATAGATGCGCATGCTGTCATTAATTTTATCAAGAGTCTCCCTTTAGCATTATAATGATGTGCATGGCTGTTTGGCGTGACGGCAAAAGTCCCGTGAGTTTCGTTTGCTTATTTTCCATCAACATCGGCAGCACCAGCATGAAGATTTTTCAGACCACAATAAAATTATTAACAGTAAGAGGGCCATAACTAAAGATTAATAAAAGCCTCTTTGCACAAAGTTCTGGCATTTCATTTTTTTAAAATTGCTTTGTTACTTGGCGTTTTACTTGTTACTTCTCTTTCATGACGATGGTGATGGTGGAGGTAGTGGTCAATATAGTGATGTTTATGATTGTTGTGGTGATGTTGGCTGGCGGGGGTGGTGGAATTTTATACTGTGATGATGATGATGATGATGATGATGATGATGATGATGATGATGATGATGATGATGATGATGATGATGATGATGATGATGATGAAACTACTAATGATGATGATGGTGATGATGATGATGATGTTGGTGGTGGTGAAGCCATTGTTGATGCAGTTGCTGCTGCTAGTGATGATGATGTGGCTTTTGCTGCTTCTGCTTTTTATGATGATGATGATGATGATGATGATGATGATGATGATGATGATGATGATGATGATGATGATGATGATGATGATGATGATGATGGGATGATTATTATAATAATGATGATGATGATCTTGCTGCTGCTGCTTGTGCTGCTGTTTTTGCTGCTGCTGCTGGTTTTGATGAAAGCATGCTATATTATAGCCCCTTAATATCAAAGGAAAAAAAAGAGCGACATAACGTCGCGTGATTAACTTGATTGATGAATAATATAATTACCTTCTACCGGAGACATCAGATTGATGAATAATATAATTACCTTCTTCCGGAGACATCAGATTGAAGAGAGGAAACCTTTCTTGTTTTCCCTCGCCGTTCTAGGATTACATTCACCGTGTTAAAAAGTCAGCCTAAATTTCTCCTTTTCATCATCGTCGTCATCATCATCATCATCATCATCATCATCATCATCATCATCACCCCCAACAGCATCTTCATCTTCTTCTTCGTCGTCGTCTTCATCTTCATCATCATCATCATCATCATCATCATCATCATCATCATCATCATCATCATCATCATCATCAACCCGACCACCACCACCATTATCACTACCAACATCATCTTCTTCTTCTTCTTCTTCTTCTTCTTCTTCTTCTTCTTCTTCGTCTGCTAACAATGGACGAGGCTCAATGCCTCCTTGAAAGGGCCGAGGCATCAAGTATGTGATGTCTAATCTTTTGAGACAATGCGTTTTCTTGGGAAATTTCATTGCTGTGACATGAAAACATTTTTTTTAATGGATAATTACTTGCCTTAACCGATCGCTAAGCTTTGAATGCTAGGTGTCGCAGGGGTACTATTTTTGGAATCAAATTTGATGCTATAAATGGGCACAGAAACAAAAAGAGTGCATCTATTTCTATAAGAAGGAGGTTGCTTATTGGCTTACTCTGATGATTTTTTCCCCCGTGGTGCACCGCCTCCTCGACCACCTGGGTTTTCTTCTTCTTAATCAGGGATTAGTCTTCGGCGGAAAGTCTTCAGTTTTCTTTTCTTTTTTTTCTTCCTTTTTTTTGCATTTTTAATACTTTGAAATAGTTGCGAATCAGACCTAGAAACAAAATGTCGGTCGGTCTCTCGGTCTATAGGTCCGCTGGACGCTATATTTCAAGAATTATTGAACGGGACTTTGACCAAACTTCATAGGAAACATTACCTAGGTTTGTGTTGACAATGGGTCATATTTCGTCCCCATTTGTAGGCACTTTGAAGTGTTCGAACGCTAACCCCAACCTTAACCCTAACCCAGTCCTAACCCTAACGGATCATTGTTCTGACGTCAAAACAAGTAGGCATGTCAATACAAGTTATGTAGATGTTCACTGATTTGTGTAAACACTGTGTAAACAAGGACCAACACACAAACACACACACACACACACACACACACAACCGTGTAGAAACGCCGTTGTGATGATTTTCATGAAACTCTACATACGTTACTGTTACATTTTTACAAATTTGTTCATTTTTTAAATGCTAACCCTAACTCTAACCCTAACCCAAACCCTTACCCTTAACCTAACCCTTAACCTAACCCTAAGCCTAACACAGCCCTAACCCTAACGGAACACTGTTTTGACGTCAAAATAACGAGGTCCGTCAAAAGAAAGTACGTAGAGGTTGTGGTGTATGTCAGAATAAAGGCATTTCTACCTAGCCACACCCCTCACCACCACCCCACGCACTCACACACCCCACACACACACGCCGTTGATGCGAGTTTGTTGAAGTTTGGTAAACATATATGCTTCACATCATGGCCATTCTTAAGTAGCAGTGCGGTGTCGGTCAGTCTGTCCGTCGTCCAGAATTTCACTTTTTTTTGTCCAAAACGCACTTGTTACCTTATCTCAAGAATAACTAAACCGAAATGTATCATTTTTACTTTAGTTACCGTTACTTTAACTACTGCTAAACATGTTCGATCATTCCTATTTATACTTTCTCAAATGTCAAGGTTAGTGTGCTTCACCATTTTCTAAACTCGTTTTGCGCTGTACCTAACAATTGGCTAAACCTATTTCGATATGTTTTTGCTTGCAGGTGGCTCAGGTAGAGGCCTATTACTCTGTTTTCTGTTTTCCGTTAGGATAAAGCCGATTCACAACACCGTCATGTAAATAAACGATTTTGAAAATGCTTGGGAGAGAGGTTGTCTACCTTCCATTTGTTGGTTAGTCTAGCCTTGGGTGGCTCTTGCTGTTCAGAATCCTTTGGTGTGGTCATTGGGTTATGCAGGACAAGGCGAAACGACATTTGTTCTCCCCCGCTGACCATTCGTCTTCTGCTTTTTTGGTGGTGAGCAGGACTACATTGTCGGCAGGCATTTTATGCAAGACAGTGGCAGTGACTTTGCAGAGAGTGTCGTGGCACTAGTAGCCGGCAATCGGTTTACTACCAACACGCTTCACCGCCTTGCAAGGCAAATATGTTTATGTCCCTCTTACCAGGGATAAATGAAAACAACAGTCCGGGTCGGGCTGTGTTCTCAAGGTAGCGTGGACGAGAGGCGGGAATCAAATACTCCGTTCGGCTACTTTTTTGAATGGCTTGTCGTCTTGTGCGTTGGGTGTTTGTGTGTGTGCATGTGTGCGTGTGTGTGTGTTTGTGTGAGTGTGCGTGCGTGTTTTTTTAAATCAAAGAATCCCGCCGCACTTTTTAAGCTGCCCAAAGAAAAGAAATCTGTACAGCCAATATTATGGTTTATTCAAAAGCAGTTTCCTTCTTTATAGAGTTCAGAATTAACTAGAGCTCCTTACAGAACTATGCTGGGCTGTAAAAGCGAAGAAAACGTGAAAGTAATTACCGCGGAAAATATTTCTACTTTTAAATGCGTCTGAGGTCGACATCAAAATTGCGGGAAAACATTTTTTTTTTCTGTCTCATGTTTGCAACTATTGAATAAAAACTTCGTGCTGGACCAGTCAAAATGTCCGTCTGCTATATAGGCAGGTGCTGGGTGACTAGCTGGTCTAGGCGCGGAAAACTTAGAATTATAATATGCATGCTCAACTCAATTACAGTAAGCGGCTGTCCTGTGGCTGCTTTTAGGCGACTTGGTTCTCGGCCTGAAAATACAATACAAGATTATTGCTTTAGGTCCAGCGGACTCTTCCGAGCCAAATCAGGACCATCTCGGCCTGAAAGTACCGTTTGACGCGTAGTGGCTGTACAGTAGGAAACTCGCGAGGTGACCGAATGTTTTGGGTTTTTTTTGTATTTTTTTGTTTGTTGCACACGCGTGTATATAAGAGATTTCAGCTCCATAATGTGGTTTTATGAACTCGGCTATGTTCATGCATTCTTACTGTACAAGTGTTGTTTTTTTTTAATGACACCAGACTCACTTTAATCTTTATCAGATGCAGACTACTTCATCATCTTCTCGTCTTCCATGTAAAAAAAAATATTCGGAATATTCCATGGACCCCCAAAAGGACGATTTCAAAATACCAGACAGAAAAGGGAAGTAATCAAACTGTGTAAATAAAAGAACGAGGTTGCGCAATTGGCGAGTGTTAAACTTTCTCTGAGAAAGCATCTTCCCCGAGATTAATGTTGAATTATGCAATGAAAAATCCCACTGTTTATGCGTGTGTGTGTGTGTGTGTATGTGTGGGTGTGTTTGTGTGTGTAAAATCAATGGAAAAAATATTAGGCTTTCTGTAAAAGAACTGAACTGAACATATATATGCACACCCAAGCCCACACATACTCTCCCACACACGCGCCCACACAAACGCACACATGCACACTCACTTAAAACACATACACACGCACACACACACACACCAACCTACACATACACTAACACATACACCCCCACTAATTGATAAACACACACATACATACACATTTTAAACTCTGTTCCACACACTCACATACACACACACATTTCTAAACACTATTGCACACACACATACACGCACACACACACATTTCTAAACACTATTTCCAATAATAAAATCCAGTCTAATCTCTTCTATAAACTGCACCCTACTGCCTTTAATTTCTCTCTCTCCCCCCTCCCACCCTTTCTTTCCCCCCTTTCCTCCACCTCTCTCTCCCTCTCTCCCTCTCTCCCTCTCCGCTCCTCTACCATATCACACCTTCCCTCCCCATCTCGCCTCCATCACCTTTACATAGCGCGCAATCTTGGAACTTTTGAAAGAGGTTAACGCTCAGACTCCTGCTGAAAGGAATTCTGAAACGAAACGTGCGGTTCTCACTACGTCTGTCGGGGGAAAGAGTGCGATAGCGCTTAAAACATCTAATCTGACTCTTGGCACTGAAGAAGGTCGCTGGATAAGGTTAAGCACTTCACTAATTGAACTGTACTAAGCACACTTAACTCTCACTTACGTACTCGCGAGTGGTCTGGGTACACGCGAGCAATATGTTTCCGGTTAAGCAGCGTCGGGAAGGGTTAGTACTTGGATGGGTGACCACGCTTAGAAAACAACCACCAAACGACATAAAAAAGATGGAAACGAGCGCACGACACATCCCAGTCTACCCAGCTGTGAATGGGTATGCCGTTCCTGGATCTGTTTAGAACCGGGGAAGATAAAGCAGCGAGGGAGAGGAGATAGGCTCCTCCCTCAATAAGCTGGCCTAGAGAAAAGAGAGGTCCCAAACGACCAAAAGGTTACGGGAACACCTTTATCTTGTACACACTCATGCTCAAAAGTCTTCAAGACGCTGGTGTCGTAAACAGAATGGAGTTTAAACATGAACCCCCCCCCCCCCCTCTCTCTCTCTCTCTCTCTCTCTCTCTCTCTCTCTCCCTCTCTCTCTCTCTCCCTTCACCCCCCCACCCCCTTGTCAAGGTGCTAACTTGATGCCTCCAGTGCAATTTCAAACGCAAAGACTACGGGGGGGGGGGGGGGGGGGGGGGGAGGGGCAAGCCTTATTTTATCGTTGTTATAATAGAACCTTTCTAGCTCAACGGGCTGCTCAAGTCGCTAGCGGAGGCAGGATCTAACTCTAGCCGTTCAAAGCGCTCACTTGCTGCTCACTTAGGCGCGTCGTCACAGCCCCCTGACCACTGAGCGCAATTCTGAGCAACCGGGAATGAGGGAGAGGGAACCTAGTGCTTGCTGCGTGCATTTATGTAGCATTCCACCAACTGAGATGAACATGTATGTAGCATTCCACCAACTGAGATGAACATTTATGTAGCATTCCACCAACTGAGATAAACATTTATGTAGCATTCCACCAACTGAGATGAACATTTATGTAGCATTCCACCAACTGAGATGAACATTTATGTAGCATTCCACCAACTGAGATGAACATTTATGTAGCATTCCACCAACTGAGATAAACATGTATGTAGCATTCCACCAACTGAGATGAACATTTATGTAGCATTCCACCAACTGAGATAAACATTTATGTAGCATTCCACCAACTGAGATGAACATTAATGTAGCATTCCACCAACTGAGATAAACATTTATGTAGCATTCCACCAACTGAGATAAACATTTATGTAGCATTCCACCAACTGAGATAAACATTTATGTAGCATTCCACCAACTGAGATGAACATTAATGTAGCATTCCACCAACTGAGATAAACATTTATGTAGCATTCCACCAACTGAGATAAACATTAATGTAGCATTCCACCAACTGAGATGAACATTAATGTAGCATTCCACCAACTGAGATAAACATTAATGTAATATTCCACCAACTGAGATGAACATTAATGTAGCATTCCACCAACTGAGATAAACATTAATGTAGCATTCCACCAACTGAGATAAACATTTATGTAGCATTCCACCAACTAAGATGAACATTAATGTAGCATTCCACCAACTGAGATGAACATTAATGTAGCATTCCACCAACTGAGATAAACATTAATGTAGCATTCCACCAACTGAGATGAACATTAATGTAGCATTCCACCAACTGAGATGAACATTAATGTAGCATTCCACCAACTGAGATGAACATTAATGTAGGATTCCACCAACTGAGATGAACATTAATGTAGCATTCCACCAACTGAGATGAACATTAATGTAGCTTTCCACCAACTGAGATGAACATTAATGTAGCATTCCACCAACTGAGATGAACATTAATGTAGCTTTCCACCAACTGAGATGAACATTAATGTAGCATTCCACCAACTGAGATGAACATTAATGTAGCATTCCACCAACTGAGATGAACATTAATGTAGCATTCCACCAACTGAGATGAACATTAATGTAGGATTCCACCAACTGAGATGAACATTAATGTAGCATTCCACCAACTGAGATGAACATTAATGTAGCTTTCCACCAACTGAGATGAACATTAATGTAGCATTCCACCAACTGAGATGAACATTAATGTAGCTTTCCACCAACTGAGATGAACATTAATGTAGCATTCCACCAACTGAGATGAACATTAATGTAGCATTCCACCAACTGAGATAAACATTTATGTAGCATTCCACCAACTGAGATAAACATTTATGTAGCATTCCAGCAACTGAGATAAACATGTATGTAGCATTCCACCAACTGAGATAAACGCGGTCATGTGCAGCGTTATTTCTACTGGGTGACTAGTTAATACTTAAGGAATTCTAATGTATAAGTTGGCTTACCTAATCTCCCTCTAGCACATTGAACAAGAAAACTATATATGTAGAACTCTACATGTACATTTGAAGACCGAGGCTTGCTGGCGGGAGGTATCTTATCTAAGTATTTGGTACTGAAGATGGGGCCTGGACAGAGTGGAATTTTACTTCCCTAAGTGTTCTTTTTTTTAGGGCCAGAGTGGCATTTTATTTCCCTATAAGTGGCTATTTTTTTTAGGGTTCTGAGAATTCTGAGTATATTAATTCCCCTCGGAAACGTCAAATGCATGGGGATATGGTGCAATGTTCAAATGTTGAAGGTTTAGCAAGGTAAAAAATATTACATTGGTTGTTGGCTCCTGGTGGGTTATTCATGTTACCCACTCCGTCTTGCTTTCCTATTTCCAGTCGGAGGATTCACCCCTCCTCATTAGAGGCTCGTCTTGTCCGGTTCTCTCCTAGCTGTCACCCGCCTATCGCGGGCAGCCTTGGCTTGCGTGTGGGATACCTGTCCCTCACTGATGGTCTCTTTTCCAGATGCCTGCTTTTAATGGCTAGATTGTACACAATTGTTTGTTCTTTTATTATTTTTGTATTTCCTATTTTACCGTCCTTCCTTGTTAGGAAATCACCCTCACGTAAATACCCCAATTTTGGCCCTTAACTTTCACCGTTTTTTATCAAGGTCCAGAAAAGGTTTGTAACTTTTAATCCATATCTAATACAGTGTCCAAACCTTTTTAACCGGGAGTTTCCCCCTTGTATTGTCCTTTTAAAATTAATACAAACCTCCCTTCCCTCCCCATAGGGTCGAACTAGTCGCCGAAGCCCCTTTTTCGTCCGGACATGAACCGAGACGGACCTGGTCCGACTCCTAACTCGCCGGGGAAACCAGAGGGGTTACTCTAACCTTTTTCTGGTAATATATTTTGTCGTTAACTTAAAATAAATAGGACGTAAAGCTTCGCTTTTCGGTTCGTTCGGCTAACCACATTTCTTTAGCTGGGTAGCCAGCTTACAGGATGGTGAACGTAGCATTCTAAAACTACCTCATAAAAGATAATAGTACTAGTCTCTTTCAAGAGAGCTACTGTGAGTCACCATTAGAAGGAGAAAACTAACATGCTTTGGTCATGTTACCGGTCACAACAGCGTCTCCAAGATCATCCTATACACAGAACTGCAGAAGGAGATCTCCCACGCAGGCGCGCTACAGAGAAAGCTGCCTTCTTTTAGTTAAAGCTTGTTGACATCGTCATTCAAGTAGTCTCTAAAAGTCATTGCTTTTAAACGCGAGTTCTTATGGCCGTTAACCTCAAAAATGATTATACATGTACATGTTTACAATGTACTAATCTTGTGACTTCGGAGGTTGGTTTTGATGATGATGTTGTTGTTGTTGTGGTGGTGGTGGTGGTTTAATCACTGTATCCCTCTTTTTCATGCGTACTTAGTATGTGTGCCCCCGTTGATGTTTGGGTCGTACAAGACAACGTCATCAGCATCATCATCATCATCTTCTTCTTCTTCTTCTTCTTCTTCTTCTTCTTCTTCTTCTTCTTCGTCGTCGTCGTCATCATGATCATCATCGTCGTCGTCGTCGTTGTTGTCGTCGACTACCGTGGACTCTTAGTTATTACTAAACGATTTCGCACAACTCAAGCCGAAAGGCAATTGTACTCAACTGTTCTAGAAAGATGCCCGCGTGTGTTTGTGTGTGTGTGTTTGTGTGTGTATGGGTATGTTTAAGTGTGCGTATGTGGAAGAGGGAGAGCGGGGGTTGTGTTTGTGTATGAGTTTGTGTGTACATGTCTGTGTGTATAGTCGCGTGCGTCAACCGTGTACGTGTCTGTATGTGTATCTGTGTGTGTTTGTGGTGTGTTGCAATCAGTGTAGTGGTTCTAAGGTAAATCAATCTCGGCAGTGTCAGACATTCTGTATAACCGTCACACTTGCCTGCTGAGGCCGCTAGCGAACCGAGACCAATCAAGAGCAAAGTACATCTTCAAACAATATTTTCTGCCGACCAACCGTGAACAATCAAACAAAAATCCTTAAGCTTCATCTCCAACCTTAACCAGATTTTGTCAGACTAACCTTGTTTGTCAGACTAACCTTGATTATTTGTATGATGAGGTTATGCAGATCAGACCAGAGTTCTACCAGTAAAGTCATCGTTCTTATGTAGAGCGCCTGCATGCTCAAAGAGCTCCTCATAGACCTAATTCTAAACTGCTCAAGAACCAAGCAAAGTGCCGAAGTGGCAGCAAGTTTGCGCCTCAAGGGAGGCATGAGTTAGATCCAGTATATCGATCAGCTCAATTGTTCCTGTTTATTTTGACTGTTATTTTTATTATTATTATCACTATAAAGAAAACCCCTATTTTCATTCTTTGGACACAATAATTATATATATGAATAATGCAATATTTTACTACCGAAATATTGACTTGGAAAGGAAAAAAACTTCGTGTTTGAGTGTGTTTGACTGTTTAGTTTCATCTTCTCATTTACTTATCTTGACTATGACAATATGTACAGCAGATCCCACATTAGATACTGTGTTGATAGCTAAGTCAACGCAGAGAAGAGGGGCGGGTGGGAGGGTAGGGGCGGGTGCGAGGGTAGTGGGCGGGTAGGTGAAGGGGAGGATGTAACACAGACATGGCCTATATAAAGGTAAACTGTCAAAATAAGGACCTAGTGGGGCCGGGTAGCTCAGTTGGTAAGAGCGTCTTGCTAGTAACCGAAAGGTCGCTGGTTCGAATCCCGGATTGGTCAACGTGTGATCATATTATTTTCCCCTTTACCAACAACTGGCCCGCTGGTGTCAGTATAAATCGGTCCAGTAGTCACCTATATGCGAAAGTGTCGTGTGACTATAATCTACAAACAACAACAACATAAGGACCTAATAAGTGGTGGTTCACCCGTCCCCTATACGCTTAATGTGTCCGGGGACGTAAATTTTAATTTAAAAAAATAAAATAAAAATAAGGACCTAATTAGTTTAACTTCGCATCTATGAAAAAAAAAGTCTCTACATATCTATATGGCCGTGAAGAAAGTGCACGTGTGAGGGGTGATTTTGCATATAATAATAATTTATAATAATAATAATTTATTTTGTATAGCGCAATTCAAACATAAAATGCTTCACAAAGCGCTTGATCACACGCAGCCACACACAGATACACACGCATAATAAATCTATTCTGCATTTAAGAACAAGACAACATGTAAACCTAGTAAAGGTAACAAACCAACAAATAAAAGTATAAAATCAGTCAATCAATCAATAAACTTATATAAAATAAATGAATAATTTCACAGAAAAAATTTAAGAGAGGGACGTTAATACCAAAAGAGGCAGATCAACAATGCCTCATCTAAGATGTAAAGTGTAAATGGTGGTGAAATACAGCAGTTTTAAAAGTAGAATAATCGTTGAATAACTAAACATCGTTACAACGTATGACAGGCCAGATGAAGAGAATAAAAGCTTGTGTAATGGCATTAATCTGGTTTAAAAATAAAACATATTTGTGATTCACATAATAATAGTAACAACACCAATAACAATAATAACAACAACAATAACAACAATAATAATAATAATAACAACAATAACAATAATAATAATAGCAGTTTCTAATTTCATTTAAAGTGAAAACAAGTTAAGAGGGATCAAATGTCATTTAAAAAAAGCAAAACAATTTTAAGACAAGTACACGCATACGCACATGCATCCACGTACACACGCATTCACCCACACATTCACACACACACACACACACACACACACACACACAAATGAACAAGTTGACAAATTGATAACAAATGTTAACTCATTGTTGACGGACGCAGCTAAATTTTCTTTGAAAACTAAAGCCAGGAAAAAGTATAAAAGAAAGCCATCAAAACCTTGGTTTGATCAAGACTGTTTTACATTACGAAGAGAAGTAAAATCACTACTAAATGCACTTAATAGATTTCCCTTCAGAAGAGACCTTCGAGAAAAATATTTTTCCAAATTAAAATTATATAAAAAGTTGGTCAAAAAGGCAAAACATATGTACAGGGATCAATTGGTTGCCTCCCTTAATAATGCCTTAGACAATGACCCAAAATTAGCCTGGAAGAAGTTAAACGAATTGAAAAATGTTGAAGGAATACATTCCAAAACCAGAGCAAATATTTGTGCATCAAAATGGATATCTCATCTTGAAAATTTAGTCAGTAGAGAATGTGATGTAGAAAAAACTAGAAAAGAAACAATACAAGCAAAATTATTAAACACAACTTTTTCATTTAATCATGATGAAAAACTAGATTCGCCAATCAGTGTTAATGAAATAACAAAAGCTTCTCAAAAACTAAAACAAGGCAAGGCGCCTGGCCCTGATGGGATTTCAAATGAAATAATTAAAGCCAGCTTACCAAACGTTTCTATTATATTACAAAAAGTTTTTAATGTAATTTTAAAATCAGGTCAATACCCAGGACAATGGAAAAAAGGTATAAGTATACCAATACACAAAAGTGGTGACCCTACTAACCCTAATAATTATCGAGGTATCACTTTAAATAGTTGTCTAAGTAAACTTTTTTGCCAAGTTATAAATAACAGAATAAGCAGTTATCTAGAAAGCGAGAATATCTTAACCCAGGAACAAGCTGGATTTCGACCAAATTCAAGAACAACAGATCAAATATTTATTCTGAAAAAAATAGTTGATCAAACTTTAAAAACAAAAAATGGAAGACTTTATGGATGTTTTGTTGATTTTAATAAAGCATTTGATAATGTGTGGCATGATGCACTTTTGTTGAAAATGAAACAAGTAGGTTTTCATGGACAGTGTTATAACATTATCAAAGACATGTATACCAACAATAGCGTTTATAGCAAAACTAATGATGGTTATACAAGAGAAATACCGATTAAAAAAGGAGTTCTACAAGGAAATAACTTAAGCCCAACATTATTTAATATTTTTATAAATGACATAACACAATATGTTTCTGGATTTGATTCCCCAATGTTGAATGCTACAACGCAAAAAGAACTATCATGCCTGCTATACGCAGATGACATAGTATTACTAGCAACCACAAAAGCAGGGTTACAAAACAAGTTAAATCAATTACATACCTACTGTTTAGATTGGGGCCTAAAGGTTAATACTGATAAGACCAAAGTTATCGTATTTTCTAAAATAGAACCAAAAGTACCGATAATTTTTACTTGTGGTCAAAACATTATACCTATTGTAGAACAATACAAATATTTAGGAATTATTTTCCATAAAAGTTCAGGTCTTCACATTGCTGAAAAGAATCTTACACAACAAGCTAATAAAGCCTCACATGCTTTAAGACGAACTATTCGTGGGCAAAACATAGAGTTAGGAACAATGCTTCACTTATTTGATATGCTAGTAAAGCCGGTTCTGACCTATGCTGCAGAAGTCTGGTTTCCCTTCAATAGAACTAAATTGCAAAATCAGCCCCAAGATGACTTATTTAGTATTTTTGCTGATTCTTTTTCATCACAAAATGTTTCCGAAAGTCTTCACATTAAATTTTGTAGAAATATTTTAGGAGTTCATAAGAAATCAATTAAGCTAGCAGTGCTTGCAGAATTAGGTCGTTATCCAATTTCTATCAGTATGATATGTCAAACTATCTCTTTCTGGATACACTTGACCACGGCTTCAGAGTCAACTTTACTTCATGATACGTATCATGAAATGGTGTTGAATGATTCAGAAAATACATGGATACTCTGTGTAAAACATATTTTACGCAGTTTAGGTTTGGGTCACGTTTGGTCAAACCAAGGTACACTAAGTTTAACACGATTAAAATTTACACTAAAGGAGAAGCTTCAGGAGAAATATATTTTATTTTGGAACAAAAAAAGATACGATCAGAATTCCAAATTAGCCTTTTACAATCAAATGAATACAGGAACTAGATATGAATTTCAAACGTATCTTTTATGTAAACATCTTAATTACCGACAATCCATGTGCAAGTTAAAAATAAGCGCACACGAACTTGAAATCGAAAAGGGCAGATATAAAAATATCCCTCGAGAGCACCGTTTGTGTAAATGTTGCAACGTGATTGAAGACGAGCTTCACTTTCTGGACAAGTGTGTATTGTATAATAATGAAAGACAAAAGTTTATTGGTGAAGTTCTCAACTCTAATGATAGGGAATTATTCATAAACAACCTTGCAATATTGAAACCGAGCATGATTTTTCAAACGGGAATATGTTCAAACTATCTTTCATCCTATATTTTTCGCTGCTTCAAAATAAGACTTTCTGCGCTATAAATGTCAAGACTTTTCTCTTGACACAATGACAAGAACTGCATGCGTCAATGTACCATATATTGTGTCTTGTAAACCTTGTTTTGGTTTTATGACAATAAATATTCGTATTCGTATTCGTATTCGTATTCGTATTCGTATTCGTATTCACACACACACACCCCTACACACACACATTTCAGGTATCAGCGCAACAGGGTGTCCGCAAGAGAGGATGTTCTACAGGTGTAAGAGGAAGAGATAGGTTTTCATTTGGGCTTTGAAAGAGTCAAGAGATGGAGATTGGCGAAGGCTGCATGGGAGTTTGTTCCACAGGGTAGGAGCATAGACGGAAAAAGCTCTTTTGCCAAATGTTCCAAGAGAGTAGCGAGGAACTGTCAGAAGAGAAGCGTCTTGAGAGCGAAGAGTGCGGGTTGGCTGGTAAGGGTTGAGAAGTTCAGAGAGGTAGACAGGAAAATGTTGGTCATGAAGAGACTGATAGCAAATAGAGGCAACTTTGTAGTCAACTCTGGCTTTCACTGGCAGCCAGTGAAGAGCAGTCAGAGCGGAAGTGGCGCTAGCGCGTCGGGATTGTTGGAGCACCAGCCGAGCGGCATGGTTCTGAATGCGCTGAAGTTTTTGAAGTTTGTTGTTAGGAAGACCAGCCAAGAGAGAGTTGCAATAGTCAAGCCTAGAAAGGATGAAGGAGACAGCAAGCTTGTTGGCAGAATCAACAAAAAGATATTGGCGGATTTTGCTGACACACGCCCGCACGCACGCACCACATTCATTCTTCACCTGTAAGAACATAAAATACCATGAGAGAGAAGAAGAAACAAATCAAAATAAACAGTCAGTCGGATTGGGTGGTCAAATTGTACGCTTGTGTGCGTGGCTGTGTGTGAGTGTGAGTGTGAGTGTGTATCCCTGTGAGTGTCTCCATGTCTGTATCCGTGTGTGTGTGTGCGTGTGCGCGCGCTATGTGAAGTCTTGAATATTATGTAGACGTGTGCGTGTTGGCATATGCGTTGGGGATTTGTGCGGTCATAGAAAATCTAATCTTGGCAACGAGTGCAGAATTTATTTAATCAAGCTGCTTTTAAAGTAGGTCTGCAGCATAGTATATAATTATCCAAATTGAGAGAGAGAGAGAGAGAGAGAGAGAGAGAGAGAGAGAGAGAGAGAGAGAGAGGGAGAGAGAGAGGGAGAGAGAGAGAGAGAGAGAGAGAGAGAGAGAGAGAGAGAGAGAGAGAGAGAGAGAGAGAGAGAGAGAGAGAACACGTACAAAATGTATAATTCACGCAAAATAGACTAATATTTGCTTATATATATCCAGGGGGTGTCGGATAGCGCAGTGGTTGGAGCACTCGCTACTGTGTCGCAAGTTAAGCACCGTTCCGTTGCGGTTAGCACTTGGATGGGTGACCGCAAAACGTGAAGCGATAAATAACAACGCCCCCGGTTGACTCAACTGTGACTGAGTACCTACTCTCTTAAGGGTGGGGAATTTAAAGCAGCGAGGGAGAGAGATGGGCATCACCCTCATTACGCTGGCCCAAGATAAGTGTGATCTCCAACATCACGCTCCCCTACGGCCAAGGCTATGGGACCACCTTTACCTTTTTTTTAAAATATATATATATATATATATATATATATATATATATATATATATATATATATATATATATATATATATATATATATATATATATATATATATATATATATATATATATATATATATATATATCCAAACAATTTTTGTGTGTGTCTAGTACTTGTCCGGGCGTTCGAAAGGTCCTCTGGTGTGGTGGGCAGTAATTGGGGAGGAGGGGGGCTTATCTCCCTTAGAGTACAGGCGCAGGCGCATGTAAATATACCCAGCGGAGCGTGACCGGCAAGCTCCAATGCGTTGCTGCGGATTGGCAAGGGGAAATAATTTTATGTCTGTAGTCTGATGTGATTCTCAATTACGACCCTTCTGCTGGCAAAAGATCTGTGACTTTATCAGGGGCCCTAATTACTTTTTTTAAAGCTGCTCACAGGCCCAACGGAAAGTTTTCACCTCAATAATGCGGCTTAATAAACTCCCATATGCTCAAACTATCTAAGTTCGCAACAACAACAACAAAAAAGGCAATAGGCTCAATATTAAAGCCTGTGCATGTGTAAACATCTCGTGATTTGCACGCGAAAGCCCGATGACACAATAAATGTAAGCCTGCTCAATGCTCAAAACAAACAACAGGCAGATTGATTGATTGATTGATTGATTGATTGTTGCTTTAGGTCCAGCGGACTCTTCCGAGCCAAATCAAGACCGGACAACCCCCGATCCGCATACAAGATCTGCTGACACAACCCTAGTGGGAAAATTGAATGCCCTCCACCGGCCAGTCACTTTACAATAAAGACATCCCACGCAGGGGACGGCTGAGGCTTTACCCCAACTACTCGAACCCCCGGTTACAAAAACAAAATAGAATACAAATATCATTATAAATTATCAACAAAAAAACATACATATAAAATGCCCATATTGCTAAATAATAACATCATAGGAAGCCCTAGTGACCACCCGGCAGAAAGCGTCCAACAGTCCCAAGCTGATCCAACAGACCTCATACACAAACAAGGAGTCTTGTCCAGGAAGAGTTTTCAAGAAAAAAGGTAGGTCATTGATCCAGCAAAGAAGAAGATAGTATAGCAGAGTGATAGGACAGAGCAGGAATGGGAAAGAGTAAATGAGGAAGACAGCGACAGTGGGAATTTAAAGCACTAAATTTCCAGAAAGTGGGGATACTATTTATACTGAAACCCCCGGCATCCCAACGGGGGTACTGTTGCCGCAGTGAATTGGTCATGCCTACAAAGGCAAGACAGGTTTTCAACTGGGGCTTTCACTTTTCCCTTTATAGGTTAGAACAATCTACAGTAGCAAGATTGCTCATGACCCCAAGGGGTAACAACAGGCAGAGAGACAGACAGACAGACAGAGGGAGACAGAGACGCAGAGAGACAAACAGGCAGACAAAAAGTGAGAAAGAAAACAAGAAAGACTGAATGGAGAGAAAAAGAGAGAGAGAGAGAGAGAGAGAGAGAGAGAGAGAGAGAGAGAGAGAGAGAGAGAGAGAGAGAGAGAGAGAGAGAGCGAGAGAGAGAGAGAGAATGAAGAAAAAAAAAAGAAAGAAAGCAACCACCAAAAAAAAAAAAAAAAAAAAAGAAAAAAAAAACAACAGAGGAACAAAGATGAAAGGAAAGAACAACACAAGAAAGCAGTAACTGACAACTGCGTCGCCGATAATTTTAGAAAATACAAAACGATTAAAGTTGTCCGAGAAAAAACAAATTTACAAGAAAATTAAACAAAAATGTAAAACAAAACACATCACCAATTAATTGAATCCAAATTTGAACATTAATCTTTGGAGCGCGGTCTCTGAGCGCTCTATAACACAGTGGAAGAACCATTGTAGTCTTTAGATCAAATATTTTCTACGCAGCGGACTTCCATAATGACCTCAGTAAGAGGGCCAAGATTGCTCACAAAGCATTTTAACGTGTAGGCGCAACCTTGATCGAACCAGGAACTTCTACGTGCAGCAGCAGATTGGCACGCTGATTAATCTTAACCCGCCACTTGTGAAAAAAAAAAGACAGGCTGGCGCTATTTTATTTTTACTGGGCCTTTTTACCACTGCACCTCAACTCTTGTATAATTTCACTAGCCTGACTCAATGCCGACTGAGATTATTCGGAAATGGGAGGTAACTTGTCCTTTTTTTATTTTTTTTTTTTTTGCTTCACAGACTGCTATAATAGTGATTGCAGCTGTTCTGTCCATTGAAGTCACGTGATTACAGTGAACCATGCTTCTGGCCATTTTCAGCATATATATATATATATATATATATATATATATATATATATATATATATATATATATATATATATATATATATATATATATATATATATATATATATATATATATATATATATATATATATATATATATATATATATATATATATATATATATATAAAATGAACTTGAGTTAAATCAGAGGCTTCGTTCGGAGTTACGATTTGTAAGAATGGTTCAGAGTTACGATGTGTAAGAAGAAATAACATCGCAAATCATCATAATCATCATCATTATCATCATCATCATCATCATCTTCACGTCATCGTCATCATCATCACATCATCGTCACCATCACCATCTTGTTCTTCACGTCATCGTCATCAGCATCACATCATCATCATAATCATCATCATCATCACACCATCATCATCATCAGTCCCGCAACCGGTCAGGTCGTTGGGGAGACATGAGGGATGCCGATGCAGAGAGTTTTCGCCACTTCGAGCTGTCTGTGGCTGTCGACAGGAGGCGTGGCATTTTTAGCGCAATCCATGTTTTGACATCATCCTGTCCAGTTCTTTCTTTGTCGTCCTCTGCGCCTGCCTCCTTCCAATGTTCCTTGCAGGATAGTTCTGGCATGGGTGTCGAGCCGCGTGAAATGGCCTCACTACGCCAGCTCCTTCCTCCTCACAATGGTAAGGAGTGGTTCTTGAGGGCTTGCAAGCGATGTGACCAGGTTTTTGCGTTCATGCCAGGCGATTTGCAGCAAACGCAAAACATCTCAAATTAAACCAGATCTTTGGATAAGCACTACACTACACTACACTACACTACTCTACACTACACTACACTACACTACACTACACTACACTACACTACACTACACTACACTACACTACACTACACTACACTACACCATGGGCGGTCATCAGAATCAACTGGAGCGAGGGACCGATTTGATCTGCGGAGAGATTGGTAAATGAAACGTGTCCCTTGAAGAAATGTGTGGGTTAAATAGGGTGGAGAAAGATAAAAGACCGTTCTTGTGCCAAAAGAAGCTTGCCGGGGCTCCCAGCAGCCATCTTCTAAAAGAGCAAATCCTCAGTGATCCCCCCTTACACTTTAGTTTTAATTCTCTCCCACCTCCACCCCTTGCCCCATCCTCTTCGCCCTACTCTTGTTTATCATCGCCACTTGAGTTCAGCTTCAATTTAGGCAGAAGTACGCGGCAGAAACAATTTCTTTCCCACCTGTTGATCAGCGGGGGTGCGTGATTTGCTACCCGCCAGTAAACGAACGTCAATCAGCATTCCCACTGATTTCAGCTGAATTCGAGCAGCTTCTTGAGGCGGAAAAAACGTTACTAAAGAACTAGTAACTTAACTGTCTGGACCCTTTAGGCCAAGTAAAAAGGTCAATGCCGTTTAAAATGAAATGAAAGGCCCAAAATACAGACCAGATAAGAACAACTGTGTACAATTAGGTGGAAGGGGTGATTGTGTGATGGGGAGGATGTAGAAGAGTGATGAAAATAGGGTACAGGGTCGGGCTGAGTTAAATTTAGCAGAAAATAGTTTCACTTCAGCGTAAACAAGTCCGTCTTCAGAAATAGAATGTGAACTTTTAGTGCGGATCTGCTCTGTGCGTAAGTCATGGTTTACAAGTAGGGTTAAGATGGTGCTCAGTTGTTTGGACGTCAGACGCTGCCCCTCAGGCTACACGGCAAGTGGGCGCCTGGGGCGGCTTGAGTAAGATCCTGAACCAGCCAGCGCCTTGAGCAGCTCTTGAACTGGAAAAGCGCTATAACGTAAAATAATATAAATATTTTGTACCCGTGTGTGCAGAATAGTTATTTGTGTGTGTGGGTGTGTGTATGTGTGTGTGCGTGTGTGTCGCATTCATATTTGTGCGAGCGCGCGAGTGTGTGTTATTGTGTCTGAGAGCGTGAGTGTCTGGTCCTGATTTGTCTCGGAAGAGTCCGCTGGACCTGAAGCAACAACCATGCAATGTAATGTAGCGTGAGTGTGTGAAGATGAAAGGAAAAAAGCTGAAGTGGAAAGAAGAAAATTGTTTGGATGGCAGACGTCCCACGTCTAGTCTTTACATTTTAAAAAACACGGATCGAGATTGTAGCATAAAAAGACAAGATGAGAAAAAGAAGAAAAACAAGGAGAAGAAAAAGATGATGATGATGATGATGATGATGATGATGATGATGATGATGATGATGATGATGATGATGATGATGATGATGATGATGACGATGAGTCATGTGGCGAGAGAGAGAGAGAGAGAGAGAGAGAGAGAGAGAGAGAGAGAGAGAGAGAGAAAGAAAGAAAGAAAGAAAGAAAGTAACAGGCAGAGAAAGACAGACAGAGATACAGAGACAAAGACAGAGACAGAGAGGTACAAGAGGGTCAGAAATAAAATTGTATTTTAGGTCCAAGTATCTTTCAAAAATAAACCAATTAATTGTTAAGTGATATACTTTCTTTAAATGAACGAACTGCTTTCCTTAAATTATTTATAACGGTCCATTTCCGATTTAAGTGTCCGCGCATTTGATATTCTTTATATATTGTTTGTATTAATGCGTTCTTCATATAATGCGTAGTGGTTTTCGTTGTCATTGGTAGCGCTCCACAGCAACCGCTGTACTTTCGTTGAGAAACCGACCCGAAACAAACGACGACAAGAAAAAGGAGAAGAATTGAAAGTTTGGTGGAAAAGAAATTCGCATCTGTTTTTCGTCTTTAAAAAAAAAAAAAAGTACAAAACTGTTTCTTTTCTTTCCTGAGGAGTTTGAACCAAGTTGATAAATAAACGGTGGGCGAATTTACCCCGTCGGTAAATAACTTTTGGTTAGCTCGGTTGTCGAACCTTGTTTGTTTCGTCGCTGCTTACGCAGTAGCTATTTTTAGCTTTCGATGAAGTGTTTTTAGATTAAGTGCACCTAATGGTGTTTTTTTTTTAAATTCACATCGCACCGTTTACTATAAAATATTAACTTGCCTTGAAGAAGTTACGCAATGCGGGAGCATTATTTCAGATACTGGTCAAAATTTAAAGGGATGTTTTTTTTTTAATTTTTGTGAATGTTTATTTATGGAATTTATACTTCGAATAAAATATAAATTCTTCCCTTGAAGGAATAACGCAATGTTGGAAGCATACGTTTGAGTTTGAGATAGATGTGTTTTCTTTTGGGAGATCTTATTCCATGATTTTAGATTTACACGTACATGAGAGCAATGGATTACATCAGAATTTAAATTAAATAAAGATATATATATATAACAAAACAAAATTTAATTAAAACAAATTAAAATAAAATTCACCATGAAAATAAAATTAAAATTAAATTAAATAATGTGAAATAAAATAAAATGTAAGAAATTAGAAAAAAAAATTACCTAAAAAATGAAATACACGAAAATAAAATTGAAATAAAATAAAATTGAAATAAAATAAAATTAACTTTAATTATCTCATTGAAAACGCCTGAAGACATAGAAAATAATGAATGTCTTACAATGTCGCCATGCGAAACAAGTTCGGCGGAAATTATAATTATAAACAAACGGAATTTCTAAAATGACCGCTTTGAATGTCTGTGTAATGCAAGATTTTGATGTGCATTATACCATCCCAACTTATATCTGTGTCTCCCCGTTGGTGTCTGTCTGTTCATCTGGCTATCAATATGTCTTTCTCCCCTCTGTCTTTGTCTATGTGTCACATACATTTGTAATACTATAATCATTGAGAATACTGTGCAGCTTGCAGAAACCCAATATAAAGTGCGCACAATACAATGGCGAGGGGACAACTATTAGTGAAAGGCATCTAACAACGTCGAACACTATAGCCACAAGACTATATAGATCCACCCACCAACAGTACTATTTTATATATACCCACAGACCAACAAGACTATATAGACCAACCAGCGAACTAAACTATAGAAGAACCAACCAAAAAGACTACCGACCCACCAACAAACAAGACTATAGACCCACCAAACAGCAAGACTATAAAGACCTGCCAACCAACTATATAAATGCACCAACAAGACAATAGACCACCAACCAACAAGACTATAGACCTACAAGATTACAGATCCATCAACCAACAAGACTATATACCCACCAACCAACAGGACTATAGACCCATCAACCAGAAAGACTATAGACCCACTAACCAACAAGACAATAGACCACCAACCAACAAGACTGTAGAGCTACAAGATTACAGATCCACCAACCAACAAGACTATATACCCACCAACCAACAAGACTATACACCCACTAACCAACAAGACTATACACCCACCAACCAACAAGACTATACACCCACTAACCAACAAGACTATACACCCACCAACCAACAAGACTATACACCCACTAACCAACAAGACTATAGACCCACCATCCAACAAAACTATAGACCCACCAACCAACAAGACTATACATCCACTAACCAACAAGACTATATACCCACTAACCAACAAGACTATACACCCACTAACCAACAAGACTATATACCCACTAACCAACAAGACTATACCCCCACTAACCAACAAGACTATATACCCACTAACCAACAACACTATAAACCCACTTACCAACAAAATTATAGACCCACCAACCAACAAGACTATACATCCACTAACCAACAAGACTATATACCCACTAACCAACAAGACTATACACCCACTGACAAACAAGACTATAGACCCACCAACCAACAAGACTATACACCCACTAACCAACAAGACTATACACCCACTAGCCAACAAGACTATACACCCACTGACCAACAAGACTATACACCCACTAACCAACAAGACTATACACCCACTGACCAACAAGAGTATAGACCCACCAACCAACAAGACTATACACCCACTAACCAACAAGACTATACACCCACTAACCAACAAGACTATACACCCACTGACCAACAAGAGTATAGACCCACCAACCAACAAGACTATACACCCACTAACCAACAAGACTATACAACCACTAACCAACAAGACTAAAAGACCCACCCACCAATAAGGTTAACAGACATAAAGTACAGCTCGTGGTACCAGTGTCAACACACATATACAATTCCAACGTGACTTGTACACTCCCATCCCACCATCTGCCTTACCCCACTCTCCCCCTTTCCCCCTCCCATACACACACACTCACAGAGCGCACATTGTTCGATAACTTCATAACAACCAAAAACCGTTAACTTCAACATCGTTGTAATGATCACCAACCAACGGTTCATCAATTACGCCTCACCCCATCCCTGTATCTTCTCCTCGCCCACGCCCTTCTAGAACCGACCGTGACACTGGTTGATGGCTTCGAGCAAAGAAGAAGAAGAAGAAGAAGAAGAAGAAGAAGAAGAAGAAGAAGAAGAAGAAGAAGAAGAAGAAAAACAACAACAACAACAACAACAACAACAACAACAACAATAACAAAAACAAACATACAACACCATACACACACAAACACACCCACACACACACACCCAGAGAAAGAAACACACACAACGCACACACAAACCCACATAACACCACACATATACACAACACTGCACACAAACACAACACACGCACTCAAACACAAACATACACAACGCACACACACCCAACACCACACACATACACAACACTACACACAAACACACACATACACAAATCACACACAAACAAACACAAGGGTGCGCCTCGGGGCGGATTGAGTTAAATCCTCTATTGGCCAGCGCCTTGAGCAGCTCTTGAGATGGAAAAGCGCTATTTAAGAACGATTAACACACAAACCCACATAACACCACACATGTACACAACACTGCACACAAACACACACTCAGACACACATTGGTAGGATTATTTGTTTGGAATTGTGATGATTAAAATGTGTACCGAATTACAGTTTTGTAATGTGTGTTGGTCTACAGCGGTTGCGGATGTCCCTATCATTGAACCATCCTAATTTCCCCTGGCACGGTAGCGTAGTGGTTTGGGAACACGCTATAAACGTTTCGTTAAGCACCGCCGAACTCGATTATTGCTTGGATGGGCGACCCTACATGGAAGGCAAACCACAAACGACACGCGCAGAATGAAACAAGCGCACGACACATCCCACGCGCCTCTTTCCCCAATGACCGAAAGTTGCCGGGAGCACTTTAATTCACACCTACCTCAAATCCGGATTCTGCTATCTCTGTTTGTCTCTTTCTGGGTGTATGTGTGTGTCTCTCTTGCTGTGACTGTATCTGTCTCTCTGTCTTTCTTTCTCTCACACTCTCTCTCTCTCTCTCTCTCTCTCTCTCTCTCTCTCTCTCTCTCTCTCTCTCTCTCTATTTATGTCTGTCTCTCTGTCTCTCTCTTTCTCTCATCGAATTGTCACAAAAATAGTCTCTTTTCTTCTCTTTTCCCTCTCCTTTTCATCTTTTCATTCTCCTATCTCTGTTACTATTTTCTCCTTCCCCCTCCCCACTCTCTCTCTATCTCTCACTCACTCTCTCTCTCTTTCTCTCTATAGCTCTCCCTTTCCCTCACCATCACCATCATCATCATCATCACCATCATCATCATCATCGTTATCCTTTCACTCCTCCCTCCTCTCTCTCTCTCTCTCTCTCTCTCTCTCTCTCGCTCTGTCTTTCTTCATTGGCCCGCACAGTATGCCAATTTCCTTCTTCCTAGCGCGCTTGCTGCGGACTAGTGCTGATGGATGGTGAAAATGCTGTGTGCTGTTTGATCTTTGACCGACAGTTAGTTGCTTTTACTTAAGCTGGCATCAGAACACGCAGTACTCTATTCTACCATAGCACGTACATTATTATCTACACTGTGGTATACTCTCGCTTCGCCTTGTACTCATCAGGTATGCTTTTTGTACATACGTGTACATCTGGTAACGAAGAAGTACATTAATTAATTGTGCACCTCGCACTGAAGATATGTTGAAAAAAAAGTTCCTAGTTATATTTAAAGCTTGTCATGTTTAACTGTGATCAAACAAGTATATCCTAAAATGGCTAGCCATTCGATAATGTCTAAGTTATATACTGAAGGTATGTATAACATCAATTTACCTTGAATAGCGTAATACATGTGTAAATGGTACTTTCTCAAACGACCACCAGCTTGACGTTTATTAAGTAAAAAAAGTCTGCTGTGCGGCAATGAAGCTATTTTAACTATTTATAGTATGCAGCTGTGTTCAAAGACTACTAATGTTATAGTTGTGGTAGTTCTTGGCCTTGATTGACCAGTCTGCAAAATTTACAAATTAGCTGCGAACCCCCTCAACAAGCCTTTAGGAGCCAGAATGATCGAAGCGTTGATCGTCAGCCCTCAACATCTCGAAGAAGAATCTATAACCGAAATGTGAAATCAAAGTGCTTTACCCATCGTTTTCACCGCATGCTGTTTTATTGAAAATATGAATGCGCGATAATAATTATCGATATGGTCGTGCGCTAATTATTGTCTCGTTATATTATTTTATTATTGCTTTTTGTGTGTGTTCCTCATTGGACATTTTCGTTAACACTGTGATCCAACCAATTTTCCATTGTAAAACGGGTTTACGTTTTCGAGCAATGGATGATCCTATATAAAAAGGGACTATAACTCTTTGAAATCTTCATTGGGAACACTTGAGTTATTGTTCTGGTTTTCTACAAATGTTCCCTTGTTTCGTGGAATAAAGATTTGTTGACCTGAAACAGGTTATGAAAAGAAGTGTACCTCCGTTATATATTATACATCATATCTTATAATAGACTAGAGAAACATTCACCTTTAAAACCATCTGCTTCACTTGATCAGGTGCAAAGCTTGTAATGTTTAGTTAATGTGATGAACGTTTTTTTTTTTAAGGATTTGTTAGCCAATCGATAGTCATGATTGCATGGTGTAAATAGTCACAATATATTGTTTACACATCATCATACCACCTAGATTATTGAAAGAAGGCAGGTGTACATTTACCTCTGTGTACTGAAGGCAGGTATAATGTTCTATTAGAACCCACCTGCTGCCGTTTTACAAAGTGGAAAGTCTCCATTTTAATTGTTTAATTTTTAAAAACAAATTGTTGTCGTTGTGATAAAAAAAACACGTTTTAAACTGAAAAGTGTTGGTCCTTCGGATGAGAGTATAAATCGAGGTCTAGTCTGTGGGGGCAACCATTCCATCGCACGGACTTTAAAAGATCCTGACGCTCATGTTTTAGGCGGGTGAGTGCCGGCTACTCCACTTTACCCAGCAAGCACTGGGACCCTCCTCTCACATACCCGGTAGCCCAGGATTGAGCTCAGTTGTCTGGGCTTCAGCCAGGTAGTGCGCCCAAAGGCCGCATGTGCGCGCCTCCAGCTCAGCTTGAGTTCGATCCTTTATCGGCCTTGAGCAGTTCTCCAGCTGGAAAAGCGCTATATGAGACTGATTCAATTTAATAAATGAATAATACGTTTTAAATCATCACTGGGAGCCATTGAGTTAGGTCCTGTAGCAGCCAACGCCTTAAGGAAGTTAAGCAGCTCTTAAAATGGAAAAGTGCACATTAAAAAAAATAAAAAAATAAAATAATAATAATAATAATAATAATAAAATATCAAAACGATAAATAATTACACACACACACACACACACACACACACACATCACACACACGCAGACAGATAAAAAAAACACAAAGAAAAAGTTTTTTTGGAGTGCCGGGGGTTTCAGTATAAATAGTATCCCCACTTTCTGGAAATGTAGTGCTTTAAATTCCCACTGTCGCTGTCTTCTTCATTTGCTCTTTCCCATTCCTGATCTGTCCTATCACTCTGCTATACTATCTTCTTCTTCGCTAGATCAATGACCTACCTTTTTTCTTGAAAACTCTTCCTGGACAAGACTCCTTGTTTGTGTATGAGGTCTGTTGGATCAGCTTGGGAGTGTTGGACGCTTTCTGCGGGGTGGTCACTAGGGCTTCCTATGATATTATTTAGCACTATAGGCATTTTATATGTACGTGTTTTGTTGACGATTTATAATGATGTTTGTATTCTATTTTGTTTTTGTAACAGGGGGTTCGAGTAGTTGGGGTAAAGCCTCAGCCGTCCCCTGCGTGGGATGTCTTTATTGTAAAGTGACTGGCCGGTGGAGGGCGTTCAATTTTCCCACTAGGGTTGTTTCGGCAGATCTTTTAAGCGGATTGGGGGTTGTCCGGTCCTGATTTGGCTCGGTGGAGTCCGCTGGACCTAAAACAACAATCAATCAATCAATCAATCAATCTTAAATTTCTCACCATTCTAGCGTTAATGTGTTGGAATCAATTTAGGTCTCTTGTTACAGTTGAGACAAAGCCCGTAGCGGCCAGAGCTTGAGCACCCTTTAAGCTGGAAAATTGCAATAGAAGAACGATAATTCATTGTTTTATTTTTTTTAACCATTCTTTTTTTTCCTGAAATTGTCATCATTCTACTGTTATTGTGTATAGTGCAGTTCCAATCAATCACGCCTTTCATCATATTCTACAGTTAGTGTGAATATTGTAACTCCAATCAATCATGTTTCTCATCGCAACTTAATTCAGCAGGGGTTCTGATAGTGATTAATTAATCCCATATCTTCTCCAAAAAAGGAACGCTCAAATTAATTCCACATCAATTTTTTTTCCAATAACACTACACGGAAATAGAGCTTCAGTTATAATATTAACCACCTTAGATACTAGTTTCAGCCACATTTTTCCATATCATGCGATAGTAAAAATACGTGATACCTGAAATTGTTAAGCTAAGTCTTAGTGAACGCAAGCTGTAGTACTACAGGAAAATATAGGTAATGTTTTACTTTCGGAAACACCTGAAGAATGGTGGTGTGTTGTTGTTAGTTTTCTTTAATAGATTGAAGATTTCTGTGGTAGTAAAATTGTGATCATTTGTTACTAACTATACGAAGAACAACTGAATTAGCGATTGGAGTTACAATATTCACACTAACTGTAGAATATGATGAAAGGCGTGATTGATTGGAACTGCACTATACAAAGGGTGCTCAAGCGCGTTAAGCTCTGGCCGCTACGGGCTTTGTCTCAACTGTAACAAGAGACCTAAATTGATTCCAACACATTAACGCTAGAATGGTGAGAAATTTAAGATTGATTGATTGATTGATTGATTGATTGTTGTTTTAGGTCCAGCGGACTCCACCGAGCCAAATCAGGACCGGACAACCCCCAATCCGCATAAAAGATCTGCCGAAATGGAAATGTCATTCAATCAATTAATAACAATAAAGCACAATAACAAAATGTTTCACTAATAGTGTGAATTTAGTTTATATCAGGTGTCCCCCTACCCACCAACCCTCTCACCTCCCACATCACTGGCTTAATAACATCAGTCACTTCATGGAAAATAATTAATCAGACAGAACAATCAGAACCTAGACTACAACATTCCACGCAATATATTGATTATTTATTTTTTTTGATGCTTTATTGTCCCTTTTTATCGGGAAATTCTGAGCCGCCTCCCCTTTGGAAGGCGTAGTCGCAGCCTGTGGCGCGCCCAAACCCAACCTACCAAACATTACCTAACATTAGTTGTGATTTTTGAAATTTAGAAATTCTTTAAATTTTTGAAATTTTTTGAAATTTTGCTGGGGGAGCAAACCGGAGTACCCGGAGAAAACCCCCGAGACGTTGCCCGAGTCGAAAGTAAATAATATTCGGAGAAACATAACGCCCCGATACAGGATCGAACCCACACCTGTCAGGCGCCATTGGTTTCTGGCCTGTGGACAAGGCAAGTTAGTCCCGCCTTAGCCCATATAGATCTAATGCGCAGAAATTCACAGATCAGAACAAGGACTGAGTATCTACATTACATTTTTTTCCCGTTTACACTCAAACGAAAAGGGATTACAACAGATCAAGACCATTTTTGTGCCTAGGTAAGGGGTTATCTTGCACAGTATTTGATCACGAGTAGAAAACAGACTTAGTCTAATTTAACTTGTTAACATAATAGCCGAAGCCCAGATTGTTTAGAGGTGCTTTTTAGGGTATCCAAAATGAAAACAAGGCAAATGTAAAGAGTTTAGGTTGTTGAACAATCTTACCAAAATGTAAAAAAAAATTAGCGCAATTAGGAGATACAACGAATTAAAAATTGCTAAAACGGTATTGGCACATTTTGCCAGTCATACGCGGGAATTTCCTTGCGGGCGAAGTATAACTCCGCCCATATGCCCATTCAACACTGTCAGCGTGACTTCACAGATATGGAAGAGGATTTTGAAGATGAATTGCTGGAATATTCACCATCATTAAATCCCACCGTGTCTTTTGAGTTAAGCAAACATTTTCTTTGCTCCCCTGAGTTTGCCTTATTAAAATATAAATAATATAACGCGCAATATAATAGTTTTTAAACTTGCCGGTTTTCAGTTATGGCTAAATAGGTCACTAGCAGACGCTCTCCGCTTGCTGCTTGCTGCTTGCTGTGGTCGCTGCCCTGTATGGCGTACGAACAGGGTCAAACGCGCGATGAAAAGTAGCGATGCTTTGCATAGATACTTTTTGAAAAGTATCGCTACTTTGCATCGCTCCGTTACGAAAGGATCGATCCTTTTCATCGCGCATTTCCGAATTCTTCCGAATACACAGTATGCAAATTTTCCAAAAGTTTGATCGGAACTAAAGCGGAACACATTATTTATTAACTAATAGTAATTCTTAAATTTAGCTATTTGGAAAAATTATATTTATTAATTAATTTGCTCTGCAAAGGACAATTGGTGGAATGTTACATAATACATGTATATTATTTCATTAGCTTGACCGATTTCAGTTTTGTAGAAACAGTGTGTTTCGCCTCGGTAAACTTCGGAACTGCGCGATGAAACTGCTCGAGCTAAAGTATCGATGCAAAGTATCGATACTTTTCAGAAAGCATCGATACTTTCGCAGTTGGCGTTCCATTTGAGAAAATGTGCGATCCTTTTGAGAAAAGTAGCGATACTTTCCTAAACGGATGGATCCTTATGAGAATAGTATCGATGCAAAGCATCGCTACTTTTCATCGCGCGTTTGACCCTGTTCGTACGCTAATACAAAAAGGATGTGATTCTATTAAAAAAAAAGCTAGTAAACAGAGGAAAGTATACATACACGCAGTTCTTGGAGATCTTGTACATGCTGTTTGCAGACAAACATTTACAATCAAGCACCATGTGAAAAAAGCTATGAGCAAGCTGAATCAGTCACCATCACCTCGAAGACACAGGTTGTCTGGACTGAACATAGCTTCTGGCACCAGTGGTTTGGGTCCAAAGTGCTTGTTTTGTGACAATGGAAGCAAAGGGAAAAAAAAGGATCAAAGGATGATCATTATCAACTGACACCTATAAGAACATTAGAATTCAAGGGTAGGTTGCTGGAGTTTTGTAGCAAGAGAGGAACCAGTGCACCAGACCATCTTCTAAACCTTGTGCGTTGCAATTGCAGAACTGACTGTGCGTCAACCAGGTGTTCATGCCGACGACATGGATTGGTCTGCACTGTTGGATGTGGAGAATGCCGATGTGAAATCTGCTTAAACGTCATGAAGTACACAGAAAAGGAAGAATAAGAGGAAGAAGAAGAGAAAAAGGAAGAGGAAGAGGAAATGGAAGAAGACATGAGTGACAATAGCGTTGAGATCTAACAGTCTGGCTCTATCACCAGCACTGCATTATGTTTTTGTTTTCGTGTAATGAAACGTTTTCTAGTGCTGATTCAAGCACAGCATGGCTATGGCATTCCGTTTGTAAAACAATTGATAGTTTGCATTTTAAGGCCAAAACCATAGATTTAGGGTTATAAATAATTCTATATAAAGAATGGAAGCAAGACTGCAAACATTTAATTATTTGTATAGAGCGATTTCGATAACCTAAAGAATAGATTCTTTAGTAAAAGTCATGAACACAACAAAAAATATCAAAGATACTTTTAATTATGCAACAATATAAGACAAATGAATTTTCGAGCTATGCTCTTCTTCAGATTACAAACAATGCATAAGAATGTTACTTCCATCACTTAATTTATGGTATTGTACATTTTAAAAAATGTGTTTGTTTAATGTATATACTATTATTTCTTTATTAATTACGTAGTTTTTATTATAGACTAGGAGTGTAATCAGCATGGTGGCCATCTTGAAAAATGGTCACCATATTTCTTTTTGTAATAACTACTGGGATTTAAAAAAAACAGGTCTTAAGTCACAGGTATACCAAATTTGGTGCTTGTAAGGCAAAATCTTCGTCTAATACTTCATAGTATAGTACAAGAGTATAATCGGCATTATGGCCATCTTGAAAATGGCCGCCATATTGTTTCTTTTTAATGGCTACCGAGCTTTTCTAAAAGAAAATATTTTAAATATCAGACATACCAAATTTGGTGCTTTTAGGAGAAAATCTTCTCATACTTTATATTGTAGACCAAGAGTGTAATCAGCATGGCGGCCATCATTAAAAATGGCCGCCATATTGTTTCTGGTAATGGCTACCGGGCGTTTGTAAAAGAGTAGGTCTTAAGTAGCGTGTAGACCAAATTTGGTGCTTGTAGGTCGAAATCTTGATCTCATACTCCATAATTATTGTAGAACAAAAGTGTTGTCGGCATGGCGGCCATCTTGAAAAATGTCCGCCATATTTTTTCTGTTAACGGCCACTGAGCTTTTCTAAAAGAGTAGGTCTTAAGTATCATGTATACCAAATGTGGCGCTTGTAGGTCGAAATCTTGGTCGTATACTTCATATTGTAGAACAAGAGTTTAATCGGCATGGCGGCCATCTTAAAAATGGCCGCCATTTTTTTAATGGCTACCAGGCTTTTTTGAAATAGTAGGTCTTAAATATCATGAACATCAAATTTGGTGGTGGGGGGGGGGGGAGCTGTTTTGTCAGTAGTCTGCAATACTAGTGTTTGGCCTTACAAAGCAAGCAATAACTGAACGGAATGCCATAGTACACGGCTAGATAATAAATGCTCAATAACTTTGTTTTGCGATTTTTTTTTTACATTTTGGATATGTGATAGAGTACATTATTATCTTTCCGATGCAGTAAAAATTATTTTGGATACCCAAAAAAGCAAAATTAAACATTTTGCTGCATTCTGGGCTTGGACTATAAGCAGTTTGACGAAGCCAAACTGCCAATCTGACAACATCTACTTTTGAAATGTAAGCACAAATATAATAGTCAAACAACCTAGAAACAATGTAAACTGTGAGCGACCTTTTGAACTAAACTGTCAGCAAGCAAACAGTTTTTGTTTTAGCACATAGAATAGATAAAACATGAATCACTGAAGCCTCTCCCCGATTGTTTTAACAACACTGCAGCGGTCTTGGTTTAAGCCTATATAAACACACAAAAAAGAAGTTTTTCGATTGCAATTTACCTTTCTTTGTCTCTTGGAAACTTGAAAAAGAACTTGCCATCACAACTTTTCTTGTATCTGGCATTACGGCAATTGATGGCTGTGCAAAAGTCACCGCCCTGTTTTACTCGGTCGCCTTTTGTCTTTCTGCCACGCGCCATTTTTAGCATGTCGACAAGGGAGCGTAACTCGTATCTTCCGTCTCGCGGTTCTGAACCAAGTTCCCCCTCTTTCTATAATACGCTCTTTGATATTACTAGGTGGAAAGCGTTTGCTGTTTGAAGGTTAATATAAAATTCAATTCAGTGCGAACCACACACAACCCTGTCTGATGTTTTGTTTTATTAAAGTTCAAGTTCAAGTTCAAGTTCAAGATAATTTATTGCCAAGTGAATAATACACAAGGAATGCATTCGGTAAACGCTGCAGCACCACACAAAAGCACATATAAAACATAGAGAACATGTGAACAAGCTAACAGCAAATCACAATAAAAGGATAAGAAGATAAAGTCATGAAACCAATGAACTGTACAAAAGGGCAAATATATATTTGCTAGTCAACACACACACACACACACAAACACACCCCACACACACACACACACACACACACACATACACACACCAACACAAGCGCACATTGCTGACTCCTAGCCATCCAGTTTTCACTCTCCATCCATTCGGTTTCGTGTTACTTTAACAATAGCACGCCTATGCGCAGCGAGTAGGCCTACTTGTACGAAACGAGCCCTGCGACAAAGTTACTGGCTCTCGCAACACGTTATGGCGACGACATGTGGTTAGGCAATGGGCAGAGAACTGATACAATAAATTTGATAAACTGTGGTTCTGAAGGAGAAGGACTACACTGTTGAATGCACTGATGCATTAAAGTCTTTTTTTCACCAATATGATAAAGAAGATGAGATGATGAATACGTACCTAAATTGATTTTGACGTCGCCGTCGTCGTCGTTGTTGTTTTTGTTGTTGTTATTGTTGTTGATGCTGCTGTTGTTATTGTTGTTCATATTGTGGTGGTGGTGGTGGTAGTTGAGTAATTGCATTGAAAAACGGGTATGAATTTCTACGAGAACCACCTGATCAAATCAAAGTGGCAGACGGAAATTCATGCAGATAATAACAAAACACCATACATCGAACTGCTGGCAATTTATCCATTTGTGCCGAAAACTAATTGTGAATAATTTATTACCTCCTGAAACAATCTGCAGGGTTGGAATGGTGATGAAAATATTACAAGGAAGAACAACTAATCGTTTATAGCTGTAGTGCACGCAGTTTTTTTCTGCTGGAAAACGGTTTGTCGAAAGAGTTGTTTTACGATAATAATTTTTTTTTCACTGCACATATTTGCTAAGCGAAAGTGGACATAGACTACTCAATGGATTGGATGTCTCAAACGTGCAGGTTTTTGTTTTAGGTGGGTGAGGAATAGGGTGACGTGAGAGTGAGGTAAGGGGTGGGGTGGAAGAGAGTGGTGGACAGGGAGAAGGGGAGTGGGGGCAGCTGCACAGTAAACTAGTTGTGACTAAAAAAAAATACATGTATACACACCGGCGCTGCGCATGTTTGTTTGTTTTTTTGTTGTTGTTTTTTTGTGTTTTTTTTTACAACTAGGAATAGGTGAGATGAACTGCGATTTATTACAAATAAAATAAAATAAAACTTTACACTAAATTAAAATAAAAAATAAAATAAAATAAAATAAAAATTAAATTAAATTAAATTAAATAACATTAAATAACATTAAAAAATATGACAAGCCGTACGTTTACACACGTAAAGTAAAAACCAGCGTTTTCTAAAGTGCTACAATTTAGAGAAGTTGTTCTTGTCTCTGTCAAACAAAATTAAATCATAGATGGAAAAATAAGGCAATATACAAATCAAAAAACTTCAGATTAAAATTAGATACAATATAGAATTAGACAGATCTATAAAGATTTTTTTTTTCTCAATAATTTTGGCAAATGCATTTCAATAATGCCAGGTAGATGCATTTAAGATAAACCTGTCAGAGGTGTCATTGCGAGTTTCAAATCCGCTGAATAAACTATAGTAAGCCTACATTGCGTCTCCATTTTTAAAAAAGGATGGGGGGGGGGGGAGGGGGTAGGGCGATTCAATCGATTCCACAAATATGCATGGAAAACATACCGGGTCGTCAAATATGCAGTAGTAGTAAAGTTTCTGATCTTACCCTGTTAATTGTCTTTGAAAATCGTGAAATTACTCTCTCCGAGCCGGCTGAGATACGCGCCCAAGGCTATCTGCTGGGTGAAATGGAGGGGAGAGGGGGTGATCGTTGCGTGATAGTTCAGTTTTAGTTAATATAATTATATTAACCTATTTTCATGTACAAGTACTTGCTATAGTTAAGAAATCTGTCCGCCAACAGCTTCAGACACTTTTTGGTTTTAAACCTATTGTTTGTTGAATATTGTTTTTAGGCAGCAAGAATAAAGAGCGTTCCATGGTTCAGGGCGCAAGCCTTGTGTATATCCCGTCTTGGGCGACGTGGGTTCGAATCCTGACTTCAGCAAACTGTTTTGTGCATGCTGGATATTAGTGGCCAGCTACTTGAGAAGCTCTCTGAGCTTGTAGGTGCTCTATATAAGAACAATTCATTTTTTGTCTTGTTTCAATGTTTGTTTACAAATGCATCGTTCTCACCAACAAGCACCTCGAGTAATGCGGTCCACAAAGTAAATTGATATCTTGTCTCTTTTAATAATAATAATAATAATAATAATAATAATAATAATAATAATAATAATAATAATAATAATAATAATAATAATAATAATAATAATAATAATAATAAAGTGGTGGAAAGGCAGGTGGGTATTAGGCGACGGAAAGGGAATCGAATTTTTATTTTGACATTTTAGTCAGACTGCATCCAAATTCCATTATTGAAGGGAGGAAGAAATCCGAAGTACCCGGAGGAAACCCTCAGTGACCTGAAAGTCTCGTACCTAAGTCACATAAGTTTGTCCCCAGCGTGGGTTGGAAACCCGCGACCCTCGGTATAGGAAACTAACTCACTACCAACTGCGCTACTACGCACCCCGTAGAACACTTCTGGAACATATTTGTGATCAGCTGCATGACTAACAACAGGTGGGCGGCCCACTCGCTGAGTTCGCTGTGAATTACAGCTACACCGACCACACTACAGCAACAACAGGCGTTCTCCTGAATGCTTGGTAAACATCTATACGCCGTTCCAGTAAATAAAACGTTTTTTATGTTTCATTTCGCCGCGAATTGAATGGCCAAGTTAGCAATTTGAATGTCACGTTTTTCATGCGTGCTTTTATTTAACTCGGTGAACTGAATGGTCAAGTTAAAAAATATCAATGTTACGTTTCTCATGTTTCGTATTTTCGCCGTTCTGAATGGCCAATTTAATCAATTGAATATCATGTTTTTTTTTCTTCATGTTTTATGTTTAGCACGGCGATCTAAATGGTCAAGTTAGAAATTTGAGTGTCATGCCTGTATTTCATGTGTCGTATTTAGCACGGCGATCTAAATGGTCAAGTTAGTCATTTGGCTTGTCACTTTTTTTGTGTTGCTTTTTTATGTTTCATAATTATTAGCACGGCGATCTAAATGGTCAATTTTGCAATTTTCAGGTCCAGTTTGGCATGTTTCATATTAGCACGACGATCTAAATGGTCAATTTTGCAATTTTCAGGTCCAGTTTGGCATGTTTCATATTAGCACGGCGATCTAAATGGTCAATTTTGCAATTTTCAGGTCCAGTTTGGCATGTTTCATATTAGCACGATGATCTAAATGGTCAGTTTAGGCATTTAGATTGCTATGTCCTTCATGTTTCATATTAATACGGTGATCTAAAAGGCAAATTTTACCATTTGAATGTCGGTTTTTTTCATGTTTCATAATTATTAACACCACGATCTAAATTGTCAATTTATCAGTTTCAAGCCCACGTTATTCGTGTTTCATATTAGCACGGTGATATACATAGTCAGTCTAATGACATGGAATATCCTGTTTGTCATTTTCCCTATTTATTAGCACGGCGATATAAATGATCAGTCTAATGACATGGAATATCCTGTTTGTCATTTTCCCTAATTATTAGCACGGCGATCTCAATTGCAAATGTAGGGAATTTGAAGGTCATGATGTTTTGCATGTTGCATAACTATTAGCTAACCGAGTGAAATGGTCTATAGTCTTTAACCAACGCCTTGTGCAGCTCTTTGAGCTATAAAGCAACGGTATAATTACAAATTCATTCTCAACAAGAGTGGATGGGGGTGTATGCGCGAACTGTCCTCTAAACAGTGGTAATAACCCATTTCTACTATAATATGTAGCCTCATAGGTATAACTCTATGATATCCATGTATTAGACCAACATATGGTATCTATGATAAATGGAGTCAGAATGAAATACTGCTTAGAATCACGCCGCACGTGATATTGCTGCGACTATAGCCGAGGGAGGTCATGTTCATCTCTCCACTGGGCCGAGTTTCAATTCAGCGAGACTATCTAGGTCACAAGATCTCGTTTTTGAGTCAGACCGATCATTGAATGAAACTACCCACCATGCTGCCTCATTCTAGCCTCGTTTTCAATTTGTACACAAACGGCGGTTCCTTCGAATGTGTTGGACGATTTGCGAAAATAAAATCAAATAAAGTTAAAAAAAATCAAATGTATCATCAAAATCGATTAAAAGCAAAATTGTTCACTTACAGTTCTTCACCCCCTCCCATGATCTGGTTGAAACTCGAAGATTTACCATCGAATTATCACCGTAACAGATTCCAAGTAGCATAAACCGCGTACTTTCCGCCATCTTGATCTTGCAGGCAAAGTACCCCGAGAGGCGCCTAGCTCTTTCTCGCCTCGCCTTGCGATTGACTAGCGAGCGAGCAGCCGTAGAAACGACCCAATGAGCAAGATCTACCGAGATCTACCGAGATCTCGCTGTTTTGAAACTCGCCCCTGGGGCTATGCTATGCTGCGTGCACAACATTGTGATAAACGGAGCCGGAATGAAATACTTCTACATCATCCGCGTCTCAGTAATTAGCAAAGAAATGAAGGAAAATACCGGTACACCGGATGACGCAAGTAAATTGATCTGTATGTTTTTTTATGTTGATTTGTGTGTTGGATTATGGCTGCGTTATACCTGTGAATGTTATAATAATAATAATAATAATAATAATAATAATAATAATAATAATAATAATAATAATAATAATAATGATAATAATAATAATGATAAAAATAATAATAATAATACAGGATGCTAATACGCATTTTTTCTTCAATCGGACTCAAAGGCGGCGATCTGAAGAAGTCGCTATAAACACAAGCCGGAATAGAAATCAATTTTTTATTTTTGAAAATGTAGATGATTGACTGCACCCACTACTATTATTGAATGGAATGCGTACTAGTTGTTCTGTTCTTGTTGACGTTGCGGTATCAATTTTAATGATGTCGGATTTACCTTCATGTTGTAGTCTGGTCTACTGTTGAGCTTGTCTAGTTAGATCGCCGTGATCGGGCTGTTTCTAAGGTTACATAGGAAGTCAGCTCGTAACTGACGCTAACATCAGTTTGAGTGTCAATCTGCTGATGGCACTCTAGGCTCTCAGACGTCAACATGTTTCGTGGCCGGCAAAAGACATGCTTGCGGCGGACCCCCACGTGACCACATTTGAACTCATTTTGACCCTCGCGCGCAAAATCTTCACCCGATACACATTGGTCGAACGCTACCAGAAGCATGCTTTATTAGTCGCCTCAACAGGCGATAAAGCATGCTCCCATGCTTCAGAGCACTGCTTTCTATACGCTTCAAGCTCTATAGTCACGGAAAAAGCGCAATTTCACTGCAGTGAACTCATGAAAATAGAAAAATGTAAGTTTCGTCTCCTCTAGGGGACGAATTAAGTCAAACTGTATTAGTTTCTAGGTCAACTGTCTTTTACGAACCGTTTGAGAATGTTTTTGAACCGTTTGTTGACGCCGGATA
The DNA here is from genome assembly GCA_036898135.1 of Oncomelania hupensis. Classification (NCBI taxonomy): domain Eukaryota; kingdom Metazoa; phylum Mollusca; class Gastropoda; order Littorinimorpha; family Pomatiopsidae; genus Oncomelania; species Oncomelania hupensis. Next base: position 36,988,402 of record CM072516.1, read on the forward strand.
GTGTCCTCACTTGGTTTCATGCAATTTAAGAATCCAACAAGGCAATTGGGTTTTTGAGACGGAAAGAGAGGAATGTTGTAGAGCAACATTCTGTATATATTTACAGTGAAATTGCGCTTTTTCCGTCCCTATAGCGCTTGAAGCGTGTAGGAAGCAGTGCTATGAAGCATGAGAGCATGCTTTATCGCCTGTTGAGGCGACTAGTAAAACATGCTTCTGGCAGCCTTCGACCAATGTGTACCGGGTGAAATCTTTGCCTCGGTAGAATAATTTTTATTTTATTTTGCGCGCTGCCTAAGGTGTGTCCGCTGTGACCAACCAGAATGCTCGGATGCAAAACGTCCCCATTAGGCAGCCAATGAAAACCAATGCCACTTTCACTTGCTGATTTAGTCGGTCCATTTACTCTTTTGACTCCTCCTTTCCTTGAGATAATTATTGCTGTATTATTTGATAATTAGTGACGGTTTGAGAATAAAACCTGCTGTTTTAGCTCGTTACAACAACAACGGCAACAGCAGCAGCTGCTGCAGCTAGCTTGCGTTTTCTATCGAAAATAACGGAAGCCATGTTGTTACTATGCAGTCAAAGTCGCACTGCAGGCAATGTATTGTGACGTCTGAACACAACAGACAAGCAAAGCGTTGCATGCAATGCTTGCTACCTTTGCCTGCAACAAAACATGTTCACGTCTGAAAAGGCCTTATGCTTGATAGATCTCTGAGACTCAGCCAGCGTCAAGTTCGCCCGTTTAATGGAAACCGGCCTATCGGTCTACTGTCGTGTTTGTCTAGTTAGACTGGTCTGGCAATTGTTGAGTATGTCTAGTTAGGTTGGCCTAGTGTTGAGCTTGTCTTAGTGTTTAGCTGTGTGTGCAATTTAGCTGTGGACGCAGGATATGGATATGGAAATCCCATGTGGATCTACTGCATTACGCTGATTAAGGTGGGTTACCTTTCTCCGGATATGACGTCACAGCAGAATCAAAATGGAGGAGGTCGTAGCGTTTGTGAACTTTAGACTCTTCGTCTTTATAATATTTTGTTTGTACTGCTGTCAAATCTCGTGCTAATGTGTTGTGTAGTCCCGGTAGACTTTTATATTGCATAATAATGCTGAAAAATGCCTGTGCGGATGCAGGGTTTACAGCTGACGTCATACTCTGGCTACTCTCGCTTCAATGACAAGGAAACATTACTACAGTTTGGGCATGAGTGACGCAAAGTTTCCTCTCTGTGACGTCAGCTTTACTGTTTATAATCAGATTTACGTCATCTGGATACGCTCATTCAAACTAAAAAGAAACATTTGCAGTGTTGGCATGAGTGACGTAATGCTTCCTCTCGGTGACATCAGCTTGATTGTGTATACTCGGACTTAATTCCTGCGTGAGTCAGCACCATTTTTTGTGACGTAGCGATGAATGACTCCAACGACACTACGCCACGACCTGTGATCGAAGGGGAGATGACGGTGTTCCTCGTGTTCCTCTCCGTCATCTCCATCCTCGCCATTCCTCCCAACATCCTCCTCCTCTACCTAACCGTGAAGAGGATTCCACACGCACTGGGCCACACGGGTTGCTGCGGCAGGAGAGGAGGGTCAGTCATCAGCAGCAGAGGGTCACGACGGAGCGGCAGCACAGTGCTCGGTCCTCAAGGTGGGGTCGGCATCCCTATCAGTATGACGGCCTACTAGCGCCAAAACCGAGAGTTACCATTATCACGAGATAATTGAAATTATCACGTGTTCTGTGTAATTTACAAAGATACCGGTAATCCGCAGCGTTAATTAATAATTATCAGTATTTGCCATGCTTTCCTAGCGCCAAAACCTGATAATTACTAATATCATGAGATAATTACAATTATCAAGAGATAATTACAATTATCAAGCGATAATTACAATTATCACTGAAAATTATAAATATCAAGACGAGCATGCGCGGCCCGATGCGCGATGCGCATGCGCGGCAGCGGCACTGTTACCAGCACGCCTGGGGTTTTGGCCCTAGTAAAGCGTGGCCAAAACTGAAAATTAGTAATTAACACTGTGAATTACCGGTATCTCTGTGAATTACACAGAACACGTGTTAATTACAATTATCACTGATACATGTAAGTTTTGCAGGTTTTGACGCTAGTAAGCCGCCTTACCAGAATTAAGCATGATCACGTGAAATTTATAATTATCAAGTGAAATTTTTAATTATTATGTGATAATTACAATTTTCAGTTTTGGCGCATTTCCAGGCGGATTAATAGAGCCAAAACTGAAAATTAAACATGATCACACAACATATTTGTAATTTTTCAATGATAATTGTAATTATCTCTTGATAATTGTAATTATCCCATGATATTTGTAATTATCACATCATAATTGTAATTATCAGGTTTTGGCGCTAGTAGGCCGCCATACATCCCCGTTCTCCTGATCAGCCAAACCGTCGTCCACGTCCTCATCTGCTTGACCTGTCCTCTGGACATACTGTTCCTCATGAAGGATGAGAAGGGTGGAAGGAGGCAGAGGGAACTTCCTGGCATACTCTGGGAGCTGGAGTGTCTGGTGTTCCTTGCGGTCAAGTCGGGGCTAATGCTCTTCTCCGTCATGGTGGTCTCGCTGCAAGGCGTGGACAAGATCTACAAGGTCCACAACATCAGCAGGCCTTACCTCAAGGTCAGTTACAACATTGGTGTTATTATTGTTCATGGCTGTTGTTGTTGTTGTTATAAGTTGTTGTTGTTTTAGTTGTTGTTGTAGTTGTTGGTTGTTAGGGGGTGGTGGCATTGATGATGCTGGTGTCTTAGTTCGTATTTCTCATCCTCAACATTGTTGTCATGGTTGCTTGCCATCCTCGTCATCATCATCATCATCATCATCATCATCATCATCATCATCATCATCATCATCATCATCATCATCATTACAACGATAACATCAACAACATCAACAACAACAAATAACAACGTTGTCATCATCATCAACACCATCACCTTCGTCACCATCGTCGTTGAGCTAGTTACGGGCTCTATAGAAGAATGAGTCATTTTAGTTTTGAGACTAATTGTATCCTTTTGTGTAGTATCGCTGTTACTGGTGACAATGTTGAGAAATCGCAGTGCATAGCGCCAACGACATATACTCTCATTCTGCTGGCCGTGTCAAAACCGCTGATGGCTGGAACGGTCTTGGGAAGACGAGAAAGAGGGTGCGGAGGAAGAACACGAGGAAACGGAGGAGGAGGTGGAGGGGGAATGAAGGAATAAGAAAAGAAACAAAAAGGGAAGGACAGGAGGATAACGAGTCTAACGACGAGAAGAAGGATAAAGACGAAAGACCACGGAGGTTTTAAGATTATTGTTGTTAATCTGCGAGTGTATGTGCGTGTATAGAGGTTTGGACCGCTTTGAGCTGACAATTCTTTAGAATCGCGCTTTTTAAAAATTAAAATCTTCTTCTTCTTCTTCTTTTTCTTTTTCTTCTTCTTCTTTTTCTTCTTCTTCTTCTTCTTCTTCTTCTTCTTCTTCTTCTTCTTCTTCTTCTTATTATTATTATTATTATTATTATTATTATTATTATTATTATTATTATTATTATTATTATTATTATTATTAAGGCTGAATGTAAAAGAAGCAGCGGAAAGGAGGACAAGACAAAAATGAGAAATGATGATGATGACAACGACGATTATACTTAGGATGACAAGGATGGGTCAATTGTTCAATAACACTACGAGAATGCTTATACTCCTCCCACACGCATAATTGCACGCAACTCATTGTTGTCTGCTCAACACGACTTGGCGAGCTAAAGGCAGTTGAATTAACTTGTTGCTTGTCGATCTTAGTAAAAGTATTTTCATAATATAGTCAAATCGTGAAAGAGTGCATTACATCGTCATAAAATCGTGCCCTGTAATGAATTTACAGCTAGCTACACATGTTTATAAATTCGAACAGGGCCGTAATAAACATGGCGCCACTAACTCCGACCCAATGCATGAGCCGTAAAACGTAAGGCAAATGTGGCCACTAAACTCATAAGGTGAGGCCACTCGTCAAAATTCTGGTCAGTGAAAAATCTCATAACCCTATGCATAAGCCGTAAAACGTAAGCCACATGTGGCCACTACTTTAGGCTGATTATCCCTATGACGGAAACCACAGGCGCATTAAACAAAAACTGGACCTAAAGCACTAATCTTGTATTGTATTAAACAAAAAGAATGGATCTTCGGCAAGAATTTTGTGGATCCCCGATAGCGGACATGTAGCGCAGCAGTACGTATCAATATTTTATAATAATTCTTCTTACGCCGACAAACGGCCCAACAGTCACATTAAGACATTATTCGTACCCTTTCCTCTTTTGTTCCCCGACTATTTTCCGCCATATAGATGCACAGCTTCAGGGTACGATTTTTTTTTTAACGGGTATGGTTACAACCAATACAAAACACATTTCGATAACTTTATTACAAGATAAACCGTTAACTTTAACCACGTTGTAATGAACTCAGCACAGTCAGTTCGTCAGTCATAGGCCTACTACTGAATCTCTCCCACACCATTCGAGAGCCGACCGTGACACCAGGGCTGAGCTTTAACGTTCGCCAACTCGCCAATGGCCCCTAAAAATAGTGTGTGGCGAGCTTGATTTGGGGTACCATTCGCCCGGCTGGCGACTTGAAAATACCGCCAGTGGTAGAGATTCTGTACCTGTACACGGACTTTTGACTTGCAATGTAAAACAAAACACGCGCCAACCGCTTCTGCAGTCAGCACCGGAGACCCGTTCCGATGCATGCTAGGAAGTTAGGTAACGCTAGCAAAGCGAGGGATTTGCGAAGTAAAAATAGCCTTTTCTCGCGAGACTTTCTTCTTTCCCTCGCCGCGAAACGCTACTGCCCTGCGAGATCCTAGCCTTCTTGCTTCCTTGCGTGTATCGGAACGAGTCTCTGACTTCCTTGATGAGTCACGCGAGACTTGCCGTACTTTCGATATTCCCCATTCTCAGTCTTTTGTCAATCTCGAACGATGTGTGGATGGGGTCTGGTAGCAGACGAAAGAGGCTTCACCATGGACAGCAGGCCAAGAAGACAACCAAGAGTGCTGCTGAGGGCAAAGAGATAGAGATGAAAGAGGACGAGATCATAGAAATGTCTCAGTCTGGGGGAGATGAGGGAGGGAGACAAGAAGAGGAAAAAAGACAGAGAAGTTGAAAGTAATGATGAATATGATGATGCAGATGAAGAAGAACTGTTGGAGAGTCTGAGTGCTCAGGTAGATGATGATGATGAGTTAGCTGGCCTGAAGAAGGCACACCCAAGCTCCTTCAAGTTTTGGAACATTGAGGAGGAGGATGTCGATGATAAATAAATTATACAGTGCTTGTTTTAAAAAATGAAACAGTGTTGTTGTTGAAATTTATTTTGTTTATTAGCTGCAATAGTTATACAGTTTAAAAAAAAAAGACCGTGCTTTCAATCAAGGGGTCTGGCAACCTGAGAAATATTTTGGCAACTTCAACTTCCCAGGTTAGGAGCCCGGCTGGCTCCTTAACCTGGCTTGCTAAATCTCAGCCCTGTGACACTGGTTAATAGCTATCGGAAAAGACTTTTACTCTGCCGCCGTGATCGTCCAATGAGCAAAGTTGCAGTCCAGACACAAATTTCTTTCGCACGAGCCCCAAAGAGCCAATCACTATAAACTGTTTGTTGGGAATCCTGCGTCGTTTAAAGCATAATTTACACAAAGGCGCGTAGTCTACTTCTATATTTTCTGGCAAGAATCACACACACGCGCGCGCGCACACACACACACACACGCACACATGCACACACATAAACGTCTACACAAACATACGTATACACAAACACACACACACGCACCCACACACACACACAGTGATCGTGAGACGAGTTAGAGATACGTACTTTTATTGGACTCTCAACCTGCTGCTGCTTCTCTTCTGTATTAGTTACATCACTGTCCATACTTAGCGCCGAACTATTGAAGATCAATAATGACAGGATTGAAGCAAATTAATTATTTAACCATTCATCGTGAGATTCGCTGATTGAAAAGTATTATAGCTCGACTCATCGGTGTATTTGTTTATTTAACTGGTTGTGTTTTACCCTTATTCTATTCTGTTAATAAAAATACTGGATGCCAAACGTAATTATTCTTAAATCAGACTCAAAGCGCGGCGATCTGTAACCAACATACACGCTCACATGTTAGTACTACAGACATTTCTCCATACACAACATACTCATCTAACATGTGGTGTAAAGACAAGTCGCTAGTAGAAGACGGAAAGGAACTCGAATTTTTATTTGTGCAAGTTTAGATTGAAGGAAGGAAACCGGAGTACCCGGAAAAATCCTCGGTGACCTGAATAGTCTCGTAGAAAAGTCACAGAAGTTCGTCCCTTGCGGGGAATCGAACCAGCTACCTTCGGCATAGGGAACCAGCGACTCATTGCGCCACGAGCCCACCCCAATTCTCTTGCTCTTATATAGCGCATTTCAGCTCAACAGCTGCTCAAGGCGCTGGGCTATACAGGATCTAACCCAAGAGCCGCCCTAGGCACCTGCTGCTTTATTCACAACTTTCCGGCACCTCTCATAAAAACTCGTGGGTATCGCCATTATAAATTAAAACGAGGTTAGAATGAAACCAAGTTCCGGTCTGGCTTGTTTTGCGTTTATCAAAGCTTGATGCGTGACTTTTAAATATGGCAAATTGCCGAAAACGACGATTGTTAGAGCCAGAAAACGAGTGGGATAAGTATAAAAACGGTGGAGGAAGTACATGCTCAGTGAAAGGATGCAAAAAACAATCGTAGAGGCCTGTATTTGTGGCGACTTCGGAGGTGCGTCGATCATCGACAGAAAGTGAAACAGGACCTGAAGACTCTTGTAGTTTTCCATAGCTTCGCCGTCGCAACCTTCACAAAACATTAAGTTGTTGACTATTTTAGGCGAGCGTTGTGGCCAAGTGGGCTAAGGCGGGACTAACTTGCCTTGTCCACAAGCCAGAAACCAATGGCGCCTGACAGGTGTGGGTTCGAGCCAGCATCTGGGCGTTATGTTTTTCCGAATATTTTTCAAAAATTCACAAATAATGTTAGGTAGGTAGGGTTTAGGCGCGCCACTGGCGATAGAAAGGGATAATAAACTGCAGCAAAAAAAATGTGAGGGTACGATACTGGTGGCCAGTGACACATGTTATTATTCTTGAATATTTGGAAATAACTCTCTAAAACACGCGGAGAAAGAAACCGGAAGTATGTTTCATTGAGGGGATTCCCGTTGGTGCATAGGATAGCAGAAAAGTGTGAATACGTACCGCCTAACGCTTTACACAACTGAGCACAAACTCCTAGGCGACCATGGTAAGGGGGAAATATACCTAGTGCTGGTGTTTGCTGGATGTCTTTATATTTATTTTTAGTTTATCGTTCTCATATCATGTGTTTCTAGACTTTAGGAAAGCGTTTGACCGAGTCTGGCTTGCAGTTCTGTGGGCAACCCTGAGAGTGTACAATATCAGCCGTAACATTACTGAAGTCATCAAAAGCCTGTATGACAAGGCTATCAGTGCAATCCTCCACAACAGCGCCATTGGAAACTGGTTTAGAACAACAATCGGTGTACGTCAAGGATGCCTACTCTCTCCAACACTCTTCAACATCTTCCTAGTGCGCATCATGTCAGACGCCCTTGCATATCATGAAGACACAGTCAGCATAAGGGGGTAAAGCAATCTCCAACCTCCGTTGTGCGGATGACATTGATGGATTGGCTGGAGAGGAACAAAAACTTGAACAATTGGTACAGAGGCTTGACACCACCTCCAGAGCCTATGGAATGGAAATAAGTGCAGAGAAGACCGAAATGATGGCAACAACCCCAATGGCATTAACATGGACATCAAAGTCCAAGGCCAATCCCTCAATACAGTGCATAGCTTCAAATATATAGGAGCAATTGTATCCTCTCCAGGATCGCACAAATAACTGCTGCCCTGACAAGGTTGAAGCCCATTTGTAAAGACAGTCTACACTCCAAGGTAAGGCTGCTGCGCTCCCTTGTCATGTCCATCTTCCTATACTCTTGCGAAAAATGAGTACGCAGTAGATCTACAACGAAGAATACAAAGCATGGAGATGAGGCATGTTGAAGACCATTTTCTATACCCAGCACATCACCAACGACGAAGTCCGACAGACCATCACACAAGACTTTGGACAACACGATGACATGCTCACAGTGGTGAAGAAACGGAAACTCCTATAGTATGGCCACTACACCAAAGCACCAGGCCTTGCAAAGACCATCCTGCAAGGCACGGTGCAAGGAAGCAGAAGAAGAGGGAGACAGAAAAAGAGGTGGGAGGACAACATTCGAGAATGGACTGGCTCGACACTGCGCGAAGCCGTGAGGTTTGCTGAGGACAGAGGAAGATGAAGTATGCTGATTAAACGATCATCTGTGGTGCCCCAACGACTTTCGAGTTACGGGATAGGATAGGATATGTTCTTATATAGTGCTTTTCCAGCTAAAGCGCTGCTCAAGGCGGTGGCCGATACAGGATCTATCTCAACCGACCGAGGCGCCCACTTGTAACCTTTCAGGGCATCGTCTCACGCCCAGACGATTGAGCACAATCCTGAGTGACCGGGGATGGGGAGAAGGGACCTAGTGCGTGCTGGGTGTATTTGTATAGCCGGTACTCACCCGTCTAGGACCTGGGTATCAGGACCTTTAAAGGCCGTGCTATGGAATGCGTGCGTGCACTTCATTTTATACACTCGCGTGCGAAGAACAGGTGGGCGCTTACTTGTGTGCATTACTATAGAGTTACTTTTTTTCCCCACACTTCAGACCGCCAGCTTTGAAAATTTCCAACTCCTGCCTGTAAAGTTATCGCTGAACATTTAATGCTTCAAGTGTGTCGTTGTTGTTGTGGTTGTTGTTGTTCATGTTGTTGTGTTTTGTTGTTGTGGTTTTTTGCCATCGCTTTCACCACTGAGTTACTCCCTCCACTTCTCCCCACCTCCCCCATGCACCAGCAATGACGTCAAAATCGATTTCGGGCAGACACATTTTTATCAGAAATCCGATCAAATGCATGAATGAGACAAGACCGTTTAAAACGTTCAGTTTGGGATTGTTGTAACACTAAACTATTGGATGTCAGAACGTCGCCTGTTGTGATGACTTCTCACGATTGTGTCGTCGCCGTCATCGTCATCATCATCATCATCATCATCATCATCATCATCATCATCATCATCATCATCATCATCGTTGTTGTTGACATATCTTATATGTATCATCGTCGTCATTTTAGGCGGCGTCGTCATCATCATCATCATCATCATCATCATCATCATCATCATCATCATCATCATCGTCGTCGTCGTCGTCATCCAACTTGTGTAGATGTTTTGTGAAGCCGCGACGGCTCTTGGAAGATATCTTCTGGGCAGCCCTGGCGGCTGACCGGAATATGCTGGGAGACAGCTTCTGTGAGAAGTTAACGTCTAAACGATGTCTTCAATGTTTGATATATATATAGGCAACAACAACATCATCATAATCACCATCATCATCATCACCATTAACACCATCATCATAGTTTTGTGTATCATCATCGTCATTGTAGCCATCTTCATCGTCATCGTCGTCGTCATCGGCGTTCGTAGTCGTCGTTGTCATCGTGTTTTCAGCATCACCGTTATATTATAATTTTTATACTTGTTAATCTTGTTATGTGTGGCTGGAAACACATTTTTCAATAAAAAATCTTTAAACGAGTAAATGCCTTATGTCTTTTGACTAAGACTTCAATCATATCAGACAGTTTACTGAAGAACGTTGTCGGTGAAGAAAAGAACATTATCTTGTCGGGTCGTTGGGGGAACATGAGGGATGTTGCCACGGGAATTTTTTAAGTTGCCATTTCGGTCTGTCTGCTGCTTTTGTCAGGAGGCCTGACATGTCAAGCGTGGTCCATGTTTTGACGTCAACTTTCCAGCTCGAATGTTCCCTGTCTCTTTCAACTGTTTCTTGCATAATGAAGTTTTGCAAATATGTCCAAAGCCATCTTTCTCCCTCTTCGCAATGGCCACGAGGGGTTCTTGAGGGCCCGCAGGTGACGTGACCAGGTTTCTGACGTAGGCCATTCGTTGGTCTTGTGTTTGCACCAGGCGATATGCAGCTTTCTACGGTAGCTCTTGATTGCAAAGGCTTGTGTATACGTTTTTTCCAATTTTGCTCCTAAACTGACAAAGTCCTAAAAGAACACAGAAAGCTACAGAAAGGAGATCTTCACATTTAGCAATAAAGTTCGCTTGATAGGAATACGAAAAGTGCAACTTTCTTTGATCTGACGTTAAACAGTATGAACAATGCATCAATATTGTTTGATTTCGTACAATTTCACTTTTAAAAAAATCAAGCGAGGAATCTCGAGGGCTGTGCATGTGGAACGGTTCTTGTTTGTTTGTTTTGAAAGAAACTGCGGACTGTACAAGAACTGCCCAAAAAATTTGAAGCAACTGTTTCATATAGCGCAAATAAACGAGCTCAAATTGAAACTTCTCTCTCTCTCTCTCTCTTTCTCTCTCTCTCTCTCTCTCTCTCTCTCTCTCTCTCTCTCTCTCTCTCTCTCTCTCTCTGGAGCTCGAAGTGATTAATGTGCTACAAAATTATAAAATTCAAATGACTCACACTGGCCGCCATTTGCTTTAGACGAACCGAATAATCGCACGACATGCCTCTGCGTTTTAACTGTTGCAAACAGTAACTACAAGTTAGCTTACTTCCACATGACGCCATGTGTTAACCTCGGAAAAGAATGAGAGTGAATTTATTTTTAAAAACAAATGTGCAGCCTGAGCTTTGTCCTTTCACTTGAAATACAAAAAAATCGTGTCAGGCGCTCAGTGTTTCGTTCAGTTGTCTTCGGGCAATGCAGTTTGAAAGCAATCAAACGATATTCCGAGTGACAGCTGAACTGACTTGTACTGCACCACAGAACCTCTGGAAGCAGGAGTGGTGGGAGGAAGGAGAGGAAGGGTAAGGAAGAGGAAGTACTATAACCAACAACCTGGACGCACACCTGTGCGCACAGACACCGATGAAAACAATATCACATCGGCAAGGCCTGGTAGAATGATAATAATTGTTTAAAACAATTCAATTCAATTCAGCTAATCTTTACTACTTTCAAATGCATTATGTACAACCGTTTATGTAGCTTTTGAATAGATAAAAGCGTGCAAAGTAAACGACACATTTTAAAAAACGAACACTTTTTTTTAAAACTAACAATGACAAAAAATTATTTTCGAGATTTATTCTTTTTTTTTTTTAACCGTCACACACTTTATATATCTCTATCACACATGCATGCCATAATAAAAACATTAAACAAACTTCGTTATTAATAAATTCATTAAAATACATTGTCAAGAATACAGTAAATATTGCCCAACAAAGCATTAAAATGGTTAAAGTTACTTAAACTTCGCAATAGCAGCAAAGGGAAACAAATCTGCAAGCTGTCATAAATATCTTTGAAGAACTCGTTGCTCGCACCGTCCGCTATGCTTTGAACTTTAGAAGTGTAAACAAACAATTGTGGCCACTACAGTGTAAACAAATGAATTTGCCGTACTATTTTGACAAATGTTCTTTGTTTTTTGGATTTATCGGTGTGTTTTTGTCCGCCCGTTGAAGCAACACACATTGTGATTAAAAAAAAAAATAAAGATCTGTGACGCTAAAATGCGTGAACTGAGGCCGGGACCCTTTTAAATAATTCATTTGAGTTGTTTTGTTTTTTTAAGCATTCTTAACCACCGATGTCTCTTTGATGTGAACTTTGGAAATGGCTGGTCAATCCAGCGCGGGCGGTGCTGTGGCCGACTGGTTAGAGCGTTGGCTTGCGGATGTGAAGGTCCCGAGTTCGAGCCCAGGCCGGGGCATTGTGTTGTGTCCTTGGGAAAGACACTTTACTCCCGTTTCCTACTCCTTCGGATGAGAGTATAATCCGAGGTCTAGTCTGTGTCGCATGCATTCCATCATAACGGACTTTAAAGACCCTGACGCTCATGTCCTAGACGAGTGAGTGCCGGTGACAAGAACACACCCAGCAAGTACCTTGGGTAAAGCGCTTCACTTGGGGCTGCTGTACTTTCGATAATAAAAGTGCCCGAATTTCACCTCGGTGATAATAAAGTTGTTAAAATAAAATAAAAAATAAATCAATCCCATGTTTGCCATTTTCGGAAGGGGAGGGAGAGGTGCAAGTGCCTGAAACTCATCATTTTGCACTCGGGCATTTAAAATCATACCATAAAGAACTAATTCAACATTGAATGCATTACACCTCCTTCCCCCTCTCTCCACACACACACACCTCCTCCCTCCACCTCGGTCTGTACCCCACCCACTCCCACAAAATAGATGGCAGAGAATAATAGCTTGGTCCGGTTAATGTTCCAGTCTGCTTCCGGCTGTCATGCATAATAATGCTAATAATACTGGATGCTGTATAACATGCATGTAGTGCCCTGACCACTTCGGCATGCTGTAATACTGACAGTTATGTTTCGCCTACAATCCGATCCAAAGATTGGAAAACAAGCTACATCCTCACTAGAGCTCATAGCGTTTTACAACAAAGCAAATAAATAATAAAATAAAATAAAATAATGCAAACAGCAAAATATGAAATACCAAATCAGATTACACACACACACAATTGGTAAATATTATTTTCATCGCCGTTGAGCAAACCAAGCATTTAGTTACATTTCACAAGGTATCACAATCTCACGAAGGCAAGAACAATACTGGTGGAGAAGGTGGATGGTAACAGGGATTACACAGGTTGCATGTACGCCCTGTTATTCAACCTAAGCTGCACTGTAAACTGGGTTTGTATGGAAAGTTGAGGTCATTGATTCTAAACCTTGGGTTAGGCCGTACAGTAATGGACATTCGATCCGATTGATCTATTCATTTGTTGTGACTGCTTTATCTGATTTAAGGGAGCTAATAGGCTCCCTGCATGAGTCCGCAGTCTTATCTAAATAAGGTACTTAGTGTCTGCTGTTGTATTGCATGGGTTTTTTCATTGTCATCCTCGCTATCATATTGTCTCTGTTGTCATCGTCACTGTCTCGTTGTTGTTGTCATCATCAGCATCATCATCATTATAACTACCACCATTATCGTTCATTACCACCATTTTCACCATTAACACCGCCTTTATAAATCGCCATCGTCTCATCATCATCATCATCAGCAGCAGCAGCAGCTGCAGCAGCACCAACCACCATAACAAACGCAAATAGCTGCATTATCCTCATCATCATCATCATCACCATCATCACCATCATCATCGTCATCATCATCATCATCAACAACAACACAACAACAAGATAAAATTTATATTAAAATAAATTGTCTGGCACTATCTGCAATATGAACTATACTGTAGCTGGTGTGTTTTCAGGTGAAGACGAAAGTGAAGCTGGTGGCCATCTGTGTGATCACCGTCATCAGCGTCACGCCGGTCATCCTGCAGGTCATCCTCACGGACGCCCAGCTGCTCAAGTCAGGCTGCTACGTCCTGCCTGCAGTGGTCGACGTCACCGAAGCTATCTTCTTCGGCAGCTGCGCCATAAGCGTGACGTCACTTGTCATCGTCATCATTATGCTTCGACGTCACAGCCGTAAGGTGTCGGCCGGGAGTGAAGGCGACGCTGACCGCAAAGACCTCAAGGAGTGCCAGAAGGCTCGTGGCGGAATCCTCACCACCAAGATCTTCTCCGTCTCCGAGCACCTCAGTGACCTCAGCAAGGCCACGCTCTCTCCGCACACCGAAGGCACAACCGACGCCTCGCCCAAGACGTCCCATCATCACCCTTCCATCGAGGGGGAGAGGGACGAAAGCTGTTGCACGCGGACCTGCCTGAATGTTTCTTGTCTTCAATGGCTGCATTCAGCGGTTTTCCACGATGTGTATGAAGGAGACACGGTGGTGGTGGTACACAACTCCACAGACAGCTTCTCCGCGGCTGGTGCGGTGTATACGGCCTGCAAACCCTCTCTTGTCATGGCCCTATCCTGCCCCGACCATGACCTTCTGGCTCCGCCGCCACGCCGAAAATCTCACCGCGTGCACTATGACAGCTTTTCCAGCGTGACCACAGCCTCCTTGCAAAGTTCTGCCAGCAACATCGAAACCATCCATTCTGAGCAGAAAGGCAACCCAGCCTTGGCTGCCGCAGCGGACAAGAGAATCACCACGCAGATAGTCAGTAAGCGTGAAGCGCCACGCGGTTCCTCCAGGACGAACATCGCAAGACTTCAGGAGCCGGACCGCACACAAGTCAAATGTTCATTGACAGGCGAATCAGTTAACACAAGCCCCGTCAACCACACTGCAGGCTCAAAGGCGGGCAAAACAAAATTAAGTTTTGTAGTGGCAGGCACAGATGAAGTAAATACGACATACAAATCATCCGAGATGAGTCTCGTCAACTACGTGTCTTCAGAATCGACCGCCAGTGACGACGAGTTCAAAAACAACGAGGATATTAAGTCACCGGAAAGTGACAGTGATGAAGTGAATGTTCTTCACAGAACTTCCACCACAACGACAGACCTGAGTGTTTTGGAGAAAACGCGACCATCCCAGCAGAAGGACAAAAATGAACAGCTAAGTACTGCGTCGGACAGTACAAATGTTGTAGATGCGACAGAAGCATCGACGGAAGTCGACAGAGTTACTTCTGAAGAGCAAACGCTTTCGATAGATCTCAAGAACAGTAGTCACCACATTCCAGAAGTATCTAATAAATCTGAAAATAACACAACGAACACGGACGTTTTCTGCATGGAACGTAACGATTCAACGCTACGTGGAAATGAAAACAGCCAATGCCAGCCTATCTTTTTACACGTGTTGACAGAAGCATCCACACTAATAAACAATGACAGCGAGAATCAAAAAAGCAGCCTTGAGCGAGAGGCAAAGGGAAGTAAGCAAATGACCGGAAGTTTAAAAACTCCCACTTCCTTCTCCTCAACCCTGATCACCCCTCCGCCTCTCCTTATCACGCCTAGCAGCCCCACACCCGCACCCTCCCCTTCTCCCAACCCTACTTCGTCCTTCAGGTTCCATTCCGTTCGGTCGTCGACTTCCCTCTTCACCGACGTTGAGAACACCGAAGCCAGCATGGACAAAGATGGACGCTTACTTAACTTTCATCAAGGCGGTACAGGCAATGACAAAATTGCGCTAACGCTTGCGAACCAGTCTCTCCATACTAGCGAATCTGTCCTGGATTCGAACAATAGTGGTGGAGAAGATCACTGCAGTGAAGTCCAGGCAAGGTGCTTGAACGGCGGCGTGTGCGTCCTGTGGACCAACACGAACACTTGCGGCCATGTCAGCTTTCAGGCCGTGGGGCATAATTGTACGGCTGGTGAAAAAGGCCACCACCACAGCTCAGCAAGTCCCAGCGTGGAGAAAGAACCGAAACCACACGACACCAACAACCATTCAAGCACCAGCAGAGGAAGACTAAGGTAAAATATTATTCAGCATTATAAGAATTAGAACGAATAGACGCAGTTTCATTCAATAAGACTTGAAATATATGCTTTTGTCATTCAAAAAAAAACTTACCTTATTTAGTAAAATGAAATGAACTATTAGTATTGCTCAGTGTCCCCAATGTCACGTCACCCGAATGGGCTCGGCGACGTCAGCTCAAACAGCGAGTGATAGGATTCAGACTCAACTAAAATACTAACACAAATACCAGATGAACAATTACACTCTTTTATTCAACGCACAGACATTTTGTTTTTCCTGGGCAATCATTTTGATGTTAAATTTTGAGTTCCAAAAAGAGCATATGAGTCATATGGGCTTTGCCTTTCTAGTTGTTGTTGTTGTTGTGATATATATATTATTATATATATATATATATATATATAACTCTTTTATGATCATGCAATGTCGTGTAAAACTTTTGAAGAAACACAAACAAAAAAACTCACTATCACTTTAAGGCATATTTCTCTGCTATGTCATAAGGCTGTATAATTATATGTGTATATCACAGGCGCCCGAATTTGAAAGTGAGAGAGCGCATCTGTTTCTATAACATTTTATTTATCAGTATTGAGAGAGACGCGGTCTGTAGAGAAACACTGTCTCATATTCAGGTACCGGAGCCTATGTTGAATACTGATAGTTGGTAAACTGATAAGGGGATAATTAAAGCCAACGTGGGCTTCCTTGGAAATCGTGTCCTTGTAAGGCATCATATGTCTACTTAGAATAGTCATCGATAACACGTGCATCGGGATAATGCGTCTAACAGCTAGCGTCTATTAATCCTGAAAATAGCAAGAAATCAGAACATCGTCGTGTGAGTTTGTGTGTGTGTGTGTGTGGGTGGGTGTGTGCGTGTGTGTTTAGGTGTGTGCGTGAAAGAGAATCTGGGTGCCTCTGCGTCTTTTTCAGAAGTACAATCTGATTGAGTTCATATCTGTGGAACATATTGATACAAAATGCCTAGTAAGTTTTGAAACTGGCTCTGTATGTTATCCCATATCCATTTCCTCGAGACCAGTTCATCAATTTTAAGTTCTATAAGAAGTATTAATTAACAAGATGGTAAGCCATACAAAAATGTATATCCAGACACCTACCCTCAGATCTACACATAGCGTTGTGTTCTGGTCAGTTTTGTTCGCAGGCACACAAGCACACACACACACACACACCCACACACACATACGTTCAAAACTATAATAGTGGGTTTATGTTCAAAACAAGGCAAACTGGGTTCCATCCTTTCCCTTCATTACAGACCATTCCTATTCACTCAACGGATACAATAGCCTCTGTTAATGTTATCTGTCACAACCGTTTTCATTTTTGACAAAAACAAAAGGAGAAATTGCGCTATGAAATAGTGGGTTCATTTGATACCAGTGGGTTTTTACACATGCATATTGGACATCTGGGTTTCTGTGGAAAAACTGGGTTTATCACACACACGGACACAACCAAAACGTATAAATGGCCAAGGTTGCATTTGCAAGATTTTCAGTACGTGAGTGCAGTACACTGACACTTTTAGTTTAATTCAACTAATGAAACAACTTTTACTATTGCTCAGAATTTCCTCTGATTTTGTTTTTATAATTTCAATTACAATATTTTCAGTTGATATATAGGCTACTGTATAGAATTAGAGCTGTTATTGAAGGATAGACTTTTGCCATTTACTTTAAGAACTGGGCGGTAGCTCAGTGGTTAAAGCATTGAACTGAGAACCGAAAGGTCTGAGGTTGTTACAGTGTACCTCTGGATAGGTCAGTGCATAACCCTCTTTTTCTCCCCATAGCCCAAAAAATAAATTATTAGCTGGTGTCAGTAAAAATCGAAAGGAAAAATTCGGCATTAAGCAAACATTTTTGTCATATTTACTTTGCTTACATTTACTTTGTATTGTATGGTTTTAAAGTTTTTTTAATTTGAATCCAGACTGGAAGATCTGCAAAAAAAAGATATCTTGTCGTTCTCAAATGTTAACTGTGGATAATTTTTTCATGTTCAATTTATTACTTTACTTCCAGATTTAAATCAAATCATTGAAGAAAAGGCAAGAAGGAGAAAGAAGAAAAAGTATGAGGAGTATGAAGAAGAATTAATAGAAAGAATGAGGAGAAGCGTGGAGAAAAAGCATAAAATCTCCAGAGGAAAAGAAAGAATGAGAAGGGTGGAAAAGTATACAAATCTTCATTGGAAAAGAAGAGGAATGGAAAAATAAAAAAGCAGAGAATTGGTAATGTAAAACAAACATATGAACAACATAACACAGACATAATTTGTTAACATTTTTATTTTGAAAGTGTCTAGTAGAGCATAATTTCATTTAGTTAAGTTTTACATAAATTGTTTATGGTTTCCCGTTACGTTAATATATTCTGAATAAGGATCAATTGAGTGCAACCACTTATAATTCGTTTTTTTTCCAGCACCTCAAAGGTATAATAAAACCATGTGAAGAGCAGAATATTATTATATAGTCATTAGTCTTGACATTGCTTTTTGATGAACAAGAACCCCGAGAATAACATACAAATATAATTTGGTACTTTGCCAGATTAATCCACGCTTTCTCTTAAGTTTAAGACAGAAATCTACTACATAACAAAACGGGCCTAAAAACTAGTCTACACAATACAGAGCAGTAAATTTCCATTACTTAATGACAAGTAGCACCTCAAAAAGCTTTGAACATGATGAACACCATCAATCACTGGAAAGGCAAGTCCATATGACTCACATGCTCCTTATGGAACTCCCAATAAATAACACAAAAATGAGATGCCAGAAAAAAAAAGTTAAATGATTGAAACGGTGGGTTTAAAATGCAAAGTAATACAAGCTTTGATATTTCGATGCTCTTGACCTTGACCTCCAGCTATAAATGCACTCATGTACGATAAAATAAACTACAGCAAAAGATTTTATTATTTTGGACATCTCCAATGACCTTCACCTTGGAGCAAGGTTGACAAAATATGCATGTGCGTCTCATTGATACCTATCATGCATCAAACAATCTGAAGTTTAGTTAATATTAATAACTTAGGATTAACAAGAAATTTTGTGGAAATTGACATAGCTTGACTAACATTTGTTGAACCTGTGACCTTGACCTTGAAGTGTAGTCATTCAATCACTGATAATTTTCGAGGTCTCGTGTAATTAGCCACTTTAAAGTTTTGCACAGATGGAAGGCAGACAGACAGACAACATTAACTGAAGGTCCCGGGTTCAAGCCCTGGCCGGGCCATTGTGTTGTGTCCCTGGGAAAGACACTTTACTCCTGTTTTCCTTCTCCTTCGGATGAGAGTATAAACCGAGGTCTAGTCTGTGTCGCATGCATTCCATCATAACGGACTTTAAAGATCCTGACGCTCATGTCCTAGACGGGTGAGTGCCGGTAACAAGAACACACCCAGCATGCACTTGGTCCTTCTCCTCCATCCCTGGCTGCCCAGGATTGTGCTCAGTTGTCCGGGCGTCAGACCATGCGCCCAAAGGCGGCGGGTGGCGTCTCGGGCGGTTTGAGTTAGATCCTGTATCGGCCAGCGCCTTGATCCTTAGGCTAAGGCGCCATACAAATGACGAACATTATTATTATTATTTAAACATGCAATTTTTTACTATTTAGGACTCATCTTGAATAGATTTGCAAACAAATTTGAATATATATTCTATATATCTAAACGATTCATGGCACTTGGTTCACACCCTGGAGAACGGGGTAGCACTGATGGCAGCAACAAAGCTGATGATGGGGATGTTGTATGCATTTCGGTCTGCTGGCTTTGATGCCCTTTTCTAGCTTGTTTCTTGACTGAACCTTCCGATGAATTAGAGTCTTTAGAATCCTCATGCTGCTCTTCAGCCCTCCTGCGAACAAGTAGCAGCATCAGAACACAGGGTTTAAACAACAGAACAAATTCAGCGGCATAAGAACATTTTCAAACCAAGGTATGAGGATGGTCAATGGGTGGGGTGGTGGGCCTGGGGTGGGAGAAGGGAATGGAAGTTGAAAAGAGTAGAGGCTTGAACTGGCTCAACTACAAAAAGGGATTGACTGACAATACTGTCTACTGATTCATCAATGAAATATTATATTCTGGACTTTAATTTTCTTGTACATGAATGTACTACTCACCCTCTTTAAAGTGTAAAAGAAACAAGCAAAACACATTTAAAGTTTAGGGGGTAGAGGTTGGGGAAAAAAGGGCACAAAAGCTCGGAGGAAGTGGGACAGCATTTTTTCCCACTAACCACTTCGACACACTAGCTACTAGCAACCAAGTTATAAAATAGTTATAGAAACTCTTATGCTTACTAGCTACTCAGTAAATAATAATAAATAATAATACAGGATGCTATGTACGCGCCTTTCCCCAAGGCTCAAAGCGCGGCGATCTATACCAACATACACGCTCACCTGTCTCATTTACCCTCTCACACACCAAATACACATACATCACTCAAACAGGTGGTGTAAAGGCAGGGAGATCGCTATTAGAAGACGGAAGAAAATCGAATTTTTTATTTTTGAAATTTTTATATTGACTGCATCCTGTACCATTATTGAAGGGAGGGAGGAAACCGGAGTGCCCGGAGAAAATCCTCGGTGACCTCAATAGTCTCGTACCTAAGTCACATACGTTCGCCCCTTGCGGGAATCGAACCCGCGACCTTCGGCATAGGAAACCGGCGACTTATCAACTGCGCCACGAGGCCACCCCATGAAAGCACAAGTACAAAGGTTCCTCAACATGCCTGCTTTTTAAAATCCAAAGCATACCTATATAACCTGAAAAGCCCAGAGCGAATTGTGTACATTATAATAATGTAATCTGCATTTCATGTGCCCCATTAACAACTGTAAAATTGAGCTAAAACTTTGATCTTATTCAACAAGGATGTCTAGCTCTGCCATGTACACTAATGTTCCCCCCCATTCTCCTCCCTCATCCAAGCTCTCCTCACCCCCCCCCCTTTGCAATGTAGAAACAATATACCACCAACACCTTGTGTTAGCAGGTCACAGTTTGATCTGAGGCGTGGAGCTGCCAGTTGTTAACTGCTTTGCTGTGGCACCGATTATATACAGCAATCAATGAGTGTTTTTTTCAAAGCGAACAACAATATTATAAAATTCAATAAGTACTGACACACACCAGCTGTCACCTGATGAGTACAATGAAGGCGATGAAGATGTTGATGGTGATGGAGTGGGACGTCTTCCTTCCAAACGCCTCCTGGGTCGTCGTCGGACTACAGCGACTTCTCCGCAACCGGATAAACTCGAGGCATAACAGGATGTTCTGGGAAAAAAAGGAATAACAGAATTTATTAAAATAATTATGCTTACTCAGAATTACAGCTAACAATTTGGGAAATGGAGTAGATGCAGATCTGAAAATGGTGCTCTAGCTATTAATGTGGACCCCACTGCAACAACGAGACAAATGACAGGGGTCTGAGATTGTTGGAGTTTGCCAGATACAACAATTTGATACTGGCAAACACGCTTGGTCTCCACAAAAAATCCAAATGTTAAGCAGTTTAATGCATCAATCAGTTTTCACATATTCTATTTCCCTTCATCCAAGGAAAACAGACAGGTGAACCATAAACCAAAAGCTATAACTTATGTAGGTAACGGCAGCCAGAATTTTGTATTTTACTGTTTGTTGCAACATGTGGTTTTTTTTAATTACATCAGAACACAAGGAAAATACAGAAAAATAAAAGTTGCAGTATAATAAACGGTACACGTTAAAAGCTTATTGTTTTTTATTCTGATAACATTGCATTTTGCCTACTAAAATTGTTATTCTGCAAAAATATTTTTAAACATTTATTTAGTCAATCTACATATGAATAAAATAACACATCAATACCTCCTGTTACACTCAGTTTGATGTTGGTGTTTTCTATCAGTATCTGATTCAGCCCCGATGCTTGAATTCCTGATAGTTGTGTAACTCAGATTCGTTTATTCACACAGCCCGTCCAAACAGCATACAAATCACAAAGTCGACGTATGAAGTTTTCCACTTTTATTCAGCATACATCAACAACTGCATACAATTCTCAATTCAACTCAACTTTCACAGCAACTTTCCAAATCACTATCAACAACTTTACTTTACTTTTTCAACAGCGACTCGGCTCACGATTAAATAACCTCTCTCTTTTCTGGAACGATTTGGTACGTGGTAGAAATGACGCACTGCCACCAATCGAACTAAAGATCGTCATCACTGACTTACGTCATTCACATTTTCTCTACTTCCGGGAACATTCACGACCTTCGATATCCATCCGGAAATTTCTATCAAGAGTAAACACGCATATCCAGAAGATTCTCAAATAATATCGACTAACGCAAATTATCAACGTTATACAAAGCCTCTCCTAACAACAATGCAAACTCGAATCAAAGGTAAATGAACTCCATCATTGAATACTTTGCAAAACGAAACGATTAGATCTATCGTACATGCTTCAGCCATACTATCCTTTGTGTTTCAACGTAACATAACCCCCCACTCAAGAAGAAATTTACCTAATTTCTTTCAACAACGTTGAAACGTAATGCACAAACAAAGTCCACAATTGAAACTAATTTAAGACTTTCTGAATACTGTAATTGCGCTCAGCTTATCTACACAGAGTCAATGGTTTTCATCTTCGAATCTGCCTGGATATTGTCAATGTACACAGTTCATTCACACAGAGTCAAAGTTTCTCATCTGCAAGTCTTTCTGGATACTGTCAATGTTCACAGATCATTTACCCAGTCAACGTTTTTCATTTTCAAGTCTGTCATTACCAATATTCTTAGTTCATCCACACAGTCAATGTTCTTTCATCCGCAAGGAAACGACGCCCTCGTCAGTTGCGGTCGTCATCGGCCCAGGGTCAAAGACGATGATCACGTGGGCTTCCCTGGGATCAGTGCATCCTCCATTGTCTTCTTCTTCCATCGAACGTCCGACGCAGTCGACGTTGTCAGCTCTCAGAATGCATTCGCCGGGTCTCACGGTCAGGTTGGCTTCTGCGGGATGGTGGAACAGCTCCCTCAAGGTCTGGGTGTGGACTTCATGTTCGACCAAAGTCGTAGAGCCTGGGACATCACTGAAGCTATGGGGAAATTCGCCCATAAGGTCCTTGAGCTCCAACTTTTGACCTTCCGTCAAGCTCGGTCCTAGCTTAACATCATCGATGCCTTCTCTGCTGTGGAAGTCTCCCAGTTCCAACAGTTCTTCGCTGTCAAAGCTGTCGTCGGTCACAGCTGCTGTGGCTGCGTGCACAGTCTCTGATGGCCTTTCCACGTACAGCTTAAGGAGGTTGGCGTGGTATATCTTGGAATGCTGGCCGACCTTCACCTTGTAGTCGTTGATTCCCACCACGGTCTCCACTTCGTACGGGCCTTTCCACTGCATCAGCAACTTATTGTGATCGGTAGGTAGCAGCACCAGTACTTTGTTGCCAGGTTTGAACTTCCTGTTCACAGCCCTACGGTCATAGTAGTGCTTTCCACAGTCTTGGGACTTCTTCAGGTTTTCTCTGGCTATCTCGAGAGTCTGCTCCAGCTTCTCCCGTAGCTCAAACACGTACTGGTAGCTGTTCTTCACCTCTGGGGTGTCTACTTCTTTCGTCCACAGTTCTTTTAGGATGTGCATCGGCCCTCGGATGGTTCTTCCGTACAGCAGCTCGAACGGAGAAAAGCCGGTGGACTCCTGCGGTACTTCTCTGTAGGCGAAAAGTAAGGCGTTGATGTAGCGATGCCATTGTCTGGGCTGCTCGCTGCACAGTTTCTTCAGGGTGGACTTCAGCGTAGCATTGAATTTCTCGACAAGCCCGTTGCACATCGGATGGTAGGGTGTCGTAGTCAAATGCCGGATGCTCAGCAGTCTGTTGACCTCCTTCATGCAGTCAGAGACGAACTGCGTCCCGAGGTCTGTCAGAATTTCTTCAGGCACTCCAAGCCTACTGAACATGTCCACCAGTGCCTCTGCTACAGTTTCAGTGTCAATCTTCTTCAGTGGCACTGCTTCTGGGTACCGAGTCGCATAGTCCACTAAAGTCAGTACCCATCGATGACCTTCTTCACTCGGAGGTCTTATTTCGCCGATTAAGTCTAAGGCCACCCTCTTGAAAGGTCGGTCGATCAGAGGCATCCTCTGCATAGGCACTTTCGGGACCCTTCCTCGAGGTATGGTCTTCTGGCAAATGTCACATGATCGGCAGAATCGGCTGACGTCCGCATGAAGTCCTGGCCAGTAGAACACCGCCTGGATTCTATCCGACGTCTTCTTGATACCCAGGTGACCTCCCATGATTGAGTCATGCGCTACTTCCATCACCTGGCGCCTTAGGGGTAACGGTACCAAGACTTGACGCAGTGTTTTCCCTCCGTTGACCCTCGGGTGCTGGAAGATTCGGTACAGGATCTTGGCCTTCACCTCAAAATAGACCGTACCACTGCCTTTGGTCACGTGGTCTTGGCGGTTCCTGTACTTGTTTAAAGTGCTATCAGCTTCCTGGAGCTGGATCAGCTTATCTCTGTCCACGATGGCAGCTTTGGAGTTGTCGGCGACCTTCAGTGGCGTAGACATCTTGTCTCTCTTGGCCTGGGCCCTGGTAGTAACAGCACCGACGATCTCTGGTCGGCAGGGCTGAGCCGGAGTAACCACATTGTCCCGTAGCAGCTCTGTAAGGTCTCCATCGGGAAACGGCAATGGATCCTCCTCCACAACTTCGACGTGTTGGGTTGAGGCAGGACTCCACTCTGGATCGGGGTCGTCGGGTCGTCTCGCGCCGTCGATATTCCCGATCATCAAATCATACAGCGGCTTCTTCAGGCAAACCGCTTCGACTTCGCCTATGTAGAAAGGGGTGTTGACATGAATCTTCGCAACTGGCGCTCTCACACATTTGCTGTCGGCCATAAGTGTCCATTTTGAATCGCCAGTGAACTGTTCTTTAGCGATTAGGTCTTCTCTGACGATGACCCCACTGCAGCCAGAGTCTCTTAAAACAGTCACTTCATGATTTCCGACGCGTCCCTTTGAAACAGGCATGTTCTGGACGGTCACAGCTGCGCTGGCGACGACGGGGATGGATTTTCCGTTGGCAAGAAGAAGTTGGCCATCGGTCATGCACTCTTGCACGTCCGCAGGGGTAGCTGTGCGTTCGGTCTCACTCGGAAGAATGACGCTCCCGCCGCACACCTGATGGTCAGATCTACTGGTTTGCCGTTGATTGGAAAACCGCCTCTGCCGGTTGCCCGCCGCTGCGTTGTCCGTACTGCTCCGCTGTCCGCTATTTTTGTTTTGAGGACAGTTAGAAGCTCTGTGGTCTGTAGCGTTGCAGGTGAAACAGCCCCTTGAATGCCCTTCCCTGGGAGGAGGCGTGGAGTCTGTCTGTCTCTGGCTCGTCTGGCTTCCCTGGATCTGGTTCACATGGTTTCCAGTCTTCTGAAAATGTTTCGTCGCGCCGGGTGGCCCCAGGGTTTTCCCATGAGCGATAAGATATCTTTCCGCAGCCTCAGTCACATCTTTAAGCGTCTGCAGCTTTTGTTCTTCTAAGTGGGTCGCTAGGTCCTTGTGACAGGCATTGAGAAATTGTTCCTTCACGATCAGGTCATGGAGACTGTCGTAAGACTTCGTTTCGCCTGATAACTCCACCCACTTGTGTAGATATGACGACAGGCGCTCCACAAACTGCTTTGGCGTCTCGCCTGACTTAGGCCGGCATTCACGGAAGCGTTTACGGTAGCCCTTCTCTGTAAAGTTGTAGCACTGCAATAGGGCCTCTTTCAAGACGTCGTAGTCTTTAGCGTCATCGTCCGACAATCTGGTGTAGACGTCGAGTGCTTCTCCCGTCAGAAGTGCACTTAGTCGAATCGCCCAGTCTTGAGGTTGCCAGTTAGAGCTTTTGGCAAACCTTTCAAATCTCGCCAAATAACTGTCGATCTGGTCCTTCCCGTCGACGAAAGCTGGCAATTTTGGAGCCATGTGGTCGCTGACGACTTGTGGCGCATGCTGATTGTTTTGGATACGCGCCAACTCCAGCTGGTACTGACGCTCAGCCTCTAATTGTCTCTCGTCCATCTCTCTTTCTTCTCGGCGACGCTGCGCTTCGAACTCTCTTTCTTCTCGACGTCGTTGCTCTTCTTTTTCTTGACGCCGCTCTTCTAGTTCTCTTTCTTCACGGCGACGCTGCTCTTCTAGTTCTCTTTCTTCACGGCGACGCTGCTCTTCTAGTTCTCGTTCTTGTATTCTCTCCTGGGACTTGACGTACTCCGTCAACTGTTTCCCTTTTAGATTCAGTTGAATCCCTTTCTGCCAGAAGTCAGCCATCTTGATGCTTCTGGAAAGTTCTGGAAAGTTCTTTTCTGGAAAGTTCTTTTTCTAGAAAGTTCTTGACTGTGCTGCACCCTTCTAGACTGTTCTAGAACAGCACGCTTTCTGCAGTAGCGCTGATGCTTGTCACTAGTCGCCTTCGCTGACGCAGGCCCCGCTGTCCTCGTCGTATGCGACGCTGCACCACGCTGGTGTTGATGTATACGCTCCTGTGCTGAAGTAGACGCGACGTCCGCTCGCCGCTCTCTGTAACACTGGCGATGTAGCTCCGAGACTGTCCCTCGACGTAGTCCTGCGGCAGCTACGTAGTCCCGCTCTGTTGTTCGCTCACGAAGCAACTCTTCGGCGACTACACGCCCTTGCAGTCAACCCGAACCTATCGGTGATGTAGTCCCAGTATGTTGGCCCCTCTCGACGCAACTCGTTGGCGGCTACCCTCGATGACTGCCTCTCGTAACGTTGACTCGCTTGTTGTAGCAGTTGAACCCTTGGCTATGGCGTGAATCGCGGCTTGACCCCCAAAATGTTACACTCAGTTTGATGTTGGTGTTTTCTATCAGTATCTGATTCAGCCCCGATGCTTGAATTCCTGATAGTTGTGTAACTCAGATTCGTTTATTCACACAGCCCGTCCAAACAGCATACAAATCACAAAGTCGACGTATGAAGTTTTCCACTTTTATTCAGCATACATCAACAACTGCATACAATTCTCAATTCAACTCAACTTTCACAGCAACTTTCCAAATCACTATCAACAACTTTACTTTACTTTTTCAACAGCGACTCGGCTCACGATTAAATAACCTCTCTCTTTTCTGGAACGATTTGGTACGTGGTAGAAATGACGCACTGCCACCAATCGAACTAAAGATCGTCATCACTGACTTACGTCATTCACATTTTCTCTACTTCCGGGAACATTCACGACCTTCGATATCCATCCGGAAATTTCTATCAAGAGTAAACACGCATATCCAGAAGATTCTCAAATAATATCGACTAACGCAAATTATCAACGTTATACAAAGCCTCTCCTAACAACAATGCAAACTCGAATCAAAGGTAAATGAACTCCATCATTGAATACTTTGCAAAACGAAACGATTAGATCTATCGTACATGCTTCAGCCATACTATCCTTTGTGTTTCAACGTAACACCTCCCTTATTTACTTCTTGTACTATCTTCACTGACCGTATTTTTTGTAAATGAGAAAAAATGCAAGTTTTGAAAACCCCAGTGTGAACAAAGGAGACATACATTTCTCATGGTAACTGTTTCAATGTTCAAGAGACTTCACAAGACTCTTCATTAATATCAGATACAAGGACGCTTAAAATGCAGCAAATTTATTTTTGTGTTCTTCAAAAAGTAACAAACAAAAATGCAGACCCTGTGTTGATAATCGACCACAACATCCACACGAAAATTGATATGATTTTAAAAGTACAAAAGCACACCGAAAAAGCTTGAAATTTTAACAAGGGAACATTTTAAAGCCACATCTTAGAAGCACAAAATATAGATTAAAGAACAATTTACAGAGACAGAAGGACAAAATACAACTGAATAAAACGAAAAAACACGTACCTCCATCTTGCAAGCCGGCACGTAGCGTGTGGCGTTCCGAGTTACTTCCCCTGACAGTGCGTGTATTCGACTGGTTGACCAGCGGGGCCAGGGCTGTCTTAGATACTAGCCATCGCATTACGGAAGTGACGTTGCGTATCTAAAAATAAGTTTTCGCGGAAACCCCTTCGATACACAAAAATCAAGGGAGGTAATTCATTCCGTTCGCCCTTAGAGACTGTAAACAAACACACCCTGTAGAGAGAGCTAAAATATAAGACAAACACAAAAAAGAGGAAAATGAAGTTGTAAAAAAAAAAGATGCTGTATGAAATGGAGAGTATAATATAAGTCTGCTGTATAAAATGGAGAGTATAATATAAGTCTACTGTATAAAATGGTGAGTATAAAGTAAGTCTACTGTATGAAATGGTGAGTATAATATAAGTCTACTGTATGAAATGGTGAGGATAATATAAATCTACTGTATGAAATGGAGAGTATAATATAAGTCTACTGTATGAAATGGTGAGTATAATATAAGTCTACTGTACGAAATGGAGAGTATAATATAAGTCTGCTGTATGAAATAGTGAGTATAATATAAGTCTGCTGTATAACATGGTGAGTATAAAGTCTACTGTACGAAATGGAGAGTATAATTTAGGTCTAATGTATAAAATGGAATGTATAATATAAGTCTACTGTATAAAAATACATATAAATCTACTGTATGAAATGGAGTCTTCTGTATGAAATGAAATGAAAGCCTTCTGTATGAAATGGAGAGTATAATATAAAAGTATACTGTATGAAATGGAGAGTATACTAAAAGTGTACTGTATAAAATGGTGAGTATAATATAAGTCTTCTGTATAAAATGGAGAGAATAATATAAGTCTACTGTATGAAATAGTATAATATAAGTCTACTGTATGAAATATAGAGTATAATATAAGTCTGCTGTATGAAATGGTAAGTATAATCTAAGTCTACTGTATGAAATGGAGAGTATAATATAAATCTGCTGTATGAAATGGTGAGTATAAAATAAGTCTACTGTATTAAATGGAGAGTATAATATACTTCTACTGTATGAAATTGAGAGTATAATAAAAGTGTGCTGTAGGAAATGGTGAGTATAAAATAAGTCTACTGTATGAAATGGAGAGTATAATATAAGTCTACTTTATGAAATGGAGAGTATAATAAAAGTGTGTTGTATGAAATGGTGAGTATAAAGTAAGTCTACTGTATGAAATGCAGAGTATAATAAAAGTGTGCTGTATGAAATGGTGAGTATAAAATAAGTCTACTGTATGAAATGCAGAGTATAATAAAAGTGTGCTGTATGAAATGGTCAGTATAATATGTCTACTGTATGAAATGGAGAGTATAATATAAATCGGCTGTATGAAATGGTGAGTATAATATAAGTCTACTGTATGAAATGCAGAGTATAATAAAAGTGTGCTGTATGAAATGGTCAGTATAATATGTCTACTGTATGAAATAGAGAGTATAATAAAAGTGTGCTGTATGAAATGGTGAGTATAAAATAAGTCTGCTGTACGAAATGGTGAGTATAATAAAAGTGTACTGTATGAAATGGAGAGTATAATAAAAGTGTGCCGTATGAAATGGTGAGTATAATAAAAGTCTACTGTATGAATGGAGAGTATAATAAAAGTGCGCTTTATGAACTGGTGAGTATAAAATAAATCTGCTGTATGAAATGGTGAGTATAATAAAAGTCTACTGTATGAAATGGAGAGTATAAAACCAGTTTGCTGTATGAAATGGTGAGTATAATAAAAGTCTACTGTATGAAATGGAGAGTATAAAACCAGTTTGCTGTATGAAATGGTGAGTATAATAAAAGTCTTCTGTATGAAATGGAGAGTATAAAACCAGTTTGCTGTATGAAATGGTGAGTATAATAAAAGTCTACTGTATGAAATGGAGAGTATAAAACCAGTTTGCTGTATGAAATGGCGAGTATAATAAAAGTCTACTGTATGAAATGGAGAGTATAAAACCAGTTTGCTGTATGAAATGGTGAGTATAATAAAAGTCTACTGTATGAAATGGAGAGTATAAAACCCGTTTGCTGTATTAAATGGTGAGTATAAAATAAGTCTGCTGTATGAAATGGTGAGTATAATATAATTCTACTGTATGAAATGGAGAGTATAATAAAAGTGTTCTGTATGAAATGGTCAATATAATATAATTCTACTGTATGAAATGGAGAGTATAATAAAAGTGTGTTGTATGAAATGGTGATTATAAAATAAGTCTGCTGTATTACATTACATTACATTATTATTGCTTTAGGTCCAGCGGACTCTTCCGAGCCAAATCAGGACCAGACCACCCCTGATCCACATAAAAGATCTGCTGAAACAACCCTAGTGGTAAAACCGAAAGCTCTCCACCAGCCAGTCACTTTACAATAAAGATGCAGGGGACGGCTGAGGCTTCACTCCAACTTATCGAACCCCTGTTTACAAAAACAAAATAGAATACAAACATCATTATAAATTATCAACAAAACACATACATATAAAATGCCTACATTGCTAAATAATAACATCATAGGAAGCCCTAGTGACCACCTAGCAGAAAGCGTCCAATATTCCCAAGCTGATCCAACAGACCTCATACACAAATAAGGAGTCTTGTCCTGGAAGAGTTTTCAAGAAAAATGGTAGGAGACTGGTCTAGCAAAGAAGACGATAGTATAGCAGATTGATAGAACAGAGCAGGAATGAGAAAGAGCAAATGAGAAAGACAGCGACAGTGGGAATTTAAAGCACTAAATTTCCAGAAAGTGGGGATACTATTTATACTGAAACCTCCGGCACCTCAACGGGGGTAGTCTGCTGTATGAAATGGTGAGTATAATATAAGTCTACTGTATGAAATAGAGTACAATAAAAGTGTGCTGTATGAAATGGAGAGTATAACATATGTCTACTCTATGAAATGGAGAATATAATAAAAGTGTGCTGTATGAAATGGTCAGTATAATATAAGTCTACTGTATGAAATGGAGAGTATAATAAAAGTGTGCTGTATGAAATGGTGAGTATAAAATAAGTCTGCTGTATGAAATGGTGAGTATAATAAAAGTCTACTGTATGAAATGGAGAGTATAATAAAAGTGTGCCGTATGAAATGGTGAGTATAATAAATGTCTACTGTATGAAATGGAGAGTATAATAAAAGTGTGCTGTATGAACTGGAGAGTATAAAATAAGTCTGCTGTATGAAATGGTGAGTATAATAAAAGTACTGTATGAAATGGAGAGTATAATAACAGTTTGCTGTATGAAATGGGAGTATAAAATAAGTCTGCTGTATGAAATGGTGAGTGTAATATAATTCTACTGTATGAAATGGAGAGTATAATAAAAGTGTTCTGTATGAAATGGTCAATATAATATAAGTCTACTGTATGAAACCACAACAAGCAAAGTGATCTGTTGCATTTGTAGCCGGTGGTCACATTGGCCAGATCACCGTCTCATGTAACTGACTTAACTTAAGTTCACCATTTTATGTAACAGACCTATATTATGCTCAAGATCTCATGTTACACATTTATTCTGTTTCCCATCTCATATAACAGCCATATATTATGCTCACTGTCTGATGGAATTAGACTTGTATTATGTTCACCATTCTCTGTAGCAGACCAATTTTTATGCTCACACATCATGTATCAGACTGGTATTGTACTCGCCATATACATATCATGTAGCAGACCTATAGGCTATAGTGTGCTCACCATCTCATGTAACATACTTATTTTATGTATGCCATCTCATGTAACAGACCCTAGGCCTACAATATGCTCACCATCTCATGTAACAGGCTTATTCTATGTTCCACATTTTACATAACAAACCGTCTGCCTTCTCTCTAAGCAGGTGACCGAGGCTAAAAAGTCTGGAAAAAATCAACAAGTCTATGTAGACTAGAGGGAAAATCAAAAAAAAAAGACAACCTTCCTCAACCTATCCTCAATGCAGCCCATCTACAGTTGAGACTGAATAGTGATCATGTACGGCCATACGGCTGTCGTTATTCTGCGTTCACTCTGGCATTGAGAAGCTGCATATGTAACAGGCCAACAAGTCGTAAAAAAAATCAACAAGTCTATGTAGACTAGAGAGAAACATCGGAAAATAATAGACAACCTCCCTCAGCATATCCTCAATGCAGCCCATCTACAGTTGAGACTGATTTGTGACCGTGTACGGCCATATGGCTGTTGTGGTAGCACGACCTTCTGAGTAATATATAAATGGATTAAATAAAGTTGTAATATTTAATGATCAGGGTTTTTGACGGCCCTTGAGCTAATTTTAAATAAATGCCTAATATTAGATATATTACTTTTAATTTTAACTGGATTTTATTATTTTATTATCCTGAGTTGTGTTAAATGGATACAATTGATTAGAACCCCTCTGGATAATTATAGGATATTTCTAGTTAGACTGGATGGTTATTAGGTTGGAAAGAATGAGACCATCATTCCACCATGATTCCGTTGATGATTAATTAGAGGCAAATTGTGCCTCCCTGAGTTAATGTTTAAATGGCTAGAAATATTGCTATTGCTATTAAATAATTAAACTGTGGTTTTATTAAGTATATTCTCTTTGGAGAACTGTTAATTATTTAAACAACCCAGAGTCTCTCCTTGTCAGACTTGACTGCAGCAGGGTCAGATTTCTGACCTGCTGCTTGGCCTTGTATCCTATTATATACTTTTTTAAATTAAAAGAGGGAAAAAGGGAAAGAAAAAACCTTTTTAACCCTTTTAGAAAGAAAGGGAAATAAAGGAGAGAAAAAGGAATACTTCTTAATACCGATTTTTATAATTGCACTTGTCCTCATTGGAGTATTGTTCTTAATTAGTTTGCTAAACGGTAAAAGTGTTTTAGCTACCCTCTAGTGGGATACCAACTTGGTAATTTTAATCCTTATCTAGATCTTTTATCATTTTAATTTTATGATAACGCCTTGATCCCCCTGGACTAAACCCAGAGCTGTTATGGCCCGGCCTTAGGGGCTATTAAATCAGGATATTTTAACCAGAGAATTTATTTTTTCTTTTATTGTTCATAGGGCCGCTTGGTTTTGGCTTTTTGTTGGGTTGGTTTTTGTGTTGATTAATTGACCACATTATTGTGGCTAATAGTCTTGGTTGAGTTGATATTTATAATTTTTTCATTAATTTATTTTATTGAAAATCTTTCCTAAATTATCATTCCCTTTTTAAATCCTTTTAAAATAAATGTTAAACATTTTTAGCATCTTACTCATTTTATTTTGCACCTCCTCTGTCCAGACATGGGAAAGATTGGTATTTGGTCTTTTCTTTGACGTTCTAATGGGGTTTATTGACCCCCGTTTTTATTGTCCTTAACATATTTTATTATAGGACATAAAGCTCGCTTAGTCTGTAATATTTAACACTATTTATAATTTGTTTATGATCCTTTCTGGCTTTTAATTTTCTTCTCTCTCTTTCTTTCTCTCTGCCTGTCTCTAATCCATAAATGATTGTGAAAGAAAATTATAATAACAAAACCAGCAATATTAAATAATTATTTAAATTATTATTATATATATTATTATTTAATTATGCTATTATTATTATTATTATTATTATTATTATTATTATTATGCTTTTTTAATTTTCCTGTGTGGCACGCTTACAAGCAGGCTTATAGTATAGTCACCATTGCATACAGCAGACTTGTATTATACTCTCCATTTCATACAGTAGACTTATATTATAATTACCATTTCATACAGTAGGCTTATATTATACTCACCATTTCACACAGCACACATTTACTATACTCTCCATTTCATACAGTAGACTTATATTATACTCATCATTTCATACAGCAGATTTATATTAGGCTATACTCTCCATTTCATACACACATTTATTATACTCTCCATTTCATACAGTAGACTTATATTATACTCACCATTTCATACAGCAGATTTATATTAGGCTATACTCTCCATTTCATACAGTAGAATTTTATTATAGTTATACTCACCATTTCATACAGCAGACTTATTTTATAATCAACATTTCATACAGCACACTTTTATTATACTCTCCATTTCATACAGCAGACTTATATTATACTCACCATTTCATACAGCCGATTTATATTATACTCTCCATTTCATACAGTAGACTTATGTTATACTCACCATTTCATACAGCACACTTTTATTATACTCACCATTTCATACAGCAAACTTATATTATACTCTCCATTTCATACAGCACACTTTTATTATACTCTCCATTGCATACAGTAGACTTATATTATACTCACCATTTCATACAGCCGATTTATATTATACTCTCCATTTCATACAGAGGACTTATGTTATACTCACCATTTCATACATCACACTTTTATTATACTCACCATTTCATACAGCAGACTTATATTATACTCTCCATTTCATACAGCACACTTTTATTATACTCTCCATTGCATACAGTAGACTTATATTATACTCACCATTTCATACAGCCGATTTATATTATACTCTCCATTTCATACAGTAGACTTATGTTATACTCACCATTTCATTCAGCACACTTTTATTCTACTCACCATTTCATACAGCAGACTTATATTATACTCTCCATTTCATACAGCACACTTTTATTATACTCTCCATTTCATACAGTAGACTTATATTATACTCACCATTTCATACAGCAGACTTATTTTGTACTCACCATTTCATACAGCACACTTTTATTATACTCTCCATTTCATACAGTAGACTTATGTTATACTCACCATTTCATACAGCAGACTTATTTTATACTCCCATTTCATACAGCAAACTGTTATTATACTCTCCATTTCATACAGTACTTTTATTATACTCACCATTTCATACAGCAGACTTATATTATACTCACTATTTCATACATTAGACTTAAATTATACTCTCCATTTCGTACAGTAGACTTATATTATACTCACCATTTCATACAGTAGACTTATATTATACTCTCCATTTCATACAGTAGACTTACTTATATTATACTCACCATTTCATACAGTAGACTTATATTATACTCTCCATTTTATACCGCAGACTTATATTACACTCTCCATTTCATACAGCTTTTTTTTTTTACAACTTCATTTTCCTCTTTTTTGTTTTTGTCTTATATTTTAGCTCTCTCTACAGTGTGTGTTTGTTTACAGTCTCTAAGGGCGAAAGGAATGAATTACCTCCCTTGATTTTTATGTATCCAAGGGGTTTTCCGCGATAACCTATTTTTAGATACGCAACGTCACTTCCGTAATGCGATGGCTAGTATCTAAGACAGCCCCAGGCCAATGTAGATCGTCTTTGGCCACACTAGACAGTTTTATTCAACGCACACTGAAGAGTCCGAGATTAATCGAAAAACAGGCACTTTTTGGTAATTGTCTACGGAATGCAAAATTAGCGCAGATGCGGCTGGGCAGGCCTACCTGGGTTCGAAACTAGTTAGCGATGTAAGCTAAGATTTTCTCAACTGAAGTCGACTTTCTGCAATGACTACGAAAATTGTATATAGGGGACATATCAATCCCTGTAATGACTAGGTTGACTAGGCTAGCACACAGTTCTGGTGTTAATGGTGAGGCCCAGTCTGGGCCCAGGTAACGAAAACAAGAACCTTAAAGCTTAATTTAGGTCACCCTGCAGATAAGCAGATAACGGAATAGCGTCTCTTGTTAGTAGAACATAAATAATGCCTTCTGTCACGGGGAATAAATATATAATCCAGCGTCATAAAGGTTGTCAAAAGTTCCTGTCATGACGTCAGCTATACAGAATCTTAGAAGAAATGTTAGTAATATTCTTTAGATTCAATTTTCATAAAAATATTTCACACACACACATACATACATAATATGCAATAGCAAATAGTCATATCGGCATGAATTAGACATTATATACATGTTTATTCACACTTTTCTGCTATCCTATGCACCAACGGGAATCCCCTCAATGAAACATACTTCCAGTTTCTTTCTCCGCGTGTTTTAGTGAGTTATTTCCAAATATTCAAGAATAATAAAATGTTTCACTGGCCACCAGTATTGTACCCTCACATATTTTTTGGGGGGCTGCAGTTTATTATCCCTTTCTATCGCCAGTGGCGCGCCTAAACCCTACCTACCTAACATTATTTGTGCATTTTTGAAAAATATTCGGAAAAACATAACGCCCAGATGCTGGCTCGAACCCACACCTGTCAGACGCCATTGGTTTCTGGCTTGTGGACAAGGCAAGTTAGTCCCGCCTTAGCCCACTTGGCCACAACGCTCGCCTAACATAGTCAACTCCTTCGTGTTTTGTGAAGGTTGCGACGGCGAAGCTATGGAAAACTACAAGAGTCTTCAGGTCCTGTTTCACTTTCTGTCGATGATCGACGCACCTCCGAAGTCGCCACAAATACAGGCCTCTACGATAGTTTTTTGCATCCTTTCACTGAGCATGTACTTCCTCCACCGTTTTTATACTTATCCCACTCGTTTTCTGGCTCAATCATCGTTTTTGGCAATTTGCCATATTTAAAAGTCACGCATCAAGCTTTGATAAAAGCAAAACAAGCCATACCGGAACTTGGTTTCATTTTAACCTCGTTTTAATTTATAATGGCGATACCCACGAGTTTTTATGAGAGGTGCCGGAGTATGTATGTATGTATCAGTTTATAGTCCCCTCTCTTCCGGTAAGGATTTTCAGAGAGGAAGGTGCCGGAAAGTTGTGAAAGCACTTTTAAACTGCGCATCACATGCTAAGGTACGGAGAGAGATCAAAGGAGCACGGTAACCTTGGTCTGGGATGATTATAGAATAGCGACCTGAGGAACATACTTTTTGTGACATTCAAATTATGAGCCAAGTATCTCTAAGTAGCCAGTGGTCTGCTCCTCTCATTTGCTGAGTCTCAAAGATCTTGCAGTACTGCCTTTCAAAAAAAGATCATTGTAAATTGTCATCTGGACGGTCAGCCGCAATCTGGAAACACTTTAAAATAGTCGGAAAAACTCAGTACTATTAGCCAGCCAAATGGTTGGTCTGCCGGTCGGTCGGTCCGTTGGACACCATATCTCAAGAACCACTGAAAAGATTTTGACCAATCTTCATACCATCATTACCTAAGTTTGTGGCCAGCCTCCCCCTGCAATCGTATTTACAGTATGAAACTACATAGTAACATTATTATGTAGGTTAGTATCCAGTCTCCCGTGTCATCGTATTTGCACTATCGCAAAATGTCAAGATCGTTTGGGATCAATTTGTTGCTAAATTTGGCTCAGTATCTGACAATGGATGAATGGATTTTATTGATTGTATTTTTTTCGTACACAGGTTCTTCAACTCGTGGCCAATCATTCAGTGGCAGTCCGGTTGTCGGTCAGTCGGACAGTTGGTCGGTCCATCGCTCCGAATGTCATTTATTTATTTGTGTTTCTTTGTTTTTGTTTTGTTAAAATGGCATTTTTGCCTTATGTCAAGAATGACTTGACCGATATGGATTATTTTTATTATGCAGATACGCCTACTTAGGAACAGGTGGTTTTTTTGTATCTTTGACCTTTACTCTTTCACAAAGTTTAGGGAGAGAGAGAGACAGACAGACAGACAGACAGTTATTTAAGCTTATAGATAGATGATGGTGGTTATATCCCGGTGGTTCGATCCCCGCTCAACGACAGCAGATAGAGAGAGAGAGAGAGAGAGAGAGAGAGAGAGAGAGAGAGAGAGAGAGAGAGAGAGAGAGAGAGAGGAGAGAGAGAGAAAGAGAGAAAACCACTTTCAAAAAACTGAAATCAGATTATTGTGGTTAATATAAATTAATAGCATTAATAATCTAATGTTTATTTAATTGTTAATGTGTTTTAAGAGACGTGTACTACATAATGTAAATTTAGATGCTGGAGTGCGGAGATCTTCAGGAAAGTTATTCCACAAAGTTGAACCGGAATAAGCTAGACTAGTTTTGAAGAGATCAATTTTTTTTTAATATTTAATTTTGTGGCTGGTTTTTGTTGCTGTTGTTGTTGTTGATTGGGGGGAAAAAAAGAGAAGAAAGATAGGAAGGTGCATTGCCAGAAAGGTCTTTGTGCATGAAAACACCTTTATAAAATTTTAGTCTGTCGGCAAGAGGTTTTTGTTTAAGAATAACTTGTTATTTGAACGTTTGTGAATTGTAATTAAAGGATTTATTGCATTGCCACAAGTAGAATCCCAAATAGTAGAGGAATAATCAAAAACATGATTGAGTATGACCGAAATAAAACAGTTTACATGAATGTAGAGATAGAGAGAGAGAGAGAGAGAGAGAGAGAGAGAGAGAGAGAGAGAGAGAGAGAGAGAGAGAGAGGAGGAGGAGGAAAGAGAGAGAGAGAGGAGGAGGAGGAGGAAAGGAGTGAGAGAAATAGGCAGACAGAGAGAGAAACAGAGACGTACAGGTACAGAGACAGACAGAGAGATATAAACTTGTTATGAAGAAGGGCGACGGAAGTTCGATTGCCCGCTTAACGACAGGGTACTTACAGCAGAAGGTCATTCAAGTCAATTACTGTCACAATGCAAGAACATATACAAGATCTATGGTACAACTGATGACATGGTCTTGCTTTTAATATAACCTAATCCATCATTTGCCCCTGAGTGTTGGTAGGATATTGCAGAATCTACGTCATCTCCGACCAACCATCTCGTTCTCGCGAGTACGTGAATCTTTTTCTCTTTTCTCAGACGTCTTTGTTATCTTGTCCCGCCTCTTGGACACCATCTTTACTGTGGTACGCATATCTATGTCTCAACTTCGAGTCTCAAGTGGGAGATACAGGGTAGATTTAAGAGTGATATGACTCGCGTGGCTATTTAGCGACCCAGTGACTCTGGTCAGAGGTCTTTCTTTATACATTCTTTATAGTGAGTTCTGCCTGATAATATCGAGAGTTAACGTCTCAAGGAGGTTAATTTAATAACTGCGACCATTCCCTTAGAGAGCTGGTAAATTAACATCTGATATTGTTCAATACTATCTGTTTATCTATAAGCTAAGTTACAACATCTTTGTCGTCAACATTTTTGATATTACAGATGGATGGATGGATGGATGGATGGATGGATGGATGGATGGATGGATGGATGGATGGATGGATGGATGGATGGATGGATGGATGGATGGATGGATGGATAGATGGATAGATAGATAGATAGATAGATAGATAGATAGATAGATAGATAGATAGATAGATAGATAGATAGATAGATAGATAGATAGATAGATAGATAGATAGATAGATAGATAGATAGATAGATAGATAGATAGATAGATAGATAGATAGATAGATAGATAGATAGATAGATAGATAGATAGATAGATAGATAGATAGATAGATAGATAGATAG
The DNA here is from genome assembly GCA_036898135.1 of Oncomelania hupensis. NCBI lineage: Eukaryota > Metazoa > Mollusca > Gastropoda > Littorinimorpha > Pomatiopsidae > Oncomelania > Oncomelania hupensis. The sequence goes on from CM072516.1 coordinate 37,027,498, forward strand.
ATAGATAGATAGATAGATAGATAGATAGATAGATAGATAGATAGATAGATAGATAGATAGATAGATAGATAGATAGATAGATAGATAGATAGATAGATAGATAGATAGATAGATAGATAGATAGATAGATAGATAGATAGATAGATAGATAGATAGATAGATAGATAGATAGATAGATAGATAGATAGATAGATAGATAGATAGATAGATAGATAGATAGATAGATAGATAGATAGATAGATAGATAGATAGATAGATAGATAATTGACCTGTTATTAATAGACACCAATTAAAGAATGATACCGAACATATGTGGAAGTACATAAACCGGAGGGAAAAAAGACTTAGAGGAATTGGAGGGCCTATAGACCTGGGGAACATAAATCTGATGAAACATAGACCTAGTGGAACAGAGATCTTGGAAAACATAAATATGGGAAAACTTAGACCTTGGAGAACATAGATACTGGGAAAACCTAGACCTTGGAGAACATAAATGACATGGGAAAACTTATATAGTGAAAAACATAGATATGGGAAAACGTAGACCTTGGAGAACATAAATATGGAAAACTTAGACCTTGGAGAACATAGATACGGGAAAAATTAGACATTGGAAAACATAGATTTGGGAAAACTTAGACCTTGGAGAACATATGTATGGGAAAACGTAGACCTTGGAGAACACATTGGGAAACCTAGACCTAGAAGAACATAGATATGGAAAATCTTAGACCTTGGAGAACATAGATATGGAAAAACTTAGACCTTGGAGAACATAGATGATATAGAAAAATGTATACCTTGGAGAACATTGACCTTGGAGAATATACAGATGGGAAAACTTAGACCTGGCAAAACTTAGACCTGAGTGAACAAAGACTTATGGGAATATAGAACTGATGGAATATAGATTCGGTAAAATATAAACGTAACGGAATATAGAAATTGTTGTTTCACAGGGACATATTTTGTACTCTGTCGAGATAGGGAAAAAATTGTAGTTTGTGTGTGTGTTTGTGTGTGTGAGTGTGTGTGTGTGTGTGTGCGCGTATGCGTGTGTGTGTGGGGGGGAGGAAAATGCTGTAGGTCTGCCTACGACTATTTTTCACAGGGTTAGAATTTTACTAAAAGAAGTTTTTTGTAGGTCTCTCTACGACTATTTATCACATGAGTATTTTTGTTTTTCTCTCTATAGAGGACACGACAGGAAAATAGTCTAATTCGGATAATGTGCAGAACTTAAAACAAAATAACAACAACAACAACAATAAACAAAAACAAAAAGCAACATACATATCAAAGTTAATCATTACAATTAACAGTACATTTTTGGTGTGCATAATATTTTTCCAACGTTACTTGTCCATTGTTCAGGAAAACAATTTCTATAGAACATACTTTATTTGAATGCCCAATTATCATATCAACATTTAGAAGAACAGGAAATAAAAAATACCAAGAAATAGGGCCAATAAAAGGAAGACATGATATCATCCAAACATTGTCAATATTATTGAGTTGGTTTTTTTTTTTAAATCACTACTAGGTAGATTGTTATAAATGTATTTTATTTTATTGTTATTTTGTTTTTTCATATTACGCACAGTGAACAGAGGCCAAGTTAAAATACGGAACTGAACGTAGTCCACTCCTTCGGATGAGAGTATAAACCAATGTCTATATCTGTAGACGCACGTATTCCATGACAGGGCCTTTAAAGATCCTGACGCTCATGTCCTAGACGGGTGAATGCCGGCTATACATGAACTTTGTTGGAAATGTGCGCAATATAAATCCCATTATTATTATTATTATTATTATTATTATTATTATTATTATTATTATTATTATTAGTATTATTATTATTATTATCATCATTATACAATACACCCAGCACGCACTAGGTTCCTTCTCCCCTATCCCCCGTCTCCCAGGATTGTGCTCGGTTGTCTGGGCGACAAAAGGTGCAAAGGAGCGCCCGGGGCGGCTTTAGTTAGATCTTGGCCAGCGCCTTGAGCAGTTCTTGAGCTAGAAAAGCGCTACTTAAAATATAAAATAAATAAACCAAAACCATCAATTCCACAGCTATCGCTCGGGAACTAATAAACTGAACTGAACGAATTGAGCTGTCTGACAGATGGGTCCATTTGCTTGTTCCTGACTTGGCATTAGGTTGAGCGCTGATGCAGTTTTTTTTTAATGTGTGTGTGAGTGTGTGTGTTTCTGTCTGTCTGTTTGTCTTTCTATGCGTGTGTATTAACTGCACTTTCGGATGCTTATACAGACAAAAATGGACGACCTTTTATCGTTTATTTTAATAAAATTAATCATATATAGGATATTTGACATACAAAAAAGAAGCGACACAAGAAGAAAAAGAAGAGGAGGGGGTTATTTAGATAAAAAAAATAAATTAAAAAAAATAAACAATTCCCCAGCCATCGCTCGGGAACTAATAAACTGATCTGAACGAATTGAGTTGTCTGACAGATGGGTCCATTTGCTTGTTCCAGGCTTGGCATTACTGTTTTTATCGTGTGTGTTGGTGTGTGTGTGTGCGTGCGGGTGGGTGTGGGTGTGTGTGTGTGTGTGTGTGTGTATGTGTGTGTGTTTTACACTAGATTGATGACTTCCAAAGCTGCGACAACTATTAAAAGTGCATGCGCTGCAAAACAGTTCATCCAAAACGCATTTTAACCCACGCCCTCCCTCCCTCCCTTCCTCCTCCACCGCCATCCCCATACACACCCCATCTCATCTCCTCTCCTCCCCTTCCCATACCATATTCAATTTTCCCCCACCCACCCACCCCCACCCCCATAAAAAAGGATACATTTTAGAAAAATTATCAGCTGCGTGTAAAAGATCAGTGTGAGGTGTTGGGAGGGATGTGATATGTGTGTCAGAGGTTTACATATAGAGAGCTTAATAATTACCTTTCTTAATGTTTCTATATATGCCTCTCTTGGCTTGTTTTATTCCTTGCGCCTTAACGCATCTGTACGATTGGTCCTGATTTGGCTCGGAAGAGTCCGCTGGACCTAAAGCAATAACCATGTAATGTAATCTGTACGATTCTAGCCATTATGAAAGACGTTATTATAAATTATAAGCCTTTGTTGTGTAGTATTTTGTTTGTGTACATGTAGACCCAAATATGTGTTATGTGTGTGTTTGTGGGTGTGTATGTTTGCGTGTGTGTGTGTTTCTGGGTGTCTGTGTGCGTCTGTCTGTCTGTCTATGCGTGTGTGTTAATTGCGCCTTCGGATGCTATTTACAGATCCACTAAAGGTGAAGCGAAACAAGAAGAAAAAAAGAGGAGGGGAGTGTTTATTTTAATTAATTTCATAGTATCCGATGTTTGAAAAAGGAGAAGAAAAACAACAAGAACAAAAACAAAAAAAAGAACAACAAGAAAAAGAAGTGGAGAAGTGAAAGAAGAAGAAGAAGAACAGCAACAAATAACAACAACAATAACGACGACGACGACAAAAATAGGAAGAAGGAAAACAAAATGATGATGATGATGATGATGATGATGATGATGATGATGATGATGATGATGATGATGATGATGATGATGATGATGATGATGATGATGATGATGATGATGATGATGATGATGATGATGATGATGATGATGATGATGATGATCCTTTTAAGCTATATATAATCCAGTTCAAAAGTGAAGATGTTGGGTGATGATTGAGGAGTGCTAACTATGGATCACCTGCGGTCTTTCGCTATTCGGCGGGAGATTATGCTGTTGGCAGAGGAAAATGTCATTGTGCTCCTGTTAGCGTGAAGATAAAGGATTCATTGATCGATTGATTGATTGAAGTGTCTCTTTTGAGATGGGGAGCGAGAGAGAGGGAGAGGGAGAGAAAAAAAACACACACACAAAGGAAGGAGGGGGACAGAATGAGTGCGACAGACAGACAGAAGCAGATAGAAAGAAAGAAGGAACGAAACAAAGAGAGAAAGACAGAAAGAAAGAGAGACAGACAGATAGACAGTCGGAAAAAAACTGAGAGAGAGAGAGAGAGAGAGAGAGAGAGAGAGAGAGAGAGAGAGAGAGAGAGAGACTTTGAAACTTTTTTTAATTAGGGATACAGATTTTAGACTAATGATGCAGTCTAATCTTCCAATCTGTCCCTTAACAAATAAACATAATAATTAACCTTTAACTTTAACTTGGAAAGCACCTCACTCACACACACACACACACACACACACACACACATGCACACACAATCACACCAACATCTTCTTCATTATTTTTAAACAATTTTAGGCAACCACCAGAGAGAGAGAGAGAGAGAGAGAGAGAGAGAGAGAGAGAGAGAGAGAGAGAGAGAGAGAGAGAGAGAGAGGGAGAGAAGGGAATACAAGCGGGTTAACAGGATATCGGGTTTGTTAAAAATGGGTTAAACATCGTGTAATCAGTTCCCTTACGGCAGCATGCCGTGTGGGTTAGCAATTGCCGCGCATGTTATAATGAGGAGAGGGTAGGGGAAGGAGGGGGGGGGGGCGATGTAATGGATAGAAACTAATTTGATAGGCCGTTTGACCATATCTTCCTCTTCTTCTTCTTCTTCTTCTTCTTCTTCTTCTTCTTCTTCTTCTTCTTATTCTCCTCCTCCTCTTCTTCTCCTCCTCCTCCTTACATCCTTGTGTTCCTTCACTTCCTTTTGTTTTTTCTGTCTTCTTCAACACAGCCGTTACCCCCGTTGGGGTGCAGGGGGTTTCAGTATAAATAGTATCCCCACTTTCTGGAAATTTAGTGCTTTAAATTCCCACTGTCGCTGTCTTTCTCATTTGCTCTTTCTAATTCCTGCTCTGTTCTATCAATCTGCTATACTATCTTCTTCTTCGCTAGACCAGTCACCTACCTTTTTTCTTGAAAACTCTTCCGGGACAAGACTCCTTGTTTGTGTATGAGGTCTGTTGGATCGCTTGGGAATATTGGACGCTTTCTGCCAGGTGGTCACTGTGGCTTCCTATGATGTTATTATTTAGCAATGTAGGCATTTTATATGTGTGTGTTTTGTTGATATTTTATAATGATGTTTGTATTCTATTTTGTTTTTGTAAACGGGGTTTCGATAAATTAGAGTACAGCCTCAGCGTCCCCTGCGTGGGATGTCTTTATTGTAAAGTGACTGGCTGGTGGAGAGCTTTCAGTTTTACCACTAGGGTTGTTTCAGCATATCTTTTATGCGGATTGGGGGTTGTCCGGTCCTGATTTGGCTCGGAAGAGTCCGCTGGACCTAAAGCAATAATCATGTAATGTAATGTAACACAGCCGTTTAGCGGTGTTTTTAGCAGACGATGACTCGGTCGAGCGCTTCGTAGCATAAATTCCGGTGAACGCACCCACTCCCCCCCCCACTCCTCACACCTCTACACACCCACACCACCACACACCCACACCACCAAACCACCCACACCACCACACACCCACACCAATCAATCACACCCATACAAAAATCAGCATCAAAGGGAGAAAGCAGTCATACATTGCAACCCTGCTTAGTTAGCACAACAGAAATTTGTAAAGCACCGACTTTAAAATAAATTTCCGAAGGAATGAATGAACTTTGAAGTTGCAGCATCCACACCCGCTCTTGGCATTGGCAGACAGGGATAACCATCCCAGTGATCAACAGGGAACCGCCAGGGCAATCATAGTTACTGCTAAGATGGACATTGAAAAGGTCCACTTTTAATCTTGCGCACCGCGGGATTCGAACCTGGGTCATCGGTGTGTTAGTCGAACGCTCTACCTCTAAAATAAGGCGGTGGGCGACAAAATCTCCGAAGGTCGTGTTTTAAAACTTTCAGCGTTGGTTTTGCGTTCTATAGGTAGGCCTACACACTGTACCCTTATTTGTAAACAATTCATTCTTTAGCTTTAAAATGCTCGTTTTTGTTTGTAGCAAATGAATTCTAAACTTATAAAATGAAGAGTGTATACATAAAAAAGGAAATCTAAAATTTATAAAATGAAGGTGAACATAAGAATGAATTCTAAAGCTTATAAAATGACGTGTGTATAGCTTACATAAAGTGAACTGCGTAGTCGTACAGAAAGATTTTTCCAAACTTACTGAATGTGTAGACAATAAAATGAATTGTAAAACTTATAAAATAAAGTGTGCAGACATAGAATAGTTGGTTTTTCGGTGTACGCTACTTACAAAAGACGCGATGATCGCGTTTTATTTCTCTTGCTGATCTATATCGTAAAGTGTAGTTTGCTGTTATACAACTGTTTTTGTGTATAATTATTTTAAAAAAAAAGTGTGGTATTGCTATGGACTTACTTTTCTAAATATATAATTAATTTTAGCGCACCATCTCTCTCTCTCTCTCTCTCTCTCTCTCTCTCTCTCTCTCTCTCTCTCTCTCTCTCTCTCTCTCTCTCTCTCTCTCTCAAGTTAACTCACCCTATTTCTTGTTCTCTCGGCGTTAAACAAGGGGATATATGTTAATTTTAGCGCACCATCTCTCTCTCTCTCTCTCTCTCTCTCTCTCTCTCTCTCTCCTTTCTCTCTCTCTCTCTCTCTCTCTCTCCTTTCTCTCTCTCTCTCTCTCTCTCTCAAATTAACTCACTCTATTTCTTGTTCTCTCGGCGTTAAACAAAGGGATATATGTAGTCCAATTCTGTTTTCACTCTTTATTAACGACCTTGCTGTTGAAGTTATTAGAAACGGAAGTCATGGTGTTACATTATCATTGGATGCTTTCGAAATTTTTGTGCTTTTACTTGCTGATGATATTGTACTCTTGTCAGAAACCATTACTGGTCTTCAAAACCAATTAAATAATTTATAAAGAACTGCGAAAAATTTAGACTTGAAAGTTAATATGGAAAAAAGTAATATTGTTGTTTTTAGAAAAGGAGGTTATCTGTCTGCAAGGGAAATATGGTTTTTTGATGGTGCTGTTATGCCGGTGGTTAATGCATATAAGTATTTGGGTATTTATTTTTCAACTAAGCTAAGTTTTTCTGCTGCATGCAGAGACTTGGCTAGCAAAGCGAAGAAAGCTCTTGTGTGTATCGTTCAGAAACTACGTTTTTTCAATAATCATTCCTTAGATGTCTATTTAAAACTTTGATTGTCAAGTACAGCCAATTATGCAATATGGATCCGAACTATGGGGGTTTGAAGCAGCTGCACAGTCTTGTGAAAAAGTCCATTTGTTTGCCTTAAAGAAATTTTTGAATGTAAATCTACGCACCCCTAATGATTTTATTTATAAGGAATTTAACAGATATCCTATAATTATAAATTCTATTGTTAATTGCCTTCGCTACTGGTTCAAATTGATTCAAATGTCAAATGACAGAATACCGAAGAAAGCTTATTTAATGTTAAAAGATTTGGACTCCAAGGGAAAGATAACGTGGGTTACAAACATAAGAACTTGCCTATTTCAAAATGGGTATGGTTTTGTTTGGCAAGAGCAGGGTGTTGGTTTTATAAAAGATTTTTTGCGTGTCTTTAAGCAACGTTTAATCGATTGCAAATGGCAAAATGTATTCGGCCATATAAATGAAAGTGATAGATTTTCCACGTATAGATTGTTCTGTAACTCCCTTGATAACATCCCTACATATGTTTCTTTGGATGTTGATCGTCAGCTAAAGTATATCCTGACAAAATTTCGTTTTGGAGTCTCTGACCTTAAAGTACATTTTTATAGATATAGATTTTATAGACCGCAAGACTTAGTTTGCCCGTTATGTAACAATGGTGTGGAAGATGAAATTCATTTTCTTTTTTGCTGTCCATTTTATGAAACTTTAAGGAACAAGTTCATTGCTAAAACATATTACAGGATGCCATGTGCTTCTCATCTCCAATTGTTATTGTCTGCTACCAACGCCACGACTGTTAGAAATGTGTGTGTATACCTATACAAGGCTTTCAAATCGAGAGACACAGTACTTTCATAAAGGAAGTCGATACGGTTTTTGCTGTTAGATGTAATCTTTGGATTGTCACTGTAATGGTTCACATACTCCTTCCTAAAGGGGTGTGCCCTATTGGAAATAAACAAATCAAACAAACAAACAATCTCTCTCTCTCTCTCTCTCTCTCTCTCTCTCTCTCTCTCTCTCTCTCTCTCTCTCTCTCTTGGTTTGTCTGTCTTTGTCTCTCTTCTTTCTCTCTCTGTCTCTGTTTCTGTCTCTCTCTCACCCTCACCCTCACCCTCAACCTCACCCCCATCCCACGTCTTTCCCCAGAGGTTAAAGGTTATTGAGCCTCTTCCCCCACCCTTACCTCCTCATCTCTCCTTTTCTTTCTTCCCATTTTCTTCATCTTCCTCCCGCTGTCCATCTTCCTCCCGCTGTCCATCTTCCTCCCGCTGTCCATCTTCCTCCCGCTGTCCATCTTCCTCCTGTCCATCTCTTTCCCATTCCTGATCTGTCCTATCACTCTGCTATACTTTCTTCTTCTTCGCTAGATCAATGACCTACCTTTTTTCTTGAAAACTCTTCCTGGACAAGACTCCTTGTTTGTGTATGAGGTCTGTTGGATCAGCTTGGGAGTGTTGGACGCTTTCTGCCGGGTGGTCACTAGGGCTTCCTATGATTGTATTATTTCGCACTATAGGCATTTTATATGTATGTGATTTGTTGATGATTTATAATGATGGTTGTATTCTATTTTGTTTTTGTAACCGGGGTGTTCGCGTAGTTGAGGTCAACCCTCAGCCGTCCCCCGCGTGGGATGTCTTTATTGTAAAGTGACTGGCCAGTGGAGGGCATTCAATTTTCCCCCTAGGGTTGTTTCGGCAGATCTTTTATGCGGATCGGGGGTTGTCCGGTCCTGATTTGGCTCGGAGGAGTCCGCTGGACCTAAAGCAACAATAAATCAATCAATCAACCTCCTGTCCATCGCAAGCCAATCAATAGCCTCCCGTAATTGCTAGAGTTGATTACGTGGTTTTTTTTTTCAAAGACCAGGAAGGGCTTTAAAGATGTTTGGTTTATTTTTTGCCACAATTATTTTATTTTAGAAATCGCATTGATGTCGCATTAAAAGATTTATTTATTTATTTATTTATTTATTTATTTATTTATTTATTTATTTATTTATTAAGGGTATTTTAATATTTCCGTCTTCCATATTGATATTTTTACACTCCCTCCCCCCACCCCCCACTCCCCCCTCCACCCCCCCACCCCCCATCCCCACCTTTCACCACCCCGTTTTTTTTAATTATTTTTTCTGCTTCTCTTTTTTAACTTTTTTTTTGTTCCTCCTCCTCTTTCATCTTCTTCTCCTCTTCACCAACTTCCTAGTTTATTCTTCTCTTTCTCGCACTTTAACAAAATTAAAAATTATATTTTCCATTCGGTCTTCGTATCGCGATCTCTCTGCTTTTTGCGCCACGTGTTAGAGTATAAGATTCATAGATGTTTGTTTATGTATTGGAGAGTGTGGGGTGAAACATATGAGCGCGTATGCTTGTTACAGATCGCCGCGCTTTGAGACTAATTGGTGATTTGGGAAAGAGGGTGTGAGGGATGGGGAGGGAAGGAAACGGATATGGTATCAAGTATTATTATTATTTTGATTGCGTAGGCCTAGATGCAGGATGGGAAATCTCGGTTTAGGGCACCGAATTATCGATTTTGCTTTATGGTGCTTCTATCACGTATTAGTTGTGTGGTTTTTTTTAAATGTATTTGTTTGTACATATGTGACTTTAAGCTTATTTTATTATTTATGATTGTTGCAGAGGACGAGGCTCTCGTTCCCGCTCCACAGCAACTTTACGTCGGCTCAAGATGGCGACGGTGACGGCGGCTAAACGAGGGGTGCTAATGCTGGCCATATTTCTCCTCTGTTACCTGCCCTTGATGGCTATCCTCCTCATCCTGTCCATCGACCACCCCGTGTACGAAGTCGCCCTGCTCCTGGAGGGACTGACTCTGCCTATTACTTACGTGCACGCCTTGGTGACTCCACTTCTGGTCATGAGGCTGGACCCGGAATGGCGACACCAGGCCACCTCTGTCTTTCGCGTCTTCTGCAAATGTCAGGGGAAATTGCACACCGTGGAGACAGGCTCCCGGCATGACCACCCTAGCAAACATGACTATCAAAGTTAAAAAGCTGGAAATACTGCCTTTGGTTAATGTATTTATTGGGTAGATGGAGGTCTGCTCACCGACATGATTTTAGACTAGGTTTGGCTTTAACTCCTGAAGAAAGTTTTAGCGAAATATATGTAGACCATAGAGAACTTTTAAATCTGGATGGAGCGTAATATCTCCTTGGCCTTCACCTCTCCGTCTCGTCATCTTGCAGACTAGAAAATTAGGGCGAAGGTGGTGATGGAAGGAGAGAAGAGACTTTCTTTGTATCTACGCGTAAAGAACAACAGTTTACGCGTCGTTTGTCATTTGTCACGCGTCGTTTTCCCACGTTATGTGAAAATTGTGATTACATTTGTCACAATGAACGGTTTGGTGGAAAATGTCGACTGTGTCCCATGTTACGTAAAAATTGTAATGATATTCTTTACAATAAACGGGTTGGTTGAAAGGTGTCGATTTTGTCCCATGTTATGTGAAAACTGTTATGATATTCGTTACAATGAACGGGTTAATTGAGGGGGTCGATTTTGTCCCATGTTACATAAAAATTCTGTATGAACGGGTTGGTTTAAGAGTGTCGATTGTGTCCCATGTTACATGAAATTGGGAGGAAATTAAAAACAAACAACTAAATAATAACCAAAATAACCTGACATGTTGGGATGTGTGAGGAGAGACAACTTAATGGTTTACATGTTAGGAAACATCCTGCAGTTGTGCTAAACGTGATGGAGTGAATGAAAGTTTCATTACCGGTGTCCATTTTTGATAAATTTTGTGTTTGTGAAAGAAGCAGCCCAATTAGACGTTCAAAGTTGTTGTGGTGATAGAAAATATTGTTGATGTTGTGACTGGTGTTGAGATAAAAATATTGTTGATGCATGTAAAAAGAAAACTGTATTGTGAAGTGTACAAAGACAATAAATTATAATTATTGTGGGTTATACATTGTGATGAGAAATAACATGCCTTTTTTGGAAACATGTTTTAGATATCGAAATACGTTTGCAATAATAGGCGTAATAATAATAATAATAATAATAATAATAATAATAATAATAATAATAATAATAATAATAATAATTCTTTTAGTTATTATTATTATTATTATTATTATTATTATTATTATTATTATTATTATTATTAAGGGTGATGGGAGCTTTTATTTCTATCACAGAAATCGACTTTTCTTGTGATGATTTTTAACACGGTTTTTCACCTCCCTTGTTTTGCTGCAAGGGCGAGTTAAAAGAAGAACCGCCGAGTAATTCGGCTCAAAAATTGCATGGAACTATAACGTGCCGTCTGAGTTAAAACGCGAAAAATAACATTCTATGTATATAATGCTTTCTATGTACATACAATGTATTCTACGTGCATAATAATTCATTCTATATACATACAATACATTTTTGTCACGCTCAAAATAAATACGTATATATCTACAATAAGATTTTGTTTAGAATAAATAACAGCTTGGTTGTCTGCTGCTCGAGTGAGACGGTGAGCTTCCAGCAGTGAGTTGGCCACTTTGGTAAGCTCGAGTTTAGATCTTGTGACAAGTCGTTCAGCGCCATTTTCCTTTGCGGAGCTCTTTGAACGTGTCATTAAAACGCAAAATAAGAACCACAGGCGCGCTGTTTCGCAGTAGAAGCAGAGTCTATACTACTACTAGTATGACGTTAGAATATACTCCGTTCACATTCCGACACGGGTGCCTGTGATAAGACCTATTTGTTTCTTCTTGTTTTTGTTTTTTTAAATGTTAGTATATATTTGATGTCGCTGCCTGTGCCGGTGTAACAGTGACAATGTTGACATTTGAGAATTGTCTTATGCTAGGTTAACTCCATAGGGACATCAACCATATAGAATGGATACTCGATAGAAAAAGGTAGTGGGTCCTTGATAGCACAGCGGGTCCTATGTATCTATAAAATAAATACAGGCTACTGCTGCTGCTACCGCTATGGTATCTACTGGTTTGATGTTTACTCTAAACAATTAGACTACGGCTTAATATTGGTTAATATTGGTGGAAAGGTCAAGTTGACTGTCCACGGGTGTTTTTGTTTAATAAAGTTGTTTTGGAGACTTACACTTCATGATTGGAAATTTGACTGTGCCTAGAATGCATAATGGCATCTTGATTTTTTTTTCTTTTCTGTGCATATATTTTCTTTGTCTTTGTGAGCGCGCGCGTTTGTGTGTGTATGAGAGAGAGAGAGAGTGAGAGAGAGAGAGAGAGAGAGAGAGAGAGAGAGAGAGAGAGGGAGGGAGGGAGAGTGAGAGAAATAATAATGAAAGAGGGAGGGGCTGGAGTGAGAGAAAGAACACCCCAAGCCAGATTAACAACACACACACACACATACACAAACACCTATTCGCATGTACACACATACACAAACACACATATGACACGTAGATCTAATCACATTGCTACTGGCAAAGAAACGGAAAATGGCAATTTTGAAGGCCATTTACACCTGTACCATAATTCAACAATTATTTAAAATCCATTGGCATGAGAACAGCAGGGATAGGACTTTCCTGTCATGCCCCTATTCCTCGAAGAATCGCATTTATTAAGGTTTTGTCCAAGGCGCTATCATTAACTCCAGTATTCTATCTTGGCAAGATAACTTACTCCTGATGTTTAATTAATTTACACCAACTTGTTATCTCCCTTTAAAGACTAAAGATCATTGCGTTTTTGTGTCAGCTTTGTACTGGTAATATCATAATAATGTCGGAAGATACTTTGGAGGATAAAAACAGCCCAAAGTAGACTAATTTTTTATTTGTATTTTTTTTGGGGGGGTAGAATATCCTATTCTGTTTCTCTATATCTTTGGTAACTCATTTTATTCCAATTTCGTTTTCGTCTTTCTTAATTTAAACTTACCTACATGCGTGGATAGACAATCAAAGTAATGATTTAACACAAATTTTGACAATTTATTCAAAATTGTGGCAAAGCATGATAATACAACACGTCGTCGCTTGATTGCGGTGAGATAATAAACATCGAAACCAATAGGCGCACGAAGAAAATGAACTGAAGCCACGCGCTCAAACTGCACACAATATTGACACTGCTGGTGTAATGGACTCATAGTAAACAAGTTTTATTATACATGAAACATGGACAAATGGTGATTACTCCAACAGCATGGATAACTCTGGGGAAATGTGGTCATAACATAACACTTCTAATTCAAAACTTTTATCATCTCTCTCTCTTTCTCTCTCTCTCTCTCTCTCTCTCTCTCTCTCTCTCTCTCTCTCTCTCTCTCTCTCTCTCTCTCTCTCTCTCTCTCTTTCGTGCGCTTTGGCAGTTAAAACGTTTTAACCAGTGGAATTTTTTAAAACATTACTACATTTTTGCATGATGTGAAACTTTCTCTCACTCTCTCTCTCTCTTTCTCTCTCAGCCTCTGTCTGTCTCTTTCTGTCTCTCTCTCACACACACACCCACACACACACACGTACACACATACTTGTTAAGACCCCACCCCACCCCCATCCACCCCCGTTGGGGTGCCGGGGGTTTTAGTATAAATAGTATCCCCACTTTCTGGAAATTTAGTGCTTTAAATTCCCACTGTCGCTGTCTTTCTCATTTGTTCTTTCTCATTCCTGCTCTGTTCTATCAATCTGCTATACTATCTTCTTCTTCTTCGCAAGACCAGTCACCTACCTTTTTTCTTGAAAACTCTTCCGGGACAAGACTCCTTATTTGTGTGTGAGGTCTGTTGGATCAGCTTGGGAATTTTGGACGCTTTCTGCCAGGTGGTCGCTAGGGCTTCCTATGATGTTATTATTTAGCAATGTAGGCATTTTATATGTATGTGTTTTGCTGATACTTTATCAGGGATCAGTTTACTAGCGCGCCCTGCGCCATTGACGCATAAAAATTAAAAATGACCCATCTACAATTCTTGCCAGGGGCCGAATGGCGCTTCAATTTTTGGTACCAGTGCGCCACCACAATAACAGTGTGCACACTGTATTGGAGGCGACAAACGTGCTTTTGCTAAGGCAAGTTCAGCGATTGGCTATGAGGGCCCGGATGTTGATCTTTCATCCAATAAGAAGTGTTATACGATTCTTCCAAATCAGAATTTGCTATCGTCTGCGCGTATGTTGTGTCCGTGCAAGGAGGATTTTGTGTTTTTCTTTGTGCCGCGCGCTTTGAAAATGCCCCCCCCCCCCTTCCCCCCCTTTAAAATACCTAAACTTGAGGTAGGACAGTCTAGACTGTCGTTTGCTGCTGTTAAACTACAGTCTACCGCCGCTAATCCTACGCAAGATGATTGTGTGAGCCCCGAGTCAAGTCAAAATACTGATCCCTGTTCTGGTTAGTGTTTTGTTGGTAAACATGCTTCACAACACATGCACACTCACAATAATCTATTTTGTTTTAATTTCTGTAATAATATATCCAGGTTATCTTTTACATGTACGTAAATTACTGCTGAAATCATGGCCCATTGAAATTTGATCTGAGGGGCCCAATGGCCCATAGCTTTTTTGTGTCAGGCTGAACCCTGCTTTATAATGATGTTTGTATTCCATTTTGTTTTTTTAAACGGGGGTTCGATAAATTAGAATATAGCCTCAGCGTCCACTGCGTGGGATGTCTTTATCGTAAAATGACTGGCTGGTGGATATATATATATATATATATATAAATTGTATCGGTATATCGAGCTGAATAACAGTACTTCCATTTTTTGTCCCTTTTTTGCAATCCTATCAGCCCAGTCATTATGACTTAATCCACTATGAGATGGTATCCAGCAAAATTGAACATTTGTTCCATTTATTATTAAACTATAAATAAGATATTTAGTTTCATCTATAATATAACATCCTTCTTTTTTATAATTTGAATCCAAAGTTTGTAAAACTGATTTAGAGTCAACACAAAATAATACATTTTAGAAGTCATTGTGTAAACTAATGATTTTATTCAATGCCATAAGTATAGCATTACGTTCCGCAGTAAATATGGAATGCCATTTCCCTTTAAAAAAAAATGCCTCGTTAACTTTTAAAGCAGGTATAACATAACCTGCTCCTGTTTCACCTGATTCTAAAACAGAACCATGAGAATACAAACCAAGGTCTAGTCTGTAAACACACGCATTCCAGGCCATGGATTATAAAGATCCTGACGCTCATGACCTAGACGGGTATATATATATATATATATATATATATATATATATATATATATATATATATATATATATATATATATATATATATATATATATATATATATATATATATACACACACTTTCTGCTTAATCTTGAGAGCAAACGCTTCTATAGCGCTGTTGCAAAACTAGTGCAGATAGAGTTATCCGTCCCTGCCTTCACCTATGCCAAGGACACCGGCTAGTTCCGGTTGAGTATTAAGCATGGCCGAACGTAGACGGAAGACTTGTGGCGGAGGAAAACAGTATTGCGTTTGCTGCCCTAATTTCGCAGGAAAAGTAATTGAAGGGCGCATTGTCAAGTTACACACATTACCAGCTAACAAAACACTGAAACGACTGTGGGAACAACGTTTGCGACTGATTCGGAAAGATTACAACAATGTAAAATAAGATTCAAGATTCAAGATTCTTTATTGTCCAAACACAAGGCATGGATATTTGTTTAGCAGTGCAATAAGGAAGGAGATAACAACATCAAAATTATTACAAACATGGACATACAATATTGATACATTTGATATACTATCAAAAACAACTTCCGTACCAAAATACAAATCTATAAACACTAACACACATGCATAAACAGATAACCAGCCACATACCCATGCGTACACATTTAACACACAGATAATTATTCCACAGTATATGTATACACAACTACAACACTCACCCATTCTTCCATGCCTCAGATCCATCCTAGATCATAATAATAATAATAATAATAATAATCATTATAATATTAAGAGTAATAATACAAAATAATCATCATAATATTAATAATAATCGTAATCATTAGAGTAATTAATAATTATAAAAATAATAATAATAACAATGCAACTATAACTAATAATAATAATACAACAGCAGCACCAACAGACAACTAATAATTAATATATGGTAATAATGATAATAATAATAACAATACTACTACAACTAATAACAATAAAAACTGAAAGACTGAAAATAATAAGACATAATTGCAGTTGCTTCACTGAATTAAAAACAAAAATTATTCTACTGTATAATAATGTTATCTTCTAGATAAACTGCAAAATTAAAATTTCTCAATTAAAAAATTAAAGCAAAGAAAAAGAAAGAGACTTCGAATTTCTCGTGAATGTAGGTCACTGACAAACGGATTAGGCCTACTGAACAAACAAATCAGCAATCAATGTTTAGGCAAGCAGCCATCCTGAGTAAAATTTGAACGATTGTACAAGAGAAATATAATTTATATAACCCTCCATCTTTCTTGCTTCAACCGGAACTAGCCGAACCCAAGGGCCGCAACCGATCCGCCACTTTCGCTTTCATTATGAAACAGCGCTATAGCATTTTGCTGATACGTAGTTCTTCTGTTCAAACTGATTCAGCGATACTGGATAAAAGAACGTGACGTCAGTCACCTAATTTCAAACGAACTGTAACTAGTATAATTAGGCTGACCAATATTTTGTCTTCACACACAGGAAAGGAACGGTATCGATGCCACGGGTTTTGTTATTACACTATATTAAATGAAAAGGTCCATTAGCCAAATTACGTCATTAATTTATCTTCACTACATGTTTGTTGTTACGATTGACCTATAATATATATATATATATATATATATATATATATATATATATATATATATATATATATATATATATATATATATATATATATATATATATATATATATATATATATATTCTTTCTCTTTCTTTCTTTGTCTTCTTCTATTTTCTTCTTCTTTATCCCCAACTAGCTTGTCTGTGTTTCTTTCGTATTTCTTTTTATTTTTATTTTTTTTTAATTTCTTTCTTTTTCTTCTTTCTATGTTCTTCATCTTCCTTGTGTTTCTTTCTTTCAGTATTTTCTATTTCTTGTCATCCGAATTTCATTATTTATTTTTCTTCCTCCCACTCATTTCATTCCCCACCCACTCCTTCCCACCTCTCCTGTCTTCTCTTCGCCCTCCTGTTACTTCTGTTTTGTTTAATGTAAATATGGCTAATCGGATGAATTGTGTGCGGGCAGAGGATAAAGGACAAAGTAGCTTGTCCTTCAGTGAGACCACGGATAAGAACACAATAACCCTTTAAATGGGCCCTAAGTATTCCGTCTTGGCGATTTCTCAGCCGCAAGAGGTGTGCTCACAGAATTACCCGCTGTGAACAATTAACTGATTGGGGTTTTTATTATAGCGCAGAGGGATTAAACTGTAGATTATAGTCACACGACACCGAAGCGTATAGGCGACTACTGGTCACATTATTCTGACACCAGCGAACCAGTTGAAGGTAAGGGGAAAATAATATGGTCACACATTGGCCAATCCGGGATTCGAACCAGGTACCTTTCGGTTACTAGCAAGACGCTCTTGCCAACTGAGCTACCCGGCCCCTCTGAAACGGATATGGTATCAAGTATTATTATTATTTTGATTACGTAGGCCTAGATGCAGGATGGGAAATCTCGGTTTAGGGCAGATTGGCTGATTTGAGCCGTTTTATAGGGATTATTTTTTCACTTTTCCAGTAGTGACCAACAGTTCTCTTTTAATTTTATGTCAAACTTCTATTTTCTTGTTTGGACGAATATAATCAAAGAGTAGGTTGCTAAATTTAAGCCGCTTTATTGCAGTTTGAGTTATGTCACTATTTATATATTGTGCATTCCCTTTTGTCTTATTTTGTGAACCATGCAATGCTGTACATTTTTTTTCCATGTTGACTCAACATAAAACTTTACATTTCAGAGGTTTATCTTGTGATGCCTATGGAGCAGCTTTTTTTGTGCCGTTCATTGTTTTTTAATGTAATTCCCCATCCCCCCTTTTCCCCTTTTTTGGCTAAAATGCCCCCTGGGCTATGAGCCTTGTTTCATGATTTAATTATATGTGATTTTGTTAATAAAAGGACAAAGTTCCAAAGTTCCAAAGTTCCAAAGGTTACTAGTAAGACGCTCTACCAACTGAGCTACCCGGCCCCACCGCAGAGGGATTGCAGTGGTTCGTGCCTCTACTCTATAGTGCAGAGGCAGAAATCAGCTAGTATAAGGTCTTGAAGAATACTTTAAGAGTTCGTAACCCCTGTGAAAACTAAACCGAGTAGGGTTCTACTATAGCGCAGTGGATTGTAGTGGTTCGAATCTAGTGCAGCTATAATGTTTCGTCTATTATATAGTTCAGCTATAGTTGGTCTTGAAGAATAAATTTGAAGAGTTCGTATAACACCATTGCAGTATTGCCAAGATTGGACCCCAACAAAAACAGGCTCTCGTATCGGAATGTGGACAGACTATACTACTAATACTAGTATTACAGTAATATAGAGAACGCTCCCATTCCGACACCGGAGCATGTTCCAGAAAAGTCAAGATCAAGAGTTATCCGCGAAACACCGAAATGTCTACTACCTCTGCGATATAGGAGAACCCTTTTTTTTTCTTTCTTTTTTCTGCCCCGGTAAACCACTGCGCTATAGTAGAACCAAAGAGCTTATTACTGAAAGAGGAGGAACTTCCATTATGTCCTATACAAAAATGCGAGACGCTCTCACGGATTATTTCCCTTTGCTCGGGCTGGCTATATTTCATCATCTGCTATATGCATGATCTATGCGTGGTAACTTATTGAGCCTATGCCATTGCAAAAGAACATTTTTATGGCAACGTTTGCAAAAACCAAACTTTTAACCATCATTATTATTAACATTCCGCTACTGCTGTCTTTTTTTTGTGTTTTTTTGTTTTTGTTTGTTTATGTTTACTTATTGACATTTATTAGGTGCTTTTATGCTGCTTATGTGTGTATGTCATAGGTTCGTTTTCTGCCCTGGAATTTATTATTTTTTAATCAACGACAGATATTTTAAAATTAAAATATGCATGACAGACTGTTTTATTTATCCGAGACTGTGTAAATCCGTAATCGTGAGAGAGAGAGAGAGCGAGAGAGAGGGCGTTGGGGGAAGAGAGAGCTCTGTCATTCAATCAATTAATCACAATAAAGCACAATAACAAAATGTTTCACTAATAATGTGAATTTGATTTATATCAGGTGTCCCCTTACCTCCCACATCACTGGCTTAATAACATCAGTCACTTCATGGAAAATAATTAATTAATCAGACAGAACAATCAGAACCTAGACTACAACATTCCACGCAATATAGATCTAATGCGCAGAAATTCACAGATCAGAACAAGGACTGAGTTTCTACATTACATTTTTTTCCCGTTTACACTCAAACGAAAAGGGATTACAACAGATCAAGGACCATTTTTGTGCCTAGGTAAGGGGTTATCTTGCACAGTATTTGAACAAGAGGAGAAAACAGACTTAGTATAATTTAACTTGTTAACATAAGCAGTTTGACGAAGCCAAACTGCCAATACTTTTGAAATGTAAGCACAAATATAATAGTCAAACAACCTAGAAAAAATGTAAACGTAAACTGTCAGCAAGCAAACAGTTTTTGTTTTAGCACATAGGATAGATATAACATGAATCACTGAAGCCTCTCCACGATTGTTTTAACAACACTGCAGCGGTCTTGGTTTAGGCCTATATAAACACACAAAAAAGAAGTTTTTCGATTGCAATTTACCTTTCTTTGTCTCTTGGAAAGTTGAAAAAGAACTTGCCATCACAACTTTTCTTGTGTCTGGCATTACAGCAATTGATGGCTGTGCAAAAGTCACCGCCCTGTTTTACTCGGTCGCCTTTTGTCTTTCTGCCACGAGCCATTTTTAGCATGTCGACAAGGGAGCATAACTCGTATCTTCCGTCTCGCGGTTCTGAACCAAGTTCCCCCTCTTTCTATAATACGCTCTTTGGTAGAACCCAATTCTTGTTGCAATGGCCAGATGAGCAGGACAAGTAGAAAATAAACAGATTTAACATCAAAATCCATTTTTCACGTTTACAGTGAGGATTTAACAAACCTAGAGAGAACAGTATAAGTCTGATCTCTCGTGGGTAATTACATCACTAAGTAATTAGTAGTTAACCATTTCAATCCCACTGACGCATGTCATCTTTCTTGGCTCGCTCGAAGAAGGCGATTTATTTATTTAATCTTTTTATATAGCGCTTTTCCAGCTCGAGGTGCTGACCATACATGATCTAACTCAAGCCACCCGAGGCTCTCAGTTGCTGCTTTTAGACGCTTCGCCTGATTCCCTAAAAAAAAACGGAGGCGTTGTTGTCGCACTGATTAATCAGTAGTCGTTTTTCCAAAGTTGTCGATCAGTTCTTCTTTTAATTGTTTGATCGATTGATTGGTTGAGTGAATGAGGAAGGGTTATAAATGGAGGAAGGGAGTAGGGGGGATGAGTCTAGTCTTCTATGCTTCTATGGCATTCTCTGTGCAACGAGGGTAATAAGCCAATTCATCGGATGGCGTCAGCAAGACCAAATGTTTAAAGTGATCCTGAGACATTTTTGTGTCTTGAAAATTTTACACTATTACAGTATTATTATAGAACAGCTTAATAATCCATATAGCTTAGGTAAAATCTCATCCGATAAGTGTATAAACAACAAGTTTTCAGGTCGTTGTCGAATATTTAGGTCATGAACCCATTTTGAAAGCAGTGAGACTCCATAACGTCACGGAATACAACAGGCACTGAGTTTGTTAGTCTGTTTAGCCCGAGCGACTCGTTGAAGCTTATGCTGTCAGCGGGCTTGTTCGACCTGTGTTTAACTGTGAGAGCCCTAGAAGGAAGTTCAGGCATGTACTGCTTATTGATTGCAGACTCTCTTTTAGAAGGCTACTCCTTCGGATGAGAGTATAAACCGAGGTCTTGTCTGTGCACGCACGCACGCATTCCACCGCACGGATTTCAAAGATCCTGACGCACATGTCCCAGACGGATGAGTGCCGGCTACACAAACATATCCAGCACGCACTAGGTCCCTTCTCCCAATCCCCGGTTGCCCAAGATTGTGCTCAGTCGTCTAGGCGTCCGACTATGCGCCCAAAGATTGCAGGTGGGCGCGTCAAGTGGTTTGAGTTAGGTCCTGTATCGGCCTATGCCTGGAACAGCTCTTGAGCTAAAAAAAAATAATAATAATTTAAAAAATTGCGATATAAGAACGCATAATTAAAAAAATATATAAAATAAAATAAATCAATAACTAGGACGCCCGAACACGACGTTCAGACGTTCAGATTCAAATGTCGCAAATATTAGACACACAATAAAACATGTTTGAATATATAAGTACATAGTCATCTCTTAGACATTTTGTTCGCTTTTTCTTTTATCTATGCTCAAGCTCACTTTAAAAAAATGTTTACGGACTGATTTAATATCCATTATTTTGTGTTGTCAGTACTGATGGTTGTTATCGACGAAATCGTTGCACCTTCCCTTTTAAAGCATTGTTCTGTTTCTTTTTTTTTTCTTTTTAAACGATCGATTGGGAAGAAAATTCCGAAGACATCCCATTGTGAACTGGTTATTTTTGGCTTGGTGTCTGCGTGCGGTGCTGCTATGAGAAAACCCCGTGATTAATACATTGCACTCTAATAGATAACCATTTAAACCGATGACAGTGATTTACGCGCGAATCTATTTAAAGCTCTGTTACAGAGCAGGTGTTGTGGGACAGCCAGACCCATGGACAGCCAGACCGATAGACAGGCAGACCGATAGACATGCAGGTCGATAGACAGACAGGCCGATGGACCGGCAGTAATCAACGAAATGATTTAAATTTTTATGTAGAAAATGAATTATAACAGCGTTTTTTAAATGAAGATTTCCCGTCAGAGACAGAGAAAGAAACAGACAGACAGAGAGAAAAGACGGAGAGAAAGAAAGAGATGTGAAAGATTAGACAGAGTAGGAAAACAGAGAGAGTACTTATTTCTAAGTTTCTTTGGTTGTAATGGTTTTTTTTTTAAAGCATAATTAAATACGCATGTAAATCAACCACGGTCAGACTTTGAAACTATCGTGTGATCTTTCTAAACAGTATACCGATAATATTTAGACACATTGCAAGCCCATCTCATCTTGTTGTTGTTGTTGTTGTTGTTGTTGTTGTTGTTTTTGTTGTTGTTGTTCTTCTTCTTCTTCTTCTTCTGCATTATTCTGGAATGTATATTTTTAAGCTGCGTACACGTTTATTTGACAGCTTTCGCCCTCAATAATGGGGTTCTACAATCATGCAACATGCCTAGTGGAAAGGTTTTGAAAATATGACCTCAAGCTCACTTTAAACTAGTGAATTCATGTTTTAAAAATATATAGGGAGTGGACAAAATACCCGCAGAATTGCTTCAAGCAGGAGGAGAAGCAATAATTGACGCCATGCCCATTATCTGTAACAAGATCTGGCAGAGTGGGGAGTGGCCTACACCAAGGACCCAGTCGATTGTCATCACTCTTCTTAAAAAGGGTAACTCTGAAGAGTGTGAAAATTAACGCAATATCAGCCTCATCAGCCATCCTAGCAAAGTCTTCTTGAAAATAATACTTAACAGGTTTAAACCCAAAGCTGAACAAATCATTGCTGAAGAAAAAGCAGGATTCAGGGCAGGGCAAAGTACCAATGAGCACATTTTCAACCTCAGAATATTATGCGAGAAATGCCTACAGCATCAACAACATCTATATCACGGGTTTGTAGACTTCAAGAGTTTGACCGAGTCTGGCTTGCAGCCCCGTGGGCAAACATGAGAGTGTACAACATCAGCCCTAAATTTATTGAAGTCATCAAAAGCCTGTATGACAAGACTACCAGTGCAGTCCTCCACAACAACGCCATCGGGAACTGGTTCAGATCAACAATCGACGTGCGTCAAGG
>CM072516.1:37055656-37583156 GCA_036898135.1 Oncomelania hupensis
ATTATATAAGAACGCTATAGGAACGATATAATACGATTTAATAACGATATGAAAACTATATAAGAGCGATGTAAGAACGATGAAATAAAAAATGTCAAAAAAAAACCAAAAATGGTCAGTCTGTGCTTTTCTGAGAGACAATTGAAGATTGAAAAATATGAAGCTTCTTTCCTTATAACATGATGCGTCGGTCCAGCGGCACACTTTGTTCTGCAGCAGGGTTCGATCTCAGCAGCTTTCCACCCGTCTGACCTTTAAGCAACGACCTACCTTGCAAATGTCGATAATTATATTATTATCGACTTTAGTAAACAGGATGGCCTCGAGGTTGTGAGAGGGTAGAATGTGAAACTTTCCAGTTCTGTCAACAATGTGTTGACACAATTTTCATAAATAATTTTTGGTTGTTGTTGTATTTCCAGATAATATCTCCAAATATGGAAATACTTTGAAATAGTCGGAAATCAGAACGAGCCAAATGTCGGTCAGTCGTTTGCTTTCAATTTCTCGAGAACTACTGAGCCGATTTTGACAAACTTCATGGGAACGTTACTTAGGCCAGCCATCATTATTTTGCTGTACCGCAAAGGTCAAGGGCGCTGGAGGCCATTTTTTGCTAACTCCGTTATGCTCTATATGTAACAACCGGCTGGACCGATTTTTATGATTTTTTTTTAATACAAGTACTTCAAGACACATGCATTGCTTTATCTCAAGAACAACTAATCCGAATTTGATTATATTATTTTTACTATGCATTAATTACTGCTCGTCATATTAGATTATTATTATTTGCACTTTCTCGAAGATAAAGGGCGCCGTGCTTCATCATTTTCTAAACACGTTTTGAGCTGTATCTCAACATTGGGTGAACCGAGTTTTCCAAGTGTTTGCTTACAGATAGTTCAGGGAATGACCCATCATCCCAAAGTTTTAGCTTACAGATAGTTCAGGGAATGACCCATCATCCCAAAGTTTTAGCTTGCAGATAGTTCAGAGAATGACCCATCATCCCAAAGTTTTAGTTTGCAGATAGTTCAGAGAATGACCCATCATCCCAAAGTTTTAGCTTGCAGATAGTTCAGAGAATGACCCATCATCCCAAAGCAAAGTTTTAGTTTGCAGATAGTTCAGAGAATGACCCATCATCCCAAAGTTTTAGCTTGCAGAGAGTTCAGAGAGTGGTCCATCATCCCAAGTTTTCATTTGGCTTCTTTAGGATTAAGCCCAGTCACGACTCAAAGAATAAACACTTTTCCGTATTTTTTCAGCTATGTGTGTGTGTGTGGTGACTGGAAATATATTTGAATGGCTTGCCAGTTTGTTTTATTTCGGTCCCTTTGATTATACTTTGAGTATCGTCTTGCCTGTCTTGCCTGTCTTGCCTGTCTTGATCGTCGTGCGCTGACCCTGACGAAAGATTCGCTGCCAGACATAATGATTTTCAACAAAGATGCCTTCGTGTGTTCTTTAATTCCAATTTGACTTCAAAAAAGCAAACTCTAAAATCTGTTACCAATATGAGCATCGCGTCAGTGAGTCTGTGAGTCCGTCAGTCCAACTTAACGCACGATTAACTCGCAAACCGCTCGTTCGATCATGAAGCTATGTGGTACGTGCATACATCTCCTTTGTTGCCAATGGTCTGTAAAATCGTTGGTTTCCAATTCCAAGTCGTTCGCCTGCCACGGGTTGAAATCCAAAACAGTATTTACAAAAATAGTTTGGGGACAAACCAGCCAAGGACTATAACTTATTCTTGACCTTAACACACTGCACAAACTAATAGCTCTATCTATCTATCTATCTATCTATCTATCTATCTATCTATCTATCTATCTATCTATCTATCTATCTATCTATCTATCTATCTATCTATCTATCTATCTATCTATCTATCTATCTATCTATCTATCTATCTATCTATCTATCTATCTATCTGTCTGTCTGTCTGTCTGTCTGTCTATCTATTTATAAAGAGAACAAGGCGAGCTTAATCTGTTTGTTCAATTTTGACTTTAAAGAGTCAGTTTATATAGTGTCAACTTTGTCAAAAGTGCAGTATTGCAATCTCATTAACTTCAGTCTGCTGTGAAATGTGGCCTTTGCTATTTCACAGAATGAACCTTCAAAGTCTGTCGTGTTATTGTGTTATTGCGTTTTGATTTAAAAGAGTAAACTGTATGTCAACTATTTCAACAGTGTAGTATTTCAGTTTTATTTACCGCTATTGCGATGTGTCCCATGAACATTTCAAAGGGTGAACTTAAACCTGTTTTCTTATTCCATGTTGACAAGCTAGTAAACTGACCATCGACCACTGGAAGAGGTAAGAGTTGTTTACGAAATGAGAGAATACACAGAAAGACCAGCAGACCATCGGCAGACAGACAGACAGACACACACACACACACACAGACACACACAGCACACACAACACTAGACAACACACACACACACACACACATACACCAATACTGCCTCCCTCCGCACCCCACTTCAAACAGATCTTTAGGACAGAATTGTTTATCAGTTAAAACAGCCTAAAACAGGTAGTTATTTTTTAGGAACATGGATGTTGTTTAATTTCACGAGACTCTACACTCGCGCTTATGTCTTCTTGATCCCAGCCTCAGGGAAGTTTGGAAATGCA
The DNA here is from genome assembly GCA_036898135.1 of Oncomelania hupensis. Classification (NCBI taxonomy): domain Eukaryota; kingdom Metazoa; phylum Mollusca; class Gastropoda; order Littorinimorpha; family Pomatiopsidae; genus Oncomelania; species Oncomelania hupensis. Next base: position 37,058,310 of record CM072516.1, read on the forward strand.
GAATTGTCATTGCAAGAAAATACCAACACGTGTTCAACTGTTCACACATTTGTACTTTCATGTAACCGCTTCTATCAGTCTACATTCCCAGGTAAGGCGCTCCCTAGTCATCTCCATCTTTCTATACGCTTGCGAAAAATGGACCCTCAGCAGATCTACAACGAAGAATATAAAGCATGGAGATGAGGTGCTATAGAAGACTTCTGGTCATTTCTTATACCCAGCACATCACCAACAACGAAGTCCGACAGACCATCACGCAAGCCATTGAACAACATGATGACATGCTGACAGTGGTGAAGAAACGGAAACTCCGATGGTATGGCCACGTCACCAGATCATCAGTCTTGCAAAAACCATCCTGCAAGGCACGGTGCAAGGAGGCAAAAGTAGAGGGAGACAAAAAGAGAGGTGGGAGGACCACATTCGAGAATGGACTGGTTTGACACTGAACGAAGCCATGAGGGTTGCTGAGAACAGAGAAAGATGGAGTATGCTAGTTAAACGATCATCTGTGGTGCCCCAACGACCTTTGAGTAACGGGACAGGATATGATAGGAACCGCTTCGGACCGCGTCATATTTTATTTTCATATTTTATTTTCACATTTTATTTTCAACGACTTTCCACATACTTCGCTTTCTAACTTTGATCCTCTACACACGTCTATTAGTTTCTTCCCACAAGTATAACTCTCTCGCATCCGCCCCTCTCCGCCTCCACCTCACCCAAACCCCACCCCATCCCTTTTTTCCCCTTCGCTTGGAAAACTTTTAAAAAAAACTTTTTTTTCTTCTTCTTGTTTTCCCTTGTATTTATATTAATATATTTTGTTGTTTCCTGTCATCCGGCAGTGATACGTTTGATAAATTATTTATTATTTGGGTAGCACTCATTTAAGCCTTGTGCTTTTGTGCGCCCTGATGTTTTGCCTTGTATTATTATCTGGTTTGTTGAATGAAAATTAAGGTTTAAACAAGTGAGGAGATGGGTACCGCACCGCCCTCATTAAGCTGACCCAGAGAAAATGTAAGTTCCAAGCGCCTTTCTCCCCAACGAACAAATGTTTTAGGGAAACACCTTTAACCTATGCGTATTTTGCTGCTGCACAAAATGATCCACGTTATTCGTTATACATATTGATTGTGCCGTTACCTTGAGACAGGTATGGCATCCGTCACACAGAAATCAAACCCCATTTTCTTCTCTTCTACTTTATAAATTGATTACGTTGCCTATGTTACCAGCGGCTGCAGTGTTGCTGATGGTGGTGATGATGATGGTGGTGAGGACTGAGGAAGCTACCATCACTGAGTTATGTCCCTCTTTCTTCGAATTCAACCGCACTCGCAACATGTGCGTCCCCACCCAGGGTGAGTAATGCTGATGATTATGATGGGTGATGGTGATGCTGCTGATGGGTGGTGGTGTTGATAATGATGGTGATAATTGAGGTAATAAACTATTACACATTGCTGCGATCGGTAGAAAGTGTCGCCAAAACTCCCGCTAGCAGCAGGTGAAAGTATTCCCTCCATCCCTTCAAAGTATGCTTTGGGCTCGCTGCTAGCCGCGGATGCGAACCGCAGTACTGTTTAAAAGTGATGGAAAGAGCGGAATATTGCTACAAGGGTTCGGGTAAGGGTTAGTTGTAGATCTATACCTAGCCCTTGCCCTAACCCTTTTCTCTACAGAAATGCTCTTTTTCCGTCCCCAAAACCCATTTGCCTTCTTGGATTCTTAAATTGTATGAAACCAAGTGAGGACACTGTCAGGCGTCAATAAACGGTTCGAAAAGATTCTCAAACGGTTCGTAAAAGACAGTTGACCTAGAAACAAATACAGCGTGACCTAATTCGTCGCCTAGAGGAGACGAAACTTACTTTTCCGTTTTTAGTTTTTCACCGACACTGTTACTGAGCAGGCTGCTAACGTCGCCAAAGTATCCCTACAAGGGACAAGGGACATACTTTGGCCTGCTGCGCAGCGTGTGCCTGGAGTATACTTTCTTTCGATCGTAGCTATGTGCAATGGGTGGAGGAGGATGATGCTGATGATGCTGCTGCTGCTGATGATGATGATGATGATGATGATGATGATGATGATGATGATGATGATGATGATGATGATGATGATGATGATGATGATAGGTGATTATGAGGAGGAGGAGGAGAAGGAGGAGGAGGATGAAGAAGATGAGTAGAGGTGGTGATGACGTCGAGTGTTTGGTGTATTGGCAGTGGTAGTGGTGGTGGTGGGGTGATAATGACAATGATGTTTGACAGCAAAGTACAGGAAATAATAGAACTCAACTGGATGTGAAAAGTTCTGTGTTCGAATAGTAAAACTTTATACGGGATATGAACGCCTCTGGGTGTAGTTACTCGCTGACCAGCCTAGAACGGAGGTTCTGAAAACTGTAAGGCTGGCAGCTTTATGAAAGGGCTGATGGGATCGAAACACTGGCTGAAGTTCAGGTAGGTGTCGGCTCTGCTGTGACAATGCTGGAACTTCTGCTTGGGGCCCTTTTGTGGCGCCAGACCTTTGCTGGCTTTACCCAGGTAAGGGGATTCGACGATTACAATGCCGTGCACAACGAGGAGAAACAACTTTGGCCGGCTTGCCCGCATGTTGCGCCCAGAATTGTTCAACGTTAGGCGGACATTCATTGCAAAAAACAGTTTCTCGCCTATAATTTCTGCTCTGTCCTCCATTAAACCTTCCGGATCAATCAAAAGGTTGATTTCAGATGCAATCCTGGCTTGCTCCGCTAGTTCGGCCTTGCACTGTCCTACAATCACTACCACCCTTTCCCGAAGAAAAGCTTGCAGATCGGGGGTAGCTTTCATAGTGTTCTGAGACAACATGCACCTGAGGATATGCGCCCGGATAACTCTAGGTAACTACAACAAAACACAACAAGAAGACAAGTTACCTCCCATTTCCGAATAAGGCCTATTGGGCGCCTATATAGCGCATCCTCTATTTCAGAAGTCTCCTCTCTGAAAATCCTAAACGGGAAGAGAGGGGACTATAAACTGATAAAACAAACAAACTGCGGTACAAACCACCTGTGTGTTATCTACCGCTGTATTCTCGAGGATCCGCTAAACAGGCGCCCAACTTGTGTGATGCTCTTGGTTACTTAGATACCAGAAGTCGTCCTTCGGTTCACTTTGTGACTTTACAGTTTATATTTCCCTCAACTCTGCCGGTAAATGTTCGACGACGTTAATTGTTGATTTCCATGCTTTGTGCAGAACTGATGACAAGCCTCGAGCTAGTTGCGGGTCGGCCAGGCAAGAGAGCTCTCCAAGGTAGTTTGTTAAATAAATTGTTGGTGGTGGACTGGTTAATTGGATGAAAGTTACTTGGAAGAAGAAATGAAAGAGAGAGTTAGAGAGAGAGAGAGAGAGAGAGAGAGAGAGAGAGAGAGAGAGAGAGAGAGAGAGAGAGAGAGAGAGAGAGAGAGAGAGAGAGAGAGAGAGAGAGATGTGAGGATTGTGGAATAGATAGTTTCTACAGACGGAGTTCGAACTCTTCAACTTCGGCATAGGAAACCAGCGCCACAACCAAGTGTGCCTCCAGACCACCCGCAAGGTTGGTTGAGTTTATGAATACAAGGTTCGTTTGAGTGGATGAATGCAAGGTTGACTTGTAGAATTGATGGAATCAATTGCTTGCTTGCACCTCAAGGAGTTATTTTCATTTAAGTTCAGAAGACGAATGTTGCAATTATTCTGATAGCTCAGAATGGCTCGCAATACGGCGATTTCCTAGGAGAGCGGATTTAACCTATCACCTCCCTTGTGGAAGTCTTCTGGGAAGTAAAGCCGGAGACCCAAATTAGGGTTAATTTGTAACAGATAATAGGTTTTAAGATTAATTCACGCTCCTAGGGTGTTACCTGCAATATCATAGACACAGCAATGATACACACTATGATAACTCGTACATTAGATGATATGGCACACAAGCTTAAAACCTTTAGCCCTTATTTTATTTCTGTAAAGAGGGTCACTGACCCCCGACCCATGGTTACTGCCCTATCCATGTTTTCTTCTTTCATTTCTCAGTTTCGTGTCCGTACTGCGCCAGTGGCATCTGGGACGTGTTTCCGGTTTGGGATGATAGTTGCAAGTTGTTCCACTTCTGCCTTGACGGCACCGTCACGGAGCTGGACTGCACCGAAATGGGGCACAAGTACTACAACCCCACCACCAAAATCTGCGAGGACTTTGCCTCCGATACCAACAGCTGTCTCCACCGAACCTACAACCTCCTCAACTACAACCCACCAATGACTGGCTAATAAGGGGCAGAGAAAATCCTGCTGTAGCCTGCTTGTGTCACTCAGCGTGGCTGAGCCTAAAAAATGAAGCCTCCTCACTAGTAGACCTATAATGAATGATAGGGAGTAATCTTGATGGGGTTTAACTATGCTGTCTGACACTGTATACGATTTAGATGGTGTATAGAAAACCTAAAGACGGTTGATGGCTTTTTCGTTTAAATTGCATTTCATCGTTTGCTTTTTAAATTTGTTATTTAATTTTCTAGTTTTGCTTACTCGTTTTTGTTGTTATTTTATTTTAAATACATTAATTCATTGCAATTTGTATTATAGATAATTACTAATTAATTATTTACAGAAAATTTCTAATTTAATGGAAACTTGATTTTTATCTAGTCCAAAGAATATACTAGATTTCTACTATACGTTTATTGATAGAAAATTATGAAAAATGTTGTGAATTTAGTTTGTAAATTTTAACATAAGATGTTGTATACTTATTATTGTTCATATTTTAATTTTTTTTAAACACAACATAAAAGTAACCATTTTTGAAGATAGCTATTAATAACACCAACCACTTGAAGAGAACATTGCAATTAAAAAAAAATCATTGATAATACAAAAAAAATGTATGCTTGTTTTTTTTAAAAATTAAAGCAAAGTTCATTGGAATAAAAAGCAATTCTTGGCTTGTGTAAAGTTTTACAAATATTCTGCGCTGCCTTTTGTTTAAAATGTGTGTAGAATAGTTTCAGAGAAATTCACATCTTTTTGAATACTTAACAGATACTGATATAGTGAGCACTCAGGCGTGCACACTCACCCCACACACTTAAAATTTGAGACATTACATTACATAATTGTTGCTTTAGGTCCAGCGGACTCTTCCGAGCCAAATCAGGACTGGGCAACCCCCAATCCGCATAAAAGATCTGCTGAAACAACCCTAGTGGGAAAACTGAATTACCTCCACCAGCCAGTCACTTTACAATAAAGACATCCCACGCAGGGGACGGCTGAGGCTTCACCCCAACTTATCGAACCCCCGTTTACAAAAAACAAAATAGAATACAAACATCATTATAAATTATCAACAAAACACATACATATAAAATGCCTACATTGCTAAATAATAATAATATCATCGGAAGCCCTAGTGACCACCTGGCAGAAAGCGTCCAATATGCCCAAGCTGATCCAACAGACCTCATACACAAACAAGGAGTCTTGTCCCGGAAGAGTTTTCCAGAAAAAAGGTAGGAGACTGGTCTAGCGAAGAAGACTATAGTATAGCAGATTGATAGAACAGAGCAGGAATGAGAAAGAGCAAATGAGAAAGACAGCGAAAGTGGGAATTTAAAGCACTAAATTTCCAGAAAGTGGGGATACTATTTATACTGAAACCCCCGGCACCCCACCGGGGGTAAATTTGAGACAAACACAGACAAAAAAGACAGACAGACAGACACACACACAGAATAGAGATAGAGATTCAGTTTGCTTTCTGATCTTAAAGTTATTGAACCAATATGATTTGTATCCTCTCTCAATATGTAAAGGAAACCTGACCCTTTTCTTCCTTTTTTTTAAAAAGTATATGATTTGCAAGCTTTCAGACTTAAATCTTTTACAATATTGCAAGAAAAAACACGTAATACAAAAATCTCATTGCCAGCATGACTTTAATTGACCCTTTTAACATTACATAGTGTGAAAAAGCAAACATGCCTCGTAAAATACAAAATATATGCACATAATGGTTAAAACTAGATTCAATGAAAACTAAACAATAAGAACTAAAAGAGAAATGCCATCATGGTTCTAGCACTTTGCTAGGAATTGCAACATGTTTAAATGTCACACATAATGTAAACAGTGGCCTGCTGTTTACATTACGTGATGTCTTCACGGACGACTGTTCGCATTATGCGCAACATACACTATACATTAAATGGACAAACAGTGAATGAAAATCAGATAAGTTACACATATATTCGATTCACTAAAGCTTTTTTTTTTCAAAGAACTGATTATTCCTTAACCTGTTTTGAAAAAGATGAACCACATTCAGAAAATGTACACGTCCTCTTGAATGTATTTTCAAAACTGCAGTGGTCCCAAATTATTTTTGGCTATGTTGGAAAATACGGTATACATTCACAGCTATATGATTATAAAAGTCAGTCTTAGATACCAAGCTACATGATTAAAATGATCTATTCCTTACCGTTCTCATATATATCCATGCCTGGAAATAATACTGCTCCAAGTCAATACATACCTAATATTGATTTACCACAGTGTTATTTCTAGGTGGAGATTTATATATACATACACACACAGGATGGTTGAAAAGTAACTCACTATTAAAAGTTGCTAATAACCTTTGTAAACGGTACTGCATTTACAGGAAACAAACTGTAGTGTGATCCTTACACGGGTAGGATTTAAATACAGTGTCTTTAGATTTCATCTCACAGTGATGAGAGCAGACCATAACGGACGTCCCGACACTTGGTCCTAAATCTTCTAATGTTCTGTGTCTGCTAAATGAACAAGTACACATCACATAATGTCACTGACCAAACAAAAAACTGGAACAGAAATACACATAAGTCTATAAGTACATATGCAAAACAAAATTACATTCAGAAGTAAATATATAAGACATACACCGCAAACCATTGAAAGCACTTGGTCTCCTAAACAATGCTATGCATCTAAGCTTTTATCTTAGGTATTTCACAATTCTAAGTATGCAATCTAAATGACGACAATGATGGTGACGATGACGACAAAGGGGTGACGATGACGACAATGGTGCCGATGCCATCTTGTATAGTGCCATCTCCACATCAGTAAGTTAGTTAGTCATTGTTTACAGGATCCAGCGGTTATAGTCTTTGTTACAAAGAGCCGAATCAGGACCACAACTTGGGACTCACCCTGATCCGTATAAAGACCTGCTGAAACAACTCTAACAGTAACACTGAAGGCACTCCACCAGCCGATCACTTTACAATAAAGGCATCTTATGCAAGGGACGATGAGGCTTTACTCTAATTTATTGAACCCCCGTTTAGAGAAACAAAATATAAACATCATTATAAAATATTAACAAAACACATACCTAGAAAATGCCTACATTGCTAAATAATAATACCATAGAAAGCCCTAGTGACCAGTTGGCAGAAAGCGTCCAATAGCCCCAAGCTGACCCAACAGATCCTATACACAAATCAGGAGGTATGGAAGTTTTCAATTTAAAAAAAAAGAAAGGTAGGTGACTGGTCTAGCGAAGAAGATGGTAGATTGATAGAACAGATTAGGAACGAGAAAGAACAAATGAGAATGACAGAAACAATGGTCATTTAAAGCACTAAATTGCCACTAAGTGGGGATACTAATACAGAAAACCCCGTCAACCCAACGGGTGGATGATGATTATGATGATGATTGGTGGTGATGATGATAATGATGATGATTGGTGATGATGGAGATGATGATGATTATGATGATGATTGGTGGTGAAGATGATAGATTGATTGATTGATTGTTGCTTTAGGTCCAGCGGACTCTTCCGAGCCAAATCAGGACCGGACAACCCCCGATCCGCATAAAAGATCTGCTGAAACAACCCTAGTGGGAAAATTGAACGCCCTCCACCGGCCAGCCACTTTACAATAAAGACATCCCACGCAGGGGACGGCTGAGGCTTTACCCCAACTACTCGAACCCCCGGTTACAAAAACAAAATAGAATACAAACATCATTATAAATTATTAACAAAACATATACATATAAAATGCCTATATTGCTAAATAATACAATCATAGGAAGCCCTAGTGACCACCCGGCAGAAAGCGTCCAACACTCCCAAGCTGATCCAACAGACCCCATACACAAACAAGGAGTCTTGTCCAGGAAGAGTTTTCAAGAAAAAAAGGTAGGTCATTGATCTAGCGAAGAAGAAGATAGTATAGCAGAGTGATAGGACAGAGCAGGAATGGGAAAGAGTAAATGAGGAAGACAGCGACAGTGGGAATTTAAAGCACTAAATTTCCATAAAGTGGGGATATATTTATACTGAAAACCCCCGGCACTCCAACGGGGGTACTGTTGCCGCAGTGAATCAATCTGTCTTGCCTACAAAGGAAAGACAGGTTTTCAACTGGGGCTTTCACTTTTCCCTTTATAGGTTTGAACAATCTACAGTGGCAAGATTGCTCATGACCCCAAGGGGTGTGGTGAAGATGATGATAATGATGATGATTATGATGATGACTGGTGGTGGTGGTGATGATGATGATGATGATGATGATGACGAAGGACCAAATCCAAAGCTACTTTTCAGTGTATTCTTGATTTATGATGTCATTAAAACACATGTAATCATAATCAAAGTTCAAATACCACCATTTGTTGATTCATGCTGGCACGGTGCAAGGAGGCAAGAAGAAGAGAGGACAGAAAAAGAAGTGGGAGAACAACATTCGAGAATGGACTGGCTTGACACTGAGCGAAGCCATGAGGATTGCTGAGGACAGGGAAAGATAGAACATGCTGGTTAAACGATCATCTGTGGTGCCCCAACAACCTTCGAGTTACGGGATAAGATAGGATAGGATAGGAAAGCATAGCATATGCTGGCAGTGCGATATAGATTCTAAATGCACCATACCCCATACATATTTCTAATACAAGCACATTGCACATAGTATACATAGAATAAGGAATGTTGGAAAAAAACAAACACACAAAATTAATAATGTCATTACAATGGCAGATATAGATCTATATTATAATCTCTAAAATCATAGAAAGAGCTGGTGTGTAATTCAAAATCTCAATGCCATAGATTCATACACTCACGTACAGAAACTCCCAGGGATGAAAGCGAACACACTTTCTACATTAAAAAAAAAAAAAGCTCATTCAAAGGCCTCTACATCATGCTCAAGCGAATAAGACACGTGTGTAGATTTATCACTAACAACAAAGACTATCGGATTGATAGTTTGGCCAACAACTGAACTTTTAGCTGTCATGCACACCGAGTGTGGTAGAACCAAAACCAAATATATGCTCTCGTTTTGTCTCGCTGGTATGTATTCAAAAGCGAATAAATACATGAACATTAAAATACAGAAATAAAATAATATATTTTTAAAAATAATCATAAAATGTAGATTATTTCTTACGTTTGAAAAAATATCAAGTTTGTCAAAACACAGATGATAAAAAAATAATTCTCGTTTTTGGGTTTTTTCTCTAACAGTTCTATCCTTTTGTGGGATAAGGTGGAGGAGGGCAGATGGAGAGGGAAATGGAGGGAGAGGGAAATGAAGGAGAGGGGGGGGGGTGGAGGAGGCAAATCTGTTTTTGTTTGTTAGTTTATTGTTTGTTATTTTTAAGGGGAGAGGGTGTCTCATTTATAAATATTTTATAAAATAAAAGCATTAATTCTGGCATTTTGGAATATTGGAAAACCATACGCGCACACAAAGCATCTGGACAACATGAAGCTGCTCCCCAAATAAGTAAACTTGAATCAGCTCTTAAATATATAAAGAAAAAGAAACTACCAGAAAGCAATCCTATGCTCATCCAAAGTAAACACCATCTAAATCAACCGGTAATGTATTAAAGTAAACACCACCTAAATAGAAAATCTTGTCTACAGTAGACGCTATCTCATCAAACAGACAGTTGTAAAGTAGACACCGTCTAAACAGACATGCCCAGCTAACGCAGACACAGGCGTGTCTTGGAAGTTGAGACTCAGTTGGTAGGCACAAACCCAGTTGGTTATTCATTGCTTACAGGATCCAGCGGACTGCAAAGAGCCGAATGAGGACCACAAAATCAAGACTGCAACTTACAAACCCAGTCTAGGTCTACGACTTTGTAAGTCAGCGTACAGACTACCACTAGCTTACAAAACTATTGCTTCTGGTTCAAAGCACCTTATCAACTGAGCAAAATTGTGAGCAGGCAAAACTGTCCTAATTTTTTTTTTACCCCGTTTTAAGTTATTTTGACTCAGTTCAAAGCATTTTGTAAATGATGTCTGTTCCAGTTCAAAACATTTTGTGTCAATTTTGGTTTTGTCCCCAAGTTCAGAACCAGTCCATGCCTTACATACAGAACAGGTTAGAAAATATTGCAGAGCACTTAAAATCTCCTTCAGTTGGGTTGTACAGATAAAGATCAAAAGTTCAGGAAAAACAAAAGCCCAAGCAAAATGAAGTGGTTTTTCAGTCATGCCATGCTCATTCTCTAGAACATAATTCAAGATTTATTCTTTTTAATGCACTGTTCCAAAAATACAATGCCCTTAATAAGGCTAGACTAGAGTTAGTGTTATGAACACACACAATGAGCATAATTATGTTACACAATTGCAAACAAATCATCTTTAAAATAAATCTACAGACTCAGGATTTATCAAAGACCACAGATGATCAATCAACATAGAATGCATGACTCCGAAGACTTTACAGAATACAGAATAGTATAAAAAAGCACTACAAAACTCATCATCATCTTTACCATTATTTCTATTGTCCCAAAGTCATTTACCAGTGTTTCTGTAATTCTATATGATGGGCATAAACTGCTATAATGTAAAAGAAAAATTTAGTAAGAAACGCTCACACTATCTATCTGTCTGTCTGTCCATCTATCTATACAATCACGCACTCAAACATGCAGCTAACACACACATCGAGATTATAAGCATAAGGTTATATAACCACTCTCTGTCCTACTATTATGATTACCATCACCATACAAATACTACACACATACATATAGAAACACACAAACAAAAGATACAGCACTAAAAACTGGGGCACAAAACAGTATCAACATACAAATAGTTAGTTAGTTGGTCATTGTTTATAGGGTCCAGCAGACTGCAAAGCTCGGAAACATGACCACAACTTGGTTGAAAGAGGGCTCACCCTTGATCTGTATAAAAGACCTGCTAAAACAACCCTAATGATAACACTGAAGACACTCCTCTAGCCGGTCACTTTACAATAAAGACATCCTGTGCAAGGGATGCTGAGGCCGTACCCTAATTTATCGAACCCCTATTTACAAAAACAAAATAGAATATAAACATCATTATAAAATATTAACAAAACACATACATATAATACTCCAACATTGCTAAATATTAATAATACCATAGAAACCCCTAGAGACCATTTGGACGAAAGCGTCCAATTGCCCCAAGCTGACAAAACAGACCCCATACACAAATGAGGAGTTTTGGGAGAGTTTTCAAGAAAAAAGGTAGGCAACTGTCTAGCGAAGAAGATTGCAGATTGATGGAACAGATTATTGGCAAGAAAGAACAAATGAGAATGACAGAAACAGTTGTAATTTAAAGCACACAATTTCCAAAGAGGGGAAAAACATGTAGATCATGGTAAAGCTAATGAAAAACTGCAAACACTCTCTCTCTCTCTCTCTCTCTCTCTCTCTCTCTCTCTCTCTCTCTCTCTCTCTCTCTCTCTCTCTCTCTCTCTCTCTCTCTCTCTCTCTCTCTCTCTCTCTCTCTCTCTCTCTCTCCACACAGAATATAGAATCATTTATTGTCCCCATACAAATGTACAAGGAGATTTTTGTGTGCAGTATCCATCTGCATATCAAAATTAAAAACAACGAAATGAAATTGTAATAGCAATATAAAATTGAAAATAAATAATGAGGATGATATGTACAGTGATTCAAACTTGTCGACAATTACAGTATCACATACACCCACACACACACACGCGCGCGCAAACACACACACACCCACCCACACACACAAGGCACATTTATAACCATATACCCAAGACACAAACAAAGCATGTGGTTAAAACTAGTACAAAATAATATCCTTTGTTTTTTTTGGAAAACAGTGTATGCAATAAACATCCAGCATAGCAGCCTCATATCATATACCACCCCCTTCATCCCACACACATAGATACAAACTTGGATGTAGTCACCCTCTGACCTTCCTCATCACACCCACACCCACACATAGAAACATACCATAATGTGAAATTATAAACTACACTACAAAATAATAGCAACATAAATACAGCTCATTAGATGAGAATTAAAAAAATCCATACAATTAAAACTACCAGCCCAACGACCACTAATACAAATGACGTGGTCATTAAAAGCGTGAGGACTGCAATAAACAGAAACCAAATCCCATAACCCGTACTCAGCCACCTTCTGCTGCTATTGTTAACAATAATTATACATTTGCCAGTTGATGCAGTGGTATTATCCTGTTGTCTTAAAAAGGCAGATTCAGCGAGCTATACAGTAGCTTGCAAACACTGGCCTACAGGCACTAATGCGCATGCAAACAAGCACACACAAACACTGTCAACACAAGTTTTTGATTGTATGGGTGGGTCTGGCAAAAGCACACTGTTGCTAATAGTATTTATTTATTTATTTCATTTAAAAAAAACAACAACAACTCTTTTTTGATTTTCAAAAAGAAGACATTTAAAACAAACCAAATACACCCACACAGAACTTTCCTGCAAAAAAATTCTTACTTAATTAATCAAAGCACCAAAATCCCTAACTCGTCGTTATCACAATAAACATCCTATCTTTGGTTACACCCAGATCTTTAAACAATTCCATATCAGCAGCGTAGATCAAGAGCTGGAAAATCTGATTGTTTTCCAAAGTTGGCCAAACTTTGAAAAACGTTGATGACATGAAATTGAAGCAAAGTAATCCTTAACACCATACAGTAAAGTAATATTGTAGAAACACATGTCTTTGGAACACCCCAATTTCTAAACCAGTAGTGTTTAACCAACAGCTGCAAATGGTGATTTTCAACAGTGGCACAGACCTTGAGAAACGGTGACCATATAAAACTGAAAAAGCGTCATTGTTAATGAGAGTAAAGCAAAGCAAAGAGTAATATTATTGTTCTTGTATCAATGGTACACACACATCAGCTCAAAGAATCTTTGTGCACATTTATATTTAGTCAAAGAAAAGCCAACACTAACTAGAAGGGTGAAGCCCACATGACTCACATGCTCATGATGGAACTTGCAATATTTAACATGAAAATGAGTGCCCAGAAAAAGAATAAAACAGTGGCATTAAAGTAATACTGACTTTGATCTTTCTATGCTCTTGATCTTGAGATGACATTGACCTATGGCTCCAAATACACTCATGAACTATCAAATAAACTACAGCAAAAGTTGTGCTATGCCCCAAAAAACAGTGACCTTGGGACAACTTTGACCTTTAGTGATGACCTTGACCTTGGGATGACCTTGACCTTCGTGTGACCTCTCATGCATGTATGATCAAATAACCCAATGTTGTTGCATACTATGGGTTAATATACATCCATTCTACTGTAAGAGGCCCTATTTTTAAATGTTTTTGCAAGACCTAAAATGACCTTGACCTTCAAGATCAACGCAAAAAAACAGAACATATATGAAAGATCAATCTATCATCTCTAATTACAACAAGTTTGGACTTTATATCTATTTTAGTTTATGGTCAAATACCTATACTAACCAACCTTGGACAGCTCCAGTGACCATGACTTTGGAGGTTGACCAAATTTGCACAGTATGCATGTTTCATTTATATCTATCATGCATCAAAGAATCATAAGTTCAATATTAATAACTTAGAGAGAAGAAAATAAAAATTTGTGAATTTTTTTTTTTTTAAACTAACATTTGTTGACCCTGTGACCTTGACTTTGAAGTGAACTAATTCAATTACTGATTATTTATGAGATCTCACGGAAATACACCCTTTTACCAAGTTTGGATGTTATAGCTGAAATATGTTCTGAGATATTAATCCACTTGCAAATTTTGCACATAAAGACTGCGGACAGACAGACGGACTGACACTTTAAAAAAAAAAAGAAGTAATTTTTGGACTATTTAGGACTCATCTTGCACAGATTTGTACAAATCTGGAGAAAAAAATGTGTTGGGTGTGAATACATAGACACACATTGCTATTTGGCTACGCCTGTGAGTAAAAAAAAACTAGGAGGTAAATGTGCAAACACATGGAAATGGAATGAGATACACAGACTATTTCAACGAACACCCTTTACTTCCAACCTACCACGTACTTTGAAAGACAGTAATTATGTTAGTACAATAATGGTTAATACACTTAAAGACAACATTAACTTCTAAGTATGTATCTGGTGCTTAAAGTCAACAAAACTAGGCCCAGTGAACTGTGTATTCCCATAAATAAATATGGGCCTACATCAGCAAGTTGCAGCACAAGGATATCAGTCCTGAGAAACCAGGGCTCTTTCAGCATATCAGCATAATGAAACAATACAAAGTATCTACGAGATAAGTTGGAGGCGCTGTTCCACTAACTTGTTAGTTATTTTCTGGACAAAGCTGGTCCAATACTTATCAGTCATTTTCTGAATACAGCTTGTCCAACAAGTATCAGCCATTTTTTGAAAATAGTTGGTCCTATACTTATCAGCCATTTTCTGAAAATAGTTGGTCCAATTCACGCATGTTTCATTGGAACTGGGATAGGTGAGGGAAACTGGTCCTGATTTGGCTCGGAAGAGTCCGCTGGATCTAAAGCAACAACCATGTAATGCAATGTAATGTAGGCGAGGGACAGGAGCAAGGCAGGATGTATGGGGGATTGGAGAAACTGCCTGTATCCTGTGTAGTTTTGCCATAAATGATCAATCCAAGTCCAACTTATTTCACAACAAACCATGATCCACATTGGCCTCACAATTACTGGCCACATTTGGCGTAGAAAGGTTGAAAAAAGTTTTTCTTCATGGCCAAATGTAGTGAAAAGAATTGGTGCAATTTCTACACAGAGCTATACTCTATATATTTATTGGTTTAGTTTTCCAGCTAAATATTTTGAAAAAGTTACACATTTTCTATGTGGAGCAGCAGAGTACTGGACATTCAGTTTGGCACTTCTACACTTCTTTGCCTACAGTTCCTTCATGCTACTGGTAAACTACAGTACCATAGTCTGCAAAGGTCTAACACCACTGCCTGCTTGTGTATGCCTATAAGTCACTTGGTCGTACTAAAGTAGGCACTGCAGAGGACAACACTGAATTTCTAAAGTCAAACATCACACATGCACAAAGCCGAACACATTGTCACCTGGAATTAAAACCGACGTAAGTCAAGCCAGTCACCACGTTATTCTTTGTGTCATGTGTGTCAGTCATTTCCAGTTACTCTTTTGTAAGGACTTCACACACACACACACAAATAGACATCAACTAGCCATGTAGTGAAACGGTGCTGCCACATTTCCTCAGCTAATTATTGCACACCATAGGGCTTCAAAACAGTGTATATATAAAAAAAACTGACTCTAATTTGATATAATCAAGTCAACTCGAAAGTCAAAATGCCCAATTCTCCTCTAACTTTGCATATGCGTAATCTGAAGCAATCCTTGGAGCCTTTTTAACGGTGGGGAACAACAGATGATAATCTGAAGAAGACATCCCGTTTTGTGGTTTCAGACCTCACAACTGTTAAACACAGCAAAGAAGGGGTATACAATCCAAGTTTTCAACTTTGCTGTTGTTGTGTAAGGTCTAGGCATTCGTTACAAGCTGAGACCTCTCGTTTATTTCCCTCATGGGACTTCTCTTCCTGCAAAACATCAATGAAGAAAATAAGTACTCAAATACATACAACAAATAAATAAATATAAACAAATGTAAAAACAATATCAATAAAACAAAAAGCACTACAGTGAATTATTGAATTTTGTTAACAATGATAAGCTAAATTAAGGTCTCCTAACTAAAGGGAGATAACTCATGAGGGCACAATCAAGAGTTAAAATGATAATCGTATAATTTTCTCAAGACAAAAAACAACTATGAGAACAAATACACTGATACAACCAAAATGCCAAGATAAAATAGTTCTCCAATTTACATAACTGGGTCTCTCTAATGAATTTTTTAAAATAATTTTGGTCAATATATTTTTTAAACAGATCATCTAGTGGTAAAATTATGTCCGATAAAAAAAACATTTCTTTTCACATTTTGGATTTCTGAACCACATTACCATCTTTGGCAAAGAAGGATGAGTGAATTAGTTAAGAGTTACAACTAAACATACAAGCTCACTGAAGCTCAAAGTTGTTGGTTTTTATCTTGTGAGAAGGGAATCTGAAAAAATATTCCATTAAAACTGTAATTGTCAAGTATTACTCAACAAGAGTGGTTCCTGGTTCCCACTGCCAAATATTTTCTAAAGATTTTGAAGATTTTATTTTATTAAAACAAACCACCAAAAAAAAAAATCTTTTTCTTAATTTATTGCAGATAAACATTTGGAACTGTGTGAGTTCACAGAACAAATTTACTTTGCATCCACAGGGATAACTCTCTATGTTATTGTCTTTTTGTTTTATTTTCTGCTGGTCTATATTCACAATAAAAAATAATTAACTCAACTAATAATAATAATAATAAACTGTTCCAAAAATCACAAGATCACTTTCCTTCCTGCATTCTAATATGTTTGAGTGATATTTGTTACGTTGGTTAGAGTGTGTTGAATATTATTATGTGAATGTGCATGCGTGGCTACAGATCATCACTCTTTGAGTCGGTCACTTTTTTGTCCCCCTAACATCATAGATAGATAGATAGATAGATAGATAGATAGATAGATAGATAGATAGATAGATAGATAGATAGATAGATAGATAGATAGATAGATAGATAGATAGATAGATAGATAGATAGATAGATAGATAGATAGATAGATAAACTTTTTGTTCCCTTATTGAATATATATATATGGAAAGAAAAAAAAAAATAGAAGGTCAAAGCCCATATGACTCACATGCTTCTTATGGAATTCACAATATTTAACATGAAAATGAGTGCCCAGAAAAAACAAAACGAAATGGTGGCATTAAAATGCAAAGTAATACCGACTTTGATCTTTCTATGCTCTTGACCTTAAGATGACATTGACCTCCAGCCCCAGATACACTCATTTACTATCAAATAAAGTACAGCAAAAGTGGTATTATGCCTAATGACCTTGACCTTTAGTGACATTGACCTTGGGATGACCTTGATCCTTGCGTGAGCTCTCATGCATCTGTGATCAAATAACCCAATTCTTACGACTGAGACGCGCACGACAGTTCTGAACGTTTTCTGTTGCAAAGCATGTAATAATAGCTTGTTTTCCTTTGAGTTGATTCTGCGCTGTTGCTAGAACAAGCTTTATATAATGTTGATATTTTCCATCGATCGTTAATGTTGTCGTATCATGAAGAACTTTCTAGAATTGTTTAGTATCGATTGAATTTTCCAGACCTATCTGGCAATAGCTTGTAAACTGAGCAATGTTCCATGACGTAAGATAGTACATAGTTCCGGTGACGAGTTTTATTTTGATTGGGTGTTATTGCATCATTTTGGAATGTTCGAAGTTTCTCTCGACTGCCGAGAGGCTATATAAGTAGTGCACTGTGTAAAAAAGTGATTTTTGTAGTGATTTTCGGAAAGCGATCTTATATGCAGTTGTTGGTGTTTGATGAATAAAGTTGGAAAACTTTATATGACGATTCCAGCCTTGTAGCTGAGTGAACCGGCTGCTTAGATAAATGAATTTGAGTTACATATTTCAAGATTCAAGCATCGGGACTGAATCGATTTTGATAAAAACGTGTAACACAACAATGCTGTTGCATACTATGGGTTAAAAACAGCAATTCCACTGTGCGATTACCTAATTTTTGTATGTTTTTGCAAGGCCTAAAGTAACCTTGACCTTCAAAATCAACGCATGAACTGAACAAATATGAAAGATCAATCTATCATCTCTGAATACAACAAGTTTGGACTTTATACCTCTCATAGTAGAAGGTCAAGGTCACTTCAAAGTATCTATACAAACTGACGTTGGACAGCGCCAGTGACTTTGACCTTGGAGTGAGGTTGATCAAATTTGCAAAGTATGTGTGCCTCATTAATATCTATCGTGCACCAGAGAATCATAAGTTCAATATTAATAACCTAGAAAAAAAGTGAAATTTTATTAAAGTCATTTTTTCACTAACATTTGATGACCCTGTGACCTTGAGCTTGATGAATTCATTCATTCATGGATCAATTTTGAGGTCTCCTTGGTATACACCATCTTACTAAGTTTGGTTGCGATAGTTAAATAGACTCTGAATACTTAGCCACTTTAAAGTTTTTCCTCAGGCAGACGGCGGACAATATCATTTTTGTACTAATTAGGTCTCATCTCGCACAGATTTGCAAAAATATGGAATTTTTTTGGGTTCATTTGTTGAGCACATAGACTCACATTGCTATGCATGCGAGTCAAAAAGTAACTGACTCAAAAAATCTCTCTCTCTCTCTCTCTCTCTCTCTCTCTCTCTCTCTCTCTTTCTCTCCCTCTCCCTCTCTCTCTCTCTCTCTCTCTCTCTCTCTCTCTTAATAGTAGCCAATATCCAGCACAGTCAACTTTAGCTGACTACTTGTGGGACACCATTGTCATCATTTGCCACCATGATGAGATCATGTCAAATGGTGTCAAAGCAAGCACCACCTTCCCAGGGCAGCTTTGTATGTGTGACATGATACAGAGCGTTGACTGCAGTCGACAACCGCGTGGCTGTCCAAGTATAAGTCAACCTCAAAAGTTGACCATGGTGTGGTCTATGTACAAGTCAACAATTCCGGTCCATATACATGTCAACTAAAAGTCAATAATGGCAGATAAAGAGTTAAGAGGAAAGAACGAACAGGAACGGAAGGAAAGAATTGTTGTTAAAGAAACTGTGTCATTTCTCTCACCTCCTGCAACAAGATGAAATTATTTCTATGAATGACCAGTCTTTAGCGCCTTCACTCTCCGTGTGTTGCCTGCGATACAGCCCAGAGTGTAGCGGGTCGTTACACTGCTCCAAAAACTTGCGCAAGTCCGATGGAGGGAACCCATTGTCATAGTAGGACTGGAGGAAAAAGAAAACAATAATATTAGCCATTAAAAAAACCACCTGACCGCATTTTTTGTGAGGTGACCAGACGCCTGTGCTCCAAGGCTAACTCGCGTATGAATTTGGCGAACGAACCTACAGTAGGTAAGTCTGTTAACTCTTTCCATACTTTGCTATGCTATTGCGCAGTGCCAAGACACAACACTTTCATACTGACATATTAAAACGCGTACATCTACTTTTGAAAGTCGCAGTGTGTAGACTCAACATAGTATACGAAACTAAGATAGAAAAACCTCTGATATTTTCATTGTAGAGTACTCTTGCAACGTTCGTCTGGCATCGACGGTTGTTGTTTCCAAGAGAGTGGGCTTCTAACATGGAAGAGGATGCTAAAAATGTTACTAGTGACTAAGTGGTGAGTAAGAACGTGATGAAGATAATGCATCATTCCAGTGCTGTAGGTACACACTACAATTAGAAAGAGGTAACGCTGTTTTCCACAACAATCAGGGAAAGGTATATTATTGAACTATTTGTAGACTTTTTCTGTGAGAATCGGATGTGCAAATTTAGTGGGGATGGGGGGGGGGAGATTTTTGTTTGTTAATAAATCGGTAAATAGCAACGATAATTCTATCACACTTCGCTATTGTTAGTAAATTCTAATTTCTTTATGGATCTAAACTTTCAAGACTGTACTACAGTTCTGTTATTTTGACTTTTTTTTTTTTTTACTCATGGCAATTGGCCCGTATTGAAAGATAAAAGGGGAAGCAAACCGTGTCAGTATAGAATAAGTTAACAGCACAAAAAAAAAAAATAAAAATTTTAAGTCAGTCTCAGGTCATATTTTTTGTAAAACTTTTACAATAGATAGCAAGATTATAGAAGACGAGTTTATTAACCCACATTATTATGGTGACAGCTCTCTGCTTGGTGTGTAATCAGCTTGAAAAGACATTAGGGTCTAGCAAAGGGGTCCTTGATAAAGTTAATATGCGTCACTCAATACCACACGTACATACACAATACTTCCACTTGGTAATTTCACAACAATGTCTTGGAACACATTCGTCCAGCACTGCTGCTGTAATCTTTTGGAGGACTATACCTCTACTCTAAGGGAGATAAACCATTCACTGTTGTAGCCAACAACCTGTTAAACAGGCTGAGGTGAATCAGATTCAGTTTTCACAAATATAAGACACACAACAAGTTTAAGAATATATAAGCATAAAGTCATCTTGTCTAGGACATGAGAGTCAGGGCCTTTAATATCTAGCACCATGCATTTTTTCTCTAATTTTTCCCCTGTTCCTGCATTATTTTGATGGTCATCAATCTATACACTACCCTAGCTATTGAAAAAGCTTAAACCTTTTTTATTTGTTGATGTACCATCATGATTTTTGGAATGGAAATAAAGAAATGAATGTAGAATGTGATGAAACCATGTATAAGGATGTTAAAAAATGTTTTTGTACCTAAATGAGCAAGCGTTGTAGCCCAGTGGTCTAAGGTTGGATTAACTTGCCTTGACCACAGGCTAGAAACCAATGGCGCCTGAAGGGTGTGGGATCAATCCAGCCTCTGGGCGTTATATCTCTCCGAATATTATTTATTTTTGACCTGGGCAACATCTCTGAAGTTTTCTCCAGGTACTGCACAGGTAGCCTTGTCATACAGGCTTTTGATGACTTCAATAATTTTTAAATACACTCATGTACTATCAAATAAATTGCTACAATAGTTGTATTATGCCCCAAAAAACTGTTACCTTGGAATGACCTTGACCTTCAGTTACCTTGACCTTGGGATGACCTTGACCCTGACATTACCTTTCATGTATGTCTGATCAAAAAACCCAATGTAGTTGCATACTATGGGTTACATAAAAAGCCATTCCACTGTACGAAAACCTATTTTTTGTATGTTTTCGCAAGGCCTAGAATGACCTTGACCTTCAATACCAATGCAAAAACTGAACATATTTAAATGAAAGATCATTCTATCATTTCTTTATACAACAAGTTTGGACTATATATCTCTCATAGTTTAGGGTCAAGGTCATTTCACAGTACCTATACTAACCGACCTTTAACAGCTCCAGTGACCTTGTCCTTAGAGTGAGGTTAACCAAATGTGAACAGAATGTGTGTCTCGTTGATATCTATTATGCATCAATATTAATAACCTAGAAAAAAGGTGAAATTTTGTTAAATATTGCCATTTTTTAAACTAACATTTGATGACTCTTTGACCCTGACCTTGAAGTCACTCACTCGCTGATCACTTATAAAGTCTCATGGGTATACACCATCTTACTAAATTTGGTTGTAATAGTTGAAATAGGTTCTGAGTACTTAGCCACTTTGTAGTTTTTGCACAGACAGATGGTGAACAGACAGACAGACAGACAGACAGACAGACAGATATTGTTTTCGATAATTTTTTTACTATTGTAGATTCATCTCACACAGATTTGCAAAAACGAGGATTTTTTTTTTTGGGGGGGGGTGGGGTGGGGGGGTGGGTGGGTTGGGAGGGGGGCGAGTATATAGACTTATAATGCTATGCAAAAAGCCAAAAGTCAAAAGGCGGATAAACTACCCAACCATTGTTCTGTACATACCTTGAGTGTCTCGTACACATCCATGATGACAGCAATAAAGAGCGAGAGGACGCAGTATATGAAGAGGGAGATAAAGGTGTAGAGGAAGACGCGGGAGAAGTACCATATAATTGAGTTCTCCGTCACCGTGGCAGAGAATGTCACAAACATGTCGTCACCGTTCACCAGCGAGTACAAGGTCTCTGAAGTTGTGCTCAGATGGCGGAACTGAAAGGTGGGGAAAATAATGGTGATAATTATTATCAAGTTAAAGACGAGGATGATAATGATGATGGCGATGAGGATGATAATGATGACCATTGTGTGAAGAGGATGAGGATGTTGTTAATGATGATGATGCTGATAATGATGACAATGGTGTGACCACGCTGAGGAGGAGGAGAAAGAGGATGATGATGATGATGATGATGATGATGATGATGATGATGATGATGATGATGATGATGATGATGATGACAAAGGTGTGAAGATGATAAAAATCATGATGTTGTTAAATGATGATGATAAGAATGACAATGGTGTGAAGAGGATGAGGATGATTACGACAATGATGTGAAGAGAATGAGATGATGTTAATGATGATGATAATGGTGTGAAAATGATGAGGATTAGATGATGTTAATGATGATGATAGCCATGATGATGATTACAATGGTGTGAAGATGATGAAAGATCATACTACTACTACTACTACTACTACTACTACTACTACTACTACTAATAATAATAATAATAATAATAATAATAATAATAATAATAATAATAATAATAACTACAACAACAACAATAATAATAATAATAATAATAATAATAATAATAATAATAATAATAATGTGTATTTAGAGCTGTATAAATGAGTACAAAGAGCACATGTCATAGATAACATCATGGATGGTGGATAGCAGTTAAGGCGATGATGAGGATAAAGGCGAGAGTGAAAATGATGACAGCTATGATGAATGAAAATCACAGCTGGCAATGGTGGTGTCAACAATTAGGGTGGTAGTTGTGATCAAAATGATGAGAGCGTTGACAATGAAATAAAAATAAAAAATACAATAATACAAAACAATATAACGGAACACATCTTTATTATCACAAATAAGAAATTTATCGAATAAACGAGTGTGATCTGAAGCTTGCTTTTTCGCTCTGGAGTGGTGCCCCTTTGCTAATAATGATGACAATTTGAAGAGAAACAATGTTCACCTTGACATGATAGGGGCTCAATATTAGCCAGCCACACCACAAATAGCCTCCGTAGATGGAAATGGCACACACCATGAAGCGCAAGATGTTGGGAAAAGCTGTCTTTAATGTCAAAATCAGAATCTGAAATTAAAAAGACGCAGAAACTGCAATTGTAAAAAGAAAAAGATTTGTGTTTAGATCTTTCTTTGCCTAGGGTGCTGAATTCACCCGACCACAGAATGTAATCCGCCAGAATGTTTGTAGCCAGTGTGAACAAATACCACCCCAAAAATAAAATAAAATGTGTCTGCATATGTTGTGAGAAAGAATAAACATTCAGTGAACCTTTACAAAAATTATCATCAGGAATGAAAAAGGAAAGAGGAGAGTTTACAGAAAAGCTGGAAGCTGGTAGCTTTAAGTCTGTCCGGCACATTTTTACTAGCTTTTGGCAACAAGGGGGGTGCTTTCAGCCCCTCTGATTACTTAGAAATTTGCTGTCAGCTACACATGTGGCAAAATCTAAATGAAAAAATATAAATAATTAAATCATAAACATAAAACACGGTACACTTCTTTCAACCAACCTGTTGAAAACATATATATACTCAACATACCAAAACTAAAAATAAAATACAAATCAAACTACAAAGAGTGGCCACTGTGACTCGACACCCTGTTGCATGTACATCCTCGAAAGTGTATTTTGCAACATTAAAAATTAGATTATTTTTTTATATCTCTTAAAATTCAGATACTGCCATATTTTCAAGTTCTGCAAATTTGTGTGTGTGCAGTTCTCGATTACAGAACAGTTATAAATACAGCTCGAAATTATAAAAATAAGAATACAAATTAAATACATCTATTAACATCATACATCCTTATTTATTTATTTATTTTTTATTTCTCTGTAAAATAAAGATCTGATGACTTGATTTAACTTGACTTGTCTTGAAATAATTTGAGCTCCCCAGCTCAAATTAAATACATATATTTAATTTTCCCTGTATCTAGCCTGAAATAAAATGAACATACATTGTATTCCTTGAAGAAGCCGAGATAGCGCAGACATCCTGTCCAGGCGAACAAGCCCCCCAGCCCCAGCATGATGCTACAGTCGTCGTAGTTGATGGATGTGATTGGTACAATCTGAAACATTTTTTAATTTTTTCTTTAAACAGCTGCACGCTCATTGCCTTGAATCCATTAAGTGGTAATCTTGACCTCCACTGTAATCTATAAATTGCCACCTCGCAGCTAACAGCTTCTGCTAAATACAACTAATTCCCTGGCACCCGCAACCCTTACGCATATAAAACACCAGCAGCACCACTGCACCAGATCCAGACATATGTAAAAAGTATTAAGGATAAATATAATGTTTCTAAACCTATTATGTAAAATACTGCTCTTCACCATGCAGAAAACTGTACAGGGGAACAAAGAAATGGAGAAGAAGTTGGACGGAGGAAAATACAAAGAACAACCTAACCTAGTTTTTAGTGTCATTACATTTTGTGTCATTTAGGATTCATTTTAACAAAATAAGCCACAATGTGTTTTTTTGTTTGTTTTAAACTGTACAAATAACTAGACTAATGTACTAAATACATAAAAACAGCCAAGAGAAATAACAGACTCTATATTCCAGCTGCATCTTGAGGGAAGAGCCGACAATGGTGAAGATGTCGTTGATGATGATGAGGAAGTACCAAAAGTTGATGAACTCCAGGCGGTCAGAGTAGCTCAAGGTTTTCCCGTAGCGCTTTCGGAACAGTTTCTCCAATAGCTACACATGGCAGAAGGAAAAAACACTACAACATGGATTGATAAATATTGTAACAAAGAGCAACACTATATCATTATCCCCACAATCGATATCATATTTGGGTGGCTCCCGCAATCTGTATATGCAAAGTCATCAAGCAAATTTGTACTAAAATATCTGATACCATCATCTATCATAATGAACTTTCAGGGCTTCGATAAAAGTTCTTATCTTATTCCTATCCTATCCGTAACTTGAAAGTCGTTGGTGCATCACAGAGATGATCGTTTAACCAACGCTCTCCATCTTTCCCTGTCAACAGCAGTCCTCATGGCTTTGCTCAGTGTCAAGCCAGTCCATTCTCGAATTTTGTCTTCCCACCTCTTTTTCTGTCTTCCTCATCTTCTGCTTACTTCTAACGTGCCTTGCAGGGTGGTCTTTGCAAGGCCCGATGCTCTGGCGAATAGTTCTTTTTATATACCCTTATTTCAGGCAATCTGTTAATTTTGACACAGGACATCCAATATCATCGTATTATCAATATTCAGTGCTTCCAACAGTGTTTCAGATTCACTTTCTGAAATGTTATACTCATTGTTCAGCTGCAAAAACAATAGAACAATCAACAAGGCAACTAGAAATACATCATGAGATTAACTTATTTGCAGATTATATTATGTACATGAACATCCATTTAAACAAAGATGGATTTTTGATTTTTAATACATTGCTAGTTTGCCATCTTCTTACACAAAACATCTGCAAAGATAGATGAACGATGGTTTAAGAGTGGCAGGGCTGAGAGAACAAAACAGAAAGGAAACAAGATGGCAAGCCATTTAAATGTATTTCCAGACACTCACATACAAAGTTGATAAAATAAGCATTTGCAAAAGTGTTCATTTTGTTGGCAGTGGTGTGACTGAGCTTTATCCTAACGAAGCAACAGGAAAACATGGAATGATAGTCCACCATCTGAACTATCTGCAAACCACAACAGGAAAACATGGAATGATAGTCCACCATCTGAACTTTCTGTAAACCACAACAGGAAAACATGGAATGATAGTCCACCATCTGAACTATCTGTAAACCACAACAGGAAAACATGGAATGATAGTCCACCATCTGAACTATCTGCAAACCACAACAGGAAAACATGGAATGATAGACCACCATCTGAACTATCAAACCAAAAAATATTATAAAAATAGGATCTGCCATATTTTTGACACAGCGCAAAAAGTGTTTGGAAAATGGTGATGCACAATGACCTTGACCTTTGAGAAAGTCCAAATGTAAATGGTCCAACACGCTTAGCTGTAGTTAACGTAAGCACAGTTATTCTTTGAGAAAGTACCAATGTAAATGGTCCAACACGCTTAGCAGTAGTTAACATAAGCACAGTTATTCTTTGAGAAAGTACAAATGTAAATGGTCCAACAGGCTTAGCAGTAGTTAACGTAAGCACAGTTATGCTTTGAGAAAGTACAAATGTAAATGGTCCAACACGCTTAGCAGTAGTTAAAGTAAGCACAGTTATTCCTTAAGAAAGTACAAATGTAAATGGTCCAACACGCTTAGCAGTAGTTAAAGTAAGCACAGTTATACCTTGAGAAAGTCCAAATTTTAATGGTCCAACACGCTTAGCAGTAGTTAAAGTAAGCACAGTTATTACTTGAGAAAGTACAAATGTTAATGGTCCAACACGCTTAGCAGTAGTTAAAGTAAGCATAGTTATTCCTTAAGAAAGTACAAATGTAAATGGTCCAACACGCTTAGCTGTAGTTAACGTAAGCACAGTTATTCCTTGAGAAAGTCCAAATGTTAATGGTCCAACACGCTTAGCAGTAGTTAAAGTAAGCACAGTTATTCCTTAAGAAAGTACAAATGTAAATGGTCCAACATGCTTAGCAGTAGTTAACGTAAGCACAGTTATACCTTGAGAAAGTCCAAATGTTAATGGTCCAACACGCTTAGCAGTAGTTAAAGTAAGCACAGTTATTCCTTGAGAAAGTCCAAATGTTAATGGTCCAACATGCTTAGCAGTAGTTAAACTTAAAGTAAGCACAGTTATTACTTGAGAAAGTCCAAATGTTAATGGTCCAACACACTTAGCAGTAGTTAAAGTAAGCATAGTTATTCCTTGAAAAAGTCCAAATGTAAATGGTCCAACATGTTTAGCAGTAGTTAAAGTAAGCACAGTTATTCCTTGAGAAAGTCCAAATGTTAATGGTCCAACACGCTTAGCAGTAGGTAAAGTAAGCACAGTTATTCCTTGAGAAAGTCCAAATGTTAATGGTCCAACATGCTTAGCAGTAGTTAAACTTAAAGTAAGTACAGTTATTACTTGAGAAAGTCCAAATGTTAATGGTCCAACACACTTAGCAGTAGTTAAAGTAAGCATAGTTATTCCTTGAAAAAGTCCAAATGTCAATGGTCCAACATGTTTAGCAGTAGTTAAAGTAAGCACAGTTATTCTTGAGATGAGGCAAAAAAGTGTGTTCTGAACAAAAAAGTGAATTTCGGAGCGACGGACCGAACGACTTACCAACTGTCTGATTGCTTTTTTGAGATATTGAGCAAAATGCGTTTAGCAACAAACAACTCCATTGACCTTGACTTTGGGGAAAGGAAATATGATATTCCTATAAAGTTTCTGTTTGGTGGTTCTTGAGATTATAATATTTATTGTTTCCAACAGATCAACAGGTTTGTTCTGATTCCCAACTGTTTTAAGGTATTTCCGGAAAAGTCTAAAAATACAAAAAAGACTTACTCTCTCGATCTGCCAACCACGATACAGTGAGCGCAGGCACAGCATGCTGGATACCACGCAGGTGAGAATGACAAAAATGTCATAAGCTACGTTTTTGTTGCGTGTTTTATCTTCTTCGTCTGCACAAAACAACACACATTATTAACATCACAAATGCTTTACATCAATGCTGAATCACAATCACAACCTTAAACTTATTCACAAGAAAATGTGTGTGCAGCTATCGTATCGTCAACACAAAGGTACAAAAACAATAAAAGCCACTTTAGGAAATAGCTAGAAGTGCAAAGTCCATATGACTCACATACCCCTAATGGAACTCAATATTTAACTTGAAAATAAGTGCTCAGGAAAAACAAAATAAAATGGTGGCATTAAAATGCAAAATAATACTGACTTTGATCTTTCTATGCTCTTGAATGACCTTCACCTTCAAGATCAATGCACAAATATATAGGAAAGATCAATCTATCATCTCTAAATACAACAAGTTTGGACTTTATATCTCTCATAGTTTAGGGTCAAGGTCACTTCAAAGTACCTACAGAAACTTACTGTAAACAGCTCCAGTGACCTTGACCTTTGAGTCGGGATGACCAAATTTGCAAAGTATGTGTGTCTCATTGATATATATCATTCATCAAAGAATCATAATTTCAATATTTGTGACGACACGAGTTTTCAGATAGCAGGGAGAATTACACTTTTTACGAAGTTACACTTCTCCGTATATGTTGTACATAGAATAGCGTGACCGATTTACTTTTGCGTATGAAAGTGCAGTTCCGTAAAGTCCGTGCGATTCGTAGAAGACAGGGAGTCGGCCAATTTCGAATAGGGATACGCGTAATAAAGAACGTGCATACTGACGAGAGCTCGACTATTTTGCTTGTGGCCGGCGCAGTTTTTGGAGGGTAGAGTGGTTTGAGATGCTGTTGCGAGAGGAACGAATTCTAACGAGGCAGCAACCCTGTGACAGAGGTCATTGTAGTGTAGGGTACTGTTGGAAGGGTGTGTTTATTGTTTATATAGCCACCCAAGGTCTTATGCCCTCGTCGGGATAAGGATGTTTAGAATTCGAAGGAAGATGTTAACTGCCATTCGTCAACGAATGTAGAGTTCCATACTTAAGGTGTGTGTAGTTCTCGATTGAACACCCACCAAGACTTAGTGTCTGTACCAGAGCTAAGGTGTCCTCATCCTCAGTATAAGTGTTATTTGGAAAATGAAATAACGTGCAATAGCAAGAGAAAGTGACTCTCAAAAAGACTAATCCATTGTGTTGTGACTGTGTTGTGGTGTTGGGGTAAAGGGCGTCACAAGCCGAGGCCTGTAAGGTGAGCAAATCCTGTCATTCAATTCTCTAGTGGCGCGCTCCGAGAACTGCGTACGTGTATGAGTGGTAATGAGTGTGGGGAAGGGGTTGTATTTTAGGATGTATAATGAATTTTGTTGATTTTATATGATTTTCTTATGATTTTCTTATTGTATATGTGATGGGGGAAATGTCGTTGCTGTTGTTGTTATGAAAGTGGGTCAAAGGCGACGATGGGGAATATAGAGAGGGAGAGAGAGAGAGTGAGGGTGTATGTATGGAGAGAGCGATAGAATGTATTATACTGAAGAAAGATGAGGTGATGATTATGAAGAAAGCATGTTTACAGTATGGATGAAGGGAGGTAATCGTGATGTGCTATAATTGTTGGGGGTGACGGTGGTGATGAAGGGGGGCGGAATGGATCAGGACTGTGTGATTGAAGTGTGGTCGCAATGATTATGTACATTTATATAAAGGTTTGTGTTTATAGAAGATGCGAATTATTTAGCATCAAAGGGTGATTTATATTATTGAAATGTGTGTATAGTATCTTGTATTATTATCATGGTATTCATAATTATACAGGTCAAGATGGTGGACGGAGGACGGCGTGTTATGTTATATTATATAATGTTTATTGTTTTATGGGCATATTGTTAAGACTGTGTATATGTCAACAGGTGTGGGCTGGTTATTACTTCTACGTGTTTCTTCTACCTGTTTATTTCTACGCATTATTTCAACGCTGTTGCCTTTGATGTTGCCTGTTATGCTGTACTGATGTTGCTGTTGTTGACGCTGACTGGGTCCTAGCCAGCCTGGGGTGTGCCTTTGCCTCTACAACAGAGTAGTGTTGTGGTGATCTTTTACACTGCTGCAGGTTTTGCCTATGTATCGAGGCAACACATTTACAGGAGGTTTTCATACCTAATTCATGCACACACAGACTCACATTGCACGCACCTAAAAACATATCCATTTAGTTAGAAGAATCATCCACTTATTGTGAAAGAGACTGTTAGCTCTCTGAGCTACTTGACAAGAACATTGAGACATTACTTCTGTGCCACAGCTTCGCCTAGATAATAGTTTATGATTCAACGCCATTGCTTATTATTTGAAGACTTGCATTTTGAATTGATTTGTTGATTTTGATTTTGTTGTACACACTTGTAAAGAAACTGTTGTTGTTTAGTTCCATTTGGGGTTTGTTACAAGGGGAGGTAATTGTTAGTTAGTATTGGGACGGGGGTCTATTTAGGGGTTGGGGAAAGGTTAGTTCCCATGTGTCCTGTGTTTGCTTGTTGATTGTTGAATAAAAGAGTGTGATTGTATTCTGGCATTTTTGTGTTAGTTTATTTTGTTTGAGTTTTATTCTTTA
The DNA here is from genome assembly GCA_036898135.1 of Oncomelania hupensis. Taxonomy (NCBI): domain Eukaryota; kingdom Metazoa; phylum Mollusca; class Gastropoda; order Littorinimorpha; family Pomatiopsidae; genus Oncomelania; species Oncomelania hupensis. The sequence continues at coordinate 37,088,712 of CM072516.1, forward strand.
TTCACTCGCTTTATGTGCTGACGTCACTGAACCCGCTTGGGGGACGTGACATTTTGGTGTCAGAAGTGGGATAGACTCATTTATTTTGTTAGGGTAGTGCCAGATGTGTATGTTGTGTGTTTGAGTTGTTGTGTGAAAGGGTACGCAGCGGGCGGTTGGCGGGAGTGTGGGTGTATTGCACTAGGGAACACACTCGGAGTGCAGCATTAACGGGGAATTGGGTTGCAGGGTTCACTTGCTCGCCTTTAGGGGTACGACGGTGAACGATTCCTCGGCTCCTGTGACTGTTGTGTTGCGTATTCATTCTGTTAGGTGTTTGTATCAGTTAAGTGTTATTCGTTTTGTGTATACTAACATTTGTATTTCCCTTCTTTTCTGACATGGCTACGCGGGATGCTCGAGCCGCGATGCGCCGCGACGCTAGGACCCGTAAGGAGGAGGCTGAGCAGGAGGATCAGGACTTCGGTGATGACGGCTCAGTGACAGGGTTGTTGGAGGAACCTTACGCAGTGAGTACTCAGACCACTGTGCCTAAGATGTATGCCAAATCGCCCGGTTCACAGAGCAAAGTCGAGGTCGCGCTCAGCGATAGCGAGAGGCTTAGGCAGATTGGGGAAAGTCTGGGTTTCCGAGATGGAGCGTTGGCACACTATGTAGTTAGTGAGTTGAGAAGGGAACGAGAGGAAGAGAGAAGGGAAGAAGAACGGAGGGAGAGGGAGGAAGAGAAGAGAGAAAGAGAAGATGATCGACGTCGGTTGGAGGCTAGATTAGAGGCCAGACTGGACGCGGAAAGAGAAGCTAGGCAAGCAGAACAGCGTCAGAGGGAAGCAGACCAACGTCGGTTGGAACAGAGGATAGAAGATGAGAAAAGGGAAGAGAGGGCAGCCAAGGAAGAGGAAAGGAGGATGTTTGAGATGAGGCTAGAGGAGGAACGTAGAGCCAGAGATGAAGACAGAGCTGATCAGAGGGAGAATAGGGCTAGAGATAGAGGGGCAAACTATTCAGTCAAGCTGAAACCCTTGGAGGAGAGAGAGGATGTGGAGGCCTACCTCCAGATGTTCGAACGGGTGGCAGAGATTCAGGGTTGGAGGAGGGAGGTATGGGCGGTTAGGCTAGCGCCTTTGTTACAAGGGGAAGCCCGGGACACCTACCTTCGTCTAACGCCTGAGCAAGCCCAGGATTTCGACACTGTGAGAAACGCGCTGTTGAAACGCTTCAGGAAGGACGCCGACTACTATCGTAGGCAGTTTCGAGAGGCCAAGAAGGAAGCTGCAGAAACGTTTCCTCAGCTGGTAGTGAGACTAGGGTCGTTAGTGAAGAAATGGTTTTCGCTCGCCGGCAAAGACATCACCGACGTAGAGCAGGTTTTGGACACTTTCATTGGTGAGCAGCTTTTCTCCATCATGACTACCGAGTTAGAGATCTACGTGAGGGAGAATTTACCTGAGACTAGCCATGCCGCAGCAGAGTTGGCGCAGCGCGTGGTAGATGCCAAGCGGGCAGCATCAGCACCGGCACCCGTACTACCCAGTCAGAGACGCAGTTTTCCCAGACGACCGGAGGCTCCTCAGCAACCTAGCAACAGGGGAAGTCAGGGTCAGAAGGTAGGGAGGACGGAAGGGGGTAGTGGGGTACGTCGTTGCTACCGATGTGGGTCGGACAAGCATGTGGTCAGGGACTGCAAGGTCAAACCTCAGACAGTAGGCCAGGTTACAGTGGGACGGACTATTTCCACGGAGACCGCACCTCGGGCTAGCGTGTGTGCAATCAAACCTTATGATCCATGGGGCCAAGGTAGGGCGAACGGGCAGGACGTTCGAGTATTGAGAGATACGGGGGCGGAGATAGGGGCAGTCGCGAGCAGGTTAGTCAAACCAGCTGATTTGACGGGTCGGACTGTCGAGATTTGCTTGGCGAATCGATCGAACGTGGGTCTGCTACCTACAGCTTGGGTGGAGTTGGATTGTGCGCTGGTCAGGGGGAGAGTGGAGCTGGTGGTTTTCGAGGACGGGCCCGATATCATCCTGGGTAACTGGGTAACGTTTGATAGCGGGGAAAAGAGTCCTGTTTCCTTGTTCGGAGGTGAATGCGCGATGGCTGCAGCAGTGCAGACTCGGGCGCAGGTGAAGGCCGAGAAGAAGAGGGAGGTACCCTTAGCAGTGGTCGAACCATCCCAGATCTCCGTTAGCACCCCAGAGTTGATCAGGATGCAAGAGACCGACGAGACGCTCGCGAAGGCGAGAACGTTGGCACAGAGTGGTGGGGCGATAGCGTCAGGTAGAGCGTCGGCAGAGTTTCGCAAGAAGAAGGGGGTGTTGTACCGGGTACACACGAAGAGGGGTAGCCAGGTCACGCAACTGGTAGTCCCGAAACAGTTGAGAGGGGGGATCCTTCAGTTGGCTCATGATCCACCCATGGCTGGGCATTTGGGAGGGAAACGTACCAGGGAGCGGATCTGGGGAACATTCTATTGGCCGGGAATGTGTGCCGAAGTACGGAGGTATTGCGCCAGTTGTCCAGAGTGTCAGAAGGTAGTACCGAGGGGACGGGTGAGGAAGGTACCACTACAGCAACTTCCGCTGGTGGACGAGCCATTTCAGAGGGTGGCTGTAGACATTGTGGGACCCATCAAACCCAAGTCAGATCGGGGGTAACATGTACATCCTAGTGGTAGTAGACTATGCCACACGCTATCCCGAGGCTGTACCGCTCAAGGGCATAGAGGCAGAGAGGGTGGCAGAAGCGCTGTGGGAGATTTGGTCGAGGGTGGGCGTTCCTAGGGAAGTTTTGACAGATCAAGGGACGCAATTCATGTCTGAAGTCATGCGGGAGATGAACAGACTACTGTCGATCCACGGGAAAGCTACCACACCGTATCATCCACAGTGCAACGGATTAGTTGAGCGATTCAACGGGACGCTAGTGTCCATGCTCAAGAAGTTAGCCACAGAACAACCTACAGCGTGGGACCGCTACATTCCAGCGCTACTGTTTGCATACCGAGAAGTAGCACAAGAGTCTACAGGGTTCTCTCCCTTCGAGCTCCTATATGGAAAGACCGTGCGGGGACCGATGGCTGTATTGCGAGACCTCTGGACCAAGGAGATACAAGAGGAGGAGGTGAAATTGAGTAGCCAGTACGTGGTAGACTTGCGTAATCGCATCGAGGAAACATGTAAGTTGGCACAAGGAAACCTCAGAACCGCGTCAGCCAAGCAGAAGCGGCACTTTGATAAGAAGGCGAAACGGCGTTTGTTCAACGCGGGGGATCAAGTGTTGCTACTGTTGCCAGAAAAGCACAACAAGTTGCAGCTAGCATGGCGAGGACCGTACGAGGTGATCGAACGCGTGGGAGAGTGCGACTACCGGATCAGGATGCGTGGGAAGAGCAAACTATACCACGCCAATCTCCTGAAGAAGTTCCATACCAGAGCGACGGTGGCTACGATCGTCGTGGACGATGAAGGGGTAGAGGAGGAGGAAACCATGCCAGCGGTGGGGGATTTTCCGGGGACCACCGTGACGGCATCGGCGATACCCCGTGACGCAAAGAGGAAGAGAGACCGGAATGCATCACGATCTACGATCAACAGGGGCGACGATCACATCAGGGGAGACAAGAACAGACTGATGAAGTGGGCGATCCGTTTACACCCATCGTTTGGGGTTGTAGAGCGTACTCCAAGGAAGGACGATGGACCGGCAGCTTTTCTCAATAGGAGTATTAGGTAGCATAAGGGGTATTGAAATTCGCGTCGTAGTTAAGGTTCTTCAAGGTGTTAAGAACTGGGGGGGGGTTGTGTGACGACACGAGTTTTCAGATAGCAGGGAGAATTACACTTTTTACGAAGTTACACTTCTCCGTATATGTTGTACATAGAATAGCGTGACCGATTTACTTTTGCGTATGAAAGTGCAGTTCCGTAAAGTCCGTGCGATTCGTAGAAGACAGGGAGTCGGCCAATTTCGAATAGGGATACGCGTAATAAAGAACGTGCATACTGACGAGAGCTCGACTATTTTGCTTGTGGCCGGCGCAGTTTTTGGAGGGTAGAGTGGTTTGAGATGCTGTTGCGAGAGGAACGAATTCTAACGAGGCAGCAACCCTGTGACAGAGGTCATTGTAGTGTAGGGTACTGTTGGAAGGGTGTGTTTATTGTTTATATAGCCACCCAAGGTCTTATGCCCTCGTCGGGATAAGGATGTTTAGAATTCGAAGGAAGATGTTAACTGCCATTCGTCAACGAATGTAGAGTTCCATACTTAAGGTGTGTGTAGTTCTCGATTGAACACCCACCAAGACTTAGTGTCTGTACCAGAGCTAAGGTGTCCTCATCCTCAGTATAAGTGTTATTTGGAAAATGAAATAACGTGCAATAGCAAGAGAAAGTGACTCTCAAAAAGACTAATCCATTGTGTTGTGACTGTGTTGTGGTGTTGGGGTAAAGGGCGTCACAAGCCGAGGCCTGTAAGGTGAGCAAATCCTGTCATTCAATTCTCTAGTGGCGCGCTCCAAGAACTGCGTACGTGTATGAGTGGTAATGAGTGTGGGGAAGGGGTTGTATTTTAGGATGTATAATGAATTTTGTTGATTTTATATGATTTTCTTATGATTTTCTTATTGTATATGTGATGGGGGAAATGTCGTTGCTGTTGTTGTTATGAAAGTGGGTCAAAGGCGACGATGGGGAATATAGAGAGGGAGAGAGAGAGAGTGAGGGTGTATGTATGGAGAGAGCGATAGAATGTATTATACTGAAGAAAGATGAGGTGATGATTATGAAGAAAGCATGTTTACAGTATGGATGAAGGGAGGTAATCGTGATGTGCTATAATTGTTGGGGGTGACGGTGGTGATGAAGGGGGGCGGAATGGATCAGGACTGTGTGATTGAAGTGTGGTCGCAATGATTATGTACATTTATATAAAGGTTTGTGTTTATAGAAGATGCGAATTATTTAGCATCAAAGGGTGATTTATATTATTGAAATGTGTGTATAGTATCTTGTATTATTATCATGGTATTCATAATTATACAGGTCAAGATGGTGGACGGAGGACGGCGTGTTATGTTATATTATATAATGTTTATTGTTTTATGGGCATATTGTTAAGACTGTGTATATGTCAACAGGTGTGGGCTGGTTATTACTTCTACGTGTTTCTTCTACCTGTTTATTTCTACGCATTATTTCAACGCTGTTGCCTTTGATGTTGCCTGTTATGCTGTACTGATGTTGCTGTTGTTGACGCTGACTGGGTCCTAGCCAGCCTGGGGTGTGCCTTTGCCTCTACAACAGAGTAGTGTTGTGGTGATCTTTTACACTGCTGCAGGTTTTGCCTATGTATCGAGGCAACACATTTACAGGAGGTTTTCATACCTAATTCATGCACACACAGACTCACATTGCACGCACCTAAAAACATATCCATTTAGTTAGAAGAATCATCCACTTATTGTGAAAGAGACTGTTAGCTCTCTGAGCTACTTGACAAGAACATTGAGACATTACTTCTGTGCCACAGCTTCGCCTAGATAATAGTTTATGATTCAACGCCATTGCTTATTATTTGAAGACTTGCATTTTGAATTGATTTGTTGATTTTGATTTTGTTGTACACACTTGTAAAGAAACTGTTGTTGTTTAGTTCCATTTGGGGTTTGTTACAAGGGGAGGTAATTGTTAGTTAGTATTGGGACGGGGGTCTATTTAGGGGTTGGGGAAAGGTTAGTTCCCATGTGTCCTGTGTTTGCTTGTTGATTGTTGAATAAAAGAGTGTGATTGTATTCTGGCATTTTTGTGTTAGTTTATTTTGTTTGAGTTTTATTCTTTATTCACTCGCTTTATGTGCTGACGTCACTGAACCCGCTTGGGGGACGTGACATTTTGGTGTCAGAAGTGGGATAGACTCATTTATTTTGTTAGGGTAGTGCCAGATGTGTATGTTGTGTGTTTGAGTTGTTGTGTGAAAGGGTACGCAGCGGGCGGTTGGCGGGAGTGTGGGTGTATTGCACTAGGGAACACACTCGGAGTGCAGCATTAACGGGGAATTGGGTTGCAGGGTTCACTTGCTCGCCTTTAGGGGTACGACGGTGAACGATTCCTCGGCTCCTGTGACTGTTGTGTTGCGTATTCATTCTGTTAGGTGTTTGTATCAGTTAAGTGTTATTCGTTTTGTGTATACTAACATTTGTATTTCCCTTCTTTTCTGACATGGCTACGCGGGATGCTCGAGCCGCGATGCGCCGCGACGCTAGGACCCGTAAGGAGGAGGCTGAGCAGGAGGATCAGGACTTCGGTGATGACGGCTCAGTGACAGGGTTGTTGGAGGAACCTTACGCAGTGAGTACTCAGACCACTGTGCCTAAGATGTATGCCAAATCGCCCGGTTCACAGAGCAAAGTCGAGGTCGCGCTCAGCGATAGCGAGAGGCTTAGGCAGATTGGGGAAAGTCTGGGTTTCCGAGATGGAGCGTTGGCACACTATGTAGTTAGTGAGTTGAGAAGGGAACGAGAGGAAGAGAGAAGGGAAGAAGAACGGAGGGAGAGGGAGGAAGAGAAGAGAGAAAGAGAAGATGATCGACGTCGGTTGGAGGCTAGATTAGAGGCCAGACTGGACGCGGAAAGAGAAGCTAGGCAAGCAGAACAGCGTCAGAGGGAAGCAGACCAACGTCGGTTGGAACAGAGGATAGAAGATGAGAAAAGGGAAGAGAGGGCAGCCAAGGAAGAGGAAAGGAGGATGTTTGAGATGAGGCTAGAGGAGGAACGTAGAGCCAGAGATGAAGACAGAGCTGATCAGAGGGAGAATAGGGCTAGAGATAGAGGGGCAAACTATTCAGTCAAGCTGAAACCCTTGGAGGAGAGAGAGGATGTGGAGGCCTACCTCCAGATGTTCGAACGGGTGGCAGAGATTCAGGGTTGGAGGAGGGAGGTATGGGCGGTTAGGCTAGCGCCTTTGTTACAAGGGGAAGCCCGGGACACCTACCTTCGTCTAACGCCTGAGCAAGCCCAGGATTTCGACACTGTGAGAAACGCGCTGTTGAAACGCTTCAGGAAGGACGCCGACTACTATCGTAGGCAGTTTCGAGAGGCCAAGAAGGAAGCTGCAGAAACGTTTCCTCAGCTGGTAGTGAGACTAGGGTCGTTAGTGAAGAAATGGTTTTCGCTCGCCGGCAAAGACATCACCGACGTAGAGCAGGTTTTGGACACTTTCATTGGTGAGCAGCTTTTCTCCATCATGACTACCGAGTTAGAGATCTACGTGAGGGAGAATTTACCTGAGACTAGCCATGCCGCAGCAGAGTTGGCGCAGCGCGTGGTAGATGCCAAGCGGGCAGCATCAGCACCGGCACCCGTACTACCCAGTCAGAGACGCAGTTTTCCCAGACGACCGGAGGCTCCTCAGCAACCTAGCAACAGGGGAAGTCAGGGTCAGAAGGTAGGGAGGACGGAAGGGGGTAGTGGGGTACGTCGTTGCTACCGATGTGGGTCGGACAAGCATGTGGTCAGGGACTGCAAGGTCAAACCTCAGACAGTAGGCCAGGTTACAGTGGGACGGACTATTTCCACGGAGACCGCACCTCGGGCTAGCGTGTGTGCAATCAAACCTTATGATCCATGGGGCCAAGGTAGGGCGAACGGGCAGGACGTTCGAGTATTGAGAGATACGGGGGCGGAGATAGGGGCAGTCGCGAGCAGGTTAGTCAAACCAGCTGATTTGACGGGTCGGACTGTCGAGATTTGCTTGGCGAATCGATCGAACGTGGGTCTGCTACCTACAGCTTGGGTGGAGTTGGATTGTGCGCTGGTCAGGGGGAGAGTGGAGCTGGTGGTTTTCGAGGACGGGCCCGATATCATCCTGGGTAACTGGGTAACGTTTGATAGCGGGGAAAAGAGTCCTGTTTCCTTGTTCGGAGGTGAATGCGCGATGGCTGCAGCAGTGCAGACTCGGGCGCAGGTGAAGGCCGAGAAGAAGAGGGAGGTACCCTTAGCAGTGGTCGAACCATCCCAGATCTCCGTTAGCACCCCAGAGTTGATCAGGATGCAAGAGACCGACGAGACGCTCGCGAAGGCGAGAACGTTGGCACAGAGTGGTGGGGCGATAGCGTCAGGTAGAGCGTCGGCAGAGTTTCGCAAGAAGAAGGGGGTGTTGTACCGGGTACACACGAAGAGGGGTAGCCAGGTCACGCAACTGGTAGTCCCGAAACAGTTGAGAGGGGGGATCCTTCAGTTGGCTCATGATCCACCCATGGCTGGGCATTTGGGAGGGAAACGTACCAGGGAGCGGATCTGGGGAACATTCTATTGGCCGGGAATGTGTGCCGAAGTACGGAGGTATTGCGCCAGTTGTCCAGAGTGTCAGAAGGTAGTACCGAGGGGACGGGTGAGGAAGGTACCACTACAGCAACTTCCGCTGGTGGACGAGCCATTTCAGAGGGTGGCTGTAGACATTGTGGGACCCATCAAACCCAAGTCAGATCGGGGTAACATGTACATCCTAGTGGTAGTAGACTATGCCACACGCTATCCCGAGGCTGTACCGCTCAAGGGCATAGAGGCAGAGAGGGTGGCAGAAGCGCTGTGGGAGATTTGGTCGAGGGTGGGCGTTCCTAGGGAAGTTTTGACAGATCAAGGGACGCAATTCATGTCTGAAGTCATGCGGGAGATGAACAGACTACTGTCGATCCACGGGAAAGCTACCACACCGTATCATCCACAGTGCAACGGATTAGTTGAGCGATTCAACGGGACGCTAGTGTCCATGCTCAAGAAGTTAGCCACAGAACAACCTACAGCGTGGGACCGCTACATTCCAGCGCTACTGTTTGCATACCGAGAAGTAGCACAAGAGTCTACAGGGTTCTCTCCCTTCGAGCTCCTATATGGAAAGACCGTGCGGGGACCGATGGCTGTATTGCGAGACCTCTGGACCAAGGAGATACAAGAGGAGGAGGTGAAATTGAGTAGCCAGTACGTGGTAGACTTGCGTAATCGCATCGAGGAAACATGTAAGTTGGCACAAGGAAACCTCAGAACCGCGTCAGCCAAGCAGAAGCGACACTTTGATAAGAAGGCGAAACGGCGTTTGTTCAACGCGGGGGATCAAGTGTTGCTACTGTTGCCAGAAAAGCACAACAAGTTGCAGCTAGCATGGCGAGGACCGTACGAGGTGATCGAACGCGTGGGAGAGTGCGACTACCGGATCAGGATGCGTGGGAAGAGCAAACTATACCACGCCAATCTCCTGAAGAAGTTCCATACCAGAGCGACGGTGGCTACGATCGTCGTGGACGATGAAGGGGTAGAGGAGGAGGAAACCATGCCAGCGGTGGGGGATTTTCCGGGGACCACCGTGACGGCATCGGCGATACCCCGTGACGCAAAGAGGAAGAGAGACCGGAATGCATCACGATCTACGATCAACAGGGGCGACGATCACATCAGGGGAGACAAGAACAGACTGATGAAGTGGGCGATCCGTTTACACCCATCGTTTGGGGTTGTAGAGCGTACTCCAAGGAAGGACGATGGACCGGCAGCTTTTCTCAATAGGAGTATTAGGTAGCATAAGGGGTATTGAAATTCGCGTCGTAGTTAAGGTTCTTCAAGGTGTTAAGAACTGGGGGGGGGTTGTGTGACGACACGAGTTTTCAGATAGCAGGGAGAATTACACTTTTTACGAAGTTACACTTCTCCGTATATGTTGTACATAGAATAGCGTGACCGATTTACTTTTGCGTATGAAAGTGCAGTTCCGTAAAGTCCGTGCGATTCGTAGAAGACAGGGAGTCGGCCAATTTCGAATAGGGATACGCGTAATAAAGAACGTGCATACTGACGAGAGCTCGACTATTTTGCTTGTGGCCGGCGCAGTTTTTGGAGGGTAGAGTGGTTTGAGATGCTGTTGCGAGAGGAACGAATTCTAACGAGGCAGCAACCCTGTGACAGAGGTCATTGTAGTGTAGGGTACTGTTGGAAGGGTGTGTTTATTGTTTATATAGCCACCCAAGGTCTTATGCCCTCGTCGGGATAAGGATGTTTAGAATTCGAAGGAAGATGTTAACTGCCATTCGTCAACGAATGTAGAGTTCCATACTTAAGGTGTGTGTAGTTCTCGATTGAACACCCACCAAGACTTAGTGTCTGTACCAGAGCTAAGGTGTCCTCATCCTCAGTATAAGTGTTATTTGGAAAATGAAATAACGTGCAATAGCAAGAGAAAGTGACTCTCAAAAAGACTAATCCATTGTGTTGTGACTGTGTTGTGGTGTTGGGGTAAAGGGCGTCACAAGCCGAGGCCTGTAAGGTGAGCAAATCCTGTCATTCAATTCTCTAGTGGCGCGCTCCAAGAACTGCGTACGTGTATGAGTGGTAATGAGTGTGGGGAAGGGGTTGTATTTTAGGATGTATAATGAATTTTGTTGATTTTATATGATTTTCTTATGATTTTCTTATTGTATATGTGATGGGGGAAATGTCGTTGCTGTTGTTGTTATGAAAGTGGGTCAAAGGCGACGATGGGGAATATAGAGAGGGAGAGAGAGAGAGTGAGGGTGTATGTATGGAGAGAGCGATAGAATGTATTATACTGAAGAAAGATGAGGTGATGATTATGAAGAAAGCATGTTTACAGTATGGATGAAGGGAGGTAATCGTGATGTGCTATAATTGTTGGGGGTGACGGTGGTGATGAAGGGGGGCGGAATGGATCAGGACTGTGTGATTGAAGTGTGGTCGCAATGATTATGTACATTTATATAAAGGTTTGTGTTTATAGAAGATGCGAATTATTTAGCATCAAAGGGTGATTTATATTATTGAAATGTGTGTATAGTATCTTGTATTATTATCATGGTATTCATAATTATACAGGTCAAGATGGTGGACGGAGGACGGCGTGTTATGTTATATTATATAATGTTTATTGTTTTATGGGCATATTGTTAAGACTGTGTATATGTCAACAGGTGTGGGCTGGTTATTACTTCTACGTGTTTCTTCTACCTGTTTATTTCTACGCATTATTTCAACGCTGTTGCCTTTGATGTTGCCTGTTATGCTGTACTGATGTTGCTGTTGTTGACGCTGACTGGGTCCTAGCCAGCCTGGGGTGTGCCTTTGCCTCTACAACAGAGTAGTGTTGTGGTGATCTTTTACACTGCTGCAGGTTTTGCCTATGTATCGAGGCAACACATTTACAGGAGGTTTTCATACCTAATTCATGCACACACAGACTCACATTGCACGCACCTAAAAACATATCCATTTAGTTAGAAGAATCATCCACTTATTGTGAAAGAGACTGTTAGCTCTCTGAGCTACTTGACAAGAACATTGAGACATTACTTCTGTGCCACAGCTTCGCCTAGATAATAGTTTATGATTCAACGCCATTGCTTATTATTTGAAGACTTGCATTTTGAATTGATTTGTTGATTTTGATTTTGTTGTACACACTTGTAAAGAAACTGTTGTTGTTTAGTTCCATTTGGGGTTTGTTACAAGGGGAGGTAATTGTTAGTTAGTATTGGGACGGGGGTCTATTTAGGGGTTGGGGAAAGGTTAGTTCCCATGTGTCCTGTGTTTGCTTGTTGATTGTTGAATAAAAGAGTGTGATTGTATTCTGGCATTTTTGTGTTAGTTTATTTTGTTTGAGTTTTATTCTTTATTCACTCGCTTTATGTGCTGACGTCACTGAACCCGCTTGGGGGACGTGACATTTTGGTGTCAGAAGTGGGATAGACTCATTTATTTTGTTAGGGTAGTGCCAGATGTGTATGTTGTGTGTTTGAGTTGTTGTGTGAAAGGGTACGCAGCGGGCGGTTGGCGGGAGTGTGGGTGTATTGCACTAGGGAACACACTCGGAGTGCAGCATTAACGGGGAATTGGGTTGCAGGGTTCACTTGCTCGCCTTTAGGGGTACGACGGTGAACGATTCCTCGGCTCCTGTGACTGTTGTGTTGCGTATTCATTCTGTTAGGTGTTTGTATCAGTTAAGTGTTATTCGTTTTGTGTATACTAACATTTGTATTTCCCTTCTTTTCTGACATGGCTACGCGGGATGCTCGAGCCGCGATGCGCCGCGACGCTAGGACCCGTAAGGAGGAGGCTGAGCAGGAGGATCAGGACTTCGGTGATGACGGCTCAGTGACAGGGTTGTTGGAGGAACCTTACGCAGTGAGTACTCAGACCACTGTGCCTAAGATGTATGCCAAATCGCCCGGTTCACAGAGCAAAGTCGAGGTCGCGCTCAGCGATAGCGAGAGGCTTAGGCAGATTGGGGAAAGTCTGGGTTTCCGAGATGGAGCGTTGGCACACTATGTAGTTAGTGAGTTGAGAAGGGAACGAGAGGAAGAGAGAAGGGAAGAAGAACGGAGGGAGAGGGAGGAAGAGAAGAGAGAAAGAGAAGATGATCGACGTCGGTTGGAGGCTAGATTAGAGGCCAGACTGGACGCGGAAAGAGAAGCTAGGCAAGCAGAACAGCGTCAGAGGGAAGCAGACCAACGTCGGTTGGAACAGAGGATAGAAGATGAGAAAAGGGAAGAGAGGGCAGCCAAGGAAGAGGAAAGGAGGATGTTTGAGATGAGGCTAGAGGAGGAACGTAGAGCCAGAGATGAAGACAGAGCTGATCAGAGGGAGAATAGGGCTAGAGATAGAGGGGCAAACTATTCAGTCAAGCTGAAACCCTTGGAGGAGAGAGAGGATGTGGAGGCCTACCTCCAGATGTTCGAACGGGTGGCAGAGATTCAGGGTTGGAGGAGGGAGGTATGGGCGGTTAGGCTAGCGCCTTTGTTACAAGGGGAAGCCCGGGACACCTACCTTCGTCTAACGCCTGAGCAAGCCCAGGATTTCGACACTGTGAGAAACGCGCTGTTGAAACGCTTCAGGAAGGACGCCGACTACTATCGTAGGCAGTTTCGAGAGGCCAAGAAGGAAGCTGCAGAAACGTTTCCTCAGCTGGTAGTGAGACTAGGGTCGTTAGTGAAGAAATGGTTTTCGCTCGCCGGCAAAGACATCACCGACGTAGAGCAGGTTTTGGACACTTTCATTGGTGAGCAGCTTTTCTCCATCATGACTACCGAGTTAGAGATCTACGTGAGGGAGAATTTACCTGAGACTAGCCATGCCGCAGCAGAGTTGGCGCAGCGCGTGGTAGATGCCAAGCGGGCAGCATCAGCACCGGCACCCGTACTACCCAGTCAGAGACGCAGTTTTCCCAGACGACCGGAGGCTCCTCAGCAACCTAGCAACAGGGGAAGTCAGGGTCAGAAGGTAGGGAGGACGGAAGGGGGTAGTGGGGTACGTCGTTGCTACCGATGTGGGTCGGACAAGCATGTGGTCAGGGACTGCAAGGTCAAACCTCAGACAGTAGGCCAGGTTACAGTGGGACGGACTATTTCCACGGAGACCGCACCTCGGGCTAGCGTGTGTGCAATCAAACCTTATGATCCATGGGGCCAAGGTAGGGCGAACGGGCAGGACGTTCGAGTATTGAGAGATACGGGGGCGGAGATAGGGGCAGTCGCAAGCAGGTTAGTCAAACCAGCTGATTTGACGGGTCGGACTGTCGAGATTTGCTTAGCGAATCGATCGAACGTGGGTCTGCTACCTACAGCTTGGGTGGAGTTGGATTGTGCGCTGGTCAGGGGGAGAGTGGAGCTGGTGGTTTTCGAGGACGGGCCCGATATCATCCTGGGTAACTGGGTAACGTTTGATAGCGGGGAAAAGAGTCCTGTTTCCTTGTTCGGAGGTGAATGCGCGATGGCTGCAGCAGTGCAGACTCGGGCGCAGGTGAAGGCCGAGAAGAAGAGGGAGGTACCCTTAGCAGTGGTCGAACCATCCCAGATCTCCGTTAGCACCCCAGAGTTGATCAGGATGCAAGAGACCGACGAGACGCTCGCGAAGGCGAGAACGTTGGCACAGAGTGGTGGGGCGATAGCGTCAGGTAGAGCGTCGGCAGAGTTTCGCAAGAAGAAGGGGGTGTTGTACCGGGTACACACGAAGAGGGGTAGCCAGGTCACGCAACTGGTAGTCCCGAAACAGTTGAGAGGGGGGGATCCTTCAGTTGGCTCATGATCCACCCATGGCTGGGCATTTGGGAGGGAAACGTACCAGGGAGCGGATCTGGGGAACATTCTATTGGCCGGGAATGTGTGCCGAAGTACGGAGGTATTGCGCCAGTTGTCCAGAGTGTCAGAAGGTAGTACCGAGGGGACGGGTGAGGAAGGTACCACTACAGCAACTTCCGCTGGTGGACGAGCCATTTCAGAGGGTGGCTGTAGACATTGTGGGACCCATCAAACCCAAGTCAGATCGGGGTAACATGTACATCCTAGTGGTAGTAGACTATGCCACACGCTATCCCGAGGCTGTACCGCTCAAGGGCATAGAGGCAGAGAGGGTGGCAGAAGCGCTGTGGGAGATTTGGTCGAGGGTGGGCGTTCCTAGGGAAGTTTTGACAGATCAAGGGACGCAATTCATGTCTGAAGTCATGCGGGAGATGAACAGACTACTGTCGATCCACGGGAAAGCTACCACACCGTATCATCCACAGTGCAACGGATTAGTTGAGCGATTCAACGGGACGCTAGTGTCCATGCTCAAGAAGTTAGCCACAGAACAACCTACAGCGTGGGACCGCTACATTCCAGCGCTACTGTTTGCATACCGAGAAGTAGCACAAGAGTCTACAGGGTTCTCTCCCTTCGAGCTCCTATATGGAAAGACCGTGCGGGGACCGATGGCTGTATTGCGAGACCTCTGGACCAAGGAGATACAAGAGGAGGAGGTGAAATTGAGTAGCCAGTACGTGGTAGACTTGCGTAATCGCATCGAGGAAACATGTAAGTTGGCACAAGGAAACCTCAGAACCGCGTCAGCCAAGCAGAAGCGGCACTTTGATAAGAAGGCGAAACGGCGTTTGTTCAACGCGGGGGATCAAGTGTTGCTACTGTTGCCAGAAAAGCACAACAAGTTGCAGCTAGCATGGCGAGGACCGTACGAGGTGATCGAACGCGTGGGAGAGTGCGACTACCGGATCAGGATGCGTGGGAAGAGCAAACTATACCACGCCAATCTCCTGAAGAAGTTCCATACCAGAGCGACGGTGGCTACGATCGTCGTGGACGATGAAGGGGTAGAGGAGGAGGAAACCATGCCAGCGGTGGGGGATTTTCCGGGGACCACCGTGACGGCATCGGCGATACCCCGTGACGCAAAGAGGAAGAGAGACCGGAATGCATCACGATCTACGATCAACAGGGGCGACGATCACATCAGGGGAGACAAGAACAGACTGATGAAGTGGGCGATCCGTTTACACCCATCGTTTGGGGTTGTAGAGCGTACTCCAAGGAAGGACGATGGACCGGCAGCTTTTCTCAATAGGAGTATTAGGTAGCATAAGGGGTATTGAAATTCGCGTCGTAGTTAAGGTTCTTCAAGGTGTTAAGAACTGGGGGGGGGTTGTGTGACGACACGAGTTTTCAGATAGCAGGGAGAATTACACTTTTTACGAAGTTACACTTCTCCGTATATGTTGTACATAGAATAGCGTGACCGATTTACTTTTGCGTATGAAAGTGCAGTTCCGTAAAGTCCGTGCGATTCGTAGAAGACAGGGAGTCGGCCAATTTCGAATAGGGATACGCGTAATAAAGAACGTGCATACTGACGAGAGCTCGACTATTTTGCTTGTGGCCGGCGCAGTTTTTGGAGGGTAGAGTGGTTTGAGATGCTGTTGCGAGAGGAACGAATTCTAACGAGGCAGCAACCCTGTGACAGAGGTCATTGTAGTGTAGGGTACTGTTGGAAGGGTGTGTTTATTGTTTATATAGCCACCCAAGGTCTTATGCCCTCGTCGGGATAAGGATGTTTAGAATTCGAAGGAAGATGTTAACTGCCATTCGTCAACGAATGTAGAGTTCCATACTTAAGGTGTGTGTAGTTCTCGATTGAACACCCACCAAGACTTAGTGTCTGTACCAGAGCTAAGGTGTCCTCATCCTCAGTATAAGTGTTATTTGGAAAATGAAATAACGTGCAATAGCAAGAGAAAGTGACTCTCAAAAAGACTAATCCATTGTGTTGTGACTGTGTTGTGGTGTTGGGGTAAAGGGCGTCACAAGCCGAGGCCTGTAAGGTGAGCAAATCCTGTCATTCAATTCTCTAGTGGCGCGCTCCAAGAACTGCGTACGTGTATGAGTGGTAATGAGTGTGGGGAAGGGGTTGTATTTTAGGATGTATAATGAATTTTGTTGATTTTATATGATTTTCTTATGATTTTCTTATTGTATATGTGATGGGGGAAATGTCGTTGCTGTTGTTGTTATGAAAGTGGGTCAAAGGCGACGATGGGGAATATAGAGAGGGAGAGAGAGAGAGTGAGGGTGTATGTATGGAGAGAGCGATAGAATGTATTATACTGAAGAAAGATGAGGTGATGATTATGAAGAAAGCATGTTTACAGTATGGATGAAGGGAGGTAATCGTGATGTGCTATAATTGTTGGGGGTGACGGTGGTGATGAAGGGGGGCGGAATGGATCAGGACTGTGTGATTGAAGTGTGGTCGCAATGATTATGTACATTTATATAAAGGTTTGTGTTTATAGAAGATGCGAATTATTTAGCATCAAAGGGTGATTTATATTATTGAAATGTGTGTATAGTATCTTGTATTATTATCATGGTATTCATAATTATACAGGTCAAGATGGTGGACGGAGGACGGCGTGTTATGTTATATTATATAATGTTTATTGTTTTATGGGCATATTGTTAAGACTGTGTATATGTCAACAGGTGTGGGCTGGTTATTACTTCTACGTGTTTCTTCTACCTGTTTATTTCTACGCATTATTTCAACGCTGTTGCCTTTGATGTTGCCTGTTATGCTGTACTGATGTTGCTGTTGTTGACGCTGACTGGGTCCTAGCCAGCCTGGGGTGTGCCTTTGCCTCTACAACAGAGTAGTGTTGTGGTGATCTTTTACACTGCTGCAGGTTTTGCCTATGTATCGAGGCAACACATTTACAGGAGGTTTTCATACCTAATTCATGCACACACAGACTCACATTGCACGCACCTAAAAACATATCCATTTAGTTAGAAGAATCATCCACTTATTGTGAAAGAGACTGTTAGCTCTCTGAGCTACTTGACAAGAACATTGAGACATTACTTCTGTGCCACAGCTTCGCCTAGATAATAGTTTATGATTCAACGCCATTGCTTATTATTTGAAGACTTGCATTTTGAATTGATTTGTTGATTTTGATTTTGTTGTACACACTTGTAAAGAAACTGTTGTTGTTTAGTTCCATTTGGGGTTTGTTACAAGGGGAGGTAATTGTTAGTTAGTATTGGGACGGGGGTCTATTTAGGGGTTGGGGAAAGGTTAGTTCCCATGTGTCCTGTGTTTGCTTGTTGATTGTTGAATAAAAGAGTGTGATTGTATTCTGGCATTTTTGTGTTAGTTTATTTTGTTTGAGTTTTATTCTTTATTCACTCGCTTTATGTGCTGACGTCACTGAACCCGCTCGGGGGACGTGACAATATTAATAACCTAGAAAAAAAAATTTTGTTTAACATTTGCTATTTTTGACTGACATTTGATGACCCTGTGACCTTGACCTTGAAGTGAAGTCATTCTTTCAATTCACTGATCATTTTCCAGGTCTCCTGGGTATACATCATATTGCCAAGTTTAGTTGTGATAGTTGAAATAGGCTGTGAGTACTTAGCCACTTTAAAGTTTTTGCACATATGGTGGACAGCGGAAAGACAGATGGGCAGACTGACTTTTTTTTCATATCATTTTTGGACTATTTAGGACTCTTTTTTTTTAATATTTTTTGTGTGTGAGTACACAGACTCAAATTGCTATGCATGCGAGTCAAAAATAATGGGCAGACTGACTTTTTTTTCATATCATTTTTGGACTATTTAGGACTCTTTTTTTTAATATTTTTTGTGTGTGAGTACACAGACTCAAATTGCTATGCATGCGAGTCAAAAATAATAAACATACCACAAGTAACAACGAAGCACTTAAACACAGCATGAATGTAGTATCAATATCAAATTATGAAATCATGAAATAACAACAAAGTTATGCATCCAACATTCTAATCCATAAACACCTATACAAATCTATCCACACACATAAACACACACCACACACACAGAGAACACACATATCACCACACCAGGAATATATTTAGAAAGTTACGACAAAAAAGTGACTAATGCAATCTGTCATTGGCCTGTGGCTGTGACAAAAATAACAAGTCTCGCCATGACGTCACTTCTAACCACCTGTTCTAAATACATAACGGTACACACGACCAGTGCAAAATCAGGGTGTATTTCACTTCAGTGGAGAACAACTGCATGCAATATAACACAATGCAACACAACTGATTATCAGGATAAACTTGAAAGGTAAAACCTATATAAATATATGACTCACATGCTCCTTAGTATGGAACTTGCCAAATTCTACAAGCAAAAGGGGTGGACAGAAAAACTTTAACGAAACAGTGAAATTATTAAAATGCAAAAGTACTACTCCTAATAATAATACTGGATTCTATGTACGAGCATTTCCCCAAATTGCCAATCAGGCCCAAAGCGCGTAGTAATACTGAATTTGATCTTGTGATAATCCTGACCTTGACTCCTGGGCTCACATGGACACACATGTACGATCACATCAACTACAGCAAAAGTTTATTACGCCAATTAACAGTGACCTTGGGGTAACCTTGACCTTCAGAGACCTTGATCTTGGAATGAACTTGACCTTCACCCGACCTCTGATGCTTATGTATGATCAAATAACCCATACTAAATATAGCGCCATTCCACAGTACAGGGTGGGGAACAACTCATTGAGAAAAACTCTGAAAAGGTCGGGGTCCAGGGGCCGCCTAGGCCCCGGCGGGGTCAAGGGGCAGGGCCCTTGTAGGGGGTACAGGGGGGCTAAGCCCCCCGAAAAATGTGCACGTTTTTAAGCCATACCAAGAGTGGCATGGTAACAGTGCAGTAAATGTATAGTGAACTGAACCAACCAAATATGAAAGAAAAGTAATAATTATTAGAAAAAGCTTGAACAAACACAGGAGCACACACACACACTTGTGTGTTATGACAATAAAATTTCGTATTCGTATTCACACACACACACACACACACACACACACACACACACACACACACCCACCCACCCACACACACACACACACACACACACACACACACACACACAGCTCAGCTCCTTGTTGCAAAAGATGCATCGAGCTGTGCCACTCCTATCTATTTTCTGAAAGCAGTCACTGATTCACTGGTCCTCGTCCTCAATTTTTGTTGTTTTGTTAATCCACTCCCACTTCCATTTATTGGCAATGGTCCCCTCTTCAAAAATATCCCCGCGCTGAACTATTCTGGACACACACGCCATGATAACAGCCGAAAACGCGTTCAACACCATTTCGCCCGCTCTAAGCAAGTCGCGTTTATGTGGTCGTAAGAATCAACAAGAGCGGGCGGGGAGATGTTGCACGCATTCAGTTCTAGCGGGCCCGTTCTAGCAATGAGAAAGTATAAGGTGGACACGGATGGGTACTTGTAATAATAGGTCTACTGGATTCGGAAACGGACAAATTTTTTTTCCTCTGAACTCTTTTTTTTTCCCTCTGAAATGGCTGCCGATTTCCTCTGAAATCAGCGGATCCGAGGAGAGTTCCCCACCCTGCACAGTATGATGACAACTTGGAGCGAGGATAGCCAAATTTTCATGGTATATGTGCTGCATTGATATATATTATGCATCAAAAACCCATAAGTTCAATACATGTAACAATAACTTGGGAAAAAGTGAAATTTTGTGAAAAAACTTAATTGACTAACTGACCCTGTGACCTTGACATGAAGTAACCCTTTCACTGATTATTCTGGAGGTGTCATGGATACATACACTATCCTACAAAGTATGGCTGTGATAGATGAAATAGATTCCGAAAAAACATTACACCACTTGCAAGTTTTGCGCAGACAGACTTGGCGGATGACATACAAACATGGACAACAAAAAAAATGTTTTTTTTTAAATATTGATTGATTAATTTATTGTTGCTTTAGGTCCAGCGGACTCTTCCGAGCCAAATCAGGACCGGACAACCCCCGATCCGCATAAAAGATCTGCCAAAACAACCCTAATGGGAAAATTGAATGCCCTCCACCGGCCAGTAACTTTACAATAAAGACATCCCACGCGGGGGACGGCTAAGGGTTGACCTCAACTACGCGAACACCCCGGTTACAAAAACAAAATAGAATACAACCATCATTATAAATCATCAACAAAACACATACATATAAAATGCCTATAGTGCGAAATAATACAATCATAGGAAGCCCTAGTGACCACCCGGCAGAAAGCGTCCAACACTCCCAAGCTGATCCAACAGACCTCATACACAAACAAGGAGTCTTGTCCAGGAAGAGTTTTCAAGAAAAAAGGTAGGTCGTTGATCTAGCGAAGAAGAAGAAAGTATAGCAGAGTGATAGGACAGATCAGGAATGGGAAAGAGCAAATGATGAAGACAGCGACAGTGGGAATTTAAAGCACTACATTTCCAGAAAGTGAGGATATCATTTATACTGAAACCCCCGGCACTCCAACGGGGGGAACTGTTGCCGCAGTGAATTAGTCATGCCTACAAAGGCAAGACAGGTTTTCAACTGGGGCTTTCACTGTTCCCTTTATAGGTTAGAACAATCTACAGTGACAAGATTGCTCATGACCCCAAGGGGTATTTTTTTAAATATAATTTTTGGACTATTTAAGACTCATCTCACACAGATTTGCACAAGTCTGGAAACCATTTATTTAGGGTTGAGTAAATAGACTCACATTGCTCACACCAGCTCAGTTCCTATATGAGCAGCACAGTTCAGTGCCTTCACAATTTGCTTGCTGCGGGCTATTTATAGCTTGCCGGCACCCTCCCTTCCAGTGAAAGGAAGCATCAGCGAAGCTATTTATAGCTAGCCTGGCTGACCTAACCTCAAAATCTGAAAAGCTTTGGTAGAGTCGCTGTGTGCTGAACGCATATGAGTCAAAAACAGTGAATAGCAACAGCCCCATGTTACACCACATAACGGACAAGAATAGAAACAAGCAAACTCACCTTTAGCTGTTGGAGACATTATTCTCCCTGAACAGTCTCTTTGCACTTCTGCTGTTTTCAATGTAATAAGTACTTGGCCACTTCCACTGTTCTGGTAATTGATCTAAAACAAGATAGTAACAGGCAGTTAATTTATTTCATTTGTATGGTCTTACATAGGGCTTATACAGCTCAAGATCAGCTCAAGGCCCTGGCCAATAGGGGTTCTTACTCAAGGCTCCAGAAGCGGTCATTGCTGCTTTTGGCCCATGGTCTGACGCCCAGACCACTAAACTAAAGATGGGGAGGGGAGAAGGGGGTGGAGAGGGTGGTGGTGAAGGTGTGGTAGGGAGAGAGGAAATGGACCTAGCGCCTGCTGGGTGTTGGTATGACTGGCAATCACTTGTCTAGGACATGAGCATCAGCATCTTTAAAAGTCCTTGTCATGGAATGTATGCATGCATAGATTAGTACTTGTTCGAAGGATTATCATTTGTAGTCATCAATTTGCTGCACTAACAACATTACTTGTACACTGTGGAGTTTGTATGATGCCATTGATAAACACCATGCCAAAGCCCTCACTAACAGTTCAATATCAAAGCTATCCTATCCTATCCTACCCCTAACTCGAAAGTCGTTGGTGCACCACAGATGATTGTTTAACCAGCGTACTCCATCTCCCTGTCCTCAGCAACCCTCAAAGCTTCACTCAGTGTCAAGCCAGTCCATTCTCAAATGTTGTCCTCCCACCCCTTTTTCTGTCTCTCTCTCGTCATCTGCCTCCTTGCACCGTGCCTTGCAGGATGGTCTTTGCAAGGCCTGATGCTCTGGTGATGTGGCCATACCATCAGAGTTTCTGTTTCTTTACCACTGTGAGCATGTCATTGTGTTATCCAAAGTCTTGTGTGATGGTCTGTTGAACTTCGTCATTGGTGATGTGCTGTTCTTCTTCTTTCCATCGACTACTGCCTTCATCTTCGTGAAGATTCTGCAGCTCTGTCATTCATGTTATTGAAATTCGTCTAACTGTTTGCATTAGTGAGTGTCAGCAAAGGCCGAAAAGACACTTTCGGTGGGGATTCCCTCGGTTTGTTGACGCCTGTGTACTTCCGCCAAGTAGTTCCTGTGGGCGAAAGCAGCCATTTTCGTGGGACTTTTGCAGGTTTCCACGAAAAGCTTCTCGACGGTTTTCGGTGAGTGTTTTGACACATTTATAGTATCAATACATGATTACAAATACACTTGGTACTTGCATTAGCCAACCTTGTTTTACCAGCAAGTTTTCTGTGGTGTAAAATGCCGAGAAACATGGTTGAAACGGTCTGCTTCAAATGCAATGCAGCGGCTCTGTTTTGAAGCAGTCAGCGACATGATCATAAAGATCGCAGTGTTTACTAGTCCTTGGAGCTTTGTTTTTATGCACACTGCAGTAGATTTTAATTTAATGAGGTAATCTGTGTGAGATAAATCTGCCTGACGAAAATAGTCAACGAAAACACGAGTGCTGACCCCAAAACTCGTGTGACGGTGGTGAGACAACTGTGACGTTGTGTAACCTGGAAAACACCGGTAATTCCCAGTGACGTAGCAGCCACGAAAACCTGATTTTCGGTCATTGCTGACACTCCCTATTATATAGATCATTACGACAAGTAGGACCCTCTTATTTGTTTTCTATTCAGTCTTTGTACAGTCTAACAAAACGTGAGCGTCACTGCAAAACAAAAAGCAAAAAAAACATACCACCAATAGCACATAACTTGGAAAATGTTTAGGCAATTTTCTCAAATTCTTCAGACAAACAATGCCTGAAAGCCTACCAGGGTGACAAGTACAGAGAGTGTGCTCTCTACCAGGGTGACAAGCACAGAGAGTGTGCTCTCTACCAGGGTGACAAGCACAGAAAGTGTGCTCTCTAAAAGCTAACATCAACGAGAAGGCAAAAAGCTGACAGCCTATGATGCAATCACTACTGTACTATAATATACTATACAATACAAACATTGCTGTGCATACTCAAATACACTGAAATATAACTAATTAAATAAACGAAATAAATAAATAAATAAATGTGTCTCACAGTGGCATTGACTGTGTAGCATGTAGGACCATAGTGTGTCTGCATCAAGTTGAGATGGAAGGTATTGTACCGGAAGAACAGATTCATTTCCATCAACCTGTCATTACAACAACAAAAAAGATGCACCACTCATAAATAATGACTTGCGCAGTCTTGCTGTTTCACTTATCATAGTCTCACACAAATGTGCACAATTAATATACACCATTCCTTACCTACAGAACACAAATTCAACATAAAATCTTTCTTTCCTGATAAATGCAGCCAATTTCCTTAGGCTACAGTTCTTCTCATAGCAAAAAAAAAAAAAAAAAAAAAATAGAAGAGCAATGCCCATATTACTCACATGCTCCTTATGGAACTGGCAATATTTAACATGAAAAAAATAAAATGAAACAGTGGCATTAAAATTCAAAGTAAATACTGACTTTGATCTTTCTATGCTCTTGAACTTGAGAGGACTTTGATCTCCCACTCCAAATACACTCATGTAACCACCAAATATAGTACAGCAAAAGTTGTATTATGCCAATAAAAGAAGATTGGGATAACCTTGACCTTCAGTGGCATTGACCTTGGGATGGCCTTGGTCTTCACATGACCTCTCATGCTCAGGTATGATCAAATATCCCAATGTTGTTGTATACTATGTGTTAAATAGAGCCATTCTAATGTTCGATGACCTATTTTTTAAAAATGTTTTTGCAAGGTCTAAAATGACTTGACCTTCAAAATCAATGCAAATATGGAACTTATAGGAAAGATCAATCTATTATCTCTAAATACAAGTTTGAATTTCATGTCCCTCATAGTTTATGGTCAAGGTCACTTTAAAGTACCTATAATAACTGACAGCTCCAGTGACCTTGACCTTGGAGTGAGGCTGACCAAATTTGCATAATATATGTATCTCATTCATATCAATCATGTATTAAAGAATTAAAGTTCAATATATTAATAACTTTGGGGAAAAAAAAGTGAAATTTTGTGAATTTTTTTTTTTTTTACTAACATTCGTTGATCTTGTGACTTTGACCTTGAAGTAAAGTCATTTATTCACATCATTTATGAGGTCTCATGGATTTACACCATCTGATCAAGTTTGGTTGTGATAGTTGAAAAAGGTTCTGAGGTATTAATCCACTTGCAAGTTTTGCACAGACGGCAGACAACAAACTAACAGACAGACAAATGAACACAATATTTTTTTTTTTAATGTCATTTTTGGACTATGTAGGACTTATTTCAAACAGATTTGCAAAAATCTGGATATTCTTTTTTTTTCTTTTTTGGGGTGGGGGGGAGGATAGGGCAGGGGGGGGGGGAGGTGAATACATGGACTCAAATTGTTATGCATGTAAGTTAAAAAAAATATATATATAAACACACACATATACACAAACATCCATACTAACACAAGATAGCAAGCCATTCAAATGTATTTCCAGACACACACACATAGCTCAAACCCAGCATTTTCAAAAGTATTAATGTTTGTGGGGCTGTTCTGCCTAGGTTTTATTCTAAAGAAACAAAATGAAAACATGGAGCGAACGGAGCTGTCTACAAGCTAACATTTATCCACATCTCTTTTGGCAATTGTGTGACTGATAAAGCACAACACATTTGTATAAAATGATGGCCTCAGCAAACTTGACTGATGAATGATACCAAACTTGTTATAGCACGTGCAAAGTAAACAACAACAAAAAATTATTTTTAATCGGTTAAGTAAGTTTTGACAGAATGCAAAAACGTGGTTTGAACAGAAAAGTGTGACCAATGGACCGACTGTCACAGAACAACTGGTCTGTCTATCAAAAATCATCCAAATCAGTTCAGCTGTTCTTGAGGTATAGAGCAAAATGTGTTTAATGAAGAACTGACCCTTGCGACCCTAACCTTTGAGGTAGAGCAAGTACAATTGCGCGGGAACCTGGTAACTAACCCAGGTAATGTTCCAATGAAGTGTGGTCAAAATCCGTTCAGTCGACAGTGGTTCTTAAGATATGGCATGCAATGAATGACCTGGATGGATACAGACAGACATTTGGTTCATTCTGATTCCCAACTATTTTAAGGTATTTCCAGATATCTGGTAATAAAAAAACAAATTTGTTGTACAATAACAAATATATTGGAATGTCATTATTTGCTACTCAGCTATCGAACGCATTGTCATTGAGAAAACAACTGGGAAAATATCATTATTTGTCACCATTCATTTTACACTTAACAAAGTAACGATCCCTCGAGAGGAGTCCACATGAATTAAAAACACAACAGCTTACTTGTTAAATGCACTTCTCGTAAGGTTTTGCTTGTTCAAGAATTTTTCACTGTTAAAGTTCTTGGTCCTGTTCTCAAAGGGTATCAGGTTGAAACAATCTGAAAGAAAGGATGAAGGCAGTAGTGGTAATCCAATCAACAACACTATACAGCAAAACAACAGGAGAAGCAACCAACAACAATATACTATAAAACACAGGACTAGTAGGCAAGAACAACATACCACCAAAACCCCAACCAGACCAACAGCAAAAGTACCAAAAAGATTTGGATTAAACCATTTGTACTTGGGGCATTCATGTTACAGACGATGGCTGGCAGCTAAAAACCATTGATTGGAAAGTGTATTTTTTTAATTATTTTAAATTATTTAATTTATTTAATCGTTTTTATGTAACAATTTTCCAGCTCCATAGCTGCTCAAGACATGGCCGAATCAGGATCTAACTCGAGCCGCCTGAGGGGACCACTTGCAACCTTTAGACGCATAGTCCCAGACAACTAAGCACAATAATGGGCGAAAAATACATCTGTGGACTTTTTCTATTTTAGTTGGATGGATTTGGGGACAAAGCTAGATCTGGTTCATACAGTGGAACACTTGGGTACACAGAAACGGCGTCCAGATGGGAGAACGTCATACTGTTTGGCCAGAACATGTGTAGCGTCTCCCACAATCATCACAGCCTTTTGAACAACACGACATTCATACAAATCATTCAGACTCTTCTGCTGCTCACCCACTACTTTTCCGCACACTTTCACCACTCTGTCAATCACATTCTTGTTCTTCACACTCAAGCCACCATACCAGTTATTATTATTACTATTATTATTACTATTATTTTAAAACAACCAAATAATAAAGTATACAAAATTTAAAATAACCACAAAATGGCAGACTTGACAGTGAGTGTCTGAAAAGTGTCCCCTAGTTTGCTATCAGTTGAACAGAAAACAAACGTTTTCTTTTTAAGGGCCCCAAGTTCACACATTTCAGCATCACAGGTCCTTTTCAAATTCACAGTGAGGGTTGCCCAACCTGGACAAACTAAAATTAAGTACCAAAAGTATTCTTTTTACAAGAATTAATACATCCATTTGTTTAAGTGTCTAGTAATATCATCAAGGTTGATTGTAAACAAAATAGCACTGTAGTAAAAGTGTGTGCAGTAAGGCACAGTTGTTTGTTTACATAACAAAGAAGAGGTGCTTAAAAAAATTCCACACTGGGCAGTCGGTTTGAGCAACGATTACTCATCATGTCATCTTTTAATGTGACAATGATGCAACGTCCCAAATAAAGTCATCATCACAAAATAAAAACATTTTTTTTTTTTTTATCGCCTTGATACCCTGGCACTCTTAGTCTTCAATTCTGTATTCCTGTTTAAAATTATTAAAGGGAGAGGAGGGAAGGGTAAAGGGGTTGGGGGGGGGGAGAGGAATTTGTGCTCATAGGTAACACTCACACTGAATTTCTTCTGAGTCCACAATGTAGGTGCCATTAGGGAAGGTTCGGTAGTCGCTGAGTCTCACACAAAGACTCATGGGCTCTGTGTCATTGGTGTTGGGATCCTTCAGCAAGGTGACACTGGCTAACGACAGACTTGACAAATTGTAGTACTGAAACCAGAAAACCAACCCAGTCTTACAATAAACCACCACAATCTTACAATAGTTACAGAGAACGACCAAAATATTACAGTTACAGTGAACAACCACAATTTTACAACAGTTACGGTGAAAAACCACAATCTTACAGTTACACTGAACAAACACAATCTTACAGTTACAGTGAACAACCACAATCTTACAAGAGCGACACAAAAACAAAGCATACATGGAAGATCAATCTATGATAAGTGTGGACTTTGTGTCCCTCATAGTTTAGGGTCATGGCGACTTTGGACAGCTCAAGTGATCTTGACCTTGGAGTGACACTGATCAAACTTGCAGAAGGTGTGTCTTATTGATATCTTTCATTTATTGAACAATCGTATTGAGTCCACTAACAATAACTTAGGAAAACATTGACATTTTGTGGGGTAAAATATGGTCCTGTTTTGACTAACAGTTTAGGAGCCTGTGAGTTTGACCTTGAAGTGGGGTCGTTCAATCACGAATAATTTTATAAATCTGTATATAGCTGTACACACCAATCATACCAAGTTTCTGAGTTCTGAGTAATGGAGAATGTTAAAGCATTCTTATGCATACAAGAAAGATGGAAAGACTAAAAAATATTTTTGGCAAATATTGTTTTTGGGACTTCTTAAGTATCATCTCACGAAGTTTTGAAAACATCAGGATTTTTTTTTTTAATGAGTCAAAAATTATTTTGAAATTGATGGGATTAAAACAGCCTTACAATAGAGAAAGGGAAGGGATGATGATGATGATCATGATAATGATGATGATAATGATGTTGTATAGAGCAGGTCCCTGCCAACCTTCAAAAAACATCTCAAAACTTATTTATTTCCATCATAGTCTTTAATTTTGATTGTCTTTGAGTATGTTTGGTGTGCTTAGCTTCTCGCAGTGACTAATTTAATTGATTTTTTGTTTTCTTTATTATAGAAGTGATTATGTGTGCGTGCGTGTGTGTGTCTGTGTGTGTGTGTTTTGCAGAAGGTGGTTATCAGTGAAAAAATTATCTTCTTTTCTTGTTTTGTATGTTTTCTTTTTTATTAGTTGTAAATTTTTGACTTTGTAAACACCTAGGGCTTTGTTTAGATTAGGCGTCAATAGCCATAATAATAATAATAATAATAATAATAATAATAGAAAAACATTTCTTGCTAATTGTGCTCAACAGTCACACAACAAGGTTTTATGGTGGAAAAGACTGACCTGTTCCCATGCATAGTCAATGTAGCTGTAGAGATCCGCTTTACTGTAGAGAGCATATTCACCAGAGGCAGGAGGGTATGGCATTGTCTCATAGGCTGGATTCCAATCTTTGAGCATCAGGTGTTGCATTGCACGTTGGCTGCGTTCAAAGAAGTTCACCACATCAGTGCGCTGGCCTCCAAAGGTATACATCTGAAAACATACTGCACTGGTAAAATATTGTTGTAAATCATAAAAATAATAAGAATAACAGAGGCTATATCAGGGATTGCGTTAGCTTTTTTTTTAAAAATCAACTACGGCTTAAGCAAACTTGAAGAAAAAAAATGCATGAAGTATCAGTGATTTTAGTGTAAAATGGAACTACAACTATAAAACTTATCCATTAATGCAGCTGTTACTAAAGAGACTAATCAATGTACTGTCAGAGTGCCAAGGGAAGTTTGTCAATTTGCAGTGGATAAAATGGAGATCATGGGCAGAAAAAAACTTTTGTAGGCTAAATTTGTTTTCCTCCATACTACTATTGTCATCGACCTTATCCCATGTAAATATTTCCACCTCAAACAAGCATTATGCAGAGTGATGGGGTGTGGTAGAGGGATTAGGGGGGGGGGGGAGAGAAGGTTCCCTCCACACTGACCGAAAGATTACAGGGACACCTTTAATAATAATAAATAATAAGGATATTTATGTCACGCAGCGAGAAGTATTTGGTCCACAATAGTTTGGATAAAGTGCAGGTGAGAGAATGGGTGATATAGTGGAAGCGAAAGAGGGATGGATGAAAGGTGGAAGCATAATTTCACGGAGTGCACGTGTCTGTAGTGAAAGGTGAGCGAGGATTATAACCTTCCAAGGGCAAGACAGCGTATGATGAAATATAATAATTTTTTGAATACGCGCACTGCAGGCTAGAGTTTCCAAGAGGAAAGACCTTTTTTTTTTTTTTTGAGTGTCTTGGATCTTCTTATGATTTTGAATCCTCTAGAGGAAACTGACAGGGCTGAACAGGCAGTGATAGTGTGTTGGACTAGAAGTACTGCCAGAATTGGCAGTATGTAGTACATTAGTACTGTGTAAATCTCCAGCATCGTGGTGAGGCAACTTAGCAGTGGTTCCTGCTCACCATAAGTTGTGTTGGGTAAATGAAATTTACATTTTATTTTGTCAGCGACTCTGTGTTGTGTGCACATGCTTGCGTGAGGTCGTGCTGTGTTCTGGCGTGGCTGTGGTAGCAAGCATGGGTGGTGATGAGTAGAGGCATGAATGCCTATGACAGTTATTTAGTCATTCTTCATGCAGTACATTATTCCATATTACCATCACATATTTTATCTTCATCTGGTGTTAATAATAATGTGTGACTTTTATATTGAGGTTAATTGAATATGTATGGTGACGATCTGGTGAAATTTATGTGTAGTTAGCTAGTGCCCTCATGAAGGACTATAGTTAGTGATTCACAGAGCTAAAAGGACAACTAAATTGGATGGAGAGAGGGAGAGGAATGAGAGGGAAAATAGTGGGAACGTTGGACACATCCGGGATAGACTGTGATTACCTCGGATGCTTTAACTGTTGCAGGCTTATTTTACATTACCTCACATTACTTTCCATCAACTTCATCGTCCTTCACCTCTGTTTTTCATGTGACGTGGTTTCTATGTGATAGCCTGTCTTCGTTCAAGTCATTATCCATCCCTCTAACCTGCGTAAATCTTCTCTCCTGACCACGCGCGTGACATTTGTTGACACCGGAAGTGGCAAGTTCCGCTCAAACAGCAAGTACAGGTCATCTCACCACGTGGATCCCGATCGAACTCCACCTCCCTCACCAGGTTTTATCGTTCACATCAACCATCTATTCCCTTTACTTCTCCATCCTCATTATGTACTTTGACTTTCTCTATTCTTATATTGATGTTATTGTAATTGTTCATAATTCTAAATACTATCATTTTTTAAATTGAGTTTAGCATGTGTCAGAGATTGTTAGTTGTTTTAGTTGTACAGTGGAACCTCTCACAACGACCCCCCTCTATAGCGACTCCCCCGCTACAACGACCCATTTTATTTTAACCGATGTATTTCCTTATATTGCTGTCATCAGAATAGCGACTCCCTCGCTATAACGTCTAACGACCGATCTTTGCAGACCGTATAGCGACTTTCTCGGCATGACCGCACAATAAAAACTGTCTACGATCTTGTTCAGCACAGTCAGACAGGTACCTATATGTGACACGCCAGCCGATAAAGTAATCTTCTATAAGTTTGACGTCATCTTGTAACGTCACATTCTAGATTCTACTCGTTTGGGGTTTGCATTTCACTTTATTCACATCACGAGCGCGGCACTGAGAAGAAGCAAAGAAAGCGTGATGGGATGATGGAGTCTACAAAGAAAATAAAATTTTTATCTCTGGAAGATCGAGTTAATGTTGTAAACAGACACAAAAAAGGAGAGACTGCCATTGCGATCGCAAAGAGTCTTAAAGTTGGAAAAACACAAATTCAAGGAATTATCCGAGACAAAGATGACATTCTTAAAAGGTGGGAAAGTGGTGATAATGCCGATCGTACGCGATCAAAACGGAGGAAGAGATCATACTCGGAAGTAAATGAGAAAGTTTGGGATTGGTTTCTGGATGCTAGAAGAAAGAATATTCCGATCACTGGCAAATTGATTCAAGAAAAGGCCATTATGCTCTCTGTAAAGACCCCTCTCTATAAAGACCCCTCTCTATAAAGACCCCTCTCTATAAAGACCGATTTTTGTCAACATTTTCAAGGTCGTTGTAGAGAGGATCCACTGTATGAATAAAGTTGAATTGGGTTTGTAATCATAAATCCTTGTCATTGTTACATGTTGTACATGTTTGTACGTCCTTTCATTTCTTGTCTCAGCAACTGAAGGACGACCGGCCGATCAGGAACGCTTGTATGAGTGTATGTTACTATGTGAATTCCTGCGTGCATACATGTGTCTGATCGGTCCGTGACAATTTATAAGGCGCTTTTCCTAGTAAGGATTATTTGAAAGCACACCCTCACGCATTCACACACTCATGACACATTAGTATAATACCTAGACATACATGGCTAGGAGCAGGCGAAATCAAAGCAGACTGGGGTAGAGGCAATAATAAACAAAATGATCCCCCACACATGCACACACAAACACATACACACGTGCATGCACCACGAAAATGATGAGGCAATATGGAAGAAATAGTTTGAAGACAATATTTATCAGAAGACTTTAGAGAAGAAATTAGCTTTGAGGTTTGCTTCAAGGTGTTTATATTCAGTATGATGCAGAGAGAAAGTGGTAATGAATTCCAGGCAGTTGGTCCAAAGACAGAAAAAGATCTAGAATCAACAGAGGACAGTTTGTGGTGAGGTATCTTGAGAAGGAGTGTGCAAATTGCGAGAGGGAGTGTAGTGTTGGATATCAACGGAAAGGTTTGAAGGAGCTGAGCCACGGAGATATTTGTAACAGAAAAGACAGATTTTGTAAAGAATTCTTTGCTGTATGGGAAGCCAGTGGAGTGAGCGAAGAAGTGGAGCAATGTGGTAAGATTTTTTTTTTTTTGAGAATGAGGCGAGCGGCAGCGTTTTGAACACGTTGCAGATGGTGGATGGAAGAAGCAGGAAGACCAGAAAGAAGAGGGTTGCAATAGTCAAGTTGAGAGAGAATGAAAGATGTCACAAATTTAGAAGTTGCGTCGATTGTCAGATATTTACGAATAAGTCCGATGCGGCGCAGTTGGTAGTGGCAGGCTTGACATGTTTTGCAGAGAAATCTGACATTTCAAGGGTATTGTTCAGGACAACACCAAGGTTCTTTGCAGTAGGTGACAGAGGGGTGGTGTTATGACCTAGAGCTATTGAGTCGGTTAGGGCGAAGGACAGTTTATGCTTGGTGCCAATGAGCAAGATTTCTGTTTTGTCTGAACTGAGTTGTAATTTGTTTGCTGTCATCCAATTCTGGATGTCCAAGAAGCAGTCAGATGAAGTTTTCATTTCAGAATGGAAGAGATTTTCAAGAGAATCACTGTTACTAAGCTGGGAGTCATCGTGTAATCGGCATAGAATTGATGGTCAACACTATGATCCTGAATGATCTGAGACAGTGGTGATGTGTACAGAGTAAATTGAATGGGTCCTAGAACTGAGCCTTATGTACGCCACAGGTGTTATCGAGCAGAAAGGTTGTTGTTGACAGAGACAGTTTGAAAGCGATCAGTGAGGTAGGAGCGAAAACCAGCTGGGACAGCATCTTTGATGCCGAAATTGTTTTCAAGCCAACGAAGGAGAAAGGAATGGTCTATTATATCAAAAGCGGCAGAAAGATCAAGAAAAGTCAGGAGATAGAGTTTTTCAGAATCGGTGGCTAAAAGGATATTGTTGGTGATATGCAGAAGAGCAGTTTCAGTAGTGTAATGGGGACGGTAGGTAGACTGGAAAGGGCAAAATAAGAAGATAGATGGTGATTGAGCTGCTTCAGTACATTTAAAAAAAAAAAAGTTTGGACAGGAAAGGGACATTGGAGACAGGACGGTAGTTCTTAAGGTTTTCTGGATCAAGGTTGGCTTTTTTAAGAAGAGGGTGGACGATGGCAGTCTTGAAGCAAAGTGGGACAGCAGAGCCAGATTGAAGAGAAGTGTTCATGATTTTGGTTATAAAAGGGAGTAGGTCAGGAAAGCAGCCTTTAAACATAGACGCAGGAATAGGGTCTAACTCTCATGATTTGAAAAGCATAGTTGTCAGTATTCTTCAACTTCCATTTCAGTGACAGGTTGAAAAAGGAGGAGAGGATTGCCAGAGAAAACAGTTCTGAAGGAAAGGGTGAGAAATGGGTCTGATTGAGCTTGCTGCGGATGTTTTCTATCTTTGAGTAGAAGAAACCAGAGAAGGCTAATTGTAGTTCTGAGTGAGTGACAGTTGAAGGCAGAGGAGAAGTGCTTGTTTCCAAGTAGGCTGTTTAAAGTGACGAAGAGTTCTTTAGAAGAGGTGGAATTTTAGATTTTTTTTTTTTATGAAGTGTTGTCTTTTTGCTGTGTAACCATTTACTTTTGTCTGACGTATGCCTGCTTGTGGATGGTGAATTTGGACATCCGCCATCTGCGTTCGGCTGTTCAATGCTCCTGCTTGGCCTTGCCAACTTCAGGTGTGTATCACGGCGAAGATGGACGGTCAGTGACAGTGCATGTATATGCAGGTGCATGTTTGTTAAGGAGGGTGCGGAGTATGGTATTGTAGTGTGAGGCTGAATCAGTGGCAGGTGGTATGGACGAGAGAAGATGTGCTGCTTCAGATGAGAATGAATGCTTGTTGACGTCAGAAATTACATTGTCTGAATCTCTGGCCATGACCCAATCAATGATGTGGCCAGAGCGAGGGAATGTGGCTTGAGAAACAAACCTTTACTTTACAACAACAGCCAAATCCTGTTCTCTTCATACTAGTACCTGGTAAGTGATGAGAATGATTTTCGCCACCTGAAGCAAAAACTTCCAGGGAAGTTGTTTCCTGGCCTTGAACTTGCTAAAAGGGTCCATGAAGAAGAACTTGGCCCTTCGCCTAAGCTGGTCTACCTGGTCAGGGGTCCATTCTCCAGAACACGCATTCTCACTGCAAGGTGCTGCTTCTTCTGTACTGCCGTACTGTGCTCCTGAAATATATGCATTCGTATGGCTTGATCTGAGACCGTGGACATCTAAAGACTATTGCTATAGTAACAGGGATTTTAGTTGCACATTAAATTCCAATGATTTTCATCCACAATTTTAATTGCAGATATGACTCCTATCATTATCATCATGGCTTTTAATTGCACATACAATTTTAATCATTGTCATCACAGCATATCATCATGACGTAAAATTCAATTGATTTGCATCATGGCTTTTAATAGCACATAAGATTCCAATCATTATTATAGTGGCTTTTCACTGTACATTAGATTCCAATCAGTATCACCATAGGTTGTAAGTTGTATAAGATTCCACTCATTATCATCATGGATTTTAACTGTAGATCCAAATCATTATCATCACAATCATTGTCCACTCCCTGTACTGCTCATAATAAAACTCTTGCTAATAAAAGAGGAAATCCTTCTAAATGCTTCAAATGGAACATCAATGTTGCATTTTCTCTGTCAAGTTTGGAAAACAAAAATGCATATAATCGTAACAATAATTATCATCAAAATAAAGTTTCTTCATGTTATCTCTTCCATTAT
Organism: Oncomelania hupensis; assembly: GCA_036898135.1. Lineage (NCBI taxonomy): Eukaryota > Metazoa > Mollusca > Gastropoda > Littorinimorpha > Pomatiopsidae > Oncomelania > Oncomelania hupensis. Next base: position 37,123,366 of record CM072516.1, read on the forward strand.
AATAGTTCTTCTTGTATCCAGTAAGTGAGATTTTTTTTTTTTTGTTATCACAAATTTATATAATGTAAAAAATATACAATTTAAAAACTTAAAAAGAATCAAAACTCCACCAAGCAAAGAAAACAAATTACTATAAAAGAAATACACGAACACAAACAATAAACACACACAAACACACTGAAGTAGACGCGCCCTATAATTATGAATTATATTACCTTTAGGCTCAAGGTGTGCAATCATAGAATTTATTTAACTTTGATTAATTTCTGTTACTTGACAGGCCTTACATAATGTTTGCTTGTTTGTTTCAGGCGGCTGAAATTGCTGCGACAACTTTGAGAACTTTCTGTTCACGACTGACCGAAGATTCCAGATCTACTTCGTAATGGATGATCACATTTTTGAAGGCTATAGAACATTATATGACATAAAACTGTGCATAATTCCAGTGATGTGCTTTATTTTGATTGGTAGTTGATCGTGTCATTCTGGAACTTCCGTAATTTTTTTGAAATGTGGATAGAAACAGATCTGGCAGACTGAATGCTCTAATCAAACCAATAACAAGCTTTTTCACATTTTGCCAGATGTGTCTGCTTCTTTGCCTAACTTTGCGTCCACTCTCAAAAGGAAACTATTTTGACCTGCATGCACGTTGGATATACTTATGTCACCCAGAGTTTCCTTTTGAAAGGGGAAGTACCACTGTGGTGTTTTTGCATGTGACAAATCCTTTTCCATCCGCCAGTTTATGTCTGAATGTGTTGATCTGGTTGATGAGAGAGAATGATATTTTGGTTCGATACCATGTAATGAGATTTTTAAAATTTGCAATGGTCAAAACCAGTTTTCATTTTTTGTGATGTTGCATGTCATCTTGTTTGTGTGCTTAATTAATTTAATCAGTAAAGCTAGTTTTATGTACATCTTTTATCATATTTTAATTGTGTTAGCGGTCTAATCTGATTTTTAATGTTTTTGTGTGGTTTTGATTTAGCACTTAGCAATCCACTGGACCCTATGAACATCGACTATATATTTATCTGTTGAGGACAGACTATATAAGAAGCGCTGCCTGCATGTCGAGATTTTTTTTTTTTTTTTAAAGAGATGTAGACTGCTGTCTCAGTCTTTTGTTGAGTAAAGTTGGAAAACTTTATAAGAACAATTCCTGCCTTGTTACCAAGTGAATGGGCCGTGTTGATATGAATTAGAGTAACCAAGATTCAAGCATCGATGCTAAATCGACTATTGCCATGTAATACTCACACACAAACAAACACACGCATGCCCGCACACTCACACGCACACACACACTAACAAAAACTTTGCTCACTTGATTCTTCAACATTATGATTGTCTGCATGGCGTGTCTCAGCGGCAGCCATTGATCTTGCCCTCACGCGAGCGCTGATGCTGTTTCTGGAGGGTGGGCGACTCGGCTGGTCAGGATGCTGGGTGGTGAAGATCTGTGGCTGTTCTGTTTCACCGTCAATGCACCAATCCTCGCTTAAGCGGCGAGGTCGGTGAGAATGCATGCCATTCTCTGTAGCGTTGATGCTGTGTTGACCTGGTTCCATCACCTCCACATTTGCCATGTCTTCCAATTCTGAATGAAACACCACAAAAATAATCATTAATGGATACATGAAAGAAAAAAACAACATCCAAGAAGCAGCAAACAAACTATAAAATCAACAAAGGTGTTTGTTGGTTTTTACTCTTCAAACTATTAAATCAACACAGTTTGTTTGTTGTTTCTCTTCATACCAGCAGATCAAACTGCACAAAATATGAAATATTTCTAAGGTGTCTGGAAGTCTAATGTCTTTTTGCAAGTTACAATTTAAGAATATCTGTGTAAGTCTGCCACAACACATGCATAATACAAGTACATTCCTAACAGTTACCTAATATAACGAGCATTCCGTTGCTCTGATTATCAATCAAGCAGCAAGTCCTTTGATGTTGCATCCTTAGAAATAGATATGTAGGACTCTCCACATCACAAAGTTCACAGATTTCATGGAGGACACAACTTTATTTTGTAAAATAATGACAACAGCCTATCCATGTACACACAAGAGGTGGGCAGCAGACTCATGCCAGCAGAGTTGCTGGTCCTAGGCAGTTGTAACCAGAAAGGGGTAAGGACAAATAGCATTCAATAGTATTCATTACATCTAGACTGAAGAAGTTCAATATATCCCTTTAGTGTAAACATAAGGCTTAACTCCAATAAAGAATGCCAGGTCCCCAAACAATGATTAGTTTCTTATTGACACAGGATTTGACTCTACACAAAAGATTATTTTTGAACTGGAGAAAATCTTCTTTATACTGCAATTGCTCAATCCAAAATCTTATATATATGTTGGGATCTATTGGGTAACATTTAAACACCACTTGTTCTCCTCTTCTTTCTTTCTTATTTTTCCAAGATTAATTTATATTGACACAAGATTTGACTCCACATATGTATTATTCATATGATTGGATTGGATTCTCTCTCTCTCTCTCTCTCTCTCTCTCTCTCTCTCTCTCTCTCTCTCTCTCTCTCTCTCTCTCTCTCTCTCTCTCTCTCTCCTGTTTTGTTGAGCTTAGCATCCTCTGAGACTATTGTCTATACCGAAAGTTTGGCCTTCATTCGTTAATGGGGACAAGGTGGGAAGGGGGCATTCAAAGAGACATGTACATCCTTGGCCGTGGCAACTGGCTAGAAAACAAAAACCACCCAAAAGTAATATGTCACCAAATTAAAACTGGTCTTTTTAGTATTATTATATTTTCTTTGTGAAGAAAACTAGAACTTCATACAATGCTGCAAATGACAGCCTGCTATACCATCATAAAAGAGTACCCCATTTATATGCAGAACAGACCAAAGGTAACTTAATAACAGATGAAAACTTTTAAAAGATGGAAGCTACTCATGTTGTTACCTACTGAGAGGTAAAACAGCATGATTGTATGAATGTAAATAAATAAATTAAATGAGGTTCACCAAGGCACATCCCAGAAGGAGTTGTACAGGGCTCGGTGGGGGGGAGACCGTATGGTAGGTTTTCTACCATCTTTCCTCCTCTATATCCATCTCTCTCATAAAGGTGTTCTTTGTAGCATGTTTTTATCAGTCATATACGTGCACAAACATTCATCGTATTTTCATCTGTCATTTTATTCCAAAAAAGCTTACATACAGAAATCACAGTAAATGTTTGTTCAAAACATTGTTCACTGTTTTATGTTCAACCTTGCATTGATTTCTAATTGCACTTGAAATATGTGACAAATGAAAAAACTGTGAATATTTTGTGGACCGACAATAACATGTTACAAAGAACACGTTTATGAGAGAGGTTGAAATATGAAGAGGAGGAAAGACGGCAGAAAACCTACCCTAAGGCTAACCCCACAGAACCCTGTACACCTCCTTCCGGGAGGTGCCTTGGTGAAAGAAGTGGCCCAGCTTGGGTGGCATCTCCAGCCTAGAAATAGAAAAAAGAATCAACGATACTGTGAGCTTTTCTAGTAGATGAAAATCTGTAATCAAATGTCTCCCTCTCTTTCTCTCTGTCTTCTCTCACTCACTCACTCAACACATACATATATCATCCATACACCAGAAGTGCAGGTATTTGGGCATTCTACTTCCTCCGCACTCGGCACACCTTGAAGACTGAGTATGTACCTATCTGTGTCTGTTTAGCACGCTTCATAGTGGCAGTTCATATACCTTTAGAACTAAGCACAGGATATACACAGAGCATACACATAGAGCGAAGTTCATTAAAGACGCAAATTGAATATGAATTCATTTCCATATCTTTTTCACTATAACGATAGCAACCAAAAGCAAAATAAAAAGTAAACACCACAAAAGCAAAATTAAGACACCAATAAATTCCTTCTACGCAGTGTGAAAACAAATTTGAATTTATAAAACTCGGAAATAATAGCATCAACTTAACATTGTACACCTTTCATATTTGCAGCAGTCGGAAGAGAGGCAATAATCTGATGTCCAAGGTCACTACTACTACAGCTACAAGCTCTTAATGGCCTGTCTTAATTGGAAGGTTTGAGGTGGTTCAAAAACTTTTTAAAAGAAGTTTTCAGATCCCGAACCTAGTTTCTGGAATCTTTTTTGGTCAAAAAGGTTCAGCAACATAGGTTTGGGATCTGAGGACCTCTAAAAAAAAGTTTTTGAACTTCCGTGAATCCTTCCATTTAAGATAGGCCATTAATCTCAGATCCAAAACTCTGGTTCCTGAACATTTTTTTGTCCAAAAGGTTCAGCAACCTAAAGGTTCATGATCTGAGAACCTGGAACAAACGTTTTTGAACCACCCCGAACCTTCCATTAAGACAGGCCATTAACAAAAGTACATGACTCGTATTAGGTCTACACTGCTGTGCAGCTGCACACTAAATCCTTCCTTTTGTTTGGGTGCCAGACTGACCCCTTGACGCCAACCACTTCTGGAATTCCCCTGTGACATCGTCACAGTTCCTAGTATCTTAGCTGGGCTGGGAGCAGCTGGGAGCATTCTAATTGGTCGACGCATGCGCACAGTGCTATTGTAGTCTTAGTAAGGATTAGGGTTAGGGTTAGAGTTTAGGATAGAGTTAGGGTTATGACGCCTAAGAACATCGTGAAAAAGCCGGCCCGACTTGACCTGGCGCATGCGCAAAGGCACCCGGCTAAACTAAGACACTCGGAACTCTGACAACGTGACACCCCAGTGAAAGCAGCAGTAGAGCTCTCTTAGCTAAGATAAGGCTTGATACTATGGGGCACTGTGAGATGAGACTGTGCCTTGATAACGTAAGGTCAGGAGAGGTCAGTCTGCAAATTTAAGTTATATCCCTTTGTACAGCAGTGCCTATATCCTATAGTTCTCTATGAAAAGTGTGGGTCTTGGAAGACCTGTATCATCTGGAGAAGAATAAGCAGCTTTCTGCCTCTTTGAGCAAAATGGGTCTTGTACGACCCATGCCATTGGTTAAGGAATAATCACATAGGACACTCTTTAATACATATGGGTCCTCCACAACCCACATTGTCGGGAGTGTTATAATCAAATTAATGCATTCCTTTTCAATTAGATTAAAGCCCTTTTGTGTACTGGTACATACCTAAAAGATTTACGCATATCTCGAAGATCATTGAGTTCTGTTCATTAGTTTAGGAGAAATCATTGAATTTTAGTGTCTCTGGGTCATGGACAACCCAGAGTCAATGGAGAAGGTTAATTAATAATTAGTGTTTGTGCCATATTTATATAGAAAGAATGTGATGGGAAAGAAGAAAAAAAAAAAAAAAAGAACACACAACAACAAAATGCGATAATATATAAGCAAATAGTAATCTCTTTGTCTGACTGAAACATTTTATAAATGTTTACACAAATTGATCTCAACCTCACATGCACTTTAGTTTAAGTACTGCAAAGGTAAAACTAAACCATTGCATCATGTGAATGATTTAGCAAAAGTGACCTTCAACTCAATCCAGATTGGACAGGCACATATCAATAGCCATCTGCTATTGTGCAAAACCTTGGCCTCTTCATTGACCACCAGTTGATCTTTGGCTTAGCTCCACTGTCACATATTCCTATCCTATCCCGAAACGAAAGTCGTTGGGGCACCACAGATAATCTTTTAACCAGCGTACTCCATCTTTCTCTGTCCTCAGAAGCCCTCATGGCTTCTCACAGGGTCAAGCCAGTCCATTCTCGAATGTTGTCCTCTCACCTCTTTTTCTGTCTCCTTCTTCTTCTGCCTGCTTGCACCGTGCCTTTCAAGATGGTCTTTGCAAGGCTCTTGTGACGTGGCCATACCAAAGTTTAGTTTCCATTTCTTCACCACTGTGAGTATGTTACTATCCTATCCTATCCTGTCCCGTAACCCGAAGGTCGTAGGGGCACCACAGATGATCGTTTAACCAGCATACTCCATCTTTCTCTGTCCTCAGCAGCCCTGATGGCTTCGCTCAGTGTCAAACCAGTCCATTCTCGAATGTTGTCCTCCCACCTCTTTTTCGGTCTCCCTTTTCTTCTACCTCCTTGCACTGTGCCTTGCAGAATAGTCTTTGCAAGGCCTGATGATCTGGTGACGTGGCCATACCACCGAAGTTTCCGTTTCTTCACCACTGTTAGCAGGTCATCATGTTGTCCAATAGCTTGTGTGATGGTCTGTCGGACTTCGTCGTTGGTGATGTGTTGGGTATAGGAAATGCCCAGAAGTCTTCTGTAGCACCTCATCTCCATGCTTTGTATTCTTCGTTGGAGATCTGCTGTGAGGGTCCATGCTTCGCAAGCATATAGGAAGATGGAGATGACAAGGGAGCGCAGCAGTCTTACTTTGGAATGTAGACTGATGGTCCTGTCTTTCCAAATGGGCTTCAACCTTGTCAGGGCAGCAGTTGTTTGTGCGATCCTGGAGAGGACTTCCTGTCGGGACCCATTGTCTGATACAATGGCTCCTAAATATTTGAAGCTATGCACTGTGTCGAGGGATTGGCCTTGGACTTTGATGTCCGTATTGATGCCATTGGTGTTGTTGGTCATCATTTTGGTCTTCTCTGCACTTATTTCCATTCCATAGGCTTTGGAGGTGGTGTCAAGCCTCTGTACCAGCTGTTCAAGTTCTTGTTCCTCTCCAGCCAATCCATCAATGTCATCTGCAAAACGAAGATTGGAGATTGCTCTACCCCCTATGCTGACTGTGCCTTCATGGTCTGCAAGAGCATCCGACATGATGCGCTCTAGGAAGATGTTGAAGAGTGTTGGAGAGAGTAGGCATCCTTGACGCACACCGATTGTTGTTCTGAACCAATTCCCGATGGCTCTGTTGTGGAGGACTGCACTGGTAGCCTTGTCATACAGGCTTTTGATGACTTCAATAATTTTTGGGCTGATGTTGTACACTTTCATTGTTGCCCATAGAGCTGCATGCCAGACTCGGTCAAACGCCTTCTTGAAGTCTATGAACACATGATATAGATGTTGTTGGTGCTGTAGGTATTTCTCACAGATTATTCTGAGGTTGAAAATCTGCTCAGTGGTACTTCGCCCTGCCCTGAATCCTGCTTGTTCTTCAGCTATGATTTGTTCAGCTTGGGGTTTCAACCTGTTGAGTATTATTTTCAGGAGGACCTTGCTGGGATGGCTGATGAGGCTGATGGTGCGGTAATTTTCACACTCCTGAAGGTTACCTTTTTTGGGAAGAGTGATGACAAGCGACTGGGTCCATGGTATAGGCCACTCCCCACTCTGCCAGATCTTGTTACAGATAATGGTGAGGGCATCAATCATCGCTTCTCCTCCTGCTTGTAGCAGTTCCGCGGGTATGTTGTCCACTCCTGCTGACTTCCCTTTCTTTAGCGCTTGCACTGCTGCCTCAACTTCTTCCCGGAGAATTGGGAGGATTTCTTCTTCTTCTCTGTTCTCTGGACATGCTAGAACTGATGGGTCTCCATTTGGTGTATGGTTGTAAAGGTCAGAGCAGTACTCTGTCCATCTGTCCAAGACTTCTTGTTCTTCTGTAAGGCATATGCCAGACTTGCTTTGGATAGTGGAGACTTTGGGCTGTTTGACACTTGTCAGTCGCTTCACAGTCTGGTAGGCCTTCTTGCTGTTGTTCTTGTTCAGACTGTTCTCTATTTCCTGGCATTGATCTTCTATCCAGTTCTCCTTTGCTGTGAGCATGCCTTTTCGGATGTCATTGTTGATTTTTCGGTAGACATCAGCTCCCTGTGAGGTGTTCTTTTTCTTTTTCATCTCTCTTCGTTTATCACACAGATCCAAAAGTTCAGGTGTGATCCACAGCTTCTTCTTTGGTCGGTGCTTGCCAAGGATCTCAGTGGCGGCATCTGTCACAGCTGAGTTGAAGGTGGTGGTCATGGTGTTGACATCTACTTCACCAGCCCCCAAAATGAGCAGTGGTGCAAATTTCCCTCCAATTGTGGCCTGAAATAGTTCTGCCACCTCCGGGTCTTGCAGTTTGTCCAGGTCGAACTTCAGTCTAGTGCACTTTGCTGTATTTACTCTCTTCAAGTGGAGCCGGAAAGACATCATCACGAGATCGTGGTCACTTCCGATGTCTGCTCCTGGAAAAGTACGTGTCCTGCCAATGTTGATGCTTGATCTGAAGCGTTTCTTGACCATGATGTAGTCTATTTGGTTGTGATGCTCCCCGGAAGGACTGTGCCATGTCCATCGTCTGGAGTTTTTGTGGAGACCAAGCGTGTTTGCCAGTACCAGATTGTTGTATCTGGCAAACTCCAAGAGTCTCAGACCCCTGTCATTTGTCTCGTTGTTGCAGTGGGGTCCACATGTGTCTCCCCAGTTGCGGTGCGCATCTTGGCCAACCTTGGCATTCCAGTCGCCTTGCACTATGACTATGTCCTTCTTCGGCACTTGGTCAAGGACCGCCTGTAGATTTTCATAAAAATCCTCCACTTCGCTGTCGTCATAGTCTGATGTTGGGGCGTAGGCCTGGATGATGGTGATGTTGAAAGGGGCTGCTCTCAGGCGGATGGTAATGAGTCTACTGGAGACTGGGCGGCAACCCATGACAGTCGCTAGAATGTTCTTGTGGACCAAGAATCCAACGCCGTGTTCATGCCTGTCATCCCTACCGCTGAAATAGAGCTTGTGGCCTTTGTCGGTCGTTGTTTCACCTAGGCCTTTCCATCGCAGTTCGCTGATACCTAGAACGTTCCATCGATAGTGGTCCAACTCGTGGGCCAGTTCTTCTAATTTTCCTTCCGCAGTTAGGGTCCTGACGTTCCAGGTTCCTATGACGATGTTGTTTCTCGTGCGGATCTTGCTAAATTGTCCATCAGTAGCATACTTAACACCTCCGTCCTGGTGGCCAACGGAAGGCGCGGTCCTTGTGCCGGGTGACGGCCCGGGCGACGACCGATCCGGTATGGAATTAGTGGATTGTGTCATCATGTAGTGTGTCTTGGGCAAAAAAGACCTGGTGGTGCCCAATCCTCTCCAGGCTGTTGGCCACAGCCGAAATCCACGAATACAGTGTGGCTCGCCTTAGCCCTGAGCACATGGTCGTTGAACCTGTAGTAACGTGAGGTTCCTCCGCCCTGGCCGGTGACTTCTGTGTAGAAGACTTTCGCCCAGTGATGCCGTGCTAACATCACCCCTGTTAGTCGCCTCTTACGACACGCCGGGAAACGTTGGGTCTATTCTATTTAATGCCCGAACCCACAGAGTATGTTATTGTCAGATATTGCAAATTTTATATTAGGCCACGCCACCAGATCATCAAGTCTTGCAAAGACCATCCTGCAAGGCACAGTGCAAGGAGGTAGAAGAAGAGGGATACCGAAACAGAGGTGGGAGGACAATATTCGAGAATGGACTGGTTTGACACTGAGCGAAACAATCAGGGTTGCTGAGGACAGGGAAAGATTGAGTACGCTGGTTAAACAATCATCTGTGGTGCCCCTACGACCTCTGAGTTATGGGATAGGATAGGATAGGATATTAGGATACTGGGCAGACTTCGCCCAATGATTAATCAGAAGACAGCAATTGCAATAGCAGTTGCCTTCATCCTCTCCAGGTTACTGTTTCAATAGCTGGATTTGGGAGAATCCAAAAAAACAAAAAAAGGGATCGAAAGAGCTTCTTTTCCTCAATAAACACTACTCATCATTTTCGAAAATAAAACTAGGTGAAGGACCAATATAAAAGTAGAACAGGAAAAAAAAGCAGCACAGGGCACTTCGAAGCAATTTCCCAGGTGTGGAAGGCGAAGAAAGAATTTTTCCTTGAGCAGTTGGGTAACTGTAACGCTATCTAAACATTTGATATACAACTGATCTTGGTCTTGAGTAGTTTTATTACAGAATATAGAATACCTAACCATTTATTGTCCTCATAAACATTCACAATGACATGACATATGAAGAGAGATTAAGGTTTCTGGGCCTTCACTCTCTGAAAGGTCGTAGGATCAGGGGGGATTTAATTCAGACATTCAAAATAATTAATAATGTAGAGGATGTTAATACTAATACTTTTTTCTCACTTGATTAATCTAACAGAACTAGGAAGTGTGAAGGTAAAATTTTCATAAAATATTGTAGAACTAACCAACGAAAATTTTCATTTGCACATAGAGTAGCTAATTATTGGAATTCTTTACCAACAAATATGAAATTTGCACCATTTGTAAATAGTTTAAAAAACCACATAGACACTGATTCCAAATTTCAAAATTTATTCTATCAATACGACTAGAAAAGATTATTTTAAATTATTGCATGCAAATCATATTGCAAACTACATATACCATAAACAATGAGGGGACGTCTTTATAAGCCGCGAGGCTATAGGCAGCGATGCCTGTCCTACATCCACTACTACTACTACTACTACAAGGAACATACAAGCAAAACAAAAATCAATTTTTTTACAAAATACAAAACAATCCAAATAAAATATATTTAAAATTGACTAATAATAAAACATTAATTAAAATTTGTTGATAATAAGACACTCTGACATATATATTGGGGAAGAATAAAATCGCATACATAAACACACACCCAATGTTATTTGTTAAAATAATTCAGGAACTAATGTTGCCAAAGCTGCAGCAGTCGTTACAAACTGCCATAAAAGAAATTCACCACATCAGTGCGCTGGCCTCCAAATTTATACATCTGAAAACATACTGCACTGGTAAAATATTGTTGTAAATCATAAAAATAATAAGGACAATGGAGGTTATATCAGGGATTTTGTTGGGGCACGTGGATGCAATAAAAAAGGAGGGATTAAAAACATATAAAAAATAACAACGAACACAATAACACATAAAACATGCAAACACATATGTACATAAATAACAAAATGAAAAATACTCATTCACACTCTCCAGCAGTCTCAATCCCACGCACTCTCTCGCAAAGATTGGGTGAAGAGGTGGAGAGGGCAGTTCGGGAGTGAGAATGTTATTTACAGGGGCTTTGTACATTGTATCAAACATAACCATATAAACAACTTTTTTTTTTTAAATATATTAAAAAAAATACACAAAAAATAATCTTAACAAATGAACTTGAAGAAAAACATGTGTACATACATAATACATAAAGGCAGTGTGATTAAAACAGTTACATATTGGCACCTCTCTCCACTCACACCCTCCCCACCAAAAAAACCAAACAAACAAATCAAAACAAAAAAAATCAGTTTTCATCATCATCATTATTATTATTATTATTGTCAGAATTGCAACCATTACAATTATCATTACAATCTAAAGCATTCCATTATTATTTTTTTAGCCAGTTTCAGCAAAGTAGATTTTTTATTTGTTGTAAACAAAGTACAAAATTTAATTGCATTTGGACGAGCATAACAGAACCTTTTGATCAACTGTTTTCTGACATCAGCAAAATGTGAACAAATAAAAATACAGTGAAACTCATCTCTCAGATAATTAATGAATAGATTTATTGCAAGTTCTGTCACATCTTTGAATTCTGAAAAAATCGTTCCCTTTGTACTGATAGTTCATGATTTAACGTTCTAAATTTTATTACAATGGCGGCTAGACTGGCAGGATGAACGGTCAAATACGTACTCTTCAAAAACAAAATTACACTATGAGATAGCGCAAATCATTTATAATATGAGCCTGGTTTGCAAGAAGAACTTTATAGTTAAAATATAAAGCCTTTTCTTTCTCTCAGTTTAACTTTTTTTTTTGGTAATACAATAAGAGGACATCAGGGATAAGGGCATAGTTAATTTATAAACCATATAAGTGGACTTTAATACACATATTACTATATGGTAATCATAATATGGAAAAGAGGATAAAAGGTGGGAGGAAATAAAACACAGGGGCAGGTTTAAAGATTTTCTACACATTTGTGAAAAAGCTTTGTTGGAAGTGACTAGCCAAATGGGAAATATCATTATGGCCTGGACTAAGACAAAGTTAAATGAGGTGATGGGGTGGGGAAAGGAGGAAAAAAACCATGGAATTGAAAGGAGAGTGAAGGAACAATGAAACTAAACCGAACAATAATGCCAAAACCAAACAGTATTGTGACACTGTTTGATAAAAACCAGATCGAAAAAAGCAAAAGTAGCTCCAATCCTTTGCAATGATACATGTATGTAATTGGGAGATTAAGAAAACAAAATAAGCTGGGCTTTCTGGGATGATGAAAAAAAAATGAAAAAAGGAAAATTCTGCAAAAGTCTGTGTTACCTTTCACGCTCAAAATCATTACACTGGCTCGAGATGCCATTTTCTGCTCTACACACTCATTCAAAGGATCGTCTCCTGCTTGCTCTGAGCTGAAAGTTTGGAAAGGAAAGTCTGTATGTACTTTCTGTGGGGTTCCACAACACATTAAGTTTTCCATGGCCCAGAACATTTAAGATGACAACTCATCTCGAAAACTGTTTGTGACAATTCCGTAAAACAGCACCTTACACCTCCACCAAATTTATATTAAAACACACATAAAGCTGCCAAGTCCAATTACAGAAGAAAAAAAAAAGAGAGTTGGCTGGATGTATAGATTCCACCAAAAGTTGCACAAGTATCGTACACCTCAAGCAAGCACAATTAAATGTTGAAGTCCAAATGAAAGAAAACATATCATATGATATATGATGAGTACTTCTCAATTCCTTGTTTGAGGTCATAAAGATGTGTCGTACTGGAGATTACGACTGTTGACAACTAAGGAAAAATAACAGACTTTAAAACATAGTCATAAGACTGGCAAACTTGTGGAAACTCACACAAAAGAAAAAAGCACATGATACTGATAATCATCTGTGTCACAGGCCATTCTCACACAGTCACAGTCACGCAAATTAGGTACTAGATATACTAGGTCTAAAGCTAAGGTCGCTATCAATACAATATGACTGCTTACAGCTGGCTCACTTATCAGCTGAACTGTTAAAAATATCACACCCCAAGTTTAAGGCTATAGAAAAGCTTGTGCAATGCAAACCAGGATATCGACTGCAACAAGGCCTACAAAAAACAACAACATGCTTCCAATTAGAATAGTTTGCTACACTTGCTAAGTAACTGGAGCAAGAAATGTTCAAAAAGCTAAGACAGCACATGAATGTATGTTTTAGGTGAGCTTTATCATCAGGATGTAAAATGCCTCTTGAAGATTGTTTGAACCTGTAGCTGAAGCCCAGATTGTTTAGAGGTGCTTTTTAGGGTATCCAAAATGAAAACAAGTCAAATGTAAAGAGTTTAGGTTGTTGAACAATCTTACCAAAATGTAAAAAAAAAATTTAGCGCAATTAGGAGATACAACGAATTAAAAATTGCCAAAACGGTATTGGCACATTTTGCCAGTCATACGCGGGAATTTCCTTGCTGGCGAAGTATAACTCCGCCCACATGCCCATTCAACACTGTGTCAGCGTGACTTCACAGACATGGAAGAGGATTTTGAAGATGAACTGATGGAATATTCACCATCATTATATCCCACTGTGTCTTTTGAGTTAAGCACACATTTTTTCTTTGCTCCCCTGAGTTTGCATTATTAAAATAAAATTAATATAACGCGCAATATAATAGTTTTAAACTTGCCGATTTTCAGTTATGACTAAATAGGTCAGCAGCAGACGCTCTCGGCTTGCTGCTCGCTGGCGTGTGGTCGCTGCCCTGCGCACTTCTATTTGTTATCTGACAGGGCATAGCTCGAAATTCATTTGTCTTGTGTTGTTTGATAATTAAAAGTATCTTTAATATTTTTTTGTTGTGTTTCTGATTTAAGCTTCAAGATATAAGCAGTCCAAGCTGTGTTTACGACTTTTTTTAATGTTTTTGTAACGGTTCTACAGCGCTGACAAAATTAAAATTGTATGGCAAGCGGATATAGACAAAAGCGTTGAAGTTATTAAAAGTTTACAAAGAAAAAAAAAAGAAAAAAAAATAAAACAATGTTTAACCACAAAGTTCATGTTAACTTACATTTTTGTCATTTATTAACAACTTCTTCAGAAGTATGGTTGACTGCAGCCTTTTGAGGCTTTGTCGTAAATGCGTCATTTAAAAATTAGACGTCATTTTACGCACACAGTATGTAAATCAAGAAGCAGAGTCAGAAAGTTAACCAGGCAGAGTACATACATGTATACACGTATACATTTACATATATATTATATATATATATATATATATATATATATATATATATATATATATATATATATATATATATATATATATATGTATATGTAATATATATATATATATATATATATATATATATATATATATACACACACATACATGCACACACGTACATATACATATCTGCAAACATATACATACAAACTTCTATACGTATACATCAACAACTTCATTGGCTTCAATACATGCATATATGTACACACACTTACACACACACACACACATAAATATATATATATACACACACACACACCTACTCACACACACACAAACACACACAGAGTTTTAAGGCTATGATATCAAACTGGCATACTAATAAATCCAGAATGATTAAGTTTGATTACCATTTGATATGAACTATTGCAGTATTAAAATTGAATGGCAAGCGGTTGCTGACAGAATAGTTATTGATATTAATTTGCGTTATAAGGGTATACACTATAATATCAAACTGGTGTTGAGTGTTATAATCCGGAATAAATTAGATTGATTACCATTTGATATAAATTTGTGCAGGAACCAAATGAAGTTATTGCATACGAGGAAGATGAAGATGAGGTATGCATCATCTGCAAGAAAGGCTTTGTAAAAAAAGAAAACGTGACGCTAATACAAAAAGGGTGTGATTCTATTAACAAAGCTAGTAAACAGAGGAAAGTATACATACACGCAGTTCCTGGAGATCTTGTACAGGCTGTTTGCAGACAAACATTCACAAACAAACACTATGTGAAAAAAGCTATGAGCAAGCTGAATCAGTCACCATCACCTCGAAAACACAGGTTGTCTGGACTGAACATAGCTTCTGGCACCAGTGGTTTGGGTCCAAAGTGCTTGTTTTGTGACAATGGAAGCAAAGGGGAAAAAAAGGATCAAAGGATGATCATTATCAACTGACACCTATAAGAACATTAGAATTCAAGGGTATGTTGCTGGAGTTTTGTAGCAAGAGAGGAACCAGTGCACCAGACCATCTTCTAAACCTTGTGCGTTGCAATTGCAGAACTGACTGTGCGTCAACCAGGTGTTCATGCCGACGACATGGATTGGTCTGCACTGTTGGATGTGGAGAATGCCGAGGTGAAAGCTGCTTAAACGTCATGAAGTACACAGAAGAGGAAGAAGAAGAGGAAGAAGAAGAGAAAAAGGAAGAGGAAGAAGAAATGGAAGAAGACATGAATGACAATAGCTTTGAGATCTAACAGTCTGGCTCTATCACAAGCACTGCATTATGTTTTTGTTTTCGTGTAATGAAACGTTTTCTAGTGCTGATTCAAATACAGCATGGCTATGGCATTCCGTTTGTAAAACAATTGATAGCTTGCATTTTAAAGCCAAAACCATAACATTTTTTGCAATAAATAATTCTATATAAAGAATGGAAGCAAGACTGTAAACAATTAATTATTTGTATAGAGCGATTTCGATAACCTAAAGAATAGATTCTTTAGTAAAAGTCATGAACACAACAAAAAAATATCAAAGATACTTTTAATTATACAACAATACAAGACAAATGAATTTTCGATCTATGCTCTTCTTCAGATTACAAACAATGCATAAGAATGTTACTTCCATCACTTAATTTATGGTATTGTACATTAAAAAATGTGTTTGTTTAATGTATATACTATTATTTCTTTATTAATTACGTAGATTTTATTATAGACTAGGAGTGTAATCAGCATGGTGGCCATCTTGAAAAATGGTCGCCATATTTCTTTTTGTAATGACTACTGGGATTTTTTTTAAAACAGGTCTTAAGTCACAGGTATACCAAATTTGGTGCTTGTAAGGCAAAATCTTCGTCTAATACTTCATAGTACAGTACAAGAGTATAATCGGCATTATGGTCATCTTGAAAATGGCCGCCATATTGTTTTTTTTAAATGGCTACCGAGCTTTTCTAAAAGAAAAGATTTTAAATATCATACATACCAAATTTGGTGCTTATAGGAGAAAATCTTCTCATACTTTATATTGTAGACCAAGAGTGTAATCAGCATGGCGGCCATCATTAAAAATGGCCGCCATATTGTTTCTGGTAATGGCTACCGGGCGTTTGTAAAAGAGTAGGTCTTAAGTATCGTGTAGACCAAATTCGGTGCTTGTAGGTCGAAATCTTGATCTCATACTCCATAATTATTGTAGAACAAAAGTGTTATCGGCATGGCAGCCATCTTGAAAAATGTCCGCCATATTTTTTTCTGTTAACTGCCACTGAGCTTTTCTAAAAGAGTAGGTCTTAAGTATCATGTATACCAAATGTGGCGCTTGTAGGTCGAAATCTTGGTCGTATACTTCATATTGTAGAACAAGAGTTTAATCGGCATGGCGGCCATCTTGAAAATGGCCGCCATATTTTTTTAATGGCTATCAGGCTTTTTTGAAATAGTAGTCTCCTCTCTGAAAATCCTTACGGGAAGAGAGGGGACTATAAACTGATAAACTAAACTAACTAAACTAAAGAAATAGTAGGTCTTAAATAGCATGCACATCAAATTTGGTGGGAGAGGGGGGGGGGAGCTATTTTGTCAGTAATCTGCCATACTAGTTTTTGGCCTTACAAAGCAAGCAATAACTGATTTACAAATGGAATGCCATAGTACACGGCTAGGTAATAAATGCTCAATAACTTTGTTTTGCAATATTTTTTTTTTTTACATTTTGGATACGTGATAGAGTAAATTATTATCTTTCCGATGCAGTAAAAATTATTTTGGATACCCAAAAAAGCAAAACGAAACATTTTGTGCATTCTGGGCTTGGACTACTGAGATATTTGTATGCTTGAGCAACCCTTTATTACTCTATATTGTTTGTGATTTCATTTCAAGGAACACACCTCTCGCTTGTGTAAACATCACCATGTTTGTCTGAGCACAAACTACTAGGAAAATCTAAATATTGCTTCAATTCGCTTCAATCGACACACATCCTGTTGCAAAAACCTTACTGTTAGAAGTCTAGGGAAACTACCTGTTGTAATTTGCATACGTGGCATGTTAAAATGTTCTATAGTTTCACTTTCACCAAATGTCCATGCAAATCACCTGAAAGAGTGTCAACCTATACCACACACCACAGGGCAATGAACCTTTAGATACAAAAAGCATCCCAAAGACTGAAGACAGAAGAGGGCCATCATGTTAAACCTGGCTGCTGGAGAGGGCATTAAAATTACATTAGTGTTTGCCTTTAGTTGAATATTCTGAATTGGAACGTTCCTATATAATTATAGTGCTTTACCTGCTCAAAGGCTTGGCCAAATACAGCGACTGAAAGAGAATAAGACCTAGGATTGCTGGAGGTGTATATGTATAGACTGGAACTCACCGGTCTAGGACATGAGCTTCAGGATCTTTAAAGTCAGTGCGACGAAATGCATAAGTGCACTATAAATTCCCAACTTAGTCTTAGACAGGAAAACAAGTCTAGCAGACTTTGATTTAGATTTATGCAGAGTCGTGGCAAAAATCTTAATTGATACACCAGTAGCTAGATTTGTTTAACTGTCTTCCCCCCCCCCCCTCCCCTTTTTTTTTTCTTATTTGTGTGTGTGTGTGTGTGTGTCTTATCATCTTTGGTGAACAAGACATTAATAAATCAACCAACCAACCATCCCAACTTATACTTTTGTGTGATAATATTGTACGGTCATGCATGCAGGTACAAATAAATAGAATGTATTGTTTCCCTTAAAGTTGAAGAGGAAAATCCAAACATTGCATTATGTTGCTGTTCTTTAATACACTTCCTACTAAGCAGATTAGAGCACAAAGTGATAGTTCCCATACAGCTAAAGCTGTAAGGTAATGTTCATACAGGTCTCTTCAGTTCAAATAAGCTTTTAAACAAATATATTTATATAGCACATGTAATAACTCATAATGTATGCTGTTGCAGTGCAAACAGGTTAATGAAATAAAAGGCACTCAAAAAATCGATATAAGCATTTTACATACTGGAGAGAGAAGAGAAGAGAAAGAGAGAGAGAGAGGAGGGGGGAGAGAGAGTAGGGGGTGGTTTGGAGAGAGAAGGGTGGGGGAAAGAGCATATTTTGTCTGTTGAGGTGAAGAAAACAAAGAACAGTTTTTCATTAAAACGGTAATGTGTTGAGGTGGGTGCGATTTGTGTGTATGTATACATTCATGTGTACCTATGGGATATGTGTGTGCAAATGGAAGTTATAAAGAAAGACGTAAATTCATTTTCAGTGCATAAAGCAGAAAAGCTGCACAGCAGGATGTATAAATACTGCCAAGACTACTGAACCAGAAAATGTCAAATAGTTTGACACACACCCAACCGATGGGTTGGTCCAAAAATAACAAGAAAACACTACAAAACAAGTGCTGGACCCTAATAAGTGCAGATTTCCCTTGCATGTTCTCTCTCTCTCTCTCTCTCTCTCTCTCTCTCACACTCCCTCTCTCTCTCTCACACACACATTTTCATAACTTTATTACAACCCAAACTGTTAACAGTAACACACATATACACACTCTGCATCTCAGACAATAAAGAAGAAGGACAAAAAGTGAGAAGTTGAAGAAGGAGGAAGAGGAGTATTATAAAGATATTATTCCCAGATTTTAAAGATGCTGACACTCATGTCCTAGGTCAGTAGGTGGGCGAGTGCCAGTTACATAAATACAATGATTGAGGCATTAGACAGACGTGCATCATATGATGACTTCATTCAAATTTCAATATACTATAGTCTCGTTTACGGCTCAAGGCATCTGTACATTCTAATTACAAACAAAGCTTTTACAAATTATTAAATTTTATTTAAATTTTATTTTAAAATCTCACGATGAGTATGTCACTTGATTTGCATAAGTTTGGTTTTATTTTGGAGGCATAGGGAAAGTCTAATTTCATACAAAACTTGAACCAAATCCCCTCAAGTAGTTTAAGAGAAAATAGGATTATTAACAAAAAAAATAATGTTACCATGATGACATCACCCAGTATGCAAATTTTTTGTCATCTGGTAGGGTTTATTATTTCCTAAGTACCAAGTTTCAAAGAAATCAGTCCATTAGTTTCAGAGGAAAGTGCGCAAATGTCACCTCCGGATGCTGGACGGACAAAGCCAAAAACAGTTACCCAGCTATAAAGCTCGGTAACTAAAAAGTACGGTACTTAATATAAAGCTCACTGTTTAGCCTTCAGTTACAGTGGATTTCCCAATGTCCAACAGTGGATTATTAACTCCATGACATGATTTCTTTCTCTTTCACATCCCCTTGTCCTGCTCTTTTCTTTCTCCCCTAAAAGGGTGGTGCAGTAGCAAAGTGGGCTGTGGAACACACTATAAATGTTTACTCAGTTAAAGCAAAATCGAAGGTGATTAGTACTTGGATGGTCATACTTGGAAGTTGGACGGCAGCCACCAAATGACACAAAGAATGAAAAAAAAACTTCACCACACACAAACCAAGTCCACCACTCAGCTGCGGATGGGCACTTGCCTGGCTCTGTTCAGAATCAGGGGGAGGTTAAGGCAGCAAGGAAGAAGAGATGGGCACTACCCTCAATAAAGCTAGCCTAGAGAGAAGGGAGGCTCCAAATGCCTCCAAGGTCCAAAAACTTTACAGGGACACCTTTACCGTTATCCCTTAAATAAAGAGAGGGAGAGAGAGAAGAGGGTGGGGGGAGGGAAGTAACGAGGGAGAGACAATATGCTGTTGTAGTGCTTACAGGTTTGTTGTTAAACATACTGGGGTGAAGGGGGGGGAGGGGAGAAAAAGTAAGAGGAGGAGGGGGTAAGGGGGAGAAAAGTAAGGAAGGAGAGATAATATGTGGTTGCAGTGCCCACAGGTTTGTTGTTAAACAAAAGGCACTTTAAAATAATCAATATACACATTTTATTTTCTGCTTGAGGATGGCTGAGAGAGAGAGAGAGAGAGAGAGAGAGAGAGAGAGAGAGAGAGAGAGAGAGAGAGAGAGAGAGAGAGAACAGATTGTACAGAAATTTATAGCAAAGGTATATGATGAATGGCATCTAATCCTACATTTAACATTTACACATTTCATTGGTACAGAGAGAGAGAGAGAGAGAGAGAGAGAGAGAGAGAGAGAGAGAGAGAGAGAGAGAGAGATTGCTTTGTACAGTAATTCATAGCAAAGGCGTGTGATGAATGTCACCTAATCCTCAATTTAAATACATTTCCTTTTGAGTAGGGAGAAATCAATTGTCGTACATCAAAAGTCATAGCAAAGGTATGCGATGCATGTGACCCACTGCTTCCACAAGCACGTACTGAAGTGAACAATAAACAGATCACCCCACCACCTCCATCAACAACAGTAACAACAAACTGCACACCACCACCACCACACCAACAACAGATTCAGAAGTACAGTACATTTGATATATATACCACAACACCTGAACTTATATTTTACTGCACGGTAATTCACAAAGTACTACCCAAATAGACACAGATTTTGTAAAGTTCTGTATTAAACACAGATTTGTTGGTAAGTCATCTTTTTCCTGGTTGACCTACAATACAGTACAGGTCTGATGACTTATATTTAAATGCTGTGTAATTCCTAAACTTCTTATAGATATTATGTAGATCATCTTCTTCATGGGAGAACAAGGTATTTCTGCCTATTCAGCCACAACTGTATTCTTTTTATAGTGATATCCTGGGTCAGTCAACAGTGGTGTAACAGTTGTAGAAATTATATTAAAATGGCAACTTTGTAAATCAACCAATTTTATATTGTACTAACTTAAAAGGAAACATTAACCAGATTTATCTTGGTTTCCTGAGTCTGAGACAATAACTGATTTTGTTGTTTATTCTAGTCTAGCTGATTCTATTATTCTGTTACAAAAATTATCTGACTAAATTGCAAATAAATCTAACATAATAGTACATAATTAATATTAAACAAACTGAAAGCGATTCAACATTACATGAACACGTAACATCATATTACCATAAGCAGATAATAAAGCAAAAGGCTGGCATGTCTGTAAGAAAAAGCAGGCAATCCTTCTAGACTAAATAAAATTACAACTTTTTTCTCGTGAAACTCTACCGACTGGTTCACAAAAAAATGAAAAGTTTAAATAGTTTATAATACCATGTGCTTTCTTCACAATCACAATGAAACTTTACACACAAAAGTCACTAAATTCATTATCAGTTAGAAGGACAGCATGTTTCAGCAAGCAGAAATCCTTCAAAGAATCAAACATAAAACACAGTCAGATTTGAAGAATGCTAACTTTCCTCAAAGTCAAACCCAAGATGGCAAAAGGGTTAAACTGTCATTTTAAGTAGAGTGTTCTCCACCTTGAACAAGGGAAGTGAAGTGGAGTACCCTGTCGGCGTCAAGAGTAAAAACCAACAGAAAATCGATAGTGTTATTGTTAATGTTATGCAAGGTCAGGAACCAAAATAGCCAACAATGAAGTGGACAAGCTGTTGAGTAATGTCATGTGATTAGTGTACATAGCGAACCCAAAATAGAAATTAATATTAGTAGAAACTCAACACTGGGATGAACATTTTCAAACTATTTGAAGTATTTCCTTGATTAGTTGATATATATATATTTGTTACTATTTCTGCAGTATTAAAAAAAATATTTATAAAAATAATTTTAAAAGTATAAGAAATGTATAGCCTAAGTCAATAAAACCAAATGAATTGTGTACAACTGCAAACAGACTAAAACGTGCGAAGAAAAATGTGGCAAAACAATAAAATGTTATAAACAAACAAACGAATAAAACACAATAACAAATTACTTAAAATCATAAATGAAATAAAGAAAGTAAAGTAAAATCAATGGAATAAATAAGATCTACCAATACCCACAACACACAAAAATAAACAAAAAGCCACCTTCATGAGTATGTGCCGCAGTGTTAGTAATCCCATGATACTGAATGCCCCCATGTAGAATCCCATCACTTCCTTCACTCCCGTGGCAACTATCAACGACATGAACTATCCTCTCCACATTTCTTCTTGATCCTGGTGGACCGCAGCGCCTGCAGTTGCATTCAATAACCTCAAATCCACTGTCCAAGCATTGAGGGGCTGTGCAAGTCGTGTGTAGGATGTGTTTGGAAACGCGGATTTGGATTGGGATAGAATCTGGGTTGAAAACAAGATTCTCACTCTCAGGCTGTGACTGATTAGGAATTATCTGAGAAAATCTGGTGGAAGCACTACATGATGATCTCTCTGCCATGGTGTGTTTGTGGATTTATATCACACAGTTCAACAACAACAAAAAGCAATTAACTTGAGCAAGAAAATCAAATTTTCCTTTTCAAACAATGAAACTTGAATGATATGAAACTAAAGATTGAAAGCTTGTCCGACAAAATGAAGCCAAAAATAACACCACTATTATTAAACACCACAAAAAAGATGGTTGTACTTTATGTTCTTTGAATCACTCTTTTATATGTGAATGTTTAATCACTCTTTTATGTTCATTATATACATAATTTATGTATTATTATTATCTATATTATGAATGTTTGTACCAGAGGTTTAGTACAAATGACTCCTACAGGTCTAATAATTCTACCTCTTGCTACAATTATCAACTGACTGGCTGACTACATAACAAGTAGCTTGGTGAAATTACACTACAAACTTCTGTGTGGTGTACAATAATAACTTATATAAGATAACAATTCCTTTGTCTGAGACTGGCTGAAGCCTATGTTAGCCTTTCCCCAAACCTATGTTGTTGGTGGTACAACCTACCTATTGAGGCGGGTGACATAACATAGTTGGACCCTTAAGTCTCCATTTCTTTTTCAGTTCGGACAGGATATGTAATTTACATTATGTAATTACACAATTCTCCGGGAAGAAGTTGAGGCAGCAGTGCAAGCCCTAAAGAAAGGGAAGTCAGCGGGAGTGGACAACATACCCGCGGAACTGCTACAAGCAGGAGGAGAAGCGGTGATTGATGCCCTCACCATTATCTGTAACAAGATCTGGCAGAGTGGGGAGTGGCCTATACCATGGACCCAGTCGCTTGTCATCACTCTTCCCAAAAAAGGTAACCTTCAGGAGTGTGAAAATTACAAGCTAGGTCCTCCTGAAAATAATACTCAACAGGTTGAAACCCCAAGCTGAACAAATCATAGCTGAAGAACAAGCAGGATTCAGGGCAGGGCGAAGTACCACTGAGCAGATTTTCAACCTCAGAATAATCTGTGAGAAATACCTACAGCACCAACAACATCTATATCATGTGTTCATAGACTTCAAGAAGGCGTTTGACCGAGTCTGGCATGCAGCTCTATGGGCAACAATGAAAGTGTACAACATCAGCCCTAAAATTATTGAAGTCATCAAAAGCCTGTATGACCAGACTACCAGTGCAGTCCTCCACAACAGCGCCATCGGGAACTGGTTCAGAACAACAATCGATGTGCATCAAGGATGCCTACTCTCTCCAACACTCTTCAACATCTTCCTAGAGCGCATCATGTCAGATGCTCTTGCAGACCATGAAGGCACAGTCAGGATAGGGGGTAGAGCAATCTCCAATCTTCGTTTTGCAGATGACAATTGACATTGATGGATTGGCTGGAGAGGAACAAGAACTTGAACAGCTGGTACGGAGGCTTGACACCACCTCCAGAGCCTATCACTATGGAATGGAAATAAGTGCAGAGAAGACCAAAATGATGACCAACAACACCAATGGCATCAATACGGACATCAAAGTCCAAGGCCAATCCCTCAACACAGTGCATAGCTTCAAATATTTAGGAGCCATTGTATCAGACAATTGGTCCCGACAGTAAGTCCTCTCCAGGATCGCACAAACAACTGCTGCCCTGACAAGGTTGAAGCCCATTTGGAAAGACAGGACCATCAGTCTACATTCCAAAGTAAGACTGCTGCGCTCCCTTGTCATCTCCATCTTCCTATATGCTTGCGAAGCATGGACCCTCACAGCAGATCTCCAACGAAGAATACAAAGCATGGAGATGAGGTGCTACAGAAGACTTCTGGGCATTTCCTATACCCAACACATCACCAACGACAAAGTCCGACAGACCATCACACAAGCCATTGGACAACACGATGACCTGCTAACAGTGGTGAAGAAACGGAAACTCCGATGGTATGGCCACGTCACCAGATCATCAGGCCTTGCAAAGACTATTCTTCAAGGCACAGTGCAAGGAGGTAGAAGAAGAGGGAGACCGAAAAAGAGGTGGGAGGACAACATTCGAGAATGGACTGGTTTGACACTGAGCGAAGCCATCAGGGCTGCTGAGGACAGAGAAAGATGGAGTATGCTGGTTAAAAGATCATCTGTGGTGCCCCTATGACTTTCGGGTTACGGGACAGGATAGGATAGGAATTACACAATACTTCAAGAACCAGCAGCAAAAATTGGGCAAGAGGTGAATGTAAGTCTCGGCCAGTCTCAGCTACTCGGTGTGCTTATCACTGCAAGAAGATCATACAAAGATTGCAAAATACAGAGGATGATGGACTCAGGGAGGATGGGGTAGGGGCACATCCCTAGATATGACACAATCATGATGGATAAGAGGTACCAAAAGCCATCAGCTGACTTTAATCAGGTCAGTATTACTATTAGTATTACAAGTACCAAAAAAGCTTTGGTAATTTTGATGGATACAGAGAGACATTGCAACCAGTTCCCGTCCTAACACCACTCTCCAGCTGAGCTTGTTTGTGTGTGTGTGTGTGTATGAATGCTCAAAAACATTAAGATAGAGATAGAAACATCTATAAAGAGGGTTGCCTGGCAAATGCGTGATTGCGCTAGAACTAGAAGTAGAACTTGGCCACAAATAAAAAATAAATAAAATTGGAATTTAAGCACACCTGCAAACACTAGACCACGCCGACGTCCGCGATGACGACGTTGATCGAAGTCACTGTAGCTTCTTACTTTGTTTTGATCATGCTGATCATTTTCAGGAAGGTCCAGAAGATCTGATGTGGCTGGTAATCGCATACCACTGCCGTCAACTATTGTCACTTCAGGGACTTGCATCACATCCCGTCTATTTCTGTTACGGCGCCCTGGAGAAGGACTTCGGCTTCTACCTTGTATAATTGAAACATTAGATGGATTCATTGTTTCGATCCCAATATCAGACACTGATTACGATATCAATCTGTTATCCAAACGCTCTAAATACTTATGGTTTGTTATCACATTACTGATTGTTTGTTTCGTTTCCGCAGGGTCTTGTGACAGGAAGTTGATACCCAAACACTGCGAACATCATAAAAAAAGGCCACCAAAGAATGTATCTCCTTCGTAAACTTAAAAGTTTCTCTGTTAGCTCTATTATTCTTAGTCGTTTTTATCAGTCTTTCATAGAAAGCTTGTTGTGTTTTTCATTTGTCTGCTGGTTTAACAGCCTTTCTGTACATGATAAGAACAGTCTGCACTCAATAGTAAATATATGTTCAAAAATAATTGGTGACAGGCAAAGAGACCTGAGTACTTTTTGTGATCAACAAACACTTAGGAGGGCTGTTTCGATTATTTCTATGCCACATCATGCGCTAGCTGAGGAATTTGTTTTGATGCAATCTGGGAGGAGGTTTAAAATGCCACAGTGCAAGACCAATCGGTATTTAAAATCGTTTGTGCCTCATGCAATACAGTTGATGAACAAGAGTAAGAACAATTAATGCATAAAACTAAAAGTAAAACAATTAGCCTGATAATAACTAATCTTAGCTGCTTTTTCCTTTAATGAATCTTCTACCTTGTTATTTTTATGCCTGTGTCTGTGGTGAGTGCTGCTGGTGATGTATGCCTGTGTTGGGTAAATGTCTATGAACTGGATGTATGTGTGTGCATGGGCAGTGTGTATGTGCGGATGGTGTCGGGGGGATGCCGTTGTGTTTTTGTGCAAGTTGTTTTGTGCAAGTTGTTATTGTTTGTAGACATCCTCATGTATATCAAAATGTGTTGTGAATTTTTTTTTTTTTTTTAAAATATATAATTAGAGAGCATTCATACCCCCATTGTAATTGCCAAATCTGGATAAATAAAGTTGTTTGAATTGAATTGAATTGAATTGAATTGAATTGAAACTTGTGAATAGACAGGAAGTCCATACCTTATAACATCTTTCAACAGTGAATGAACTAAAACAAATAATAAAAAGGAACAAAATATAAATATAATAAGTAATTTATACTAACTGATAATTTATCACAGATGTAGCTAATGAAAAAAATCATAATTATTAATAACAAATGGATAATAAACATTCTAAAGAAAATTTTAAACTTAACAATCATAAGATTTCTACATTCTTCCAAAAAGATATTTTTATACGCACATAAAACAGTACCACTTTGATACATCTACAACTGGAGAAATATTAGTGGAACACATAATAAATAATAATAATAAAATAAAAGCTATATAAGAATAAACCATAGTACAATACAGTATAAAGACTATAAGTAAAGTAAATATCGTACTATTTTCAGGATGTCAGGATGGCCGAGTGGTCTAAGGCGCCAGACTCAAGGTTACGTCCTTCCCTGTCAACAGGGATGAGTGTTCTGGTCCACGAATGTGGGCGTGGGTTCAAATCCCACTTCTGACAACTTTTTTTTTTTTTTTTGGGGTGTTCTTTTTTCAAATTTCCGGTTTTTTTTACTACTATATTGTTCTATATCTACCTCTATATCATTTCTTTTTTTATTCTTACTTTTTTTTCTCTGCAAGCAATGTTCTTACTCAAATCCCACGTATAAACGTGTTGGTTTTTTTTCTTCTTTTCTTGCGCTTTCTTCTCTACAAGCAATGTTCTTACGTTATTATTTGTGTTTTTGTACATGTTTACTAAAATGATTCCTATTGGTAATTATATTTGTTTTGCATTTAATTTTACCCTTTGCATATTCCTAACCCTTTTGTTGCCAAGAGATAATTGCACTGTTACAACCATTTCGCAGGCAAATATGGCTCGCGATCGTTAACATTTACCAAAATTTCTAGCTTGATAGGCATTAAAAAGAACTGGGTAAAAGTTACATTTCTGAAATATAAATAAATTTTCTGTGTAAGTATATGCTATTACACACACAAAAACTAACCAACCGATTATTTTTACTTTTAATTTTTTTTAAATATATTTATTTATTGATTTATTTGTAATCCCAAAGAGAGATAACAATAGATACTGAGAATGAGAGAGGGGGGCATTCTGAGGGGATAGAGGAGGGTCCTATCCTATCCTATCCTATCCCATAACTCGGAGGTCCTAGGGGCACCACAGATGATCGTTTAACCAGCGTACTCCAACTTTCCCTGTAAGAGGAGGGTATCAAAACGAACAAAATTTATGTCCATCCGTTGGTCGGTAAAATGTAGACCCTACAGTACACCCTATCTCCTGAACCACAACATGGATTTGACCCAAACTTCATAGGAAAATCACAGTGGCCTGTCACCGTGCCATTATATCTGTTCTACCGCAAAGATTACTGGAATAATGCTATTGCTAAACACATATTGCTCGGAGTCTCCGTTTCTTCACCACTGTGAGCATGTCATTATATTGTTCAATGGCTTGTGTGATGGTCTGTCGGACTTTGTCGTTGGTAAAGTGCTGGGTAAATGAAATGCCCAGAAGTTTTCTGTAGCACCTCATCCCCATGCTTTTTTTATTCTTCGTTGATCTGCTGTGAGGGTCCATGTTTCGCAAGCCTATAGGAAGATGGAGATGACAAGGGAGCGCAGCAGCCTTACCTTGGAATGTAGACTGATGGTCCTGTGTTTCCAAATGGGCTTCAACCTTGTCAGGGCAGTAGTTGTTTAAGCGATCCTGGAGAGGGCTTCCTGTCGGGACCCATGCACTGTCTGATACAATGGCTCCTAAATATTTGAAGCTATGCTCTGTGTTGAGGGATTGGCCTTGGACTTTGATGTCCATGTTGATGCCATTGGTGTTGTTGGTCATCATTTTGGTCTTCTCTGCACTCATTTCCATTACATAGGCTCTGGAGGTGGTGTCAAGCCTCTGTACCAGCTATTCAAGTTCTTGTTCCTCTCCAGCCAATCCATCAATGTCATCCGCAAAACGAATGCTGGAGATTGCTCTACCCCCTATGCTGACTGTGCCTTCGTGATCTGCAAGGGCATCTGACATGATGCGCTCTAGGAAGATGTTGAAGAGTGTTGGAGAGAGTAGGCATCCCTGACGCACACCGATTGTTGTTCTGAACCAGTTTCCGATGGCGCTGTTATGGAGGACTGCACTGGTAGTCTTGTCATACAGGTTTTTGATGAGTTCAATAATTTTAGGGCTGATGTTCTAAACTCTCATGGTTACCCACAGAGCTGCATGCCGGACTCGGTCAAACACTTTTTTGATATGGCCACGTCACCAGAGCTTCGATCAGGCCTTGGAGAGGGAGACAGAAAAAGAGGTGGGAGGACAACATTCGAGAATGGACTGGCTTGACACTGAGCAAAGCCATGAGGGTTGCTGAGGACAGAGAAAGATGGAGTAAGCTGGTTAAACGATCATCTGTGGTGCCCCTACGATTTGCGAGTTACGGGATAGGAAAGGATAGAATTAGACATATTGCTCAATATTAATATCAACAACTAAAGCGAGTTGTTGAGTTTTGGTATACATATACTTCAAATCATGGACCATCTCACCAATGAAAAGAGTTGTCATTCTTAACTTTATGAATGTTAAACAGCTAATGTTCTGAGCTGTCCAACTGGCGTGTATTAGTGTTGCTGACCGTTATAACTACATACCAAGGAGCATAATAATAATAATAATAATAATAATAATAATAATAATAATAATAATAATAATAATAATAATAATAATAATAACAATACCAATAATAATAATAATAATAATAATAATAATAATAATAATAATAAACATTTGTGCAGCGCCCTTCCTCACTAGAGTTCATAGCGCTTTACAGAAGAAAAATAAATAAATAAATAAATTACTACTACTACTACTACTACTACTACTACTACTACTACTACTACTACTACTACTACTACTACTACTACTACTACTACTAATAAGAAGAAGAAGAAGAAGAAGAAGAAGAAGAAGAAGAAGAAGAAGAAGAAGAAAAATAATAAATACATAAATACATAAATAATTAAATGAAGCAAAAGCAAAACATGAAAGTTAGTTAAATAGTTATTCATTGCCGAAACAACCCTAGTGGTAACACTGAAGGCACTCCACCAGCCGGTCACTTTACAATAAAGGCATCCCACGCAGGGGACGCTGAGGCTAAACTCTAATTTATCGAACACCCGTTTACAAAAAAAAAAAAAAATTGAATACAAACATCATTATAAAATATCAACAAAACACATACATACAAAATGTATATATTGCCAAATAATAATATCATAGGAAGCCCCAGTCACCATTTGGCAGAAAGCGTCCAATATTCCCAAGCTGATCCCACAGACCTCACAAATGAGGAGTTTTGTCCTGAGTTTTCAAGAAAAAATGTAGGTGACCGGTCTAGCGAAGAAGATAGTATAGTAGATTGATAGAACAGAATATGAATGAGAAAGAACACAGGAGAAATTAAGATAGCGACAGTGGGAATTTCAAGCACAAAATTTCCAGAAAGTGGGGGTATTATTTATACTGAAACACCCGACACGCCCATGGGTGGGAGGGTGAGGGGGGGGAAGCATGAAATACCAAATCTGAACATAAACATACACACACACACACACACACACACACACACACACACACACACACACACACACGTACAGGCAAGGTTACGCAGTATTATCATGACTTTCCCGAAACGCCACCTACGTTGTGCTGACAATGGGTCATATTTCGTCCCCATTTTTACAGTGTTCGAACCCTAACCTAACCCAGCCTTAACCCTAACGGATCATTGTTCTGACGTAAAAACAAGTAGGCATGTCAATACAAGTTATGTAGATGTTCACTGATTTGTCCAGATGCGGCAGGGATAGCTCAGTGGTCAGAGCGCACGACTTGTGTGAGTGCGTCTTGGGCGACGTGGGTTCGAATCCTGACTTCAGCATACTATTTTGTGATTGCTGGATATTACGGGAAAGCGCCTTGAGAAGCTCTCTGAGCTTGTAAGTGCGCTATATAAGAGAAATCTCTTTCTTTCTTTCTTTCCAGATAATACTGCGTAAACAAGGACGCGCACACA
This sequence comes from Oncomelania hupensis, assembly GCA_036898135.1. Lineage (NCBI taxonomy): Eukaryota > Metazoa > Mollusca > Gastropoda > Littorinimorpha > Pomatiopsidae > Oncomelania > Oncomelania hupensis. Next base: position 37,153,818 of record CM072516.1, read on the forward strand.
CACACACACACCCACACACCATGACTATGACTGTATTTAAGTATTTGACGAAGAAACGTTCAGGATCGAGATTTAAGGATAGACAGTTTTGAAAATGCGCGTTTTCAGTCCAGACCAAAAAGAAAGCGATGATTCAACAGAGCGCAGAGTTAAAGGAAAAGAATTTCAAATTATGGGGGCTGAAAAGCAGAATGAGCGTTCGCCAAAAGTGTTTGTTTTCATATGAGGAATACAAAGCTGGCGACTGTCAGGAGAGGAATGGAGAGATCTTGATGGTGTATGGAAATGGACTAACTCGGAGAGATACAATGGACCAGGCAGAGTAACAGCTTTGAAGCAAAGACTTGCAATTTTATACTGCATTCTGTTCTCCATGGGAAGCCAATGCAATGCAATGATTTCAAATAAGAAGTGACGTGGTCTGATTTTGGAACACGCAAAGTAAGGCAGCCGCATTGTTCTGCATCTTTTGCAGATTGTGCAGCAGATACTGAGGGTAACCATAGAAAAGGGTGTTGCAACAGTCAAGCATAGACAGGATGAAGGCAGAGACAAGAGTCTGACCAGTAGCTGATCATGCTCTAGCAGAAAGGAGATGACGGATGGAGCTTAAGCAACACAATTCAAAGTTCACAGTGCGGAGGAGGGTGAGAATGTGAGGATGCATAGTGAGATGTGAGTCAAGTATTACGCCTAAATGTTTGGCCAAGGTAGAGAAATGAACAACAGTGTTACCAGCAAGAAGGGAATCACGCAAATAAGTTGTTGACATTCGCGGAGAGGAAATGATCAAAGCTTCTGTCTTATCATCATTTAGTTTAAGTTTATTGGAAGTCATCCAGGATTTGACATCACATAATTATGCACTCTTGCATAGAACTGATAACAGAGTCAACATCCAGGGATTCAGCAGATTTCTGTAGCGGAGTGTCATTCGCAAAAGAATGGTGAATAACTGAATGGGCTTCAATAATATGAGAAAGAATGGTGTACAAGACAAGACCCAACACCGAACTCATGTGACCTGCCTTAAAGAATCGGAGACGGATCAGAGCTGTTGTTGTCAATGTAAACAGTCCGTGTTCTCTCAGAGAGGTAAGGAGGGAAACAGTCAAGCGCAGAGCCACAAATACCAAAAGTGTGTCAAGAAGAATGCTATGGTCAATTGTGTCAAATGCCATTGAAAGATCGAAAGAGAATGGTGAGGATAGACAGTTTGCCTTGATGAAGAGACAGAAGAAGGTCGTTCCTTTTTTTTTTTTACCAGAGCGCTGTCTTAATGCCAGATCTTTAAGCAGGCTGGAGCGGATTGAAGAGTGTTAGCAGCAAGATGTTTGTTGAGCTGTGAAAAAACAACTTTCTCAGTGATTTTAAAAAGAAAGGAGAGACTGAACACAGGCCTGAAATTTTTGAGGTCATTGTGATCAAGAAAAGGCTTTTTCATTAAAGGTTTCACTAAAGCAGTTAGTTAGTTATTCATTGCTTACAGGATCCTCTTCTTCTACTTCCTTGCACTGTGCCTTGCAGGATGGTCTTTGCAAGGCCTGATGCTCTGGTGACGTGGCCATACCATCGGAGTTTCCGTTTCTTCACTACTGTGAGCAGGTCATCGTGTTGTCAAAAATAGAATACAAACATCATTATAAAATATCAACAAAACATACATACAAAATGCCTACATTGCCAAATAATAACCTAGGAAGCCCCAGTGACCATTTGGCAGAAAGCGTCCAATATTCCCAAGCTGATCCAACAGACCTCACACACAAATGAGAAGTTTTGTTCCAGAAGAGTTTTCAAGAAAAAAGGTAGGTGACTGGTCTAGCGAAGAAGAAAGTATAGTAGGCTAGAACAGAATATGAATGAGAAAGAACAAAGGAGAAAGACAGCGAAAGTGGGAATTTCAAGCACTAAAATTCCAGAAAGTAGGGATTTTATATATATTGAGCCCGCCGACACCCTTCGGGAGGCCACTGATGCAAATTCATGAACATTGGGGAAAGACCCACAGACCAGCGAGTTATTTATGATCTTTGTGAAGTATGGAAGAACATCCAAACATTCAAAAACGACATCCTCCTGTTGTGGACCCACGGAGAGCAACAACTGCACGACTTCCTCCGGTGGCTCAATACCCAGCATGATACCATCAAATTCACCTACAACTACGGCCGTACTAATATCCATTTCCTTGATGTCAGCATCAGCGTGAAGAACGGCAGCATCGTCACATACGAAACCCACCGATGCCCACATGTACCTCCCTTTCCATTTCTGCCATCCACGTCACTGTTTACGTGGTATCCCGTATGGACAGTGCCTCCGTTTTCGCAGGATCTGCTCGGACGAGGACACGTTCAGGCGGCGCTGCAGAGAACTGGAGGAACGACTCGTGCGACGTGGTTACCCGACATCACTGGTCCAGGCGGCGATTACGAAGGTGACTCACAATCCCACCCACCCCCCGCTCGCACAGTGGCTTAAACAGTAATTGATGCCCACCCTCCACAACAGCAGACGGATGCGGAGGGCGATGCCACAGACCCCCATCATTGGAGAACGGAACAGCAGGAGTATGAGAAATCTCCTCATGCCCTCTCGGGTGCCACATCCCCAACCTCAGATGGACCAGACGCCGGGTTGCAGAAGATGCAATGCCAAGAGGTGCGTACTGTGCGCCACTCACCTTCAGGACACCACCACTTTTACCAGTGTGCGCACAGCCAGCACTTTCCACATTCTGGACGCATGCAGTAGGCTGCAAGAGCTCCAACATCACCTACCTCATTGACTGCACCCGGTGCGGAGAAGTCCAGTACGTGGGGGAGACGGGGCAGACGGTCAGTAGGCGATTTTACACCCACAGATCCAACATTAGGGTGGGTAGTACTTAAGCGTGTGCGTGAACGCCTCACTAATAAAAACACTTACTGGAAAGAAGAAACCCTGGTCGCCAAGCATTTTTAAGGACATGCGGATCACTGTGATAGAACAGATCCATACATACAACACTGTGGTCCATAAGACAAGAGAACAGTTTTGGCGACACATACTGCGGATGAACTATCCTGAAGGCTTGAATGTCTGGGACTGAACCAATCGGTAAGCCTACTTGCATGCAAATAGAATGTGTGGACAGATGTAACCCAGTGCGGGCGTGTGTAGAGATGTATGGGAGGGCTTGTTCCATCATTCCTTTTTTAATTATATTCGGTTAATTATTTTTTAGATAAATAGATATATATGTATGTATATGTGTGTATATGTATGTATATGTGTGTATATATATATATATGTGTGTGTATGTATATATATATATATATGTGTGTGTATGTATACATGTATATGTGTGTATATATGTATGTGTGTGTGTATATGTATGTATGTGTATGTATGTATGTGTATATATGTATGTATGTATATCAAGGAGTACTCCTTGATGTATATGTATAAAATAATAATGACAGTAATAATAATATTAAATAATAATTAATAATAGTAAATAATAATTAATAATATTTATAATATTATTGTTCCGCTTTGAATTATTATTCATGAGCAGTGTTCTTGTGCTTTAATCTTTTGGTTTTTAACCTTTTAGACACATATTGATTATTGTGCTAGGTCCTGTTATTTGAACTGCTCTCATCAGTGAACTGTAGTTTTACTGAGTAGGTATATAAAGACTTGATGTGATGTTTTTAATACACGGCTTGATAAAGATTTGAATAAAAATCGAAATATTGCCTCAGACCTCAACTTGGGTGTTGCTGTTTGTTTTGTTCTCCTCAAACATTCAAAAAGCAGAGAGGTGGGTATGGGATCAAGTTCACAAGTTTTAGTAGCAGACTGCTTTATGATTTTTGTGACATCAGGCTCGGTGACAGGAGAGAAATAATAATGTATATTGGGAGTTATTGCATATATATTGCATAATAATATATTTACACACCGAGATTAACTAAATCATCAAAGTTTCTTCTTCTGTGTTTTTGTGTTCGTTTGGGACTCCCACTTTTGTTTATCTTATTGGTATTGTTTCTGTTGTTGCTCCCTGGTTCTTTTTGTGTGTGTGTGTGGGAGGAGGGGTAGTGGGAATTTTTTTTTTTTGGTGTGTATTGACATTTATATCTGTTTTGTTTATTCTTTCATATTCTATACATAAAATTAAACGATATATATCTAAAAATTGTTAATTGTTTTGTTTTTGCTGTTTTAAGCTGCCAAGGGAAAAAGAATGTGGATACTACACAACTCCATGAACCCTAACCCCCAACTGCCCCCATCCCCCCAAAAAAGAAAAAGGAAAAAATAAAAAATACACACAATAAAACAAGCTCACATAACAAGACGTTTAATATTTCAAAACTTTCCTCTGTCTTGGCTTTCTAACTGCAATTGTATCATTTATCCAGTTACAAACAAGACGGATGTCAAATGGAGATAAATCTCACATAGCCTTCTAGGGCGATCCCAATAGCTGACAGCTATTCAGTCTTATCACATTTTAATTAACCTATTTTAAAAGCAAATTCTTTTTGGTCCATGGCCACTAATAGTTATCAATACGATAAAGATAATGGCAATGGCGGTACTAGTACACATAAAAATTGGTGATAAAAATCTCTCGGTCACCTACATATGCACTAACACATATACTCCCCCCTCCTCCCCACCCACCCCCACACTCATACATACATACATACACAAAACTGAAAATGCAAGTTTTAGTGCATTCAAAAAAGTTTTATTTTATGCAGCTTTGGCATATGTCCGAAAGGACTTCGATGATGAAGCATGATGAAACTGGGGGAAAAAAGGAAAAAAAAATAAAACAATCAAACAGTAAAAATATTAAACATAAAATACTGAATTAATTTATTATATATCTATATATGATATTAAAAATAACACTGGCATAGTGGCAAACACATAAGATAAAATACAAAACTAAAAGAAAAAGAAAACCATTTCTGCATTCGATTTTTATCTATTGTGTTTGATCTGTTTCTCTACAAACATGACCCACAGTAACATTTTAAACTCAGAACTTATTGTGAAACCAAACCTATTTAAACAAATAAATAAATAAAACCAATATTAAAATAAAAGTTGCTAGATGTGTCAGCTCTGCGTTGAGAAATAATTATGTTTTTATTTCTGTTTGTCTTTGTTTCACTGCTCTCAACTCCCATACCAAAAAACCTCACATAACAAGATGTTTAATATGTCATAAATGTGTCTTAGCCTTCTAACAGCAAATGTATCATTTATTCTGTTAAAAAATGAGACAAGAAGTTACAAAGAGCTAATCGTAGATAGTCTTCTAGAGCGATACCAATATCTAACAGCTATTCAGTCATGGTCTCATAAACGTATGCACAACAATTACTGTTCAATGCTGTTGATTCTGCAGTCATCAGTTTGATAATACTGGGCAATCGATTTGTAACATTTGGCTGATAAACTGTAACTTGTCATGTCACTATCTTAGGCCAAGGAAGGAGTTTTCCTCTGAAGGTCAGGTTCTATCTATGATACAACAAGGGATTGTGACTCAGTCGTCAGAGCGCTCGACTTTGAATCCTGACTTCAGCTAACTATTTTGTGATTGCTGGATAGTAGTGGCCAGCGCTTTGAGAAGCTCTCTGAGCTTGTAAGTGCGCTATATAAGAGTAATCTCTTTCTTTTTAAGTGACCCACTACCGAATCGGGACATCTAGGGGCTGTGCGATGTACGCTGGGCAGGAATCGGTGGAACGACCACAGAGGTTGATGTCAAAATGTGGACTCCGCTGAACATGCCATGCCTCCTTGACAACAGCAACAGACAGACCAAAGTTAAGTGGCAAAAACTTTCAGCCACAGCATCCCACCTGTCTCCCTAACAGCTCGACAGGCTGAGGGATTAGTTAGATAGAATAGCAGTCTTTTAGAAGTACCATTTTATCTGTCTGACAATGTGTTTATGAATTCCTGTTTTAAGTGCTCCCCCTCCAACCCCCACTTCCCCCTCCCCCCCAAAAAAAGTCTTGAACTTTGATATACCTGTAAACTGAATGCCCAATAAACCTAAACTTACAGGGAAAAAAAACACAATTTCAAATTAAAAACAACAAACAATTAAATAAAGTCAAAATGAATAAACCCAACAACACAACAAAAATAAATGAAATAAACAAATGTAACAGAAATAAATAAATAGTAGAACACTCTGTTGAAAACGACAATATGTTATTAATTAGGCATGAATCTCATGCCTCGAACTCACACAACAAGCTTAGCAAAGTCTACAGTCAAAATGTATGTGAGGGGCAGAAAACTAAGAAGTAATTGAATTGAAACACTATGACTCACAGAATTCTGGCAATCGATGCTAGCTACATAAACATTAGCGAAAAAGGGTGGATACATCCTAACAACACTGAAGAAACGTTCTGTTGTAAAATAGTGGAGACCGAGATATATTTCACAGGGTAATAAATGTGGGAATAATCATGATGCTTTCTACCATAAAATGACTCTAAGTAACGGAGGTATACTCCACAACTGAATGTTTTCTTTGACTTTCCTGTACAAAACACACAACTGAATTTTTGTTGTTGTTGCTGTTGTCTTACATAACTAAGTATAGCATTCATATAAAATGGACACGTCAACACATATGTTGTGTTGAAAACATTTTAAAACCAAATTTAATGTTCACTATATTTAATCTTCTCCTGAAGGGTCAAACTGACCTTGTGACATACACATCGAGAAGCTATAAGCAAAATATGGTGACAGCTAAAGCCTAAAACATGAAAAGAAGCTAAATATATTTTTAAAAATTAAAAAAAAAACTATCAAAGTAGTAGAAAAGTGTTAAATAGTATATAAATAATGTCAGGGGAAATAACAGTCAACACATCGCTACGACTATACCATACTGTAGGCAAGAGAATTAAAAAATCAAATCTGTTAATAAAGCCTGTGTTGACAGACTTCAATCCAGAAGTTTTTTCCTTTAACAAAAATAAATAAATAAAATAAGAAATACAAAATCCGCTTTCAACAAAACATGTATCTATTCTTGATAACTGGCTCTACCTTTACAAAAGACTGCCTTTACAATAGTTCTTTTTTTTCTTTTTTCTTTTTAAAGTTCACTAAACTAAAATGTTTTACAACTCTAAACTCTACCTGCTAAACCCACTTGGATGAAAAAAAGAAGAAGAAAATACAGAAAGTACAGAAACAGTGCTGCATCAAGATTCACCGCTGGACTTTTTACACAACAATTATATGGCAAACAAGAGTTTTTTGTTCGATGACAAGAAATTTGCATAGGTCTAGGTACAAAGAGAATAGCAATAACACACACACACACACACACACATACACACACAGGCCTAAAAGACAAAACCAACACAGCAAAATAAAATTACCAGTAACATACGTGGGGAAAGATTTTTGCACATATAAAACTTGGCCAAAAAACAAATAAATGGAACATTTCTAGTACAAACCACTGGTAAAAAAATAACCTGTTGCAAAACTTTCACTCCGCTATATCGTTTTACATTTTATTTTCTATCAGTTTATTATAAATTGTTATGTTAATTAGTTTTCTATAAATCTGTGATTCTACCAGTATTGTTACTACACACCAAATAAAGGATAGAGTCTCGTTGCTATTATACTGCTTTCTTAATATACACTCGCTCACCACTTCTGCACTGTTCACAAGGTTCAAGAACTAGACTATATCTCGTTTTGTCTTATTACCGCAGGGAATGTGAAACTGGTCAATAGGGGTGGAACAGACATGAAACAATGTATTGCTTTGCAAAAAATATTATGTGAAACGCCAATGCCCATTCAAAAAGGGTGGTTGGTCGGTCGGTCATACAGCCTTAGATATCCCAAAGGAAAATGTGTGTGCCAATCAGTCAGAATCTGGAAGTAAATCTGCCAACATCAAACATATATTTATAAATGAATACAGACAAACGCATGGGGGATGTACCAGAAACCTACTACACAGAGGTAACAATACGTATGGAGAAAGATAAGAAAGGTTATCAAAGCCTTAGATAGATCGAAGGGTAATTCACGTGTAATAAAAGTTCAAACTAACAGCTATCTATTAATCTCCTATTCAAGCATAGATATTACACAATTTTATATCTATATATATCTATATATATATATCTATCTATATATCTATATCTATATATATATATATATATATATATATATATATATATATATATATATATATATATATATATCTATATCTATATATATCTATATATATACAAAACAACCATAATGGGGAAAACACTAAAACATGCACACAGGCATAAGAACCTCATAATAACTGATAACGAAGGAGGCAGTGACATTCTGAACTTGTCAGAGGTAGATAGATGAAGAGCAAAAGAAAGTTCACCAAATATTGGAAAAGATTAGAACAGCCTAAGAAAGTGTCACAAGACGATAATACGGTAATGCAAGCATTTGAGATAAAAGTCCATACTAGAACTTTCAAACAGAACTGTAAGTTTCAACAAAGAGTATGAAACAGCAGCACTAAAGTGAAGGGAGAGATAGAAACATGCTTGCCGATGATGGCAAAGAGTTCTCAGTTGTCAGGAGTGTTAGACAATGCGGCCAAAGACAGCAAGTTGGCGCCTCTGGTGGCTTTAAGTTAGATCCGGTATCAGCCAGCGCCAAGTGCAGCTCTTGAGCTGGTAAAGCGCTATATATCAACAATAAATAAATAAACAATAAATAAATACAAAAGCTAAAAATCAGTCTTACAAAAACTAAATGCCAGGATTGACGAATAGTCAGTTAGTCATTGTTTACAGGGTCCAGCAGACTGCAAAGAGCCAAATCAGGACCACAACTTGGTTGAAAGAGGACTCACCTCTGATCCACATAAAAGATCTGCTGAAACAACCCCAGTGATAACACTAAAGGCACTCCATCAGCCGGTCACTGTACAATAAAGGCATCCCATGCTGAGGGCGCTGAGGTTATACTCTAATTTATCGAACCCCCGTTTACAAAAACAATACAGAATACAAACATCATTGTAAAATATCAACAAAACACATACATATAAAATGCTTACATTGCTAAATAATAATAATAATAATATCATAGGAAGCCCTAGTGACCGTTTGGCAGAGAGCATCCAATATTCCCAAACTGATACAACAGACCTCACACACAAATGAGGAGTTTTGTCCCGGAAGAGTTTTCAAGAAAAAAGGTAGGTGACTGGTCTAGCGAAGAAGAAGATAGTTATTCACTGCTTACAGTGATGGAACAGAGTAGGAATGAAAAAGAACAAATGAAAAAGACAGCAACAGTGGGAATTTAAAGCACTAAATTTCCAGAAAGTGGGGATACTATTTATACAGAAACCCTTGGCACCCCCATGGGGGAAACATTAATATAAAATATTAACAAAACACGTACATATAAAATGCTTACAATGCTAAATAATAATACCGCAGAAAGCCCTGGCGACCCTTTGGCAGAAAGCATCCAACATCCCCTAGCTGACCCAACAGACCCCATACACAAATGAGGAGTTTTGGGAGAGTTTTCAAGAAAAATGGTTGGGGACTGGTCTAGCTAAGAAGACAGTAGATTTATAGAACAGATTAGGAGTGAAAAAGAACAAATGAGAATGACAGAAACAGTGGTAATTTAAAGCACTAAATTTCCACAAAGTGGGAATACTGTTTATACAGAAAACCCCAGCACCCCAACGGCCGAATAGATGTATTTAGGAATAAAACATCAGAAAATAGTTAAGTTATATTCAGTACAAAGCTGACTAATAAGTAGTAGGGGACAAATATCGGTATTAAAAACCTACCACATATAAATTATTTATGGAAGTGACAAATCAGAACCACAACACTGCAACGCTGAGAGATATTGGACCACCAATGCTGATGGTGCTAATTGATTTTATAATCACATAAACTATTCACGTATCAGTTAATCTCCAAAAAGGGAAAGGAGTGTCTACATGAGTACATCACAACCTCATTCTAGTTACATTATTTATGCATGCAGCAAACAAACAATTTATATATATATTATATATATATATATTTTAAAATTGTGCAAGCAATCTTGTTTTAAAACGCTCAGAGAACACAACCTCTTTCTATTTATGCTTCTTTGCACAACGGTCATTTTTTTGTAATGTTAAAAAAAAAACTGTTAATCAAAAAGTAAGCCTGGGGTGGGGAGGTAGATGGACTGCTAGTGATTAAAACACAATTATGCAACTAATTACATATTTCTATCGTTAAAACATCAACAGCAAGACAAATGTCACATCAAAACACTTATAATTAATTACGCTCAAGAATCATTTTTCTAATAGAAAATTAGGAAAAATCATGATATCATGGTTATAAAAAAATAACTGAACAATGAGATTCTTAGTTTTGAAAACAAAGTATTTAGTAAGCAGCACAAGAAGTAATATAGAAGTAATAATAATAACAATAAGAAAAATTACAGACAATCTGTTCTCATAGATCAATGTATTTACTACATGAACCACTTTTACCTAACTATTAGAACTAGCACTGCCAAGCTATCGTAGATATAAAAGGGATGAAATTAATAAAAATAAAAATAAAAGCGAAGAAAATTCCACCAAAAAATTTTGTTCACATATTAAGTGTATCACACAAAGAAATATTATCACTCACATATAAAAATAATAATAATAATGACAAAAATGTACTGGCCATCATTAAGCTGCAAATCCATAAACGTGAATTTGAGGTGAGAATTTGCTAATGTGTAATATACCGCTTCAAAACTACGAGAAAGCTCACGACCTCTCCCACCCAGCCTCTACACAGGAGATGGAGTATTATGTGAAATTTCATTGGCATAAAATAAAATAAAAAGGAAAGTAAAACAGAAATATTGGAAAATATTTTGAGATACTATATTCTATTAACATCCCCCTCCCCCCCCCCCCCCCCCCAAAAAAAAAAAAAATCCCCTTTTTTACTTTTAATTTTTTTTGGTTTTGCTTTTTGGAGCTAAATGTTAACAATTGTAAATTCTCTAACGAATTCACGCCAAAAATTAATGTCTACGGACTTGCAGCTTTATTGAGGAGGTGAGGAGGATAAGGGGAACAAGAGATGAGGGAGGAGGGGGTGGTCGGAGAGGGGGGAGGTGGGAAGAGAAGTGATTGATTGTGGTTGGTAAGAGTGGAACTGGAAGAGAGCTTTAAAAAAAAAAATTTATACCCACACACGCAAGCAAATAAAATGGTTTGTGCATAACAGAAATTCCCTTGAGATGCATGGATTACAACAACATTGTAAAAATCTGACTTCAACAGTTAAAATAAAATCACACATATTAATAAACCTCTACTATGTCATTACTCAGATTATACATCGTGAAGCCCATGCAACACAAGCAAAGAAAGCCTTATAATCATACCAGATTTCAAGAAAATCTCATTCATATTAGGATTCTTAATCATTCAAAACCATTTATATCAGAATAATCATAATCTTTCACCATCATGTACATCAGAGTAATCATAATCATTCACCATCATGTACATCAGAATAATCATTCACCATCAGGTATATTTCAGAATAATCATAATCATTCAACATGGATACACGAGTAATGATAATCATTCACAAACGTACACCAGAATAATGATAATCATTCACCATCATGAATTCCAGAATAATACTAGGATAATTATAATCATTCATCACCATGTATACCAGAATAATGATAATCATTCACCATCATGTATACCAGAATAATGATAATCATTCATAATCATGTATACCAGAATAATCATAACCATTCACAAATCATTTATATATACCAGAATAATCATTCAAATCAGGAACATTGTCTCTGCTATCGGCTGTGCTACACTATTGTTATTACATGCATGTACACAGTACATGAATGCAATAAGCATCACCTGTAAGTGTAAATCAAGTCAACACCACCAAGCACATAAGTTACAGACAAACAACACTGAATGCAGAATCCAGGGTTTACTTGCTTTTCTCATTCCTTCCACCTCATCTCTTTAGAAAGGAACAACGATAAAATAAAAATAAATTGCACTTAAACCATGCAATGCAGATGATTTCAACCTCTGATTGTGTCTGAAAGCTTAGAAGAAGAAAAACCATACATACGAAAGGACCAAAATAAATTAGTGGTGATAGACATGTTTTGCTTGTTGGAGGCAGCCATTCGGCTAAAATCTGTGACTGAATAAATGTGAGATCCCGTTTGTTCTCTATAGGAGAAGAAAATTACAATGTTGGACGAAAATTTGCCAGCCCCACAGTTTGTTTCCATTACAGGGTGTTCAGTTGACTATTGACACCCTATGGCACATATTAACTGACAAGCAACAGAAACGTGCACACAGCACACAAACACAACCAACACACATTTCAAACCTCTCCAATTTTTCTCTACAATAAAACAATATAGGCTGCACTGATTTCCTTACCTAAAACCATTATTCAAACATTTACAACAGAAGAAAGACTTTAATTAAACACTACAGTATTATAAAGCTACGCATAGATCGCTGCGTTCCGTGATCAACGGTAAAATACAAAAATAAAAGTGTAAACATTCCTGTATTCTGTTTCTAAACTAGCGTGAACTCATCTCTTAGTAGTAATTTTTATTTGTATTTGCCATCTTTGTGTCTGTATCTATTTGTCTCTGCATAATTCAATCACTAAAACTTAGCATTACTTTCTTGATGGAGTTTGAATTAAGTTTCTAAGCGCCCATTCATACATTGGCAATTCAGTTTTTTTGGCATAAAATGGACAGAGAAAGCAATGAGCTGAAGAAGGCAATAACAAATTATTTAATTTTTGGATAGGGGGGAAATAAGATGAAATTTTAAAGATATCACAATAGAATTCATTTAAAAGATGCATGCTTAATTAAATGCACAGGGCTGAAGAAGACCATCAATTATTATTTTCTGTGTCAGGGATAAGGGAAAATGGGATAATGTGGTGAGACTATTCGGAGAAAGAAAAATTAGCAATAACCGAACGATACAGTTCTATTCTAAACATCTCTAACTAACCAAACACATAATAATTATAATAATTATTCTAAACTATTGGGAGTACATTTCAAGTGTAAAACGTAAATAAAGTGATCAGGATCAAATTTAAGTAGTGTAAAATCCTACAGCAGTTAGAATGTTGAGGCCTTGTAAATTACATTTGAATTATATTGTGGAACTGAGAGGCAACAGTACATTAATTCGTGCAGTTGTGGGAAAGCCTACTGACAGATAGCAAACTGCATAAAATGAGAAAAACAAGCACAATTATCTGTGGCTGAATTGAGAGGAAGAGACCCAAAAACAACACTCAAAAAAGTGCAAAAACCAAGCACTCAGCCATTCTTAGTCCAAACTAGAAACAACTGTGGAGTGGAGTAAAGACAAGTGACTAGCACAGCAATGATTTGGTATTATTGACTCCCAGTGACTATATAAGCAAAGTACTAATTCTGACCAAAATGTTTGGTTAGACAAAATAATTGTAACATTAGCAGCGAAGAGCTTGCCAAAAACCCAATCAAATCTATAAAAACAATATCAAGTTTTGAATGCTCAACTCGATCCAAAGCAATCAAATTGTTCTCTCTGCGAGAGAAAAATCAAACATAAAAATCGTGCAGTCGATCATTTCACTCCTTGAATCAACTTACAACAACACAACTATGCATGGCAGAAAATGTGAACATTGGTTTGCATCAGGGTTAAAGCAAGCAGAAACACTACCTATAAGCCTATATATATATCCACAATCACTACATACGGACCTAAACTGATTCAAAATTCATTCGCTATCAGTGATCTATTCTTGTTCTAACTAGATCAGATCTCAATGTTTTAATAACAAACTTTAAACAAGTAAATAACAATAAAAACAAAAATTTTAAGTATTAAAAAAAACAACACACACACACATATAAAAAATACAGAATAAAACATGAAGCGTAAAATCCATTATCACCGAGGAAAACACACACATGAACAATTTTCTTACCCTTTTTACATTTCATGGATGCGTTTCAACAACTAAAAGTGCAACTAGCTCAAGGTCCCCAGTGCAAGAACACATGCATTTATTACAATTATGTCTGGAACAGAAGAAGCGTCCACTGTAGCTAGTCCCATGAATGATGAGCGAAAATCAAATCTTGGTCAAGACAGATTACGTTTGTTACGATGAGACAGTTCACAAAGCACCAGTTCCACTCTCACCCAAAATGTGAATTTCTTCATCATCATTCTGCATAGTCAATGTCAGTATATAACTATATGTCACGCACCATGTACCAGAGTAAACTTCACATGTATCAAGCGATTTTCCTCTGCACCAGCATACATGAAACCAATGTATTTCAAGCCTTGGTTTCTCTGATATATTGTATCATTATGATATCCTGTCTTTGGACAGCGTTATTCAATAAATTTCATGTCCTCTTAAGAAATATAATCATCTCTCAAATTAAACCCCTTGAAAATGCCATTTGCTCTCCCATACGCAGATGCACCCCACACAAACATGCACACCTATGTACAGTGGCATTTCATTTCAGGTTCCCTGTTCAATTTTGTGATTTGTAAAAAAATTACTACATTATATGGACCAAAGATTATCATTCCCTTGGGAGTAAAGGAGTCACTTTGTCTTGTCACCAAGTTCATCTGAACACACTGAAAGAGAAAACGGCAGAATAGCCTTTTTGTCACTGACAAAGGAATATCACAGGGTATACTCTTCATGTCCGCTAAAACAGTCACACCTTTCACTCTTCAAATGTTTTGAAGACATACACTAACATGGTACTATAGAGCACCCAATAATACCACCATAATAAAATGACGACAATGAATCACTGGATTCACTATTAACAAGCTCATACGCTTCCCTTCCATAAGCACTTTTTCAAATAACATTTGGTATAAATTCAATACTCCCCTCATGATTGTAATTGTGCTAGGTTGGTTTTTTTTTTAACATTTAAGTCAGCTTTTGAGAACAGAATGTCAGAAATAGCTTTCTTTACATCATTTAAGAAATAAAGTACCTCCTCTTCAAGTTTTAAAAAAAGTCATGAGTTTGGCTTAGCTGAATTCCATCTGTAAAAAAATTCTTTGGCAAAAAGCAGAACATGAAATAAATGCAGACAGCTTTACATCGGGAAGCTAGAAACACTCTGCAAAATTCTTGTGCACCAGGTTTGAAAAAAGCTGTCTACATGAAGTTGCTTTGCAATCAATGTTGGGATTCTTTCTGTTGTTGATACACTTTGTCCCATCCACTTCAAAGTTAAAGATCTTGTAGCACAGTATTTGGTGTTGTTGCATAACAATGCAAACTGCAAACGGATGATCATGAAAAGCAGATGTCAGCGGCCTTCAAGAATCAATGCCATCAGTTTGTAGAAATCTGCAGACATTGGAAGGAACTCTGCGCTTCAGCAGGGTCCACATTAAAACTGAACGCTACAAAAACTGCTTTGCATATTCTGTTCCCAAGATGCCACGACATAGGAGGGAGAAATCGGTGACTGTTTCCCTCAATTTTCGCTTGTTGTTCTTGTCTCTGCAAAAATGAAAATGTACAAAGTTACTTCTTGTTCTCATCTCTGCATACACGAAACTTTAAAACAAAATTAAATTACAATTCATACCACTCCTACATCTCAACCTGTGAATTTGTCAAGTCAACTAACTAACACATGAATCAGTTAGAATGGTCTCTGAACAAATGATGTCCTGACAATGTCTATGTTACGTTCTTCGCTTCCGCTAACAGGGAATGCTACTCCCCAATCTGCATGTTTGGAAGAAAACATTATTCCAAAAATATCCATAGCCACATTTCAGCAGGTCATGCCGAGACTCACATCCCATACATTTATATAAATAGTATGATTTCAACAGCTTGACACCCTCTCTCTCCATGTACTAATTTTATTTCTCAGTTCCCCCCCCCCCCCCCCCCCCAAAAAAAAAAAAAAAAAAAAAAAAAAAAACCAACAACAAACAAAACAACAACAAAACAACAACAACAACAACAACATTTTCTACACGATTCTGAATTTAAAAAATAACAAGGGCAAAAAATTAACAAGAAGGGCAAAACCCATAAGACTCAAATGCTCCATATGGGATTCCCAATATTTAACATGAAAATGAGTGCCCAAAAAAAACAAAATGCAATGATTGCATTAAAATAAAAAGTAATACTGACTTTGATCTTTCTATGCTCTTGACCTTGACCTCCGGCACCAAATACACTCATGTATTATCAAATAAGTACAGCAACAGTGGTATTATGCAAAAAAAACCTGTGATCTTGGGATGACCCTGACCTTCAGAGACCTTGACCTTAAGATGACCTTGAACTTGACATAATCTCTCATGCACGTCTGATCAAATAACCCAATGTTGCTGCATACTAAGGGTTAAATAATCACCCATTCCACTGTACAATTACTTATTTCTTGCATGTTTTTGCAAAGCCTAAATGACCATGACCTTCAATCCTATCCTATAACTCGAAGGTCGTAGGGGCACCACAGATGATCATTTAACCAGCGTACTCCATCTTTCCCTGTCCTCAGCAACCTTGATTGTTTCGCTCAGTGTTAAACCAGTCCATTCTCGAAATGTTGTCCTCCCACCTCTTTTTCGGTCTCCCTCTTCTTCTACCTCCTTGCACTGTGCCTTGCAGGATGGTCTTTGCAAGACCTGATGATCTGGAGACATGGCCATACCATTGGAGTTTCGGTTTTTTCACCACTGTGAGCAGGTCATCGTGTTGTCCAATGGCTTGTGTGATGGTCTGTAGGACTTCGTCGTTGGTGATGTGCTGGGTATAGAAAATGCCCAGAAGTCTTCTGTATCACCTCATCTCCATGCTTTGTATTCTTCGTTGTAGATCTGCTGTGAGGGTCCATGTTTCGCAAGCGTATAGGAAGATGGAGATAACAAGGGAGCGCAGCAGTCTTATCTTGGAATGCAGACTGATGGTCCCGTCTTTCCAATATGCTATGCATGCGAGTCAAAAAAGGAAACAAAACTGTAAAGTCTTACCTGCTGACGTTCTTGATAAAGTTGTATTTGTCTTGCTGTGAAGCCCGAGGGGACGGGTAACCCTCTGTCTGCAGTAGTGTTCGAAGGGTGGTATTTAACTGGGGGAAATGGTACTTGCTACACGCCAGCATAACGTCTGCAAAGATTTCCGTCATCTGCCTGGGTGATTCTCCACCAATTGCCTAGAAAACCACATGTTCTTTACTGTTGGGCACGGAGCTAAACAAATACAATCCTTCCCTAATCCTTTTGTTTCTCCCTGAACTCCAAATTCCTTTTCTTATTTGACCTAATGTTTTAGTCACAAACGATTTTGTAGTCACAAACAACTGGAAGGCTCCCTTCTTCAGGCAGAATTTATCAAGTTCCAAAATTCAAGACCGTATGTTCAAAGAACACTTTCTTTCCAAAATCAATATCCATTTGTAATAATTGAATAACACTCATTTTCAACAGCAATTTGTGTGTCTGTGTGTGTGTGCACGTGAATTAGTGAGAGTTTTGAGGAATGAAAATTGTATGTATGTGGCTATTTAATTGTTTCAGGATTTAATTATTCATGTATCAGTTTAACAATGTTTCATATGTATTTACTGTTTTACCTTTTGCTTTACAATAGTCTGTGATAGTTGTGTGATATAAATTAGTGCAATGTGGGAAATGTTTTGCTATAATAGTGTTCATAAGCAAGCTTTTTATGTGTTTATGTATTCTGTAAATGTTTTAAGTCATTGTGTGTACTATGTTGGCACCACAATGGAATTTTTCTGTTGAGATAATGAAGTGTTCATTTTTGTATTAGACTAATCAATTGAGTCATTTAGTTATCGAGAAGTACACTCAGTGAAGAGACAAGTCTGTTTGTTACTCACATTCAAGCTGTTCTTATTTAACTGTAAAATCTCAAGTTTCAAGATATGGTTATTGTCCCCATCAATTACAAGGAAATCTACACAAATACGTGTAAAATCAAGCATGTCGTTATCATACAAATGCGCATGTGGGCGGACAGACAGACAGGTAAACAGACAGACAAGACACACACACAAATTCTCTATTCTCTCCCCTTCTCCTTCTCCCCCCCCCCCCCCCCCCCCCCCTCTAAAAAAAAAAAACACGCACAAAACCAATGCCTTACCCTTAAAGCCCTGTCAACGATCAGTTCCATGTTGTTATTTATCACCATTTTGATGCTCTCCTCTTCAAAGCCAGCACTGAGGCATTCACTCTGCACATAAGAAGAACAACATTGATAAACCAAACAACACTGATTACACTCACAAACATGGCACAAAATATGGCCAAATAAATCTACCGTCAATGTTCCACTGCTCACTGCAAAAGGGTGGAACATACTTCCTGTCCAAAGGGTCCCTCAATGTTGGTCGATTCAGCTGCAGTTATGTCCCTTCACCCTTTGTTTACTTCCCACAGCAACATTAGGGTCACACTTTTGAAAGAATATCCCTACCCCCACCCCCTCCTTACACCTGTAAAAGGGTTGGTAAAAAAAGAATCAATTAAAAACAATGAATTTCATGCTTGATTTTCATTATGTTTTTTGCTGAATGTTGTTTCCTACTTGATGACAAATAAATATATGTTTGGAAAAAAAAAAGTGTATTGAGTCCTTTATTTCTTCTCATTTCCACCTGAACAGTTGATGAAAAGTGCTGTGACTGGTCATTGAAAATGCCAGATAGATCAATACACTCCTCACTACATTCACTACTTCCAAGCACATTTTCTGATTCATAATCCAAACTATCAGTATCACTTTCAGAAACGTTATCCTCCTCACTATCGGGAGTCCATGAACAGCACATTATGTGGCTCATCCATCCTTATTTTTATCCACTGCAACATTAAAAAAAACTTCAAGAAATAACTTCATATCGTTACTAGCGTGAGAGCGATTTATCTCGAGTCGTTTCCCTTGCTTATTTCCTGCAAGAGAGGTTACTCGATATAGTAGTACTGGCTGAACAGAAAGTACTTGTACGTACGGGGATTTCCCCGTTTGCCGGCAATCCTTGCAGAATTGTACGAATGGGGATCCCCCATTTGGGATAAAAAAAAATTAGTTAAAGGGTGATGATTAGGTCCACTGCCTCAGATAAGGAGAGAAGGATTTTTGTGGTGACATCCATGTCTTCCTCATAAAGTTGTGGTAGAAATGAGTAAGAGTAAGGGCAAGACTAGTTCCAAACTGCAAGCTGCACTCACCACCAAGAAGCAGCTAGCTTTGACAACACACATCTCTGGCACTGACATGGTTGCAACTCCTGCAAACAGAAACCACAAATATTTGTAATCTGCAAAAATTGCAATTTACAATTTATCTGTAAAACCTGCAATTTAATAATAATAGTAATAATAATAATGAATGCTATACGCGTCTTATTCCTAAACCAGATTCAAAGCGTGGCGATTTGTCACCAACATACATGCTCACATGTTAAACACATTCATTACTCAAACAGTTCTACCTAAAAGTGATTTATCAGGCCGATAAATATTCAATTCAAGTTCAAGTTCAAGAATACTTTATTATCTCAACAGAGAAATTATGACATACAATTGCTGATAGGTGTGAAACATTAAAACAATACATACATAGATAAAACAAGTACACAGTAGACTACATCTATATTAAATTTCCAGTATTAAATGACATCTCAAACATCATCACAAACATCAAGATCTTATATACAAAAATATTACTTAGCGCTTATTTAAAAACTCAATAGATTTTGGAATAAAACTGTTTTTTATTCTTACGAGAGAACATTTAGGCACACGCAGTCTGCGACCAGAGGGCAACATTTCATAATACTTTGCCAAAACATGTGAAGTGTCTTTCATAACCACTCCCGCCTTCCTCACCACACGGTATTCATGCAGTTCTCTCAAACTGTTTTGTCTTTCACCGGTCACTCTCGCACACATTCTCACCAATCTGTCAAGCACCCTCTTGTTCTTTACACTTAGCCCTCCAAACCAGCAGATAAAACCAAAAGTCAAAACTGATTCGATAAAACAGCGATAAAAAGAAGAAAGAATGGGTTGGCTGATGTTCAAAGAACGGAGTTTCTGAAGGCAGTACAGTCGAGGTCGACATTTCTTTTCTATCGCAGCTGTGTTTTGGTCAAAGGACATTTTGTTGTCGAGAATCGTCCCCAGGTATTTGTAGTTTGTCACTCTCTCCACTTTCGCACCGTCTATGTACAGGTCGGGGATGGGGGCGGGGTCTCGTCGGAAGTCGATCGTCATTTCTTTTGTCTTCGTTACGTTAAGGTCAAGAAAGTTGTCTTTGCACCATGTGCAGAAGCGGTTAACTTGTTGAAAGTAGACAGTGTCAGAATTTGAAAGGTCTTCGAGAGCGGTGTCGTCGGAGTATTTGATGAGAGGTGAGGAGTCAAGAGCCAGTACAGTCATTAGTGTAGAATGAATGTAAGGTAGCATTCACCCATGCATACACAGGCATACAAGCTCCAATACACATATGCACACCAAAGTAACATTCACAATTACCTGCTTTCAAAACTGCCTCCAGGTTGATACCAGATTCGACCAGAAGAGACCGTTTCTTTTTCAGCAGCTGGTGAAGACAAAAACATGAGAATGTTTTATTATTAAAGAATACTTTTATTATCTCAAACTGAGAAATTAAGACATGTTCAGCTTGAAATAAATGAACAGTTTAATAAAAATGCATAGGTACACACAGAATACGACTGATCTAATGCAAGAATTTTGTGCAGTCCTCCACAACAGCGCCATCGGAAACTGGTTCAGAACAACAATCAGTGTGCGTTAGAGATGCCTACTCTCTCCAACACTCTTCAACATCTTCCTAGAGCACATCATGTCAGATGCCCTTGCAGATCATGAAGGCACAGTCAGCATAGGGGGAAGAGCAATCTCCAACCTTTGTTTTGCGGATGACATTGATGGATTGGCTGGAGAAGAACAAGAACTTGAACAGCGGGTACAGAGGCTTGACACCACCTCCAGAGCCTTTGGAATGGAAATAAGTGCAGAGAAGACCAAAATGATGACCAACAACACCAATGGCATCAACACGGACATCAAAGTCCAAGGCCAATCCCTCAACACAGTGCATAGCTTCAAATATTTAGGAGCCATTGTATCAGACAATGGGTCCCAACAGGAAGTCCTCTCCAGGATTGCACAAACAACTGCTGCCCTGGCTAGGTTAAAGACAATTTGGAAATACATGACCATCAGTCTACATTTCAAGATAAGACTGCTGCGCTCCCTTGTCATCTCCATATTCCTATATGCTTGCGAAACATGGACTCTCACAGCAGATCTACAATGAAGAATACAAAGAATGGAGATGAGATGCTACAGAAGACTTCTGGGCATTTCCTATACCCAGCATATCACCAACGACGAAGTCCAACAGACCATCACACAAGCCATTGGACAACACGATGACCTGCTCACGGTGGTGAAAAAACAGAAACTCCGATGGTATGGCCACGTCACCAGATCATCAGTCTTGCAAAGACCATCCTGCAAGGCACAGTGCAAGGAGGTAGAAGAAGAGGGAGACCGAAAAAGAGGTGGGAGGACAACATTCGAGAATGGACTGGTTTGACACTGAGCGAAACAATCAGGGTTGCTGAGGACAGGGAAAGATGGAGTACGCTGGTTAAACGATCATCTGTGGTGCCCCTACGACCTTCGAGTTACGGGATAGGATAGGATAGACCTTATAATGGAAAACAAAAGGGTTTATCTGATAATCAAGTAATAATTATCATTATAAAATTCAACCAAAAGTATTTTACAATAAATGCTTATAAGAAAGGAAAATAACACTAATTATTTGAAAACATTTCAGGTATACAATCTCCTTCTCCAAATAAATTTTGCTGTTAATAATAGCATATGCGAAAGAACAATTGACTTACATTTGCCATGAAGATCATGAACGCTTCTATCACATCTGGTTCATGTAAGACTGCAAGAAAATAATAATAAACGTCAGTACAGCACAAACTTGACAATACACCAGCAACAGCTTCCGATCTGAATGTACGCTTACACTTTTCATGGGATTAATCTGTGACTAAACATAGCCCGATATTTACTAGTCAGGTAGCTTGAACCAACAAGCTGCAAACCCTCTAAGCACAGGCAAGACCCTCCAAGTATGCTGACCAATAGAAATGATTCTACAATTTTTGGAGAAAAAAAAAATCCTCTCTCCAATCAAAGGGATTACTGCAACCAAAGTATGCAGCTGACAGAGAAATCCACAATCAAGGGCTTTTAAAGTTTCCACATCTAATGTGTGAAACTTAACTTCAGTTACAAAGAAACTTTTCTGCTGCTCTATAATCAATGAGAGCACTGCTCTACATCCAAGTATGGAGATGAATAAGCAATCCAGAAATATGGCGTTTATAATTTATAAAGCTCCACTAAATAAAACAACATGCATGACCCCAACAAACAATATCACCAAGAACAACCCCAGACACCAACAACAGACCTGCCTACCTTACGCATTACTGATCAGTAGTTTTCCCTGTGAATTTCAGTAATTTTGCATTTTCCTTCAGTAATTCTACAGACATGATTAAACGCGGTGTTTCTGAATAACCAAGGTATGAATAAATTCACGGCACGTTTACTACTTAAAAAGCACAAAAAAACAGTTTTTAAAAGGATAGCAAAAAGAAGGAAACAATATCAAATAGATTTTAAAAAATGATTAAGTATCATGAGAGACCATGGCATGCAACAAAAGATAAACCTGCACATCACTGACCCGGTTGTGATGAAGGATTTAACTGTTCCACAGAGTTTTATTTACATTACAGGTGATTGACTCAAATGCCATTTTCATGATAAAGATGTGTAATTCACAGGAATAGGCACTACACATAAATTATGAATTCAAAGTTTGCCTTTAAAAAAAATTTTTTTTAGTTTCATCAGCGGTCAAAATAAGGACTTGTAACTGTGAATATGTTTACCAATAACAATAGCACATTGTAAGGTTAATGTAATTACAGTTGAAATCGACCACACTGAAAACAGTGAAAAGACTGTGCCCTGTACAAATTTTGCATTTTATTTTTGTTTTTTTTAACTGGTCCTCATATTGTGCCAGCTGCCTGGAGTAGGCACATTTGAGATGGTCCAGCTCTTCTGGCCTGACATATCTGGTGTCTTCGTGGCGAGATTTGAGGACCAGCCGCTTACAGACGTTTGCTCCTCCATGCCCAACTGAGAAGTCAGAATCGCACACAGAACAGTACACGTATAATTTCTGGGCCATGTTTTTTGAAGCCACAAGACAAGGCCAAGTCCGCGTGTAATCCGAACGAAATACTTGCAACTGCAGCTTTTTTTTTCTTCTACTGCACTTGAGCAATCTCTACACACTCAAGACTCTTCTGATTCGTAGTCTGTCTCATGTAAACGTGCAACTTTAGCCCGATTAGAAATTTCTCCACTCGCCATTTTCACTCAAGATCGGCGCGACAATCTAAGCTCGTAACGATCGAGCATGTTCATTGGTTCACGACGTCCAATCACAACTCTCGAAACATTTGCTCTCATGCAAGGGGGGTTACTCTGTCGGGCCTAGCAGACAACAATTTAACAAGTTTACACGGCTCTAAAAATTGCGTAGTTTTTTAATTGTTTTTTCCGTAATTTTGCATAAAATTTCGTACTCCCTTACTAGAGGGTAAAATTCTGTAAAATTACGGAAGATTACGGAAGGGTAGGCAGGTCTGCAACAATCATTCCCACAATTACCAACCCGCCATCAACACTATTGTCAACAAAAACACTAACCACCAATAGCAAACATACCATACCTAAAATAAATGAGGACAACAATACTCACCACTGGGGAAAGCATCCAGAGTCTTGGTACAGATGACGTTCAACAGGGTGTTGATGTAGTGAATGAAGGAAACATCGGACCCAAACAGCAGAACAATCTGAAAGAAGCAGCAATATTAAAACTAAAGTCAAGAAAGTCAAGAAATATGTATTGACAAAATAAACATGAAAATTAAGGGGTCATTTGATAAAGAACACAATATAAAATATAACATTAAAAAAACAATATACAATATAAAATGCAATGACAAAATACACACTCTCTCGTACATACGCAATGTGATGCACACTGGTAAACAGCGACAATTTGCATGCAACACAGAATGCATAACAGACAACATAAATATTGTTCTACTGACCAACCAATAAAAACATTTTCAAAGAAGACAAAGAAGAAGAAGAAGAAGAAGAAGAAGAAGAAGAAGAAGAAGAAGAAGAAGAAGAAGAAGAAGAAGAAGAAGAAGAAGAAGAAGAAGAAAAGGAAGAAGAAGAAATGGCATATGTTCACATATGAAAACAGTGTAAAATTCTTCCTGGTGTAAAACGTTCAAGACAAAGATTTTTTTCCATTATTATTCTTGATTGTAAGTCAAAAGGAAGCTAAGAAGGAATATACAATGAAGAGAAAAAAGCAATTAAACATATTTCAGTATATCTGAACATTTCATTAACCTGGATCTGGTTAATCATATATATAAATATATAGATATAAATATATTTTTTAAAAACTTAAAAAAACAAAACAATCAATAATACACATAACAGTGAAACTGAAACTCTTTGAGCAGCCCTTGAAAAGCTAGAAAAGCGTTATCTAAGTATGATTAAGAAGAACTGAAAAAGATCTTCCCCACAGAATTTCTCCAAGACTGTCCAACCAACCACCAAAAACCCATTGTAAAAACCATAAAAGAAAGCAGACTGATTGATAGAAGCACGGTCAGCACCAACCTGTCTTGCGACATCAAGTATAGATGCATGGGGTGTAACCTCGTACATCTCGATCATCATGGTGGCCACGTTGTTGGCTAGCGGCTTGAAATCATCAGTCAGCACCACCAGCGACTTCTTGAACATCTCATTGACTGACTGCACGATGGCTGGCTCCGACTTCCATTTGGTCACCAGCTCCATGATCGTGGGCAATATTTGCTGCATCACCACAAACACCTGCAAGACACCTCAGCAATTAATAACTGATTTAAACAAAATGAAAACTCACTATAAATATATGGAATGCACTGCAACAGGCCAGTTTCCACTGCAGTGGACCTTTTCTTTGTCCCAACACAAAATTAGTATCAGAAATCTATCAAGTATAGGCTGTACATAGGCCCACGGCTACACAGTCTCTTGAACCTCAAGATTGGGGTCAGAGCATACTCACTGGTTTTGGTCCTTTGGGCATCTGAGGTGTGGGTTCATGGTTGGGTTGGTCAGCCTCTAAGGCCTCTGCATTGTCTCGTTCTGTGTCCAGTGTGCTGAACAGCCAGGACAGCAGCTGGATTTGGAACACCAACTGCTTCTGCACCGCGTCGGAAGGCTGGAACAAACGCTAATCATGACAGGACATGACATCCAGGTAAAATCCCTGCAAGTAGTCGCAAAAGTAAACATATTTGTGTGGTTTAAGAGATTAGACAGCACTTCTTTTTCACCACAAATTTTTTCCTAAAATTTTCAGAGAGATGTCATGTCCCACAAACACTTGCTCTTGCAGTGTCCGCACCTCTCATCTGCTGTATGAACACTCAATAAAAATAAAAAATGAATGACAGTTCATTTGTTCTTGCTTGTTTCATTATGTTTTCGGCAGTTTGGATAAGCATCAAGCAATTTTAAACATTCTCACTTGTAGTCACAGAAAGCAAACAACAGCGAACATTGCATTGCTAGCCAAACTACTTCTGCTTTTCTTCTGCAGAGCTTTTGATAATGCTTCTATTTTGTGGCCCAGGATTGTCCTCAGTTGTCTGGGCTTCAGGCTGTGCGCCAAAGGCAGCAATTGGGCGCCTCAGGTGGCTTGAGTTGGACCCTGTAGTGCCAGTGCCTTAAGCAGCTCTTGAGCTGGAAAAGCGCTACATAACAACAATTTACATTTAAAAAAAAAGAAATATTTTTCCTACGTTACATTCTGATGCTTCATCTAATACTGCAGCGCACAATTTGAGGTTTTACCTCCTGTTTGACAAGCTGCTGCATGTGCTCCAGTCGGGGTACCAGGATGGCGTCCAAGTAGTTCATGATGTCTGGGATGGGAAGAATGGATAACACCTGACCAACACAGGCCATCAGTCGCATCGCATCGCGCTCCAGCAGGATTTCTTTTTGTAGGATCATCTGCAAGGCACAAAGAGAGAAATATTTAGACACCATTCCGATCAGCTCAGTCATTTGTAAAACTATAGACTATCTGTATGATGAATGTAATAATAATAACTGTAATAATAATACTGGATGCTATACACGCCTTATTCCTAAA
Source organism: Oncomelania hupensis (assembly GCA_036898135.1). Taxonomy (NCBI): domain Eukaryota; kingdom Metazoa; phylum Mollusca; class Gastropoda; order Littorinimorpha; family Pomatiopsidae; genus Oncomelania; species Oncomelania hupensis. The sequence goes on from CM072516.1 coordinate 37,180,370, forward strand.
TCCGACTCTTAAGCACAGCAATCTGTAATTAGCATACATGCACACAAATATTTATGAACTACACAACAAGCAGCACCTAGAAGGAAGAGCAACAATTCAGCTTAACACAAACGCAACAGAAGGAGAAAATTTCACACACGAAAAGTGAAAATACTGTCCTTCTAAACAACCAAAGGCTATGAAAAAAAAATTTCTTTGGGGGGATGGTGGGGGAGATTGGGGGGTTGAGCGTGCGGAGGTGGGGTTGGGTGGAATACTCATTTTAAGTCAGCCAATCAACTACCCCTTTTGTATTCTTATACTTTTTATTTTGCATGGCCAAAATTAACTTTTCCAATGTGATTTTTGGACGATTAACTGTCTTGAGTCTTCTTTTGTTTGTCTCCCCCTCCTCCAATCACCCAGCACTGCATGCTCACCTGACTAGTGGAAAGTATGTGAGGAATAAAGGGACGGATGTGATCGAGGGATTCCCGCGTGATGTCTTTCAAGGCCATCGTTGCCGCTGTGCCCACTTTGCTGTTGCCAAGACCTTGCAGCACTAGCGGCAGCACGCAGCTCAGGATATCTGGATGACTGTTCATCCACTCGCCGAAAGAACCTACAAGAAAGCGTTCATAATTTATATTAAAAATACGACTTCCTTATTATGTGGAGTACGGAATAGAGAAGAGCAAATGTTATTGACATGGATGGAATGAGCAATGTTGTTGTTTTATTTCCTTTAGATTTTCCCTCCTGTTTCCAGACAATCCCACCAGATATATTGGCCGCAAAAGCTGGCTGCAGCACTCACCAATCATGTACAGAGCAGTAGAGAGAAGAGTGATGTTGTTGAACTGTATGGACGGAACAAGGTTCATCAACACTGGCAGGTAGATGGTCTCTTCCAAATCGACACACTCTGCCATCGACCCAAACATAAAGAAAATGCCCTCCACCGTCTGAAAACAGACAGAAAACAAGGGCAGGAATTTTATTCATTAGTATTAACAGGGAATCGTTTTCCATCCTACCATAGCTACTACTTCTATCCTGCGAAAGGCAAACTGACAATACAAATGAATGAATATGAGTGGTACGGTCTCTGCCCACATGATGTCACAATAGAACCATTGCAACACTGGATTATTAGCAGACCTGTGCACACTCAAAATGCTCATCAGTAGCAAACAAACCAAATTTCAGTAGTGTTTAAAAATTTCAGTAGCAAGCTGTAACGACAGTTCAAGTAAAAAAATCAGAATTTCGGAATTTTAATAGAATTTTAATAAGTAATCCGTATTCTGCTCATGAAAATCGGAAAAAATACGGAAAATCCGTAGATGTGCACAGGTCTGTATTAGCCTCAACAGAAGCATTACACTTCTGCCTTTTACAACCTACAATAGCTACAACTTCTGTCTTGAAAAAGACAATCTGACAATATATACATATGAATGATCAGTGCTATGGTCTTTGTGCAGATGACACCACAACAGACACACTGCGACGCTTGATTATTCCCCTTAAGAGAAGCATCGCTCTTTGACCTTCAACTGTTAATATAACTATCAGTATATATAGACTCTCACTACTCCCAGATATGCACAGAGATTATAGCATACTCAAAAAAGAGCAAATAGTTCATTTTGGTCTCATTTTGAAATTTTTATCTTTGAACAGATGTATACAAATTCACTCGAGTTCATAGTTTAGTTAACCCTTTGACAGTAGCAACTGTTTGTTGTTGGTTTTATTTTCTAGCAAACCAGTACAAATTTATATTTAATTTATTTTTTATTGAGACAATTCAAATTGATTAAAAAAAAAAAAAAACATTTTGCACGTACCTGCCACCTGATTTCCTGTGTTTTGCTGGCCTCAATGAGTGACTGAAGCGTAGAGCAGAAGAAGCCCAACACTGGTTCCCGTACAATGTTGAAACAGTACATCTACACAAGTTGCACATAAACGTTAAGCCACAAAAACACAAAACAAGCAACCAAATGCACACTCAACACAAGTAAGAACAACTGCAGTACCTGCATCAGAAATGTGCTTTTCTGTGCATCAGTGGCTTGTCGTAATAAAATGTTGCTGTATTCGATGTGCATTGTGTCTGTTTACAATAACTGATAATAAAATTACTTAGGAAATATGGCTAAGAAATACACTGAAATGAAAACAAGGTTGGGGAATGCTGGAGAACTAACATACTTGTGAAAACTAACCAATATTCACAGAGAGTTTTGAAAAGCTAGACATTTCAGTTTGTCCCTGGGCTAGTGACTCAGGGAAGTTACTGGCATGCCTGCAGCATTTCTCACAAGTCCGTAAACAACTTCCATGGGGGAAAAAGTTACATGTTTGCAATTATGGCAAACTGAAAAAAAATCAATGGACAGTAAAAATGGTCCCCAGTCAGGCAAGTCAGCTACAAAGGTTAGGGTGCCTGCCTCCTCTCCCCCACTCCTTTGTTCCCCATCTCCATCCCACCCCCATAAACGAGTTCAAGTTAAGAAAAAAATGGAAAATAACCCACCATAGTATCACCAATGTCTTGCCGGAAACATCGGAATGCTTCTTGTTCGTCTGCGACAGAGATTATAAGCAAAGGAATAAAACAGTCAATCAACAATTCAACTGATCAATTTGATCAAACAGGATATGAGAGCATTACACATACCAACATAGAAAAAGGCACTATATGAATCATACATGATGGTTGAACAGTACCTCCCTCACATCATCGCCTTTTCCATTCTAAGCGTGATGATGCACTTTCCTGCTGCTGGCACCAGGTCAGCAGGTCAAAGAGTGTGCCAAGAGCAGCCAACTTTAGCGTGACTGACTACCAGGAATGCTCTTTACTGAATGCATACATTACATTTTAATCACTGGTTTTCCATACATTTTGGGTTCCAAACACTAAAACTAACGTGTGGTACCTTTAAGACAAAGTGCATTGGCTACTGCAAAAGATCTAAAGCCATCAGCACTATAAAGAGACTGTTATCCAGGGTCGGGACAAACATAAATATGTCGGTTCACAGACACTCCCTAGCATAGCACCCCCACCTCAGAGATTGCTGTACACAGACTCCTTGGAATCACGGATTCATACAGACATTTTCAGAAAGAGAGGAGAGCCACTTGGCTTACAATTTTAAGTGTAGTTCTTATAAGGAGGACACAAGCAAAGTGTTTTTATTATATAAAAGTTGTGATACTGAAGGAGTGCACCCACCCAATATTTGCAAACTGTGTTATTACCAGACTTGCCTACCTGAAAAACATGTTGACAATACTCAAGGCAACTCAAAACCAGATTTTGGAAGCTTTGACCAGATTTTTGCGTTACAGACTTTTTGTCTTCTTGCAACACATTAATATTGACATTGTGCACAAAGTGTACTGAAATATTATACAGAAATGCATGTTTACTAAGCAAATAATATTACAAAGTATAGAATGAAAGGACAAGTGAAGAGTTCTCAGGTCAAGTGAATGTTTTGCAGAAGAGGGCAAATAAACTTTCTTTCACATTTAATAAGCAACATTACACATACTTCAGGTAACAATGTATGCATGTATTCGGCACCAGTGATTTGTGTCTGCACCTGGAAAAAGCTTTTGATGGACAAAATTATGGCCTTTAGCAGCTTCTACAAACTTTTCATGTGATTTTGATGATACGCGCTTTTGCAGTCATTGCGACTGCATGTGCAACGGTGAAGTCGATTTGGCACAAAGCCAAAGGTAATCTTGCAAACTCTGTTCCTTTCTGAGATGTAGCCAGACAAGACCACTTTTCATTGTAGACTTTCAAAAAAGTCGGGAGAACGGCCTGCATCACGGCTTCGCTTCATTTTTCAGCCAGTATACACACCATTAAGCTGAATGGAGGAAACCGGAAAACAAGTGCAGCAAACTTACGATATATATAAGCATGCGACACCTCGGTCTGGGAAGTAACTATATTGAGCATCTTTCAATCAAAAAAAAAATAGAAAAAAAACTTTTGTGTGTGTGCGTGTGTGTGTGTTTTTTTTTTTCAACCGTATTTTTTGCGAGCTGACCAGAGAACCATACTCCAAGGCTAAATTGCGTACTAGTACAGCAACTGAACGTACGGTAGGCAAGTCTGTATTACACACTCATTAATAACAGGAAAAAGGCAGGTGTCTTGCAAAAGCAATATATTTCACACAGTGAAAAGTTAAGACCGTCATAATTAATAAATCGGAAGTAACATATCAATGCGTCTAGATATTGGATTATATGCTCATAATTGCAGTTTCGCAACAGGTCAGTCAGGATTAACATAATATTGTAGGCTTTGACCATTACTAACTTACAATTAATACTGTGTTACATGCTTAGGCCTTTGCATGTTTCATTCAGTATTGGAACCACACAGAATTCATGCAGCAGGCACAACAGTCTGTACTAAAGGACAGTCAACTAGTGTTTGAACTGAGCTTTGTACCGTGAATATTAAACAATTATTGCTAATCAATATCAGTATATCATTCAATTAAATTTGGTTGATGTTTCTAGTTTTTACACGATTTGATATTATGCTTTGAACCTTTTTGTAGGATAAATTTGGTACTAAAACCAACGTATAAGGAAACCATTAATCTGTTGTTTTGACTTTCCCGTGGTACATAAGTAGACCTAATTGAAGTGTTGTTGTAACCAACTAAACGTATGCCGACAATTTAAAAATGAACATTTGTCTTGTTGTCAACACTCACAGCATAGTTGCTAATAAGCATTCCATTCTGTTTAAATGAGAATCATATCAAACAGTGTACTACCAACACTAAACGTTTTTACAGTCAGTTTGAAGATTGTTTTCTTGCCAGCAAGTCAATTACATGTGTGAAGTTCATAATGTATGTAGGACTATGGGTGTTTTTAAGGCTTACTTGCTGTGTGGACTGCCGCTATGGGAAAGGGGAGAGGAGGCCTGACATATTCATAGCTAGCCAATGCTAGAGGTGCTGGCTGCTGCCTGGGTCAGTGCAGGAAAGGCTGGAAAGGGAGGCTTGGCTTGAACTAAATGGGTGTAGAGTGGGCTGTAGTGCCCCATTGAAAATATGCTTGTAACTTTTGTAAATAGTATGCTTGAAGTAAAAAGCATTGTGATCCTTACGGTTGTAGAATGTAATTGCTGATCTCTGATGTCACCTCATAGTGACGAGAGCAGCCCACCTGTCAACCGACTACTATGTAAAAAAGCTCAGCTGACATAAGACGTCAGAAGACATAAGACAAGTGCCAGGTGACTAGACAATATAGGCTGCTGTCGTCACAGCAAGATGAAATCAGAGATTAAACTGCCACCGTAAGGATCGCAAAACATTTTGCTTCATGCAAATGCTGTGCTGTTGACAAAAGTTATCAGCAATGTACAATAGGGAGTTACTTTTCAACCACCCAGAATATCCTCCTCCTCCTTACAAACTCCACCATCACCATATTACTTTTTCACTGCCATCATCCTAAGCATCCTCATTCTCCTCATCGCTCTACCGTGCACACCTTTGGTCCATGATTCAAATTCTTGTTCATCAGGATATTGCACTTTCTGCAGCAGAACCTGTATCAGGGTGTAATACAGAGGCTGCAGTACTGGCGTGAACAACTGGAACTCTTCATCTTGACATTCAAATACGTCATCCTGCGACAACAAAGAGCATTAACAATGAGGTTACAATGACTGAAAGCCTTTAAGGTGACGCAATGTATGGTGGTATGATGAAAAATGGACACCCTGGCATGTTTGAGATTTATGCTAAAAGTGGTCACTGAAGTCTTTCTTCGCGACAATCTGCTTTTTGTTATCGATATTTGTGTAAAAAAAACTATTTTTGACAGTGGGGTATCGCAAAATTTTCCACATGCGCTCAAACACCTCAGAAAAAACTATATTTTTAAGCCCTAGTAACATGCGTTTCACCGCACCGATTGACGCCATGTTTACTATCAATGTAAAGCAGATGATTCCGTCTATTCATTGATAATCAAATCATTGTGCTACTTTTAGCAAAGTGGAAGAATGAGCACTAAATGTAGAAGGGCTTGGTTCAACAAACTCACATGTTCAATGGCTCTGTTCAAAGGTCACTAAAAACCGATATTCCGAAATGTGCGCGGGGCGTGATCAGGCCTATGGGCCAATCAAACATGACAACTATGACAACTTCCAGGAAATTTTCGTCTGCCACATCCTGTGCTTCTCCAAACTTTATCATTAATCGAGATGCCTAACAAGAAGAGAGCAAAGTTTGGAACCATCCATGACTTCGGCAAGAGAAAGTGAAAGGAACTATCAGACTGCCATCTCGTGGGGGTGCCGGGGGTTTCAGTATAAATAGTATCCCCACTTTCTGGAAATTTAGTGCTTTAATTTCCCACTGTCACTGTCTTTCTTCTCTCTCATTCCTACTCTGTTCTATCAATCTACTATACTATCTTCTTCGCTAGACCAGTCACCTACCTTTTTTCTTGAAAACTCTTCCGGGACAAAACTCATTTGTGTTTGAGGTCTGTTGGATCAGCTTGTGAATATTGGATGCTTTCTGCCAAATGGTCACTGGGTCTTCCTATGTTGTTATTATTTGGCAATGTAGGCATTTTATATGTATGTGTTTTGTTGTTATTGTATAATGATGTTTGTATACTATTTTGTTTTTGTAAATGGGGGTTCGATAAATTAGAGTATAGCCTCAGCGTCCCCTGCTTGGGATGTCTTTATTGTAAAGTGACCGGCTGGTAGATTGCCTTCAGTGTTACCACTAGGGTTGTTTCAGCAGATCTTTTGTGCGGATCAGGGGCAAGTCCTCTTTCACTTTTCTGATCCTGATTTGGCTTGGAAGAGTCCACTGGACCTAAAGCAATAACCATGTAATGTAATGTTATCAAATTGGTAGTCAGCAATCTGTGATTGAACACAGTGACCCAGCACACCTGCAACCGGTCAGTTTTAAGCATCGTCGAAGAAATTGCTGTTCTCTGACCCAGAGAGTGTGCCGAACAGCAAAAAATAAAGGACTTTGAACACTGCTGTAGATTTTGATGAAATGGTGGACTTTCCTAAGGACATTAATTTCATCGCCAATCTTCAAGTTTTGAATGAGCTACTTTCAACTGTTCAATGTAGTGATTGTGGACATAGTGTAAGTATTGTCACAATTTTATTATTCATATTTTATTATTTTAAAAAAAAAAAAAAAAAAAAAAATATATATATATATATATATATATATATATATATATATATATATATATATATATATATATATATATATATATATATTAAGCTTTTGTGGAAGTGGTTGGGAAGGGTAAAATGTGCATTTTAGTACTTGTTTTCACTACATTTTGTGCACTCAGCACGTTCGGGTCCCGCTCCTTCTCTGTCTACGGCCCATCCATCTGGAATACTCTTCCACTCTCTCTCCGTCAGAAACCCTCTCCCACCTCCTTCCAGTCTGCCCTCAAAACTTACCTTTTCAAGCAGTTCTAACACTATGACCTCACTACGCACCCCATCGCCAGCTGTCTCTTGCATATAGTGTCTGGTCTGTTTGTGGTATGAGTATATTTGAGTGAATGTATTTTTTTGCGTAATTGTTACATGTGTCATTGTCTAAAGCGTGCACATGCGTGCGTGAGTTGTGAGTGCGTGCTTAGAGTTATAATTATTATAAGATAAGCGCATTATAAATACAGTAATTATTATAAATTATTATTATTATTCATTCTTTTTTGCAGCAGACTTTTTTTTTCTCACCCCCTTTTTTCTATCTGAGTATCTCTCCAGCTGATGTTTGATTTTTGTTCCTTTGTTTTTATATTTGTTTAGAGAGGTGGGTAGATGAGGGGATATGTGTATATTATAATACATGGTTGTCATTACATTTCGTGCATTCTACTTTACAGCAAACCATTCCTTCTCTACCGTCCCAGCCCTTTCCTATCTCTCCACCTTGTGTGATCATTATTTTCTTCAGACGTACTTAGTTGTGTTTTTTTCTTGTGATTACAGCTCTTCCTCATCAATGACACCAATAAGCAGTAGGGTGCTGCCTGTAATCTGAAGTTGAAGTGCAGCCACTGTGACAACATCTTCAGGGAAAGAGCTTCCACAAGGAAGAGCAGCGAGCAGGTGAAATGGCATTGGAAGGCGATGGACATTATTCGTCGTGACCAGTGCGAGGCTCGCATGGTGAGGAAGGGACAGATATATGGTGCTGGGAAGTTCTAGAACAGTTTTTTTTTTGCCTAGGGTTGTAAAAAATACAGTGTTTTGTCGTTTGGTTGTGTTTTTTAGTTCAATACATGAAATTATTCATATGTACATAGTTGCAGAAGCATTTTTTTCTTTTCAAATACCGTTTTCTCAGAATATCAATTTTGCATTACTTATCAGATTGATGATGCAAATTAATCAGACATTGCCCGCACCTCTGCTACTACGTGGACTACATTCCTGCCAAGTTTCATCAAAATACGTTGAGAAGTAGAGAAACAGTCAATAATGCAAAATGAGCATTTGTGCACGCCATGCGTCACTTAAAAACCACTTGCCTAGCCACCCAAGGTGAGCAAATAGAATTGAACACTCATCAATATAAATACTGGCTATTAATACAGCACACCACCAACAACAAAGTCCGACAGACCATCACACACGCCATTGGACAACACGATGACATGCTCACAGTGGTGAAAAAATGGAAACTCCAATGATATGGCCACGTCACCAGCACATGGTGCAAGGAGGCGAAAGAAGAGGGAGACAGAAAAAGAGGTGGGAGGACAACATTCGAGAATGGACTTGCTTGAAACTGAGTGAAGCCATGAGGGTTGCTGAGGACAGAGAAAGATGGAGTATGCTGGTTAAACGATCTTCTGTGGTGCCCCTACGACCTCCGAGTTATGGGACAGAATAGGGTAGGATAGGATCACATAAACCAGCACGAACATAGCTTCACTTCAATTTCGATTTCTTTATTTTTATTTTTACTATCTATTCATGTACAATGATTTTAAACCCAGTTCTCTTTTTTTTATAGGTATAATCATAACAACTACTGATTAGAAATGTTACACAATAAATCCTGGTAAAATGAAAGAACTGAAACATTGAGTTACAGGATAGGATAGGATAGCCACCAAGGTGAGCAAATAGAATTGAAAACCCCTGAATATAAATACTGAAATGAACAGTGAAACGTTTTAGAGGACTTCAGGTTTGTTTTGGGGCTTGCCAAACTAACATTCTATTTCCTAAAAGAAGAAGTGGATAAGATCTCTTAAATATGTTCTACAAATTTTTTATTTGTATTTTTTTATTTTTAATATCACTATATGACTTTTGACCTACAACAACATTTTTAAAGTGTCTGATGTTTTGTTAATGGAAATATAACAGTTACTGCTGTCAAAAGATAAGGTTCCTTTCGTGATTTATTATTATTAGCCTGGTCCTCAATAACAGCATTTTATTTGTGCTTTTGGCAAATTTGGCTGTTTGGGATGAAAAGTTGTTACACAAAAACAACTGTTTCGCCTGGTTTACCATACAGGCAAAGACAGGAATAATGAGTTAACCTACCTGTAGCATATACCAGAATGTGAAAGATATGTCGCTGCACGATTCATCTACAGGGTACTGTCCTGGAGGAAATGCCATTTTCTGCAACACAAAAGGATAAGAAATGTATAAACAAACATGTTTAACATTAAAACATTTTTAAAAAATATTTAAATGAAATTAAAATGAATTATCTTGAGTATACATTCAGATGAATTATTACCAACCACATCCACTACGCAAGTGAACAATACATTGGACTTAATCAGACTTTTCAACAGACCACTATTAATAAGCTAATAAAACAGATAATAATCTCCTAAACTCTTTTCACACAGTGTCGGTAAAGAATAAAAATGCTCGAAGAATAGATCTACAAAGCTACTGCACTAGATTCGACTGAGCATAAAACATTCAGTTTTTGCAATGAGAAACCCCTGGTGAGTCTTTAACCTATTTAAAATAAAATGACAAAACACAGCAATTTAAAAAAATAACACGTTAAATGCAACACAACACAACAGATCCAAGAAACAAATAAAATGAGGGGTGGAAAAAGGAGAGGGAATGAAAAATAAGGGAAAGTGATTGGGGAAAGGAGGTGGGGGATTGGGCTGGCAGGGAGATTAAAGGGAAACAAGAAGAAAAAGGAAAACCAACACAAAAACAACCTGACAACACTTACAATGACTGACTGGAGGAATGTGATGGCAAAGTCTCTACTCTCCCCTTGCTCTTTTAACATTTTCACCAGGCCTTTGGTGTGGTTCTCCCCCGCAGACACCACCACTCGGCACAGACCCTGAACTGTCTCCTGCAAAACACATCAAACCAACCAAATAAAAGTAACACAAACAAGCAATTTGTTTTGAAAACAGTTCAGAGAGAATCCTTTCTCTTTAGCCTTTTGACCACACCAAATTAAAGGAAATCAAAATAAATGGCATAAGCACAAATCTTGAACGGTCAGCTGCAAGTACATCACACCAAAAAAGATAAAAGTAAGACAGAAACACAATTCGTTTTTGAAATATTTCAGAGTGAATCTTCAGCCCTTTGACTACATCAAATTAAATGAAATCAAAATAAATGGCATACCCATTCAGCATGGATCTTGAACGATCCATTGCAAGTAAATCAAATATCAAAGAAAGGTAATAGCTATTTTACATCTTTGTACTTCAAGAAGGACTCGAGTTGAATTCTTGGTGTTTCAACTTAGAGCAAAATATAAGATTAATAAAAGAGGCATGAATTATTACAGCGGCAAACATGCCATTCTCTTCACAAGGTCTAACACAATGCAGACAAAAAGGTGAATAAATACAAACGTACCATGTCCTTATCTTGAAGAGCCTGGTCGTACAAGGACTGCAGTCCTAGCACTTGGCTGAAAAGTTTTTTCATTGACATTTCGTACCTGAAAAACACGATAACAGGTTTCACTACATAGTCAAGACTCACAAAACTTGACTGCAAAAAAACCACCAAATTTCCCTTGTAGAAAAACTGCTTCTTTGATGAAGCACAAAAGAGCCTGCTTTGTAGCAAAAAATAATAATTTTTTATTTAACTTACTCCTTCACTGAGTATTCTCACTTTTATTCCCCTTTTTTAATAAACCAGACTTTGAATGCATGACAGACAAGGCTAATAATACCATAGGTAAGTGAACGGTGTAAAATAATCCTTTTAACCCTTTTTCATCAAGCGCACGCCCGATGTTATTTTTAGTCAAGTCGCCCGATGTCCGCCAGCAAAACACCCCAAACACGTGCTCTGTTAGGCTGCTTTCACTGCTGTATGTATAAATAGGAACATCTCGCGAATCGTTGTCTCATGTACGAGATTTTCTGTTCTTTCTAGTGGTGTACAAAATACGGTGGATCATTCTGAAAAACGTGCACTGCGAATTTTTGAACATCAATAATCTTTGTGACAATGTTTCGAGGAACAAGAGAGAAGATAATACTAGAAGCCATTACTGACAGTGATGATTCGGACAGTGTTTTTGAGGGATTCGATGAAGGCAATCTTGTGTCAATTGATCCAAGCAAGGAAAGCGACTTGGATATTGTGATGTGGACACATTGATTTTTAGTCCATAATATTATGCCACTGTGTTTGTTTATTTTTCTTCTTTTTTTTTTTATGTTTGGATTTTTTTTAAATGGATTTATGTGTAAGACACTCACAACAAATCATGCATCCCTTGAAAGAAAAATTCATCTAGAATTTAATAAAATTGGTTTCAGTTCAATATCTGTTGTTTTAGATTAAAAATATATATATATGGGTGATGTATTATGCGGAGTTGCCTCTCTCGAGCTGCATTTTTCTCATTAGGCTAATGTGATCTTTTATTTTCCATCTACCTGTGGATATCTGGGTGGTTGAAAACCTTGACCAAAGCATCCACAGCGGCATCAAAGGTGTCCTGGTTGTGAATGGCTTTGAAAATCTGTTCGAAAAGGGGTTCTGAGTGGTCAGGGCTGAAGCCAAATTCAACCCAGTTGCCCACACACTTCAGCGCCTGATCCAACACTCGTGCAGGCAATGCTGTGTTCAAGATGTTCTGCAGCAACCACATTACTGAAAACAAGGATGCAAGAAATAAGTAGGTGAATTAATAAGTATATATTTAAGATACATACCAATCACCATCATAATCAACAACATCATCATCATCATCATTAAAATACTCATGGCCCATGAGGACTTCATCACTACTGTCAAGATAAATTTAATGGTAATTAATACGATGGTCCCAGATTCTTATTTCCCAAATAATTAATAATAAATTTAGGCTACAGAGAACCTGAAAAAATTAATTTATAATGGATCCTGCAATCAATTCCACACCCAATGCTACAAGCAACAAGAACAATAAACAAATAAGCCAATTAACAGATAATAAATGATTCAAATAAAACATAAGTAAGTACACAAACTGAAATAAAGTACACAAACAAAAGAACAATTTGGATAAATAAATTCTAAACAAAAACAAATTTAAATTCTCACCACTTGGCACTGCCTTTCCCAGCTCGTAGCGGAGAGTGGATTTCCTAATGTGCGTCATCGCTGAACTGACGAACTGCACACCAAATTGTGCCTAAATTGTGAACAACTGGCTGACGGCACAGTATGCACTTTCAATATATATCGGCTGAAGCTACAAACCATCAAACTTTAATAGTTATGTTTTTAAATGCTAACTGCCACAAATAATTGTTTCTGTTCTCTTTGACTTCTACATCACTATCTTTTTATTACATTATGTATTAAATAAACCCCCAAAAACAAATACTTTATTACACTTGCATGATTTTAATCAAAACCCATTATCTTCAGCTAGTGAATAAGACTGGTCATTGCTGAAGAGAATGCTGTGGCACCAATATTGTGGATCACACTCCAATGAAAGCAAATGTAAAATGAATGTCTTCCGCTTTTAAAAAAAAAAACACAAAAATATACCTGACATATTCAAACCACTTTGCTTGGCTGCATGTTTGAAAACATTACACTACAATTTTTTCATTTTAATTACGATGATGTTCGCCCTTATTAGTTGTGGCAACAGGGAAACAACTTATTTACCCAAACTGAACAATACACTGGATATCACTAAAAATGAATACACTGCACAAACAATTCTGGGACATTCACTCTAACACCGAACATCAAGGAACCAACAGATTAGACCCAAAATCTCAAATCAAACCTAAGTATTTTTTCCATCATGTCTTTTGAAATCATTAACATTATATAACAATGCCAGAACAAAAGAAAAGGAAACAGAAAATCAAGCTTAAAACACAAAGGAACTGTAAAGAGACGACCACCATAATTTTGATACAATAATTAAAAAAAAATTAAACAGTACTATCAAATGTTATACAGATGTGGTATATATTAAAAGCATTAACAGACACCAGCTGTAAGGTCCACAAAATTATTCATTGAACAATGTGTGCAAAAAACTATGTGAGTAGTCCTTCCAATATTAAATGCAACATAAAATAACTAGCAGGTCAAAGCCCCGATGACTCGCATGCTCCTTATAAAATTTCCAATATTTAACATAAAAATGACTGCCCAGAAAAAAAAAACACAAAGAAACCATGGCATTAAACTGCAAAGTAATCCTGACTTTGGTCTTTCTATGCTCCTGACCTTGAGATAACCTTGACCTCCGGCATTAAATACATTGATGTACTTTCAAATAAAGTACAGCAAAAGTTATAATATTATGACCAAAAAACTGTAACCTTAGGATGACCTTGATCTTCAGTGACATAGACCTTGGGATGACCTTGACCTTCATATGATCTCTCTTGCTGATGTATGATCGAATAACCCAATGTTGTTGCAGACTATTGGTTAGACAGAGCCATTCCACTGTACGATGACCTATTTTTCGTATGTTTGTGCAAAGCTTAAAGTAACCTTGACCTTCAAAATCAATGCAAAAATGAAACAAATATGAAAGATCAATCTCACTCCTAAATACAAGTTTGAACTTTATATCTCTCATAGTTTAAGGTCAAGGTCATTTCAAATTACCTGTATTAACTGACTTTGGACAGCTCCAGTGATCTTGACCTAGGAGTGAGGTTGACCAAATGTGCACAGAATGTGCATCTCATTGACACCTATTCATGCCTCAAAGAATCGTAGGTTTAATATTATATTGTATTGTCATTTTTTTATTAACATTTGTTGACCCTGTTACCTTGATCTTGAAGTGAAGTCATTCGTTCACTGATCATTCATGAGGTCTCATGGATATACACCATCTTACCAAGTTTGGTTGTGAAAGTTGAAATAGATTCTCAGATATTATTCCACTTACAAGTTTTGCACGTCCAGATGGTGAATGGCAGACAGACATACGCACAAAATTTTAATGCCATTTTTGGACTATTTAGGACTCATCTCGCACAGATTGGCAAAAATCTGGAAAAATGTTTTTTTTGGGGGGGTGAGTACACAGACTCATATTGCTATGCATTTTAGTCATTGTTTTGATGGTACACTACAGTATTAATTAAAATCATTCTCTGCAAGGTTGCAATCTTTCCAACGATGCTCCGTAACCAGTTTCAAAGAGTCTTGCAGTTACGCTGTGAAAACATCAACTGCAAAGTTTTGTCTCTGTAAAAGATGCATTAATTTTCCTCACCAAAAAAAAGCATGAAAAGAAAATCTACCAAAACATGTACTATACGGTTTGTTACTGGATAATAATGGTCACGATTACAACACTTTTCAACACACAAATCTACTTTCACAATGTCAAAATGTGTTGGCATCTAATTCTCAAAAAGCTCTGCATCTATTTGCGCCTTTTCTATCTCTCAGGGTCTGGTGCGGGCTCACCTGGCTGGAAAGATTGAACCTTTGCTAGCGAAGAGGCATCTAGCTAGGTACAACTGCTAGGTACAATACTAACCTCCTCAGGCAAAACGGTCAGAATTTCTAGGAGAAGGTGGCATCTGTGTGTGCTCTGTCAAACAAAATGCCAATGTGCAACATAAAAAATTCAGTCCTGCAAAGAGAAGGGGGGGCAGAAATCTACGGACTGAAAAAACAAAAGAGAAGGACTGATAATGTTTCAACAGACACCCATTCACAACAAACAAAGCCAGGCTAAAAAAAACACTGGTAATCCTAAATAATACTGTAAGGGAGTTCAAAATGATCACTCAAAACGCCTTCTTGTCATCAGCATCTCATGCAGTTAAACCATGCCATGTATATGCAAAACAGCCGTGGCTTTGTGCTGTTTTTTTTCCTCACTGTTCCCATGAGAGAAAGAAAAATTACAAAAAACAAACTGTGATATGTACGATACTGCATCTCTACAATCAATCTAACAAACAATATGTTCCGGCTAACGGAATATAAATAAATGACCAGCTACGACGCTACGTAAACTACATGAACATCTATTGTTGTTATTTTACAACGAGAAAGCAGAGGACGGAAGCCAGCGACGGCAGCAATAGCAGTACCAGGCTAACAGTACAGTAGTCTACGTTATGGTACATAAAACAGCCCCTCACATCTTCAATATCCTACACAGCGCCATAAATACAGTAGCCACCGTGAGGGAAATATCAAAACTAGGCACCTCCAAAGTGAAAAAAGGTCACCCTACATGTGAATGAAAAACCAACATCTGGCTAA
The DNA here is from genome assembly GCA_036898135.1 of Oncomelania hupensis. Lineage (NCBI taxonomy): Eukaryota > Metazoa > Mollusca > Gastropoda > Littorinimorpha > Pomatiopsidae > Oncomelania > Oncomelania hupensis. The sequence continues at coordinate 37,196,157 of CM072516.1, forward strand.
ACATAAATCAAGCAGAAGATTCATACTGACATCAAGATTGGGGTTGTCCTGCTGGAAAAGTGTGATGAGAGACTGTACAGAGTCTGGCCACTGGTCAGGTGTCATTTGAAGAACTAGAGAAGCTAGCTGTTTAAACAACAGATTGCAAACAAACCATTTATAATTGACCATGCTGAAATTTAAACCACAAAAAATATAACACAGCATACCACGTAGGTGAGTGTATATGTATTACATTTAACAGTAATAATCTTTTCTGTAGTGAAAGAGCCATTGCTAAAAATTATTATCATACAACTGCCATCAAAGACTTTCGGATGACTTGGATGTTGTGCAGCCTTTCTCAGGAATCTCTCAAATAAAACTTTATAAGTTATTTTATAAAATATATAATAATACTACAAAAACAATAAAAATAAAACTTAACTCTTAAGACAGCATACTGAATTATCAAAACTATCTTCCTCTCCCACACTATCCACATCTTTAGATACAGTATTTTCCAGAAATATTTCTGGAAAATAAAGCGAAGTAGAGAATGACTTACAACAATGCATAGTCTGGTGAGTACAATTTTGGGTCCCTTGGCGAAGAGGGCAACCCTCTCCAGCAACTGTTCCTTCAGGTTTTGGTATTGCTCTGGCGGAAGTTCATGCCTGAAACAACAGCAGTGGTGTTCCTAGGATTAGAGGGCAATAGGACAAAATGTCCTAAATCATAAAACTAATCGGACATCATGTCCTGACTACATAAAAGCAATAGGACATTCAGATTGTGAAGCGAACCGATTAATGGTGCTTCTTTTTTCTTCAAAAACGAGCTCAAAACAGACTGCCTTTTAGCAACACAAAGCTTTTTCTTTGGCGGCATTTTGAGCGTAGTAAGATCGTTGCAGAGGAAGTATGGTGTCGGTTATTTCCCTTTCAAAAGTGTCGAGAGTTGCGGCCCTTTTGTTGTTCGACGGAATGTACTAAAGAGTGATAATAGTCTAGCATTGTCCACTCTTCAAACTCGTTTTAACGGCTTTGATACTCCAGTTTGTACAGATGTTTCTTGCAGTGACCGCTCTAGTCATAATACTATCGGACAATGACCGCTAATTTCGCAATAGAATCGGACATTTGACGGGACACAGGTGTTTGCATTCGGTCATTTTCCAAACGAATCGGACCATGACCGATGTCCGAGGCCTCGGGACATCACTGCAACAGTATTGGAAATTAAGAGCTAAAATATTAATAAGCATGCTTTGGTCTTGAACTGGAACTTTTGGGACTCACCCACCATCCACAAGGCGTGAACCTCTAGAACTAGATCTTCTTTTCTGTTTGTGCTGCCCGCTTCTTCCTTTCACAGCCGTTCTTCTCAGTTTTCTTTTGTATACCACAAACTGGCTCCGCCTCCTTTCCCCCTCTCCTCATACACTCCCATGTTCAAATGTTATTTCCTCTCTCCTTTCATTCCTTAACTCTACACCCTCTCCTACCCAACCCCAAATCTTTCACCAGAAAACTCTTTGCTATTTGTCTTTTAATTTGCAATAAACAGTACTTCCTTTTTCTTTTGTGCGAGTGGGAGTTGTGCTTGTGCTTGTCTGGCCACTATTTGCCCCATTTTTCCTGCCTGGCCCCGTCTCATTTTTCATGGGAAGAGTTTTAGATTTTAGGCCATATTATCTTCAACAAGGACTTCCTACTTTTATCATAATACCATAATTGACATGCCAAATTTTCACTGTGACTTTGGTTAACAAAGATTTATTGACATGACTCCAAGGCACAGTTTTTACTTCGTGCATTTGTTGCTTGGACAAAGATACAATAATTGACATACATAGCAAAATATCAAAATCAAAATAAAGAAGGATGAGACCGATGCTGAGACCAAAGAAACGACAAGCAAACTGCATGTACTCACCAGAATCTGGCAATTCTGACGTGGAGACAGCTAGCACCAAAGAACTGCACTTCCACTGACTGAAATACACAATCTCATATTATAATAATAATTATGCCACAAAAGATACAGAGGGGTGGAGGGGTGGGGAGGGATGTATGATTCCACAATGATTTCAACAATGACAAAGCATTATTATACAATCTGGGGGGCTGACGGCCGGAAATTTCAACTCATTAACTGGGCTAGACAATAAGGCAGTGTTATTTGGCCGCAATATATTTTCGCATTAGCCTGTGAGCAGCTTTCACAAAAGGTAACAGAATACAGTTAGCGATTCAGTACAACTTGAAAGCATTAATGAAACTAGAATGGGAGAAAGCACCCGACGGCAGCAGAAAAAAATCGCCAGTTAAGTTTAGGTCGCAGGAGGATTTGGGCTGACATTTGCAGAGCTGCCAACCCCTAAAAAAAATTTCAGTAGCAAACAAAGAAAAATATCCGTAGTTTCAGTAGGTAGTCAAAAGCCATTTTTAAAAAATGATTTCCTCATCACAAAACTGACATAGATTTAAAGAGCTTTTCATTCTGAACACAGTGGTATATTTTTTTTCCCCATAGGACAAATAGGTAAAAAGTTATTAATGTTTGAAAATGCCGAATGTTGGTGTTTTTTTGGCAACGTTTTGGAATTGAAGAAATTGACAACTTTGGAGTCTCAAAGTGAAGCCAATATTGATACCAGGAAGCTGATTTTTGACAGGTAACCCCTTCATATGTTATACTCCAAGCCCAATTTTCTTCAGGCCTATCCCATGTAATGTTCAGCCGTTTTGGTGCTTCAAAGTTGGGAAATCATCAAATTCGCAGTGCGCGCCGGCAAATTATAGGCCTACTGGTGTGCTACTACGCTCAGCACGCGTGTCGCTGAATAGGCCTACGAGTACGCCATGACCGCAAGAATTCCCGAACACCGTTTGGGTACACTTTTCTACGGCAAAGCGCTCCGCGATACAGTAATGCACAAATTAATAAATACCCTAGTTTTATAAAGGAAAGTCTGCTCTTTATTTCTTGCTAAGTTTAAACTTCTAGTTAAAATCAAACTTACATCAAAACCGCTTTATCCACTTTGTTCGGCTCGTAACAAAATGTTTACACACGAGAGCCTTCAATACTTATATGTAAATGAAGCTAAGTATCCGAACTTCTCATTGGTTCTTATTTTTAGGCCATCCAATGAAGTATCGCAAAGCGCTTAGACTTTGAAACGAGCCACCTCTCAGCAAACGACAGTGACAATTTTTTCGCAGCGGCATTCAGCGTTCGGATAGGGGCGTATTCAAAAGCTGTTTTCTCGGAATCTTTCGCATAAACATGCATTAAAAACAACACAGATGTAAAGATAAAGCTTTCAATTTTTATTTGAATACAGCCACTGTTCGTTTTGATGCAGTTTTACATTAATAATAAGTGTTGAAAGTGAAGTGAAAACTGAGTCAAAACTGCTGAGCGGACAAGAGCCAATGAAGGGCTTGGAGTACCTAGTTTCAGCTCAATTTCAGTAGCAAATGTACGAACAAGAATTTTCACATGATAAAATGAGAAAATTTAATAAGTGCGCGAGGAAACACCATACGCGGTGAGGAATCGCGATTACAGGACATGACTGTGGTCTCTCTCTCTCTCTCTCTACCGCGCAGTGGCTGCTGAGCTAAAAATAGCGCACACGCAAAGCGCTATACGAAAGTCTACGATATTGACGAAAGCCTAGTAGGCCTACGTCTCTCGCGGCTTTGTTTCGATACTTGTAAAAAAATAGGTATGCTTTGAAATTTTTCTTCCGTAGTATTTCTTGAAATGGCGTAGTTGCGGAATTAAAGAACATTTTCCGGAGAAACTACGGATGTTCCGTAGGGGTTGGCAGCTCTGCATTTGTCACCTGGGCGAGTGCTTTTAGCTTCCTTGTACAATCTGTCATAGAAAGATGCATTTTCTGATATGAACAACAATGTTAAACAGGCATGCACGTATTTAAATTTATGGACCTGTCCACACATGTTCGTGGACAAGAGAAGTTATTCAGGGAAAATCTGACCTTGATGGGCTGGATAAGTTCCCAGCTAAAAACCCAAGCGGCTGGAGAGTGCTGCGCTGCAGACAACCATTGGTGGGCATCCTGTTGCAAATGACCCTGGCAGTAAAACTGCATCACAGCCTGGCAAACAAACACATATATATATAGAAATTAAGATCGGCAATTACCCAATTCACAGCCCTGAACCATGAGTCAGTGAACCTCATAAAAACCAATAAAATGAGGGCTAAGAGCTTTTGAATGAGTACCACCAAACTAAAACAGATATATAGTTATTTGACATGGTTACCTTCTTCTTCTTGGTGGTAACCAACTCCTTTGAATGGAACTGGAAGTATCTGCAGCCCAGCATCTATTGTAACGCTTATCTATTATTGTTTTACGTTGTGTTATGTGTACGTCATTTTTCAAAGTCGCTCTTCCTTTGTGTGTTTGTTCACGTGTGTCACAATGATGTATGTGTCCACAGGTATGTTTAATTAATGTTTGTTACTTAAAAGAACATTGTAAAATACTCTCAAATCATTCAAACATTTAGGGCTGCATTATCTCAAAGATCGATGAATAAGATTAAGACTAAGAGTAGATTTGATTCAACTACTTTCTTAAATTTTACAAAATGTATAATAAGTCTGATGATTTAAATTGGTCAGACTTCTTTAACACATTATCATAATTAAAATACAAAACCCAGAAGGTAATGTATTTTTTATTCAACAGCAAGAAAGTTCTGCTTTGCTAACAAAGTTGCTAACAATTGAAATGACTTACCTACTGCATTAAAAAGTCACTAAACATTAATGTTAACAATTGTCTCCATTGGCACTGCTAGGATGGGTAATATGAAACAGGAAAAATTGCATGCTTAACAGCCCCATAATAAATTTGGAGAAGCAGAAAGATAGGACAATTAATAAAGGCTTGATGACCTCCTCTTTTGTCCTCTACTACTACTACTACTGTACTACTAACTGTTTTTTGTTCTTTGTTTAATATTGATAGTTTATTTGAAGAAGATTTGAACATTTATAACAGACAAATCTGAAAAGCCTAGGAATTGAATACTATATACTGGAATATGGAAATATGGTGTGGAGTCCTAAGTTTAAAAAGCATATCAACAAGATTAAGGCTGTACAGAGACATTTCACCAGATGCATCTTGGGGCTAAAGGACCTCGGTTACTAGGATAGGTTAAAGTGCTTTTGCCTCTTCCAAACCCTGAGTATGGACTTCTGAGAGGAGAAATGATTGAGGTGTTCAAATTCCTACACAACAAGTATGACCCCAAAACCACTAGGTCCTAATTATGTAGAGTTCAAATGAATATAAATTAACAAAAATAATTGTTCATACTAGTTTATACCACCACTTTTTCACTAACAGAATTACTAACACATGGAACAGTCTGCCAAGGGATGTTATCACAGTTGGTACAACAAATGCATTTAAAAATGGTCTAGATAAGACTTTGTCTAACGTAACCTACGCCACTCACTTGGGTGAAAATTCGTTTACCCCACCTCCCTCTTGAAAGCAAAATTCATCAGACAATTGATGCCGGAAAGCCTGCCAGTGTGACAAGTAATATATGTGCTCAAACATGCACGTTTACCTAGAGGGCAAAAGGCTGATAGCCTACAACAGGGTTCATACTCAAATTGTTGTAAAAAATTCAAGGAGTTTTCAAGGAGATGTCAAGGAGTTTTTCCAAAAATTCAAGTTTTTAAAAATAGTAAACCCACATAATAATGATTTATAAATAGTCAAAATAAAGGATAAATCTTTTACCCAGTGATATCCATAAATTGTTTGCAAAAGGTCATGAATCTGATGGTGATACTGATGTTGATATTGATACTGATTATGAAATCTACACCATATAAATATTGCATGTCGATGAAGTTGCAGTTATGATGATGATGCAGATACGGAGTCTATACACATTTAAATAATAATTGTGAAACATGTTGTCCTTAGATACAAGTTAGAGAACTGTAAAAAAGTCAGAAAGAGATACCACCACCGGCTAATAACACAGATAAATGAGTTTTCAGTTATTTTAGTTTTTCCATCCCTTCATCAATCTGACGGGAAATCTTCTCCAGCTGGATCTTTATTTCCTTAGCTTTGCTTCACAGCTCATTTGACTGGATTAAACACACAATTGCCTCCAGGCATTTTTACCGATTCAGTCAGCAAACACGCGTGGAAAAAACGAAGGATACATGTACGGAAACCGAGAACTGCGTGTGTGTGCGCGACAGCAAGGGAATGAACCATTTATAGTGGAGGTTACTTCCCTTACCATTAGCAGACGACAAAAGTTACGATCGTCGAACAGTTGACAACACAAATAATATATTTTTTGTTTTATAAATGTTTATTTTTCAATGGCTTTTTTTTTGAAAACTTGACAATAAAATCTCTAGGTCAAGCAATGAATAGATACACTGGTTGAAATTTAAAGGAGTTTTCAAGGAGCTGAGGCAATTTGGCTATTTTCAAGGAGATTCAAGGGCCCTTGAACAAGACATGGAAAATTCAAGGAGATTCAAGGAGGTTCAAGGAGCGTACGAACCCTGTACAATGCCATCACTACTATACTAATACTAGACAAAAAATTACTAAAAACAACCAGATGAAACTACCTGCTCAACATTGGCAGCTGTAAATTCCATTTCTGTAGATACCCCTCTCAGTCCATTCACGCAATATTGCAATATCACAGTAAAAATTGCTGAAACAAAGGTGAAAAACATATATAATGATAAAATATAAGACACCCCCCCCCCCCCTCCCAAAATGAATGTCTGTTTACAGTAACTTAGGGGAAAAAAATTGGGTTGGTAGGTAGACTTCTTCTTTTATTTTTCTTAAACCTTTTCCACCTTGGGTGCATTTTAAAAAAAAAAAACAATATTTAAAAAAAGTTTAAGATCAGGCCAACAAATTAGGGTCGGTCGGCATACTGTAAACAGACATAAATTTGTGTGTGGCCTAAGAAAAGTGAACAAGTCAAAGAGCAAGTTGATGGTAAATGTATGTTTATGATTTTAAATGCTCAAAGTCAAAAACAAAAATAAGCAATTGAAGTCTGGTTTAAATGAAATGTTGTCGACACTGACTTGGAAAGTCACAAGTGGTATCATCCTGTTGTCAATCACAATCCCAAAGTACAGAATATCTGAATCTGAAGAGGTACATAGCCAACATCCAAAGTCCTGGCATAGACTCAATCATTGAGTCAATGGTAGAGGTATGCATTGGTTGTTGCTAATGGCTTCTGGCCGCAGCCAGTGCCAATTTTGAATTTAGGCATTTCTTTTACAGTGGGACAGTGTCTGACTGAAGTTTCTCCTGCAAGAAACTGAAGATGCAGTGAGCTTTCTTACAGTTCTAAACAACCTGTTCCCTGAACAACTGCAAAAATAACAGAACAATTTCATGTCATAGGGAAACAGGGACATTTTAAAAAAATAAATTTAAAAGCCGCAAGTCTTAACATGGTAATTCGAACTGAACTGAACATGTTAGTTACAACACAAACAGACGCTGACATGCCAATGCATGACTATACACATAAAGTAAACAACATTACAATGATTAGGCCTATGTCAAGAACTGACACTGGGCACTCTTTCAACTTTGTCTTATTATTATTATAAGAATCCGAACCAACGGTAAAAATTAACGAAATTAATCACTATATTTCATCCCGATTTTAGGCCTAGGACTAAACCGCTCAAACTTTAGACAGAAATAACGATTACATATATTTAATAGTCGAATTCAAAAAGCAAATAACAGGCAAGTTGTCTGTTATTACAGTAATTACTAAAGCAAATTTACGTCGGAATACAAAATTTCCTCCAGTCAGAACACAAGGTAATATTATATCCACTATCGCTATTATGCGTTGATCTACTGACAAACTAGATCGTCAAAATACGCGAACAAATAAAACAACAATTACTAAATCCAGTTATGTACCTTTAGAAGGACATGCAGGCTGTATATATCGACAAAAATTTGACCTGAGACCTTATTTTCGTTCTCACGCAGGCGCCATGTTTCATCACGAGTACACGAGATTTGCGAAACATTTTAATAAAACAACACTGACACATACGTAGTACTTTTTCGTAAAACTAAATAATATAAATTTTGTTTAAAATTTTACATTATTTGGATGTGACTTAGATTATTATTATTTTGTCTTTTAAAATTTGATGCGGAAGTGATGCTCTGTACATTTTGTTGTTAGCTTAGGCCTAGTTGTTTCCCTTCAGATGTGGATTGGAACTAGAAAAAGAGGATTTCAAGATACTGTGGGTGCTTTGTCTAAAGGCATGGCACAGTACCGCAGTGATCAACAACCAATTCGCTTGTCGAATATCTACAGAGGATGCAAAAAATACTTCATATTGCATATCCTTGTGGCATTTGTAGTGGTGTACCTTTTGTACATCTTTGGCAAAGGCAAGTGTTTTGTCTTTAATTATCTGATATCTCTAATGACAGTCTTGTACTTATAGTTATGTAAGAGTTAAACTAATGTAACTGTGATGCGGATCAAGAGACTAAATGTGTGAGCATTGGATTGAGGAACATTTTTAGCACACTTAATTTTTGTATAGAACGTCCATGTACATGTTTGTCTTTTTATGGATTTTAAAAAAATATTTATTTTAGACCATGGTCTACATTCCAAGGTAGGGCTGCTGTGCTCCCTTGTCAACTCCATCTTCCTATACACTTGTGAAACATTGAGTCCCTCACAGCAGATTTACAATGAAGAATACAAAGCATGGAGATGAGGTGCTATAGAGGACTTCCGGGCATTTCCTATACCCAGCACATCACGAACAACAAAGTCCGACAGACCATCACACAAGCCATTGGACAAAATGATGACATGCTCACAGTGGTGAAGAAATGGAAACTCCGATGGTATAGTCTAGTCACTAGAGCATCAGGCCTTGCAAAAACCATCCTGCAAGGCACAGTGCAAGGAGGCAGAAGAAGAGGGAGACAGGAAAAGAGGTGGGAGGACAACATTCGAGAATGGACTGGTTTGACACTGAATGAAGCCATGAGGGTTGCTGAGAACAGAGAAAGATGGAGTATGCTGGTTAAACGATTAACTGTGGTGCCCCAACGACCTTTGAGTTACGGGATAGAATAGGATTTTATATTCAAAGCAAAAAATCGCAGTAACTTGACTAAGAAAAAATGTCAACAAGTCACTGGTATTTCACTACTTGAGTAATTATTTCTGGGCTTGGTATATCTGACTTTTTTACTTTCCATTTGTGATTATTTGGCTTCTTTTGTGCACTGATCATGCTTCTAGCATGAATCTGTATGCCTTACATACAAGTCTTGAGTCCATCATCATCAGCATCAATGATTCAGTCATCATCACAGGGGCGTCGCCCACGGGGGGGGCAGGGGGGGCACCTGCCCCCCCAATAATTTGGCAAAAAAAAAAAAAGAAAGAGAGAGAGAGAGAAAGAAGAAAAGAAGAAGAAGAAGAAGAAGAAGATTTCAAACGATAGAGGAAGGCAGGAAGAATCAATAATTTTAAAAAAATCACCATATTTTTAAACCGTAGTGTAAAGGGCTAACGTACGAAATAATATTACAATAATCTATTAGCATGTGCCTGTGTTTCACAACAAAATATTTCGTGGTGCTAATGCAATCACCGGGCAGCAGAGCTGGCTTTCGCTGTTTGAAAGAAGTGTCATTTCATCACGCAAAGAGCAAAATTAACAAAATGTTCAATGGAATCGTCTGTTTTCCAGGTTTGTTGATATCAATTATTTACTTTAGTCTGTAAAATGAGTAAGGCAAGGGTGAATGTGCAAGTGTCAATAAATAGTTGAGGTGCGCGATATTTTTAAATTTAGATTTAGTTTGTTGATAGGCCTACACGTGCACGTGCTTTGATCGCAAAAGGGGAAAAAAAGGACCCGTTCGCTTTTCTGGGGACAGATAACGTGGGCTTGACTGCTTTGATTATTACACCACCACCCCCACCCCCACCCCCCCATTATAGGTTTCACTTGGTTTGTTTGTTTGTTTGTTTGTTTTGTTTGTTTATGTGTCCGCGAATAGATCTCCGATGTTTGTGGACTGAACTAGCTGAGATTTTGTTCATGGACTACTAGTAAGATCATCTGTGATCACCAAGACAAAAGGCACTCAGACAGACAGTATTTTGCTTTAGAGAAACTGCGAGTAATATACGCCCTAGTAAAACAAATTGATCAATTGACTGATTTTCTGAAACTGGTAGTGGAAGTGTTTGGTCATTATATGTATGCAATATGCAAAACGAGTTGTGATTTATAGAGAAGACACAATTTCAACCTAGATGATCTTGCGGCAGGTAATTAATGTTCGCGTTTCCTGGTTTTAATCATTAAATCACATATCGCTAATCATGTATTTGTAGTTTCTGGAAATGAATCTTGTATTTTCAGTAAAGAAGAACATAAATAATTAAATGTTTTTACTCTCAGTCTTTCAGTTGGATGAAGGTACGAGGATATATTACAGGGTGCGTCCCGCTTGTCAGCCCCCCCTCCCCCACCTCCCCGTCGACAGGGTTGCCCCCCCAATATTTTGGACCGTGCGACGCCCCTGCATCATCATCAGCAACAGCATATTTCAGTAACATAACATTACTGTTTTTAGCATGTTCATTTGCTAAATTTCAGTTGAAAAACTGTTGCAGGGCTGGTTCCGCGTATGCCATTTCTGCAGATTAATTCTGACATCAATGCTTTGATGTTTTTTGATGTGAAAAATGATGCCAGTAAAGTCACTTGGTCCAGGGCTACAAACAGCAGGGCAGCATTGGAAGAGGCCATTCGCAGTGAGAATTTGTTCTCTTTTTCCAGTGTAATAGTTTTGTATTATTATAGCATCATAAATTGATGCAAAGCTTTTTAAGTCTGTTTACCCATCCTTCTGTAAGGGGTGGTTGCAGTAGCATGATAGTGGTTTAGGCTTATGCTAGAAATGCTTCGTTACGCAACGTCAAGCGCAGTTATTAACTTGGATGGGTATGGTTAATACTTGGATGCAACTACTGAATTTGCACAAAGAATGAAATGGTGCACAATGCTTCAGGCCAATGAGCTATAAATTGTTCCATGGCTCGGTCTAGAACCGTGGAAGGTAAAAGGCAGAGAGGGAGAAAAAGTGGGCACAGCCCTGATGAAGCTGTCCCAGAGAAAATGGAGGGCTCAAATGCCTCTGTGCTCTACGACCAACAGGGTATGGGAAAACCTTTACCTTTTTATCTTCTGTCTCTACCCCTTTCAAGGTAGTTACTTAAATGTCCTGTAAGAATTGTATATTAATTTTGTCAGTTCAATCGCTTTCCCTCGCACTGAAGTGAATCACTGCCAAAGACTTTGAATTGAATTGCTTTCCATTATTAAAATCTCTTATTTATTTTTTTAATTATTTATTTATTAATTTTTGTATTTATTTTTGTATTTAAATATTTTATTTTTTAACATAAAAGATATTTATTTATTTTTCTTTAGGAAAGGTGGACATGATAGAGGGGGACGTCATTCTTCAAGGGCAAGGAACTTCTAATCAGAAACTTATTCCTGTGATGGGTCAACCACCACAATTTGAAAGCGACTTGGAACTCGTCGATTGGCTGGACCGAATCAAAAACATCAACAGAGGAATCAAACTGGACTTTTCCAATATAGACTCCTTGGAAATTGCCCTGCAGCGACTGAGAGAATTCAATGATAAAGTATGTTGACAGTTAGTAGTTACACTGTACAGGTTAGCATCATTTGGTACATGTATAACTATGTCTGTCATTATTAGATCATTGTTGTTTATGGGCATAGACAGCTAAATGGCATTAACCTAGAGATGTGCACACGAGGTGCATGCATGCACACATGTGGATACTCACCCAAACACAATATCTTGTTTTCAGAACACTATTTAACTTCTTTCCTTATGGTTCCAGCAACTCCGGTGTGGGAGCTGCCTATTTAGGATTTTCAAGAAATAGAAATTCAGCATAACTCATATACTATGAATTGGAAGCTTGACTGTTTTGTCTTCCTATTATTTTGTGAATAGTATGGCGCTGGTGTCTCTACTTGTCTTAAAAAATAAGGCAAGAACACTGCTTTAAAGTAGATTGTCAGCTGCTTGAAAAGTAACAAATTCTTATTAAATTATGTATGCCTTATACTTTACCTGTGCAGAACCCAATTCACTACCCTGTGTGGATCCATGCTAATGTGCTTCAAGGACCATATGGGGACAAGGTCAAGGTTGACCCAAGTCGCTTCTTTGCTACGTTGAAACGAGAGTTCCCCAAATGCACTGTGTCGCTGGGGTGGACCACTGGGGCTCATACAGATCCCAGTCAGAGCAGCTACACTTGGGATATGGTGGGTGATATTTTCCATTTTTGTAGGGAGGGAGGAGGCTTGTGTGCTTTGATTTAACTTATTTCTTTCAGGATACTGCGCATTATATAAAGCAAATTTCTTATGGCAGTAGTATATTCTGAATTATTCTTAATTATCATTATCTAACTATTGAGAAAGTATACTACTATTACTACTTGCAATTACAACTATTAATGCAGAATAGTTTGATGCCCATTTTTTAACAAACCATTATTCAGAGGGTTTAGTTAGTTTTCTTAGCTTCTTATGTACATTAATATTTCATTCAGTACATAAACGAAGAGGTTCCGGGCACATCTCGTCAACCTAGCTTGAGCAGCTGAGCTAAATCATTGTTTTTACTTTCCAGGTCATGGACATGTATGAACTTGTGAAGAAATGGCGTATTGACGATCAACCCATCATTTTTGAGGCCAGGCTGCTCTTGATTCGAAACTCTGTCCCTCAGCTGAAATGGTTGTGTGACAATATTGCACATTCTGCACTAAATATTGTCCACGTTGAAGGTGATCACGCTTTGCAGGAAGATCTCATGTACATCGCTTATCGTTTTCCACCGGAGGGTGTATTCTTTGACTTGAACCACGAGCACTTTGAGACCCATCTTGTAAAGTATCGGCACTTTTCTAAAGAAAAGGTCAGTGCTTCTTTACATTTCGTATGTGTTCTGTACCGTAATGTATCAAAATGACAATACAGATCCTCTCTTTTGTGACCTGAATATAATGCCTGACTGGTGACTATTTTTTCTCTTATCGCGTCCATCCAGCAATTTTTTATGATTTGTTTGGGTTTCATCAAATTGCAAACTGTTGTATTTTTTTTGTGAAAGTTGTATGTAGACTGCACAGACAGGCTGTGGATGAGTGAGTAACTTTGAGTCAACAGTCTGGTGGGAGATTTGAAATTTCTGGCATTTAGCACCCCTGAGGATGCAAATGGCTATGATAAAACGTGATATTTTTGGAGGGTTCTATGATACACATACACACATCCACGATACAAAGCTGTGCAATACACATACACACATCCATGATACAAAGCTGTGCAAGAGCTTCTAGTGTATGTCTGTGTGTATTGCAGGCTAAGAAAGGTTGAGAAGTGAAGATCAGCTTATGTGAAGCACTGCAGTGGTGGTCCCATTTGTTTTTGCCTTTGTTGGTATTTGGTCCCAAACAGCTTGAAAATAGCTTACTTCACTGCAGTACTCGGTAAAAGCAAAAAGTAACTTGTCATTTATTATTGTTTAGGTCAGCTACCTGGTGAAGAAGCGTGACGAGGTGGTGTTCAAACCCATGGCTTGGGTGAAGATGGGCTTCTACATCCAGAAAGACTCCATCCTGCCTAGCACCGAGGCCCTCATTCTTACCTCCCCCATTGTCTACATTGTCACCAAGGCTAAGTACCGCCCTACATCTGAACTTTATATTCAGGTGGGTCAAATGTATTTTCAAACCATTTCTTTTTAGTTTTAGACGTGATAATGTGATAGAATTGACTATATAAGTATATTATAAGATCTAATGCCAGGTATTTTTATTACTCTTTTATGAAATTGCTTTTTTCAAATGGAATAATGTGAAAGACTTTACCTTTTTTTTTTAACTCTGTGCTTAACTTTGCGCTTTTGGCTCTTCGTTTAAAATGGTCTTTGATCTTTATAGATCAGAGGATGACTGATGAAAAATAAAAATAAAATTAGTCTACTAGACTTAATGATCCATTTGTATACCTTGATGGGTAAAAGTAATTAAAATGCTGCGCAACCCAGCAGATTTTGTTTGGGGAGGGGGGAGGGAGGAGGGAGGTGGGGAAAGGGGCTGGATGGTATGGTGTATTCAGAGACTGTTGCTAATAGTGTTGCCATTTGACTATTAAGGACAAGATAACACTCACTATTGGTAGTAACTATGTGCACATACTAAACCCTGTTTTTAAATAAAAAAGAAATTGTCAAGTACATCCAGCATAGGCATACAGTACTGCAGTACCTTTATTTTGAAGATTGCATACCATAACTTGTTTGTCAACAGGGTAGGGTGCAGTTTCTTCACAGGACAGATGAGGAAGCTGTACCGTTTGAAACAGGACTGAATATTTACTTGCGCCCCACAGCGTACACCCAGTGGGACAACATTGTGGGTATCAAGTGTTTCCTGGGGGTCGAAGGTGAAGTGGAAGTGAAGGTGTCCGACAAGTTCCCAGATTTACGCAAAACCGGCCGTATCACTCCTAGTGCCCTCCGCTGCTACCGGTTCCGCATCGAAGACTCTGGCACAAAGTTAATTATCCAGGTGTCCACTCTTCACGATTGTAACACGCTGCGGAGTGTGGAGCAAGAGGAGGAGCACCATCTGACGCTGACTGTAGATATCCCTCATCAGTTGATGGGGGAGCCGGCACCATTCATCCTGCGAATGGAGGACAACAACAGGCAGGTTGTCATTGATGAGTTAAGTATCAAGGCCAAGGTGTAAGAGATGGAGCTGGCATAGTAGTCATTGAACACTTAAAATGTTGAAAGTAAGATGTGAGATAATCTTAGGGCGTTGCAAGAGCGGTGTTTGAACTGTGTGGATATGAGTATTCTTCAGTGGTTGTGAGTGGAAGAATGTACTGTATGTGCAATTGTTTTGGGGTTGTGACTGTAAACCCAAGGAACACAATACTGTAGTGTGCTTTGTGTGCACAAGTCTTGTGTGTGTGTGTGTGTACCTTTTAAACAGTTCTTGCGTGGTTGGTTGTATTGTTTTGTGGTTGTGAATGTGAAGCTATCAAATTGCAAGCTTTCACGGCTCTTGCAGACTTGCCTACTGTACATTTGTTTGCTGTATTCACATGCAAGTTAGCCTTGGAGTACAATCATCTGGTCAGCTTGCTAAAAATACGGTGGTTTTATTTTTGTATTATAGTATTTTTATTTCCGATTAAAATACGCATAGTGTAATTACTTCCACTACCAAGGTGGCGCATGCACACATATCGTAAGTTCGGCACACTTGTGTTCCTGTTTCCTTCATTCTACACTCAGCATTGTGTACTAGCATGGAAAATGAAGCGAAGCTGTGATGCAGGCTGTTTTTCCGATCCGAATAAAGATGAGCCAAAAGCTAAACAGCAGACAAGAAAGAAAGCTTCTTTGAAAGTCTACAATGAAAAGTAGCCTTTTCTGACCACTTTTCCGAAAGGGACAGAGTTTGCAAGATGAACTTTGTTCATAATCGACATTATTGTTGCACATGGCGGTCGCAACAACAGCAAAAGCACCTATCATTAAAATCACATGAAAAGTTTGAAGAAGCTGCTAAAGTCCACATATCCATCAAAAGCCTTTTTGCAGGTGCTGACAAAAGCCACTGGTGCTGAATACATGCATACATTGTAACCTGAAGTATGTGTGATGTGTTGCTTATGTGAAAGAAAGGTTATTTGCCCCGCCTCTTCTGCAAAACATTGACCTGAACTCTTCACTTGTCCATATATATTTATACTTTGTAATATCATTTGCTTAGTAAACATGAATTTCTATATGTATTTCAGTACCCTTTGTTCATTATGTCAATATTAGCGTGTTACAAGAAGACAAAAAGCCAGTTACTCAAAAATCTTGTCAAAGCTTCCAGAATCTGGTTTTGAGCTGCCTGGAGTGCTGTCAACAAGTTTTTCCATGTAGGCAAGTCTGCTCTTGCACCTAAGGACTTTTAGCCAAAATAAATGGAAAGAAAAACAACAGAAACAACAGCTAAAATAAAAATCAACAAAAACTTTAAAAAATTAGATTAGTGTTTGTTCATTTGAAGTGTGCTTGTTTGTTGTTTTTTTGTTTGCTTGGGTATTTGCTTGAGATGTGTATTTGTATCAAGTCACGTCCATTGTTGCTGTGGATAGCAAATAACAGGAGCACATGAGTGTGCAAATGGTAACACATACACATTTGGTGGTGCTGCTGCTCTTGTCCATGGATCACAAAATCTTCTTTCTATGGCGGTAAGGGCTGGCCCTGGGAACTATAGTGATGCAAAATTTTGATTCTCTCAGTAGTTGCTAAATGAAAAATATTGATTTTGTTTTGCAGGCAGGAGGGTATGTATTTTCCTTGACTTAACAGATGTGGAGAAATGTAGAGAATATGAGCGTGTGTGTTTGTTTCATTGTGTGAAGTTCTTAATATATGAGAACCAGAGTTTCATGTAATTCATAATTTAATATAGATATAATATAGATAGTTTTTAAGTCGTGAAGTCTGGGTGCACCCATTGCTGCTTGTTTCATCATTGAGAATGTGTCGTGATGGTTCTTTATGTATTAAGATAATTTGTAAATGTTGTATTATATTTTATTTCTTCATCAACATAGTTTGCAGTTCAAATAGATTTATACTATGACATCAGTATGCTTCAAGGTAATTTATAAATAATCAAATTTATTTGGTCTCAGTGGCCAAACTGAAGATTGCAGTACTACAGGGTTGAAAACGGTTATAATTTTTTATGGACTTCATCATTGATTACGAACATTTACAAAAACATCTATGTTACGATTGCGACGCGATGCAAAGCATGCAATAACAGAGTGTATTTACCTTTGATTTGATTTTGCGCTGTTGCTAGAAGAGCTTTGTATAGTGTTGATAATTTATGTCGATTGATATTGTTAAGAATTTTCTGGAATTGTGTATTTACTGTCAACCTAAACTTCTGGAAAGGTCTGGTAATAGCTAAGCGATTCTTCTAACCTAAAATACGTTCTATGACATAAGACAGTGCATAGTCCCGGTTTTGATTGGTTGTTATTGCATCATGCTGGAATGTTTGATTTTTCTCATTTGCAGAGGCTATATATAGGTAATGCACTGTCTGCTTGTAGGAGTGATTTATGGAGATTTGTGATGATAATCTCTGTAGTGATTTCCTGAAAGTGATCTTGTATACAGTTGTTGATGTTTGCTGAATAAAGTTGGAAAACTTTATACGATGACTCCTGCTTTGTTGCTGAGTGAACAGTCTGCATGTATAAACGAATTTGAGTTACACTTATCAAAATTCTAGCATGGGAGCTGAATCGGCTATTCATAAATAATTGTGTAACAATCTGCAGTTTCCTTAATAATTATCCGTATTTCATGTACAAGCATCATTACTTATACTATTTTATACTTGGTTTTTATCTAAAGATACATTAGTTTTCTTTTAATCTTTTCTTATTCGTCTGCTTGTGTTATTATGTACTTGTTATTAGCTTGGATGCAATGGGGAAAATAAAAGGACAAAGGTTGGTAACAGTGATGAACATTTGCTGACAAGATGTGTTTCATTTATTACTACAATGTTTGTAATATTTGTTATGATAGTTGTTATGGAATGTGTCCTGCAAGATGAAATTATACACATTCCAGGTGTGTGTGACAGATATGATGGTTATGGGTGAGGTGGTCTTTTATGGTTTGTTGTGGCATTTAAAAATAGTTGTATCATCTGCCACATTTTATGTACATTTAAAAGTGATTTTTTTTCAAATATTCAATTATTGAAAATGTGCATCTTCATTATCTTTTGATGTGGTGTGATGTAATATTAAAATAAAGTTGAATGTATCTTGATTTGATTGCAATGGCATTTAATGAAATTGAACACCACGACCAATGAATAATATAAATCCTTCTATGTTGCTGCTTGTTTATAAATTAATTTTATTGTTATGGTGTGTGCAGGTGGGTCTGTGTGTTATCTATTATGAATTAGTAGAGTATTCAAGAACTTTTTTGTTATTAGGTGATCTAGTTCATGTTGACAATGCAAATCAATACTAGTTTTAACTCAAATGTTACTATTTAATTTTGATGTTTTTTTTTGTTGTTGTTGTTTTTAAAAAAAAAAAAAATATTACTGTGTACGTGTGTCTACCTTCATCAAATTTTACTGTAGGTGGCTTTCTACAATCATTGGGAGAAATGAATGTGTGTACGTACTCAAGAATATAGTATTTTCCATTATTGGGTTTGGTTTTGGTTTTGTTTTTTGACTGAATGAGTGCAGTTTACAAGAATTCTGATCCTTTACTAAAGTCTAACTTTCCTCTGTATTTCTTTCTCTTTATTCTTGGCACTAAAATCTTCCTTGTCGTGAGTCAACACCGACCTTATTCGGAAATGGGAGGTAACTTGTCTTTTTTGTTTTGTTTTTAATGAGAGTTACTGAGTGAAACCATGAGGACTGCTGAGGACAGAGAAAGATGGGAGTACGCTGGTTAAACAATCATCTGTGGTGCCACAACGACTTTTGAGTTACGGGATAGGATAGAAGTTATCCCAGGGCGGAAATCTCATCTCTGAACACTGAAAGCTAACCCGAGCTGCAAGCTATTTTTTGAGAATGGGGGATGGTAGTTGCAGGGTAGTGCAAGGCCGGACTAGCAAAACTAGCCAGGATTGCATCTGAAATCAAACTTTCAGTTGATCCAGAAGGTTTGATGGAGGACAAAGCAGAAATTGTAGGTTAGACAACTCTGTGCGCAACAAAGTTGTTTCCCCTCATATTTCTGAGCATACTTTTGCTATAGAAAGAGTTCATCATACATCATGAGTCAAAATTGGTCCATATGTATCAAAAAAAATCTTTTTAGCTTGAAACAGCATATCAAAACTGTCTTAGACCTAAAAATGAGCCATAATTATGTGTCTGAACATCCTTGCTTATTACTGGACATTTGGAAATTTAAAAACCAAGAGAGGGAGAGTGCAAAAGTTTTCATATTTGAAAAGTATTGGTGAACTTGTACTTACGCAGTACAACATGCCCATCCCCACCACCCCCAAAAAATGTTTAATTCCAATTTCCATTTCCCAGCCACTATTTTAAAAGCTTGCAAAGTTGTGGTGACGTATAAGGAAAACTGCAGAGGAATTCATGAAATATTTTTGTCATGGCTTAATTTAATCTTATAAATTTATGCAAATGAATTTCTGGAATTTTGACCCTTGAAGTCAGACAAAGTATGTGACTGTGCATCATGCACAATGTACAATTCTTGTGTTATGTATAATTGTAAACACTACACAAAATATCAAAACAACATCAAAACAGTTCTTTTATCTTTTTTTAAATTGCATCATTGTTGCTGCATATGAGAATAATCATTTAGATGTACATGCATTCAAGCATTCCTAGTAGACAAAAGTATTCACACACAAATAATAAGATATTAAAAATTTGATTCTTCAGGATTGAATCTGAGAAAAGTCTATACATCTATGTGCAGCAACAGGTAGAGTAAACTGAACAAGTCACAAAATGCACAAGTTTACATTCACTACCCTAACAGGTTTTTCATTATATGCCACATTTTCCCTATCAATATACACAATATCAATTGCAAATTGATCAGTCCATTTCTCTGGTTATCAAAACATTGCAAAAATGGAAAAAAAAATTTTTACATAAAAACTGCACATAAATGGCAACAACAACAAAATAAATACAATAGAAAACATATCACAGGCACAGCATGATAACTAACAAAAGAATGTAGAAGAGTCTTCAATAAACAAAAAATCTACCCAAGCCATTCAAGATGCTGACTCTTTCTCCACAGCTCTAAGAACTGTCATCAAAACAAAAGAGAAACACAGCAGCAATTCCATTTAGGGAAAAATATATTCAGACACGCGTTTTATCTCCAGTTGTTTGAACTTGCTGTTTCCTTGCTACTTGGAAATGAATGTTAAAATATAATTTCTATCTTAGCACAGAAGTGTGAGGTGGGGTGGGTGGTGGAAAAAATCTTATATAAAAAGTGCACCTTGCCAAGGGGTGTCACAGTAAAATTATTTCTTCCATATTCCTATAGTGCTTGTGGTCAGTTCCTAGTCCATGAATATTACAAAGGGCAGTCAGTGTGGTTGTTAGCTATGATTTTTTTTTTCACAATAAAGTTAACCTTCACCATTCACTACGGCTAGTTTGTGAAAGTGAGCCCGCATCCAAACGTTCTCAACAGCTATTCAAAGCCTGTTTTCATTATCCTCCGAGCTATTGTGCGAACAGCAGAAACAAGGCTCCAAGTTGGGACACATCATTTTCTACGATGAACAGGAATATACAGTTGTATACATCTTGCTTATTATATACAAACAGTTACTACAGTATAATATGATGTGCATGTATGCTATAAGCATTGAACATTGTATACTGCGTATCATTCTTCATTCTGGTTTAAACTAACAAACCATCCCTCGTAGTCATATTAAACAAACATTTACTAAATAAAAAATTAAATACAAACGAAAAACATTAAAATCAATCTACTCTGTAGAAGTAGTCCATGAGCCATTCCTCGATTAAAACTGCAAAAAAGTCACCCTCTCTTCCCAACTAACAGAACCACTGTCAGATGTTTGACTAACCCCAAGTGCAGTTATGGTGAGCTTGTGCACCATCAAAAAATCATCACAAATATTAATTCTTTCTAGGAAATACTTTGTTTATATCTTTTGCTCCCAAGACAGTAAAAAGTCTTTGTTTGGAAACAATGAAGTGCACAGGTATAAGTTGTTAAAATTACAATTTGGAGCCTCCGGCTGGTTGGATTTCCTTCAGTTTCATCGCAAGGCCCATGTTACCGCCGATTTTCAGCTTGCCTTGGAAGAATGCCTGGAAGAAATCATACAATATAACTGTTATAAACTGTTCCAACGCACCCCCCTCCCCACCAAAAAAACAACAACAAACAAACTGTGAAAGTGTGTGTAATCCAACCCCATTTCTTTTACCATCTTTTACACAAACGTTTTGGTGCCACATTTAAAAACAAATGCAGAGAAATTGAATGGCATACATATTATCAGAAGAGGAGTAAAAACGCATAATAACTGCATGAGCAAGTACAATGATAAATAAATCAGAAGCTGTGCATCTGTGACACCTTGCTTACCGTTTGTGGGTTGAGTTTTCCAGACATGAGGTTCAGAAGGTCAGCATCGCTCATAGTGATGGTTGTGTCTGCCTTATCTGCAATATATATATGTTTTAAATCTTTGTTATATTTTGTCACGAAAATAGATGCTTGTATTATTTACTTTCCCATCTTAATTAAGTTTTTGATCTTCCTTATTTTACTTCATGAAAAGTACCGTGCATTACTTTTCCCAACTTAGTTCTCTGCAAATTACATAAAATATCACAAACGCAAAATGTTGATTCAACATGAGAATAGCATCTACACAACTTGAAGAAATAATTATTTATTTTTAAAAAAAGAAATCAAGTGCAAAAGCAGTGTACACACCGGTGCCTCCAAATTTGACGGCACCATTGCCATTCTTCACATCCACGATCCAGATCCCTTCCTTGCCGCCTGCTCCTTTCACTTTGAACTGGAAGATGCCCTTCATCTTCTTGACGATGTTGCTGCCATCCTAAACACACAAAGTTCATGAACGCTGGAATGTTACCTACAATACAAATTTTGTTTTGCTACAACGTAAGTGAAATAACTATGACATGTGTAACAGGTTTGATTAGATGAAAAACACATTTTTTAAAAAGTCTATCATTTGCATGAAAATGATAAAAAATTAAATCACTCATCTATTTTTACACTTTGCTTCGAGAGCTTTTTTTTTCCAAATGATAGTTTTATCTCTTGCCTCATCAAGACGCTTTGCAATTTCCTTGAAGACAGCTGATGACTTGAAGTCGCTTTCGGTGGGTGCAGAGCTTGTGGCTACAGCTTGGATATGATGCCTGCAATATAACTGAACCAAAAGTCAACAAACAACAACGGAAACAAAACAAATAAACTGAACAGAAATGTTTTAACAATAAATCATGATGCCTGAAAATGCAGACACTAAAAGTCAACAAAAATGATGGATGATGGCAGAGGTGGCGATGGTGTTTTAGTACCGGTTGCACTAATGTAGACTATAGCAGTATAGGTCGCAGTGGTGTACACGGAATGATGACAAAAAAAAATAGCCTTCACAGACACAACAGGGAATAATATTTTGATGCCTGCAACCGAAACGCTTAAAATATAAAAAATAACAGTGAAGGAATTTAAAACACACTTGTGAATTATAGGCTGAAAAATACAGGATCTGTCTTCACCATGAACGTAATAAACAAATGAAACACGTAACCCACATCTCTAACCTACCCTTGTGTCTGAGGAAATCCGTGCCTATAGAGGGCGCAGATGACGGCACCACCCAGCCCCACATTGTGCTGGAGAGCCAGCTTGGCGCCTGGTACTTGTCGTTTGCCTGCCATGCCTCGCAACTGCCAACACAGTTCTGAACACTGTGCTAGACCTGCAAATACAATCAGACAAAATAGCTCAAATCTTTGATGCCCCTGATATGTCAAGAATATATGAAAACAAATCAGACGTTTATAACTTTTCTACCAAAAATTAAATACATTACATAACTTACACCATAAACCATAAAAGTCATGTACTCATTATATGATTAGAGATGATTATGGCTTTGGCATTATGAATTGGTTGTTGAGTGGCTACTGCATGATACTATTTGTAACTTTCACACAGAACACTGAACACATCATCAAAGCTTTAGTTTGTATAGTATCCTTGTCCATCATCAAGTTTATAATCAATTCTCACAATAACTGTATTCATCTATAAGATATTAAACACTCAGCAAGCAAATCTAGAATCCAAAATTTTAAAAATTAGGCTCAATGTATTCTATGTATTATAAATGTCAGTCTTATCAGAATAATGGATCTGAATTAAAATTTGAAACGGAATACATCTTTTACAAACGCACCAGTAAATCACTAAATGGCTCAATGGGCATTATCACTTTTGGAATACAATAAACCGACCTCTCCTTAAACACATGCACAACAAAACGTGCCAGAAAACCTGAAGTGAGTGTACCTGTAGCACCCAGAGGGTTTCCCTTAGCAATCAAACCACCGCTAGGGTTGACGACGTACTTTCCACCGTATGTGTTGTCTCCCCTGTCGATGAACTCGCCTGCTTTTCCGGGTTCGCAGAGTCCTAGCGCCTCGTAAGTGATCAGCTCGTTGGCAGAGAAGCAGTCGTGCAATTCCACTACGTTTACGTCCTCTCTGCGCAAGCCTGCACACACACAAAGAATAACTTTCTACGTAGCAACTATAGCATTTTTCTCTCTCACCAAAGTTAGTTAAATCATGCTATCTAAGCAAAAAGCACACAGTAGTGTTCTGTCATAACCACCAATACATAAAACCCTTCATGTCTGCACAGAGCAAATGAGCTGGAACAAAAGTGAAGTCACAGATAGTGAAAAAGGAGAAAAAAGACAGCTGACAGTTGTGTCAAAATGTAAATGGCAATGAACAATACAAAGTCATTGCCTGTACATGACAATGAACAATGTCATTGTCAGCTTTCAGAACTACACCCACTTTACACTAGTTGATATCTGAACAAGATTATCTACCCTTCAGATATCAAAGTAACTATTACCCCCAGAACAATAATAATGCAGTGGAACATATAATTTGTAATTTGTATATTAATTATACTTCAAAGAATCACAAAGAACAGTTTTGCCACCAAAGCATTTTAAACAAAACCTTTACATGCTCACCTATCCACAATACATTTGAAATACCGGTTTCAAATACCGTAGCATATTATCTGAAAAGAACTGTGGCCTTCCAACACTGAGTATAGTACAGACACTATATGCCTTATCCATGATGGTACACGTGAACTCACTATGAAAGCTCTTACCAATGCAGAATAGCGTTTCACAGACTATACAACTTATCCAGGAGAGTACACATGTACTCAAAATTAAAGCCTTTATCACTGCAGGATGTCATGATGGTGCAGTAATTAACCAGTAGTGACCGCCTAAATCAAAACTGATATTCAGATGTTTGCTATTGAAGGGTCCTAAAAACAAAACCACTTGCTCAATGCAAGTAAATGATTGTCCAGATAATCTAAAAACTTGCAGCTAGCTCCCTCTAGCTCTCCTAACCCATTTTCTCCACTTTCTCTTAGCTGCCAATGTTTTTTTTTCAGTGAAAAGACTGATGGCCAGTCAAGGCAGACAAAAACAAAAAATGATCTACTGGTGTTTTAAACAAACTTTTTTATTTGTCTCTCTCTCCAATTCTTTAGTTAAGTTTCTCAAAATTGTGCTCTGCGTCCATCACATGCAAAAAAAAAAACTGCAGTTTTATTTCACATAAAAATTTCCAAAGGGCTTTATCAGAATTCTGGTTGACCGTTAACTTTGGTTGGATATTACTAGTCCATTAAGTGGATTAAAAATTCTGGCTTTCAGAATCCCTTGCTTTTGTTTGAAAGTTTAATAAGGAATAAAGTGTGTTCCCATTGTCTTTTTCAGATAGGTGGGTTAAGTAAAGTTAATCAAATGGGTAAGACTGATGTATAACTGCTCTCTAATAATAGAAAGAAACCCCTATAAAACCCCTATATCTTAGTATCAGATTTAGTTTGGCACTGCTCTCTAATCACAGAAAAAATGTATAAGTTATAACTAAAAAGGCTGCAGCCACAATCAACAGTTATCAGATTTAGTTATCAACCTGGCAAGCGTTGTACGCACAATCTGATTCGCTTTGCTATGACTATGATACATAGGCCAACTTTGCTTGACTATGATACTGTCATTTTTGTATGAACACATTTTAATGACTTGCTTTGCAGAATTAATTCTGTTCTCTTGGGATAACATAGGAAAAGACTGTCAGAACATCAAACTAGGGACATTTCGAAAACACTTTAAATTACTCTGTAAACTTCTTTCATCATTACACAGCACTACCAACAAACAACAAAAACAAATCAGTGTTAAAAGACAACAATGAGAGCAAAATTATGATTATGCAGCCATACCTAATAAATGATGCAACAGCACTCATCTGCTCAACTGCACATACAGTCTTTTACATCCCATCAATTGGCAAGTGATGTTTCATCATAACTATAGACTTTGACCCTATTCTGCCCTACTGACCTTTCAACACCTATGTCGTTGACCTGGTATGACCTCAGGTCATTAATAAATGGTGCAAGCAGTTTCCATACACAACAAGTACTTGCATCAAATTAGCAGCAGCAGATTTTGAAAGAAATAAAAATAAAAAGAAAACTACCTATCCTATCCTATCCCGTAATTCAGAGGTCGTAGGGACACGACAGATGATTGTTTAACCAGCGTACTCCATCTTTCCCTGTCCTCAGCAACCCTGATAGTTTCGCTCAGTGTCAAACCAGTCCATTCTTGAATGTTGTCCTCCCACCTCTTTTTCGGTCTCCTCTTCTTCTACCTCCTTGCACTGTGCCTTGCAGGATGGTCTTTGCAAGACCTGATGATCTGGTGACGTGGTCATACCATCGGAGTTTCAATTTTTTCAACACTGTGAGCAGGTCATCGTGTTATCCAATGGCTTGTGTGATGGTCTGTCGGACTTCGTTGTAGGTGATGTGCTGGGTATAGGAAATGCCCAGAAGTCTTCTGTAGCACATCTCCATGCTTTGTATTCTTCGTTGTACATGTAGATCTGCTGTGAGGGTCCATGTTGCGCAAGCATATAGGAAGATGGAGATGACAAGGGAGCGCAGCAGTCTTACCTTGGAATGTAGGCTGATGGTCCTGCCTTTCCAAATTGGCTTCAATCTCGCCAGGGCAGCAGTTGTTTGTGCGATCCTGGAGAAGACTTCCTGTCGGGACCCATTGTCTGATACAATGGCTGCTAAATATTTGAAGCTATGCACTGTGTTGAGGGATTGGCCTTGGACTTTGATGTCCGTGTTGATGCCATTGGTGTTGTTCGTCATCATTTTGGTCCTCTCTGCACTTATTTCCATTTCATAGGCTCTGGAGGCGGTGTCAAGCCTCTGTACCAGCAGTTAAGTTCTTGTTCCTCTCCAGCCAATCCATCAATATAATCCGCAAAACGAAGGTTGGAGATTGCTCTACCCCATATGCTGACTGTGCCTTCGTGATCTGCAAGGGCATCTGACATGATGCGCTCTAAGAAGATGTTGAAGAGTGTTGGAGAGAGTAGCAAGCATGTCTACCCTCAAACTGAAGTTTCAGTATTAGCTTTTTCAAATTTCAGTATTACTATTACGATTTCAGTATTTACTTTTACTGCCTATTGTTTTTGCACTCATCCTTTTTGATATCATGCGAAGAATCCAGTGATAGATTGATTTGCTGCCACAATCTTCTTTTTCTTCTCCAAAGCCTCGTAATTCTTGATAAGACATGGGCCATCCACGTGCCGCTTGATGGCAGAGATGCCGAACTGGTTTTGAGTCAGTGAATAATGAAAGGACACTTTTCCGAATACGATGCAAGATATGTCTGCCCCTTGCGCCGTTTCTTTGAAGATTCAGATTCACAATCACTTTGCTTAGCCATTCGTTTGGACGCCATGTTTTGAATTCTGTCTCACGAGCACCGATCTTCACTGCGACTGTGCAAAAACTGGTTCGGCAAACTTTGGTGCCTCTAAAGGAAACTTTGATACCACCTGCCTCTACTGCGACTGTGCATTGCGGCATTAAACCGTGTTCGGCTGATTCGGAAAAACATCACGCGGTTCATTACCACAGGCCAATGAGTTCGATTTTTTTCCCCAATGTTGTTTTTATTCATTTCCGGACCGTGAATTGAAACAAGTATCCGTATTTTCAGTAGCATTTGCCGAGTTTTTCAAATTTCCAGAAAAAATACGGAAATTCCCTACAGATAGGCATGCCTGGAGTAGGCATCCCTGACGCACATCGATTGTTGTTCTGAACCAGTTTCCGATGGCGCTGTTGTGGAGGACTGCCCTGGTAGCCTTGTCATACAGGCTTTTGATGACTTCAATAATTTTAGGGCTGATGTTGTACATTCTCATGGTTGCCCACAGAGCTGCATGCCAGACTCGGTCAAATGCCTTTTTGAAGTCTACGAAAAAATTATATAGATGTTGTTGGTGCTATAGGTATTTCTCGCAGATTATTCTGAGGTTGAAAATCTGTTCAGTGGTACTTCGCCCTGCCCTGAATCTGCTTGTTCTTCAGCTATGATTTGTTCAGCTTGGGGTTTCAACCTTTTGAATATTATTTTCAGGAGGACCTTGCTGGGATGGCTGATGAGACTGATGGTGCAGTAATTTTCACATTCCTGAAGGTTACCTTTTTTGGGAAGAGTGATGACAAGCGACTGGGTCCATGTGTTAGGTAGTGACTTTTAGCATTAAACATGGAAATGGACATTAGTTTAGCACGTTGTTTTATTGTTAGGCGTTTGAGTTGGCTGTATTAAAAAACAGACTATAACCTGTGATTGCACGTGAGATACGATAATTATTTATTAATCACTACCTTACATAGAATATGTTTAGAAGGCGAGTTGGTTTTGGTCAGACACTACTACACCACCAAGCAAACCAGATCGCTAAAAAAAGAAAGAATCCGGGCTCTCGGTTTTAGTAGCCTAATGCATTATTATAAAGAATAATAAAGTTAAACTAGGCTCCAGGAGGAACTGAGGGATGGACGGTTTCCTTTGCTAACGCACTCTCTGATGTAAATATGTATTTTATATTTCCTCAAGCCTTACTTCAACGCAGTGCAAATTTTGTATCATGTTTGGTTTGTGGCGTTGAGTGCAAGGGTGCGTTGTGAATGTATTATTAATATGAAAGTTTATTATAAATATTATGAATTCATAATTAGGTATTACTGAGTGTTCTATAAACAATACATGTCTTTGAATTATCACTAATTATTAAATGGGTCTTCCCTGTGTTCTTAAGCTAGACAATGAGCGTTTGCAGTATGTTTAAACGTTTATTTGAAACTCATGGACACCTTTGTATATATGAACAATGCATCTACCAAGAGGCAATGTTGACCACGGGTAGGAAGCGAGAGAACCTTGGTGAAGAGTGTCTACTGGTGGGGCTTTTCTGAGCGGCACCAACGACATGGTTGTCGACTTCAGATGGTGTGACATCGTCAACAGACAGATTGTACGCCACGTCAGTGAGGTGTTGCGAGATCATACTAGATCGTCATTCGGAGCGGGATACGGTAGTGTGCACTTTATTGTTTTGGCTTAGGAACGCCAAGACCCTACCCGTCATGAGTGAACATTTATGTTTTGAATCTCGGCAAGGCCTGGTTTCACAATGCTGATAAGCCTATGAATAGGCACATGAAACAAAAGCTATTTTCATGTAAATAGTTTAACACGCTTGAAATATTAATAACTTACTTTGGTATACATGTGTGAGTGAATTTGAACTGATATTTCATCCATCTTGATTTGCTTACATTCATTCATTCCGGTATATTACTTCTTTTTCTGTCTTGTAAATAACTTTATTCGTGTATGGAGAAAGGAGTTAGTATAGAGAACCTACAATGTTTCCAAATACTAATTTAAAATCCTATACATCCACTTCATAACACCATGGTGTAAGCCACTCCCCACTTGGCAGAGTGGGGAAAGAAAACTTAAATTAAAAAAACTTTTGGTGCATATATCTAACCACAAACTATCCCATTTTTTCAGTTATCCCTTCTTTAACTTTTGTTGTACACGTTAAAAAAAAGTTAATTACAATTATTTTAAAATGTGAACAGTGACATTTTAAACATCAGTTGTCTTATATTTTAACCATATGTCTTAATGTATTTAAAAGATGAAGCCATTGCAAATCACAAACACAGTATGTAAAATGATGAATGAAATGTGTGCATATCAAAGTTGACATTAAAATCATCACCACTGTCAGAATTACCAATCATAGCTAAGTTTGTCACAACATTTTTCTCACAATCAAATCCAAGACTGGTAATAGGTTTATGAGCTACACATACACACTTCCTCTTGTGCACACTCTCCCCTTCTACCCCAACATCCACATCTCTCTCTCTCCAAACAGGCCACAAGAAATACAAAGACTTTCAGCCAAGAATATTCATCTTACAAAAGTTCAATATAAATTATAATAATAAATTTTTTAAAGCCTCTGTCTACTTATGCTGACAGTGCATAACAAACTGTAATACTGTCAAGCACCAACCTGTTTTCTCAAAAAGTCTGTCAGCCGTGTTCTTTGTCATATCATATCCCACCTGCACACAAAAATTTTAATGAAAGAAAGTTCTTCAACCCACTTGATGTCTCAACATTTACCAAAATGGCAAACAATTCAAATGTATTCTCAGACAAACAAACACAGCTGAAAAATCAGAATTTTCAAAAGTGTTCATTTTCATGGTGATGTTGGGACTCGGCATTATACTAAAGAAGCAAAATTAATACATGGAATATGTCTCATTATCTGAACAATCTATAAGCACAATAAATGTTGTTTTTTTAAACCAAATCTGAAAATGGAAACAAATGAGATACACTTTATAACAATGAAAATCACACAATTTGCTCGGGGCCCAAGATAAAGTGAGGTAAGCTCAGTTCAGCTGGGATTTGTGTAAGCGTCAAGGCTCTTTAATGCCAATTTAGAAAATTGTTTTCAATACATGTTTAAATCTTTGAAAATGTACCAATACACCTTGGTACAAGGCCAAGCCCAACTAGGCTCATTTCAGACACTGAAAAATAAAGCAGATTTTGAATAAAACAAAGAATGTACTCCTATCTTCACTACAGTTACAAAGACTAACAAAAGTTTGTTACCAGGCTCATACTGCTTCTGCCAAAGGTAGCAGGACTGTCAGTGCCCATCTCCATGCCCACAATCTCTATAGCCTGGGCCTCCAGGTTGTGCTTCTTCACAAAATCCTCGCTGGCCAAAATCACAGCAGCTGAGCCATCAGATGTGGGGCTGGAAATAATTGTGAAATATTTGGTGAAATACTTTCAGCTGACGAATGAACAACCCTAATACAGTAAAAAAACATCTGTTAATAGAAATACACCATGTGGGGGTTTATATGTTGTTGTTTTTGTTTTGTTGGTAGGTGCGCGTTGTTGTTATATAAAGAGAGAATAATGTTAAACACACACACAAAAAAGAAAGTACAGAGGATGAGTTATGACAGTAACTGCAACATTGATTGTCACAGGGCAGTCTGTGATGAAAGCCGAGCAGTCTGTGTGTGAAGAGTATAAGGGCGGGGGTAGTAACTGCGTGATTATCGTATGCGTGGTTATGCGTGTAAATCGTGATTCAACAGCGTAGATCGGCTAGCCAGTTTAGGAATTTGCTCACTATAGTCAGAACAGGTTTTGACAGAGTCACAGAGAAGACTTGCGGTCTTGTTTCTCTGGAGTTGTTTTTGTTCTGGAAGTAAGGGAGGGACAGTTATTGACGTAAATGATAGCTGGTTCCAAAAGGAATACTAGTTGGAAGTGTTACAGTTGTGATAGCAAGCTCGGGAAAGAGTGTAGCTCAAAATAACTAAGTTTTGTGTTTGTGGTAGGTTAGTGTTGAGTTATTGTCCACTAACGGAAACTACTACGCACTGGATTACCTTACTTGGAGTACTGTTAGACAAGCAGGGGAAAGGGCTACAGGTACTATTACATTCGAACCGTTTGGGTAAGTGTGATGGTGGTATTTTTCCTCACTGTGCCAATAACCGAGGGCCGGCTGTTGGAGTGTTGAACGATAGCTGTGTGTGAGGCTGGGGAAGGATGAGGATGGTTGCACTGAGGAGAGGCAGAAAAAAGGAAGAGTGCGACTGAAGGAGGGAGAATGAGGGAGGAGAATGGGGGTGAAGTGTGATGAAGGTAGGATGGAAGTGGTTGCTGTTGTCGTGGTTGTGGTTGCTTGAGATGAATAATGTGTTGATGTTTACATGTATTCATTTGCAGCATTGCTCATTTCATGCATTCATAATTTCATTGAGTTTCATGAATTGTGTGTTTGATTACAAGTGACAATAATAGTAGTCAAGGGAAGTGGACAGCAGTTGTGCCTCCTCAAGATGCAGAAGTTAGTGAGGTTAATAGGGCGGGAGAGTGTGAGGAGGGAGGGGGACAGAATCAGGTGGACATGACATTAACAATACGACAAGCATGTTGCAGGTTCGAAAGTTCGTTCGTATTCATCAGCTCGTCACTGGGTAACGTGGATCGACGTTGACCAGCGTCGTGTGACAACGACGAAGGCACTTGGTCGTGTGGACTGAACATCATCATCACCACCCATTCGTCTACGTCCGCATCATTGTGTACATCATCATCGTTCCACAACCCCACCTTTCCCGTGGTGGTTGTGACGTCCGTGGACGGGACCTGGCCTCGATGTCGCAGTGTTAGCTGACTGGAGGAGTCCAGCTGGGAGACGTCGACGGTGGCAGGGCTGCCGCGACTACGGCGTCACCATCACCATCATCATCATCGTCATCGGCGAGAGGGAGTGGCGACGCCACTACGTTTGGACATCAACAGCAATGGTCCGTTAACAGCTACGAGGAGGGGCGGATACCTTTACGGAGACTTTGACAGGGACGTCATACTATCAGGTCGGCTCTTTCCTTGTTGTCCCTCTCTTAACACTCGAACCCCCCTTTTCGGTTGTTTACGTGCAACGGACATTTGCTGTGCACAGTCGATACATAGACGTGGTTGAT
This sequence comes from Oncomelania hupensis, assembly GCA_036898135.1. Taxonomy (NCBI): domain Eukaryota; kingdom Metazoa; phylum Mollusca; class Gastropoda; order Littorinimorpha; family Pomatiopsidae; genus Oncomelania; species Oncomelania hupensis. Next base: position 37,228,218 of record CM072516.1, read on the forward strand.
TAGCAACCCTCGATCATCTGACATACCATTCCATTGTTCATCGACCCATTGATTGTTCCATCACCATTTTCTTCGTTTCATGTGTAAATGTTGTATGTGTATGAGTGTGTGGTATGAATGAATAAATAGCTTGAAAGTTGTATATATATTTGTTGTGTTTTCATCACTTCCGTCTGCGGGTAATCGCCATTCTGTCTGAGTTGTCTGCGTGTGGAAGTTGTTCGTTTGTGGCGTCTGCTCAGGGGGAGTCGTGGCGGTGACATTGATTCATATGAAACATGGTTCTCCAAAGGTCAATGGCATAACAATTTAATACAGAAAGGTAACCTCTAAGCTGAAACAACATACATATCTATTGCAAGTGCTATTGGTTTTTGTTGTTGCGGATTGTTTGTGTTTTAAAAAAAAAAGTAAAGCCTTAGGTTAGAAATTTGAAAGGTTTAATGCTGGCAACAGAAAGCATTAAGCCAGAAACACTATTTTCTTCTGAGGGTTACACATTCCCTTATGGAATAATGTATGATCATTTTAAAGTTTGTCTCAAATCACAAGGGCGCAAGATATACTGCACAGATTCATCCAACTTTTAGTATCAAGCAGTCATCCTTACCAACACTGCAGTTTGGTCAGAGGATCAAAGACAGACGGAGAATTCTTGATGTCATCCAGCGAGTACTCATCTTGAAACTGAGAGTACGGGTTGTTAGTGGAATGCTTGTGGTTTTTGTAAGCAATTTTTGCCAGGTGGTCCTTGGTGCTACCTGTCAATGAAAAAATGACAAACTGAACACACAAACAGAAACTAGAAAGGCAAAGCCCATATGACTCACATGCTCCTTATGGAACTTGCAATATTTAACATGAAAATGAGTGCCCAGAAAAAAACAAAATAAAACAGTGGCATTAAAATGCAAAGTAATATAGACTTCGATCTTTCTATACTCTTGACCTTGAGATGACATTGACCTCCAGCTCCAAATACACTCTGTACTATCAAATAAAGTATAGCAAAAGGTGTATTATGCCCCACCACCCCCCACCCACCCCCAAAAAAAAACAAAAAAAAAAACTGACTTTAAGATGATATTGCCTTCAGTGACCTTGACCTTGGGATGACCTTAACCCTCACATGACCTATCATGCATGTCTGATCAATGTTGTTGCATACTATGAGTTAAATAAACAGCCATTCCACTGTTTTGGTATGTTTTTGCAAGGCCTAAAATTACCTTGACTTTCAAGATTAACACAAAAACGAAACATATACGAAAGATCAATCCATCATCTCTAAATACAACAAGTTTGGACTTTATATCTCTCATAGTTTAGGGTCAAGGTCACTTCAAAGTACCTACACTAATCAATTTTGAACTGCTCCAGTGATCTTGACCTTGGAGTAAGGTTGACCAAATTTGTATAGTAGGTGTGTCTCATTGACATCTATCATGCATCAAAGAATCATAAGTACAATATTAATAACCTAAAAAAAAGTGAAATTTTGCAAACTGTCTTTTTTTAAGTTTGTTGACCCTGTGACCTTGACCGTGAAGACATTCATTCACTGATCATTTATGAGGTCTCAGGGATATACACCATCTTACCAAGTTTGGATGTGATAGTTGAAATAGGTTCTAATATAATTAATCCTCTTGCAAGTTTTGCACAGAAAAGCAGATGGCAGACGAACAGCGGGACAATTTTTTTAATTGTCACTTATGGACTATTTAGAACTTGTCTTGCACAGATCTGCACAAATCTGGATTTTTTGTTCGGGGATGGAGAGGAGGGGAGGAGAAGGGAGAGTGGGGAAGGGGGAGGGAACGAGTACATAGACTCACACTGCTATGCATGTGAGTAAAAAAGAAAATGAAATAAATGGTAAATAAATAAATACTTCAGCATGATCAGGTATGTCTGTACAATTGATACATCCATTATCACTCTACACAATAAACTCAGCACAGCAGTTGTAGAGACACTTACTGTACTAACTTTCTTGCAAAAGTTTTTTTCCTACAGAAGTGTTAACAACAATTTTTCCTACACACTCAATTTCAAATTTGATGTATTAATAATTTGCTCTCTTGATTCTAGTGTTTATTTAACAGCTATTTCACAGTACAAACACATATGATCAGGAATACCAGACAACAAAGCAGCTATTCAGGAGAAAAAGAACCAACTCTAAGTAGATACTGACCGAATTTCTCCATATGCTCCTTAGCAGCATTTCCAAACAGCTGAGCAGTGATAGGACTGGTTTCAAGCCCCCTAAGATTCCCCATTGTCTCTAGGTGCTTGTCCATTGGGTGGATTCTATCCGTGTACTGACAACAAAGTATAAAACACTGAATAAGCAATAAGAATACATCAGACTGCTACCCTTCTTGTCTATGAGGCTAACAGTTTCTGCTTGTTAGCAGTCACTTTGCCTTACTGAAGCTTAATAGTATTTATTATTAACCTCTGCTCAGGAACAATTTCAACATTTTACGATGTTAGACTTCATCCAATAAATGCATTTTTATTTTAAAATGTTCAATCAGTAAGCAAATGATTATTTCTATTTATCATTAACATGTTTCCACAAAATTGTGAACATTGTCTGGGTGGACATAAGAAAATAACATTAAAATTAATATTTTAAAAAATGCTGTATATACCTTTTCTTTCAGAGGTCCTCTCTCCATTTTCTCAAACCCAATGGCCATCACACAATCAGCCATTCCTGCAACATATTGAAGATTGTTACATCGCCCCTCAGGAAAACTGGTTTATTACAATATTAGTAAAGCTTAACGTATAACAGATGATAACTTAAATAACTGAACTGTACTGAGCTCATTAGTGCTATGTAATACTGAGACAAAACAAATAATAATAGATCTGGGGCTGCGATATCTTGTGAGAATTATATTTTTATTGATGAACAAATGAGCATAGCAAATGCAATTACAATAAATACATAAGAACCAATTTACAATTTAATGAAAAAATAATAAAAAATATAATCTATTGAAAACATATAGGTAGAAGCATGAATCACAACAGATATAGCCTTTACAAAAACAAACTGAATAACAAAGATTTCAAAGTGAAATATAAAAATATATACCTCCTTCAATGAACTGTTTGGCCATGAAGAGGGCAGTTGATCCAGTGCAGCCTGCATTGTTCACCTAGGAACCAAGAATACACAACTATTCCAAAGAAATCCTCAAAGTAACATGTTAAATTACATTATAACACAAAAATAACACCGATGCTTAGCTAAATTAAAAACAATAACACAAAAATACCACTGGTGCTGAGATTACACAAGAATACCATTGACACTTTGATTATACAAAGCTCATTAAAGTGTAAGGTAAGTAATGTGCGGCCATTTCATTTATTTGACTTAATGTATATATTGGCTGGATTTCTATTGCAAACGTATATCAAGAAGTTCTACCAGTGTTAGTGCATTTGTGACTCTGTCACTTAGTATTTACATTGTAAATTGGAATGCCAGTCATGCCAAGCTGATAAACAGCACGCTGACCACAAGTTGTGTCCCCTGCACACAAAGTAATAGCTGCAATTAAGTGATTCTGAATTAAAAAGCTTTGTTATGGTCGCAAGTTTATTTTCAGGTTTACGAGCAATCGTATGTGGTCTACAATCAAAGGCTAAGATTTCTAGGGCCAAAACGCTGACAAACATTGTTACACTCGGTTTGATGTTGGTGTTTTCTATCAGTATTTGATTCAGCCCCAATGCTGAATTCCTGATAAGGTGTAACTCAGATTCGTATATCCACGCAGCCTGCTCACTCAGCATACAAGACACGGAGTCGACGTATGAAGTTTTCCACTTTTATTCAGCACACATCAACAACTGCATACAATCGCTCAATCGCCTTTCCACTCTCAAATTTACTTTCCAACTTCACTATTAACAACTCCTCTCTCTAACCACACACAGGGCATCCATTTTATAATTTTTTCTCTCATTCGAGATACAAGGTTATTGCTTTAGGTCCAGCGGACTCTTCCGAGCCAAATCAGGACCAGTCACCACTCATTCGAGATGACGACAGGTCATTCTAAAAATGACGCATTACAACCAACCAATCAGAATTAAAGATCGTCATCACTGACTTACGTCATACATCTCTCTTCCTGTCAAAAGTTTGTTCTCCATTATCTACGTCCATCAAGAAACTTCGATCGATAGTAAACAAACGGATCCAGAAAATTCTCTAACAATATGGACCAACGAAAATTATCAACGTTATACAAAGCCTCTCCTAACAACAATGCAAACTCAAATCAAAGGTAAATAAACTCCATTATCGAATACTTTGCAAAACGAAACGATTAGATCTATCGTGCGCGTTTCAGATATACTACCATTGGCGTTTCAACATAACATAACCCCCCACTCAAGAAGAAATTTACCCAATTTCCTTCAACAACGTTAAAACGTAATACACAAACAAAGTACAGAATTAAGACTTATTTCAGCCTGTCTGAACACTGTCAATGTTCTCAGCTCATTCACATAGAGTCAATGTTTCTCATCTGCAAGTCTTTCTGGATACTGTCAATGTTCACAGTTTATCTACACAGTCAATGTTTTTCATCTTCAAGCCTGTCTAGATATTACCGATGTTCTTAGTTCACCAACACAGTCAATGTTCTTTCATCCGCAAGGAAACGACGCCCTCGTCAGTTGCGGTCGTCATCGGCCCAGGGTCAAAGATGATGATCACGTGGGCTTCCCTGGAATCAGTGCGTCCTCCGTTGTCTCCTTCTTCTATCGAACGTCCGATGAAGTCGATGTTGTCAGCTCCCAGAATGCATTTGCTGGGTCTCACGGTCAGGTTGGCTTCTGCGAGATGGTGGAACAGCTCCCTCAAGGTCTGCAGATGCTCCTTCCAGGTCTGGGTGTGGACTTCATGTTCGACCAAAGTCGTAGAGCCTGGGACATCATTGAAGTTAGGGGGAAACTCGCCCATAAGGTCCTTGAGCTCCAACTTTTGACCTTCTGTCAAGCTCGGTCCTAGCTTAACATCATCGATGCCTTCTTTGCTGTGGAAGTCTCCCAGTTCCAACAGTTCCTCGCTGTCAAAGCTGTCGTCGGTCACAGCTGCTGTGGCTGCGTGCACAGTCTCTGATGGCCTTTCCACGTACAGCTTAAGGAGGTTGGCGTGGTATATCTTGGAATGCTGGCCGACCTTCACCTTGTAGTCGTTGATTCCCACCACGGTCTCCACTTCGTACGGGCCTTTCCACTGCATCAGCAACTTATTATGATCAGTAGGTAGCAGCACCAGCACTTTGTTGCCAGGTTTAAACTTCCTTTTCACCGCCCTACGATCATAATAGTGCTTTCCACAGTCCTGGGACCTCTTCAGGTTTTCTCTGGCTATCTCGAGAGTCTGCTCCAGCTTCTCCCGTAGCACAAACACGTACTGGTAGCTGTTCTTCACCTCTGGGGTCTCTACTTCTTTCGTCCACAGTTCTTTCAGGATGTGCATCGGCCCTCTGATGGTTCTTCCGTACAGCAGCTTGAACGGAAAAAAGCCGGTGGACTCCTGCGGTACTTCTCTGTAGGCGAAAAGTAGGGCGTTGATGTAGCGATGCCATTGTCTGGGCTGCTCGCTGCAGTTTCTTCAGGGTGGACTTCAGCGTAGCATTGAACTTTTCGACAAGCCCTTTGCACATTGGATGGTAGGGTGTAGTAGTTAAATGCCGGATGCTCAGCAGTCTGTTGACCTCCTTCATGCAGTCAGAGACGAACTGCGTCCCGAGGTCTGTCAGAATTTCTTCGGGCACTCCAAGTCTACTGAACATGTCCACCAGTGCCTCTGCTACAGTTTCAGTGTCAATCTTCTTCAGTGGCACTGCTTCTGGGTACCTAGTCGCATAATCCACTAAAGTCAGTACCCATCGATGGCCTTCTTCACTCGGAGGTCTTATTTCGCCGATTAAGTCTAAGGCCACCCTCTTGAAAGGTCGGTCGATCAGAGGCATCCTCTGCATAGGCACTTTCGGGACCCTTCCTCAAGGTATGGTCTTCTGGCAAATGTCACATGATCGGCAGAAACGGCTGACGTCCGCATGAAGTCCTGGCCAGTAGAACACCGCCTGGATTCTATCCGACGTCTTCTTGATACCTAGGTGACCTCCCATGATTGAGTCATGCGCTACTTCCATTACCTGGCGCCTTAGGGGTAACGGTACCAATACTTGACGTAGTGGTTTCCCTCCGTTGACCCTCGGGTGCTGGAAGATTCGGTACAGGATCTTAGCCTTCACCTCAAAATAGACTGTACCACTGCCTTTGGTCACGTGGTCTTGGCGGTTCCTGTACTTGTTTAAAGTGCTATCAGCTTCCTGGAACTGAATCAGTTTATCTCTGTCCACGATGGCAGCTTTGGAGTTGTCGGCGACCTTCAGTGGCGTAGACGTCTTGTCTCTCTTGGCCTGGGCCCTGGTAGTGACAGCACCGATGATCTCTGGTCGGCAGGGCTGAGCCGGAGTAGCCACATTATCCCGTAGCAGCTCTGTAAGGTCTCCATCGGGAAATGGCAATGGATCCTCCTCCACAACTTCGACGCGTTGGGTTGAGGCAGGACTCCATTCTGGATCGGGGTCGTCGGGTCGTCTCGCGCCGTCGATATTCCCGATCATCAAATCAAATAGCGGCTTTTTCAGGCAAACCGCTTCTACTTCGCTTATGTAGAAAGGGGTGTTGACATGAATCTTCGCAACTGGCGCTCTCACACATTTGCTGTCGGCCATAAGTGTCCATTTTGAATCGCCAGTGAACTGTTCTTTAGCGATTAGGTCTTCTCTGACGATGACCCCACTGCAGCCAGAGTCTCTTAAAACAGTCACTTCATGATTTCCGACGCGTCCCTTGGAAACAGGCATGTTCTGGACGGTCACAGCTGCGCTGGCGACGACGGGGATGGATTTCCCGTTGGCAAGGAGGAGTTGGCCATCGGTCATGCACTCTTGCACGTCCGCAGGTGTAGCTGTGCGCTCGGTCTCACTCGGAAGAATGACGCTCCCGCCGCACACCTGATGGTCAGATCTACTGGTTTGCCGTTGATTGGAGAACCGCCTCTGCCGGTTGCACGCCACTGCGTTGTCCGTACTACTCCGCTGTCCGCTACTTTTGTTTTGAGGACAGTTAGCCGCTCTGTGGTCTGAAGCATTGCAGGTGAAACAGCCTCTTGAATGCCCTTCCCTGGGAGGAGGCGTGGAAACCGTCTGTTTCTGGTTCGTCTGGCTCCCCTGGATCTGGTTCACATGGTTTCCAGTCTTCTGAAAATGTTTCGTCGCGCTGGGTGGCCCCAGGGTCTTCCCATGAGCGATGAGATATCTTTCAGCAGCCTCAGTCACATCTTTAAGCGTCTGCAGCTTTTGTTCTTCTAAGTGGGTCGCTAGGTCCTTGTGACAGGCATTGAGAAATTGTTCCTTCACGATCAGGTCATGGAGACTGTCGTAAGACTTCCTTTCGCCTGATAACTCCACCCACTTGTGTAGATATGACGACAGGCGCTCCACAAACTGCTTTGGCGTCTCGTCTGACTTAGGCCGGCATTCACGGAAGCGTTTACGGTAGCCCTTCTCTGTAAAGTTGTAGCACTGCAATAGGGCCTCTTTCAAGACGTCGTAGTCTTTAGCGTCATCGTCCGACAATCTGGTGTAGACGTCGAGTGTTTGCCCCGTCAGAAGTGCACTTAGTCGAACCGCCCAGTCTTGAGGTTGCCAGTTAGAGCTTTTGGCAAACCTTTCAAATCTCGCCAAATAACTGTCGATCTGGTCCTTCCCGTCGACAAACGCTGGCAATTTTGGAGCCATGTGGTCGCTGATGACTTGTGGCGCATGCTGATTGTTTTGGATACGCACCAACTCTAGCTGGTGCTGACGCTCAGCTTCTCTTTCTTGCCGCTGCTCTTCTCTTTCTTCACGGCGACGTTGCTCCTCTATTTCTAGACGCTTCTCTTCTAATTCTCTTTCTTCACGGCGACGCTGCTCTTCCTTTTCTAGACGCTTCTCTTCTAATTCTCTTTCTTCACGGCGACACTGCTCTTCTAATTCTCGTTCTTCGCGCCGTCGCTGTTATTCTCTTTCTTCACGCAATATTCTCTCCTGGCATTTGACGTACTCCGTCAGCTGTTTGCCTTTCAGATTCAATTCAATCCCTCTCTGCCAGAAGTCAGCCATCTTGATGCTTCTGGAAAGTTCTTTTCTAGAAAGTTCTTTTCTGGAAAGTTCTTTTCTGGAAAGTTCTTGACTGGAAGGTTCTTTATCTAGAAAGTTCTTGACTGTGCTGTACCTTTCTAGACTGTTCTAGAACAGCACGCTTTCTGCAGTAGCGCTGATGCTTGCCACTAGTCGCCTTCGCTGACGCAGGCCCCGCTGTCCTCGTCATATGCGACGCTGCACCACGCTGGTGTTGATGTGCACGCTCCTGTGCTAAAGTAGACGCGACGTCCGCTCGTCGCTCTCTCTAATACTGGCGATGTAGCTCCGAGACTGTCCCTCGACGTAGTCTTACGGCAGCCACGTAGCCCCGATCTGTTGTTCGCTCATGAAGCAACTTTTCAGCGACTACACGCCCTTGCATTCAACCCGAACCTATCGGTGATGTAGTTCCAGTATGTTGGCCCCTCTCGACGCAACTTGTTGGCGGCTACCCTCGATGACTGCCTCTCGTAACGTTGACTCGCTTGTTGTAGCAGTTGAACCCTTGGCTATGGCGTGAATCGCGGCTTGACCCCCAAAATGTTACACTCGGTTTGATGTTGGTGTTTTTTCTATCAGTATTTGATTCAGCCCCAATGCTGAATTCCTGATAAGGTGTAACTCAGATTCGTATATCCACGCAGCCTGCTCACTCAGCATACAAGACACGGAGTCGACGTATGAAGTTTTCCACTTTTATTCAGCACACATCAACAACTGCATACAATCGCTCAATCGCCTTTCCACTCTCAAATTTACTTTCCAACTTCACTATCAACAACTCCTCTCTCTAACCACACACAGGGCATCCATTTTATAATTTTTTCTCTCATTCGAGATGACGACAGGTCGTTCTAGAAATGACGCATTACAACCAACCAATCAGAATTAAAGATCGTCATCACTGACTTACGTCATACATCTCTCTTCCTGTCAAAAGAATGTTCTCCATTACCTACGTCCATCAAGAAACTTCGATCGATAGTAAACAAACGGATCCAGAAAATTCTCTAACAATATCGACCAACGAAAATTATCAACGTTATACAAAGCCTCTCCTAACAACAATGCAAACTCAAATCAAAGGTAAATAAACTCCATTATCGAATACTTTGCAAAACGAAACAATTAGATCTATCGTGCGCGTTTCAGATATACTACCATTGGCGTTTCAACGTAACAAACATGTTTCAGTCTATTCCATATCTCAAAAATGGCTGAACAGATGTTCATGATTTTTGTTATACTTCGACTCATGGTCAATCATTCAGTGGCAGTCAGTTGGGTAGTCAATTGATTGTAGTGTTGGTCAATACCAGTGTCACTTTTCTGTTCAAAACACTTGTTTTGTAGTCTCAAAAACGACTGGACTGATTATTTGATTATTTTTTATTGTCAAGTAACCCTGGTAACGTTCTTACAAATTTGAACAAAAATCTGTCTACTGTTGCTTTTTTTTTTAATAGATATAAAATGCAACAGAATTACAGACCAATAGACAGACAAACATTTGACTCATTCTGATTCCTGACCATTTCAAAGTACTTTCAGATAAGAAAAAATATATATTATATAAAAAAGCAGTGTAAAATTAAATGTTTTGTAACTTACCATAGACGTATCCACAGCAAGCCTGCTGAATTTTATCATAGGTCAGACCAGCATCTTGCAGAGCCTTTGTTCCTGTATCACGATCATGATCAAATATTGCACTTCATAGAATCTGTACATGCCTGTAATATATACTATAGGAAAATTGCTATACAGTGATCTATTGTACCATCATAATTATTATACTGAACTCGGTAATAAATGACAATGCCAATGGAGTCGTCTCTCATTATTTCACTATCCCCTCCTGGTCCTCAACTCCCCTTCCCATCCCAAACACTCCACTTTCTGACCCCTACAGCTACATTCACATCGTCAGGATGGCTTGCAATCAGAGAGAGAGAGAGAGAGAGAGAGAGAGAGAGAGAGAGAGAGAGAGAGAGAGAGAGAGAGAGAGAGAGAGAGAGAGAGAGAGAGCAGACGGAGACCAGACAGACAAAAACTGATATTTCACTACCACATATTTAATTAAGCCAACAGCATATGGGTTAGGGTGGAAAACCCCACATTAACACTAAACTATCAAGGATGACTTCACTTTGTAATGTTAAATGAACTCAGATCAAAAACAATTTACAGAGCAGACATATTTTTTTAAAAACTGTAGTAATTTATAAGCAAAATTTTATTATTAGTTAAATGCAAGCATAAAGCTATTAAAATGGTGTTTTTTTTTTCAAAACTAAACATACCAGCTTCCTTTGCCATATCAGGGTAGTCAAAATTTTCTCGACTTCCTGGTTTCTCAAACTGCAATGGAATACAAATGAAAACTGAAAATGTTTATAAATGGTAGAAAAATAATAGGAAGAATGGGGGAGGGGGGGGGGGGGAACAAGGGGCGATGCAAAGCATGGGATCAAAGTGGGAGGAAACAAGATAATAAACCCTATTTATAAAGAGGTATTGTACTTTATGTATTAAATAAAACAGGAATAAAGGGCTGGTTGTATAATGACCAATATGTTGCATATAGAAGAAAATGGTGCAAATAAAGTTTCTTTGTCAAGTATATGATTACTTGTCTATATATGTCCCTGTGCTTGGAGCACAGATCAGCTTTGCAAACCTGCATGTGCAGAGGTGGGTCAGCCATATGCAACCACTTGCCAGTGAAAAGGGTTGTCATACTTAACTTATGAATGTTAACCCTTCAGCTGCCAAAGGGGAAACACCATTGAGTTACAACCATTTGCCAAGCAAATCTGGCTCTCGTTTTTTTTTTTTTTTTTTTTTTTTTTTTTTATTTACAAAAAATTTTCAGCTTGAACAGTATTAAAAATCACTGAGCAACACTTATACATTTCTGAAAGGTAATTTAATTTTCTTCACAAATATTTTCAAATATGCTATTTTGGAGAAGAAAAAAACTTTTAAATTAAAAAAATTGTATTTTAGTCTAAGTGAGAGAAAGGGAGGCAATTGCATCATCTTTGTTGTATTATTGATGTACATGGGTGTGCAGTAGTGCATCCCTTTCATTTATGTCTCTGTTTCGCGTATAGATCAGCTTTGCGCGCTTGTGGCTGGGGTGGGTATTGGGGGCAGGCAGCCATCCACCAATGAAAAGGGTTGTCATACCATATATATATATAAAACTTAAGAATGTTAAACAGCTAATGTTCTGAACTTTTCAATCGATGCGCATTTGTGTTGCTGACCGTTTAACTATAATGAGAAAAAACGTCACATTGATGATGACAAGACAACATGCATTGGCATATTATTTCGTCACACTTTTGTATGACGAGATAAGTTGTCATAAGCAATCAAGGGAATGAAGGTTCTTGGCTTTCCAACCAAGTATGTACATTATATGTTGATGACCAGTGACCAGGACAAGCAAATCTATCAGTCACAATGAGTAAGACATTGACAATGACACGCACTCATCATAGGCATAAATCATAACACTGTTTAATGACGAAAGGCAATAAAAGCAGTCAAGAGGTAAAGAGGGTAATATTTTCACCTAAACTAGCAAAACAGATTATGTCTATCATTGGTACTGGTAGCTCCGGGATTAGTACTTCGCTAAAGACAAAATTGGCTATAGGTCTCACAACGTGGGCTTTCCTTTTGAAGATCTATTTCCTGAAGTTACTGGTGGATGTGTTCCTTTGGAATGATACTAGACTATGTAATTTTAATACAGAATTAAAATGACCAAGTAAAACTAAAATCTTATTTTATGGGCGGGGCCTAGCTATACTGCCACACGCTTACGATCTGTAACCAGTTTTATCCATTCTTGCCAGTGCTGCGCTGGCCTTTTTCCACCTTTTCCCTGTCCTAGATGACAGACCTGGTCCGGTATTAGCGTCAAATCACAGCATTTTTGCCGAACCTATTGTCCTTAACATTTTTAATAATAGGACGTAAAGCTTCGCTTGTCAGTCAGCTACAGCTCCGGGATTAGCCTGGTCTCACAATGTGGGCTTTCCTTTTGAAGATCTATTTCCTGAAGTTATTGGTGGATGTGTTCCTTTGGAATGATACTAAACTATGTAATTTTAATACAGAATTAAAATGACCAAGTAAAACTAAAATTTTAAAATAAAAGTGAAAGTGGAGGTGTTCATATCCAAGAAGGTCAAAGTTCATTTTTGACTTTCAAGCGAGTACCTGTGGGTTAGTACAATCAACGAAATCAACACAATTCTGATTATGTCTGCAACACATCCTAGATAACAATGCGCACTACCTTGGTCATTCCAACGCCAACAACAAAAACTCTCCTTTGGGGACCCATGACTGCAGCCTACAAGCGGGTACGCGCTGACTGTTTCAACGTGTTTAACTCTCGGCCTGTTGTTGTTGTTTTGTAGATTATAGTCACACGACACTTTCGCATATAGGTGACTACTGGACCGATTTATACTGACACCAGCGGGTCAGTTGTTGGTAAAGGGGAAAATAATATGATCACACGTTGACCAATCCGGGACTCGAACCAGCGACCTTTCGGTTACTAGCAAGACGCTCTTACCAACTGAGCTACCCGGCCCCTCCCTCGGCCTGTGCGAGATCTACCAGCGGTGGAACCTAAATCCCGGTGTGACATCGTCACAGTTCCTAGTATCTTAGCTTGGCTGGGAGCGAATGGGAGCATTCTGATTGGTCGACGCGTTACAAAATTCGACGCATGCGCACAGTGCTATCATAGTCTTCGTAAGGGTTAGGGTTAGGGTTAGAGTTAAGAGTTTAGAGTTAGAGTTAGGGTTTGGGTTATGACGCCTAAGAACTTCGTGAAAAAGCCGGCCCGACATGACCTGGCGCATGCGCAAATGCGCTCGGATAAACTAGGAAACCCGGAACTTGAAGGATGTGACACCGGAAAAGTCGTGTACCGACCAGTGACGTCAGTGGAACTTGTGTGTCCCTAATTTTAGCGGTGACACCGGATGTTTTGCTTTTGTTCAACGAAAAGCATGGAGGGAAACTTTTCATACCTGCCTGAATTTTTTACCCTTACGAAAGTGAGCGACTCTACCCTAAAAGGATATATGTGTCGAGCGAGCAGCAGCTGACTGTGGTACTCGAAAAGTACCACTGTCATTTTCTTACGAATTTCATTAGATGGTAAGCTACATCTTGATCAACAGCTAGCTGCTATATGCCTATTATTAATTTAATAGTAACTATAATTAAATAATTAATTATAATCATGTAATAATAATTATAATAGACTATACTTATTATTTAATATTATTATTATATACTATGTGAGTATGTCTATAACCTATACTTCTCAGTGACAATCGTTATAAATTTAATTAAGTAAATTATTAATTAACTGTGAAAAAGCCTTTGGGCTTAGATCTTCTTCTTCTTCTTCCGTATATGCGCACAATCAATTTTGATTATTATGGCACTTTTTACCAAGGTGCATGCTGGGTGTTTTCTTGTTACCGGCACTCACCCGTCTAGGACATGAGTGTCAGGATCTTTAAAGTCTGTTATGATGGAATGTATGCGACACAGACTAGACCTCGGTTTATACTCTCATCCGAAGGAGTAGGAAAACAGGTGTAAAGTGTCTTTCCCAGGGACACAACACAATGGCCCGGCCAGGGCTCGAACCCGGGACCTTCAGATCCACAAGCCGAAGCACTACCATTAGACCATGGACCCTATATACTAAATATAGAGTCCATGATTAGACCACAGTGCCTCCCATCCTGGCTATGAATCAGTATGATCAAGTTCCTACTACTACTAGTAACTGCTACTATAATTACACACATGCTATGGCTGTTAGAATGTACTGCTGAAATTGAAAGTGAAAGTAGTTATAGTTCTACATTACTGTTTTACATTAAAACTAGTAGTACCAAAGACTATAAATACGCTCTTTGGTAGTACCGTATGTGAGTAGCCTATAATATGCCCGAATCAATAAATGAAGTCAAACATAATTATGCACAAACACTAACCATATTATTGTGTAATCTTTACTTAAACTGAAACAATGATTCTTACCAGCCGTGTACAATTCTGTTACTTTAGACTAATAAGAGTCAACTACATATTAAATTCACTGATGCACATTCCTGCTTATAAGTTTTGTTGTTGTTGATAATTCAGCCTGAAGCTATAAATATAATTTATATTTAAAATTAATTAAACACCATTGACCATGTTAATGTAGCTGAGCAGTTAGATCTATTTTAGTATGTATCACTGGTATGGTAGAGGTAGGCCTACTCTTGATTTCGTGTGTGTTAATCACTTTGTTAGTATAATTTATCTACTTAAATTTTGATATGTTGCTTTATATTGCCATTTACTTATTTAGGTTTGATGGAAAACATAAGAAGACATCAAAGCGTCTTATAATGTTTCTGAATATATTGCAAGACGATTCACTGATCCCAGGCTATGTGGAGCATCACAAAATTAACATCTGTTCCAGTGGTGGTGGTAGTAAGCAGAAGCCTTTGGCAATAAACACCAAGGTATGATTAATATTGCTAATAACAACATTCAGGCTTACAACATTTTTAATGCTAAATATCCATGACTAATGCTTTTAATTTTGCAGATTGTGAAATAAAATTAAACTTCAATAAATTAAGCTCTGTGTGTGCATAGACCAGGAATACTTAGACCGCGCAGTGACGCCTTTGGTGTGATGACGCGTCAAGAGTTATGCGACTTGATTGTAACATGTGTGAAAATGGCTGCGTCACAGAGCGAAGATCTGATGGTGAGGGGGAAAATAAATCGCAGGAAGAGTAACGGTGACCACTGTGCAGCTTTGAACGGCACAAACGCACGACTAAAGGCTGCATGCAAAGGTAAGAGTTTTTTTTTGGTTTCCCAAAGGAAGAAGAACGGTAAGTTCTTGAAGAAATTGTAGATCTATTCTGACAGACAAGAATCGTGATATAACAAAAAGTTGCCTTGTTCACCTTTTTTTAAATACGAGAGAGAGAGAGAGAGAGAGAGAGAGAGAGAGGGTATAATTATTACGTACCCTAATTATTATGTTGAAATCAATCGAAGCATATTTTTGTAAATAAATGAATTTCCGTGTGCACAACTAGATTTACGTTTCGAATTAGTCAATATCTTTATTTATATTTCGATCTCCATCTCTTTCTATATCACACACACACACCCACACACACACGCACAAATTATACACACTAAAACTGCCAATCAATCCGTATGCTGTATGACCCCATTAGGGAACAAAAACTAAATTACGCATGTATGACACATATTCTAGACTAGTGTTGTTTTTAAAAAAAAATATTATTATTATTTTTATTTTAACTCAATTTATCTTATACATACTGTTTATTTCAAGCAACAAAACAATGCAAAAGCCACCTATATCACGGGTTACAGTTTAGGAAGCGCTGATAACACCCTTACGGTCAAGAGGCAGCAAGTCATGAAAAAATAAACAGAGGTGCATAAAAAAAAAATCTCAAATTTGAAAAGCCTTATTTCAAACATGTTCAACAGCAAAAGGTGAAAATCGCGGTCTAAAACATGTTTTTAAAATATAATTAAAAACCCCATATATAGACAAGAGACTAAGAACCGAAAGCAAGCCCATGTGAGGTTGAAGGGACGTAACTCCTCCACCGTACATCACTTCTCATAGAGGCGATATCGCGAAGTGATCTCTCTCTTCTTCCTTTCTCTCTGGTGTGTGTTTGTTTAGTATAGCTCATTTTGTATGTGTTGCTTAATTTTTATTTTATTCTTTGGTCATTCTCTCTCTTTTCCTGCTATTCGTTGTTTCTTATTTTGCAAGTGATTTTGAGCACAGAATTTTATGTACATATGATTAAGGGTTAATTTGTAACGTAAGAGTTTTAAAGCTCAGTGTTAATTATGTATGGTCATTGGTGGGTTAGTTCGTACATTAAAAACTTACACCATTGTACTATGCAGGAGTTTTCGAGCACAGTGTTTATTATGGGTGGGTTAGTTTGTACAGTAACACCATCTTATTATGCAGGAATTTTTAAGCTCAGTGTATATTATGCATATGGTGGGTTAGTTTGTATATTAACACCATTTTATTATGCAGGAGTTTTCGAACTCAGTGTTTAGTATGCATATATAGTGGCTTAGTTTGTACAGTAACATTTTTTTATGCAGCAGTTTTCGAGATCAGTGCTTATTATGCATATATTGGGTTAGTTTGTACATTAACATCATTTTATTTTGCAAGAGTTTTCGAGCTCAGTGTCTATTATGCATATAGTGGGTTAGTTTGTATGTAAGTAACACCATTTCATTATTCAGGAGTTTTCAAGTTCTGTGCTTATTATGCATAATTATTGTGAATTAGTTTGTACAGTAACATCATCATATTATTAAGGAGTTTTCGAGCTCAGTGTATATGCATAGTGGATTAGTTTGTACATTAACACCATTTGATTATGCAGGAGTTTTCGAGGTCAGTCTTTATTAATATTAAGCATATGGTGGTTTAGTATAAGAGTTTTCAAGCTCAGTGTTGTTTATTCATATAGTGGGTTAGTTTGTAGAGTAACACCATTTTATTATGCAGGAGTTTTCGAGCTCAGTTTTTATTATGCATATAGTGGGTTAGTTTGTACAGTAACATCATTTTATTATACAAGAGTTTTTGAGCTCAGTGTTTATTATGCATATGATATAGTGGGTTAGTTTGTAAAGTAACAACATTTTATTTATTCAAGCTCAGTGCATATTAAGCATAATTATTGTGGGTTAGCTAGCAGTTGTACAGTAACAACATCATATTTTGAAGGATTTTTCGAGTTCAGTGTTTATTATGCATTTAGTGGGTTAGTTTGTACAGTAACACTATTTTATTATGCACAAGTTTTCGAGTTCTGTGTTTATAAATGTTATGCATTTGTTGGGTTAGTTTGTACAGTAACACAATTTTATTAATAGTATGCAGGAGTTTTCGAGCTCAGTGTTTATAAATGCATATGATGGCTTAGTTGGTACATTTAACACCATTTTATTATGCCGGAGTTTTCGAGCTCAATGTTTATTATGCATATGGTGGGTTAGTTTGTAAAGTAACACCATTTTATTAAGCAGGAGTTTTGGAGCACAGTGCTTGTTCTGCATATGGTGGGTTAGTTTGTACAGACACAGTAACACCATTTTATTATGCAGGAGTTTTCAAGCACAGTGTTTACTAGGCATAATAATTATGGTGGGTTAGTTTGTACACTTACACTATTTTATTATGCTGGAGTTTTTAGCTGAGTGTTTATTATGAGTGGGTTAGTTTGTACAGTAACATCATTTTGTTATGCAGGAGTTTTTGAGCATAAGTGCTTATTGTACATATGATGGGTCTTTTAAATTTAACAGAAGCATATTCAGGAGTTTAAAGCAGTGTTTGGTTTATTTGGTTTCGGTTATGTATTATTTTAACATTTTGATTATGTAAGAGTTTTGGAGCACATAATGTTATTATAAAAGATGGTTTAGGTACCATTGTTTGAAATTGAATGTCTTTTTTTTTTAGTAAAGTGGTTCAAATTATTTCCAAATTATTGTACAAACTAACAAAATATTTTACAGACACATTGTATCGTTTAACAACTATGTTTATAATTTCAGAAAACGAAGCCAAGGTTTCGAACACAAACTACCAAAAAAGTGGGATGCACTGCGATGCTCTCCACCAATAAAGTGACTGTGTACGTATTTTTTGTATTAGGAATTATAGGAAGAATCAGAAATATTTTTATCTGTTCATTGTCTGAAAAATACTATACGAACACTTGAAACCTGCTCATCTCATGCCACAAGGCAACTCATATTAATTAAGAGCATTATTAAATAATCATTAATATTAACCTTGGAAAAGCTGCATAGAAAAAGAGATATTTATTTTGAAACGTTATAAAGTGACAGCAATAAACGTATAGCTTGCCATTATCTTCAGTTTTTAAATGTTAATATTTTCAGGTTTTGGGACTATAGAGTTGCGGGAGCTCTTTCACGAAGAAAACAGAAGGAAGTATTTCAGTCCTTGAAACAAGCTTTGGCTAGTGGCACTGCCCATGGAACTTCTTTGATCCTGGTGGATTTGCCTTTGCCCCTTGCTCACACCAATCATCTCCTGACCATAGAGAGTGGCATGTCAAAGGCAATCCATCCAGAAATCAAGAAGAAGTTTTACGAATTTGTGGAGATGGGGGTGGCAAATGTTCCTCTCATGAGAAACATGCTTGAAGAATATGCCAAGCAGCTCACTCAGCAGATCGTGGTTCAGCCTCATCCATCTGATGTTTCTTTTTTCCCTTCACGAAAGATGGTGCAGAACCAAATTCTATCGGCTGTTGCAAAGGGGAAATATTCCTGCACTGACCAGCAACATCTGCAGCGGTGGGTTGAAAAGTGGCAAGAAAACAACCCTACGTGCAGCATCTATTATCGTACTTGTTTGGCAAAGAAGAACCCTGTGTCTGTGACTACATCTGCAAAAGTGTTCCCTGAGGATACAAGCAATGAAGTCCACTCACAAATTGGACCAGTGGATTTAAGTAAGTACTTGGTTATATGTATTCAAAATTTTTAGGCTGCTGCAAATAACTCTTTGAATAAAGTATACAAAATATATTGTTACTGAAAAATCAAATTAATATGCCATGATAATAATAATGTGTATTTTTATTTTGCAAGTTGTAACAGACATATAAAAACTCTACATGCTCAAACAAATCACAACCAAACATATATACACCTTTGCAAGTGCAACTGTTTGGCATTATTGGGCTTTGTTATGAAAGATACCATTGTCAGTAGGTCTTAGTATGGAATTTTTCTCTATGCAGCCTCCCCTAGTTAGAACTTTATACTCCTCGCCACACCGTGTTTTTGCTGATAATTATATTTCCCCTCTTTCCACCCACTCATCTTTCTCACTAATACTGTCATTGATCATGTATTATTTGTGTACTTTTTATATATTATTATTTACTCATCCTTGCTATTTGTTGCCACTTCTCTTGCTTATGTTTATTATTCCATAAATTGCTTTTTGCATTTTTTCCCCTCCTTATCAGCTTATTAAGTTTTTGGCCCATGTTTCTACCTTTTGTGGTCTCTTTATTCATCCAACAGTTGTACACATTGGCTTTGATTCTGTGCAGTTTTACCACGTTTGTCTTATTTTGCTATGCTCGCTTAAACTGTTTTCATGTTATACGTTTCTCCATTCTTGCCACCGTTTTCATTAGTTGCTGCATCTGTCGCTTGTATTTCAATGTATGTACCTTTCCCCATCATGTATTTAGCCCACCCCTCCCACCCGTTTTTTTTTTTAAAGATAAGGCATAAATGTTCATAACTAATAACCCTAATAATAAGGTATAGTTATTAATCTAAAAGCTTTACCTCTGACACTGTGTACAATTAGGCTTTGTATAGTGCATATTGCAAATAAAAGTGCTCACAGCACTTTACAATATATACATTGACGCACACACCAATACACACATACATTCAAGCATACATATATTGATACTTGCCTGCTTATACATACATTAATAAATACATACATACAAACATACATACAAGCACACTTCATTCATGCATACATCATATGAACATGCACATTTACTTACATACCTGTTACATACAAAGGCACAGACACACATGCACAATAATAATTCAAAACAGGGAGATTATTGTGAAAATAAAAATCACTGGTCATAGGCAGAAGTTTTGCTGATCTTTGAAATAGCCAGCAAAATCAACAATGTGTGGGTTAGTTGGACTGGATGCCATATGTCTATTGTCAGTTGCGGCTGTTCTGTTCATGTGTCTGTATGAAAGAAAAGCCTCAATACATGAGATTCTTTTGCAAGTACTAGGTGCATTGTTTCTTTGCAGGACAGTCAAATATCATTTTTAACAAAGATAGTGAGATTGGTTAGACATTAGAATTTAATATCAAGACTTTAGTTTAATATATTAGAATTTATTAACAATAGCTCTCTTATAACTTTCAACTTATCCAATGTTTTTATCCTGCATAGATATCAAGGTGAAGCCCAAGGACGAAAAGTTGAAGACCATGGAGAAGACCAAGAGGACAGAGGAGGTGAAGGTGAAAACAGTTGAGGAGAGGGTAGAGAAGACAGAGGAGGTGAAGGTGAAAACAGAAGAGGAGAGGGCAGAGAAGACAGAGGAGGAGGAGGTGAAAACAGTGGAAAATGTGAAGAACACAAAAACAGAAGAAGAGGAGAAGAACAAGAAGACAGTGAAAGATAGGGTAAAGACCAAGAAGACAGAGGAGGTGGAGCCACAACTAACAAGACAGAGACAAAAAAGAAAAGCAGCTGCCAGTTGTCTCGGTTAGTTAAAACAGTTTTGCTGAACGACAACCCATCTCCTCATGTTAGTAATTTAGGAAAGTTGTTTGTTTCTGAGTATGTGGTACTATATAACAAATAATTTCAGTTTTTGTTAAGCATAATGTAAAATATCAGGCATTTAACAACAGTAATTTGGCTTTTCTTTAATATGATTTGATGTTACATGTTTATTTTATTTTAGGCCTTACCAATGGTTTGGAAAAAAAAATAATGCAGTTCCATCATCATCACTGATTGCATTGTCATTGGTACGTAAACTGTTTTTCCAGTTGCAATCGAGAATACATTTTTCTGAAATCAAACAGTGAACAGCCGTGGGGGTGCAGGTTTCACCATGCTTACAAATGTGATTGTTCTTAAATGGCAACGCCTGCATTGGCCACAGCACGAGACACACTATTATCTAATTCTATAATATAATTGCCAATGTTTATGATGCGTTGTAAATTTTGTTTTTGTAATTGCCTAGGGCTTTCTTTATATTAGGCGTCAATTGCCATAATAATAATAATAATAATAATAATAATAATAATAATAATAATAATAATAATAATACATGTAATAAGTCTTTATCATTGGACGCAGCATATCACACACCAATTCATAAGGGCACTCTGCTTGTGTCTACTTATTTTTAAAAATGTGTCTTAGTTATATATAATTATGCGTTTAGTAGATAATTGTTTTATCTTTATTTTTAATTTTATCCTAGAGGACAACACAACAGAAACAACAAGAAAAGAGCAAAACAAACACATTCTCAAGAATACTGCAGGTTTGTATATTGGCTTTTTTTTTTTGGGGGGGGGGGGGGGGGGAAGGGGGGGGGGGAAGGGGGGGGGGTCCAAGCTCATTAGAGATAATTGCTATAAAAATACCCATAAATATATAAAATAAAGATTTAGCACTCTCATTCACCAAAAATGGCTATAATAAACCTGTAGTTAATAATGGAAAAGAGAGGCATGATGCACCAAATACAGTACATTATAAATTTATGTGCAGAGTCAACAAGTTCAGGATACAGGATTCTGGTTCCTGGCCTTTTCATCTGCGGACGGCGGTTATCAAGTTCCAGTATAAATTCTTTGCAGCATTCACAGTTGATGGATGATTTGGTAATATACTTATATACTAGTGCAAATTCAATATTTTAAAATATATTTTAATTACATCACAGTATTAAACATGTCGATAGTCCTGGGCTAAGCGGGACGATTGACGCTCTATACTTTTATACTATACTATCGTCGCCATTAGCCGTAAATGCGCCAATAGGCTGCTATCGGTGTGTCTTGCAATCCACTCCAGGGTAACAAAAGATTTATTAACTTCTTCTCTTCAGGTTATTGATATAACCCTGCAGCAGCTGCAGGAGGAGCACAACCTCCAAGACCAGGACCACATATTTTCGCTACCAGTTGCTGCCACTTCAATGTGGCAGCAACAGGTCTACAATATGTTTCTCTATGAAAAGGTACTAGACATAATCATTCATTTGCTGTATATTTCTAATTTATCCTTAATGCAGTTAAGTTTGTTGTTTGTATAATTTTGCTAGTTAGAGGCGAATATAGTTGCAATTAGTGTTTTCATACTACAACAAAAGTTGATCAAAGTACATATGCATTGCCATTATATCTTGCATATTGGCTGCATGTAAAATCACACAGCTTATGTTTAAATTTTGTAGGTGAAAATGACAGCATTCAGGTGGGTGCTGGCACCATTCAACATCCACAGTCACTGGCTACTTTTAGCAGTGGACATGACCTCTCATGAGGTGTCTGTCCTGGACTCTATGGCATTGCCCCACCTGGAGGAAAAATGTTTTCAAGAGTGGAGGTAGGGTTAATGTTGTTGTTGTTGTTTGTAGATTATAGTCACACGACACTTTCGCATAGAGGTGACTATTGGACCGATTTATACTGACACCAGCGGGCCAGTTGTTGGTAAAGGGGAAAATAATATGATCACACGTTGACCAATCCGGGATTCGAACCAGTGACCTTTCGGTTACTAGCAAGACGCTCTTATCAACTGAGCTACCCGGAGGGTTAATGTGTGGTGTGTAGATATTATATTTGCATGTTGCAGAATATTTCCATTGGTTATAATGAAGTATGTTGTGCTTTTATGAGAATACATAATTTACTTTCAGATCGGAGCTAGATGCATTATTTGCCCCCTAGTTTGAGCCAGCAGACCTGAAGGGTTCAAAGCAAGGTGGATTTTGAGACCTGTCTACGCCTTGAACCTACCTTAATTAGCAGGATGCAAACATTTTATAAATCAGTATTTACATTTTGAAAGAATAACATGCATGTTAGAAAACAAATGCTACATGGCATTAGTGCTTGATTTATTTTGATGTATGGATATTTCAGGGCCTTCTATTCATTCAGGTGTCAGTGTCTAGGTCTTCCAGATATTGACTGGCAGAAAGGACTGTTGAGATCAGGCCAGCAGACTGGTGGAGTGTCATGTGGGCCTTTCCTTTTATTGGTGAGTAATTCACAGCACATGCATCACCAGAAGACTTTTATTGGAGCTGTTAAAAATTGCACTTAGTCTTTTGGTCATTTCATGGAATTTTCAAATAATTGTACTTGTTTAGCTGGCTCAGTGCCATGTTGTAATTCTTATTTTTTTCAATACACATCTTGACTGGAGGACATAGTCACAGCTAAACCTTTAAATTTTAAATAGTAAATGAATTACTTGCACTTAAACTGTAATTAAGTAATATAGTGTCAGTTGAAGTTAACTTTATTGTACTATTTTGTGTGATATATATTATTTACTTTGCATTCTAGTATGTCTATTGCCAATATTCAAGAAATGGATGACAACATATATATATATTGGCAATAGAATGCAAAGTAAATAATATATATATATATGTGTGTGTGTGTGTGTGCGTGGGTGTATGTGTGTGTGTACAGAATGATTCACAAAAGACTGTTGTTAATGACATTCTGAATGCATCTAAACAGAATGCATACCTACTGCTGCAAGGCGACAGACAACTTCATCATTACTGCCAAGATGAAGCGAAGACTTTTCGCACTACAATCCGCAGCATGTTGCAGTCAGCGGCTGGTGGAAACCCAGCATCTCTCCCAAACTGTGATATGCCTGGGTGTGGTGCAATGTCTCCTAACAAGATCTTATGCTGTGTGTGCTGCAGATGGGTGCACTGGGAGACATGTGCTGACCCACCTTGTGTAACACGACCAACGGGGATGTTTGTCTGCACCATCTGCAGCATTCAGTATGGCACTTAATGCCTTGGATATTGAGGATGCCACTGATGTGGCTTATTTGCTAGTGAATGAAGAATATCTGTTGTATAGGGTGGCTCAAAGCGCAGTTGGTTAAAGCGCTGGTTTCCTATGCCGATGGTCACAGGTTCGAGCCCCACAGGGGGCTAAAAATTTGTGACTAAGGTAAATGACTGAATTGGTCACCGAGGGTTCTCTTTGGGTACTCCAGCTTCCTCCACATCTTTAAATGATACAGAATGCAGCCAAATTTTTAAAAAATCTATTTTCCTTTCAGTTTTCTATTAGTGATTTACCTTTACACAAGATGCATGTCTTATGTGTCATGTAGATTATGTCAGGTGTAAATTATTGCCTTTGTTGAGTATTTATTACTTATGTTTGTTGCACATGAGCATGTATTTGGCATAGATCGACGAGCTTTGAGTTTATTCGTTTGAAGTAAAGCGCATATCAGCTTCGTATATATATATATATACCAGTACATGAAAAGGGTGATTAGATAATTATTGGGACATTTCCTTGTATAGTAATGTATACAAGGTGTACACATCAGTGCCTTATTGTTAACAGACTGAAACAGTGGTCTGATGCAAATGATATTATAAATGACGCTTTATAGAAAACAGGAGTACTATTACATGCCCTTACTGAAAATCAGATTTATCTGATTCTAGCATGGTTATTTGTAGCCTTCACAAATTTCAGAAAATGATACAATTAAAAAAAATAGTTTATGGTTAGTGCTTATGAAGAGTGGAGTACAACTACAAAGAAAAATGTTAATGACCCTCAGAGGCATTTACTTCTCTGTCCACTCATGCGTTTTAGGTAATGGAGGTCTGTAAGAGTACATTCTGAGCCCAGATCTGTTTTCCTTGTTAAATAATAGCATTGGAAACACTTTCAAAAGCTACTCATGACATGAATCAAGGATGACACCGAGGTTCTTCACTGAGTCAACAAGTTTGGGTTTGGTTAAGGGAGGTGTGTTGAGTTAGAAGAGAATTGCAGAGTGGTCGGAGGGAAGAGCAGAGGATATGTCTGAGTTGAGAAAGAGGTTGTCGGATGGGCGAGTTATCACCCAGTCAATGGTGTGGCCAAGTCGGTGGGTAATCTGTGTTCAGAGTTATGCAAAGTTTCGGACGACTCTTGCTCAACTCGGTTAGACTCCTCGAGGTTCTTCCCGTGTTGTCAGAGATGTTATCAGAGGAGTGGCTCTAAGGCAAGCTCGGATGCCACAGCGGGTTCCGGCTTGGGATCTTTTTCTGGTTTTGAGTTTTCTTAGTGAATCCCCTTTCGAGCCTTTGCGTTTCACCTCCTTTTCGGCTTTGACGCTTAAAACTGTTTTTTTTTTTAGGTCTCTTTCGCTTCTGGGAGATGCTATAGTGCGGTTCATGCTTTTTCCGGCCTCCCGGCGGATGTAACTTTTAAGCATGATGGTTCTGTGTCCCTTCGTTTCTTGCCCGAGTTTCTGGCCAAGAACCAATGTCCAGGCGATCCTTCCCCAGTGGTGTTTGTTCGTCCTCTTGCGTCAGTCGGACCCGGATTTGGCTAACCGTCCGGTCAGGGCTTTGCGTGAATATTTGAAACGTTCTACACTTTTCCGTTCTGCTAGGAAGAGGAGGTTGTTTCTCTCTTGCAACCCAGGGTTTTCTAAAGATATCGCAAAACATACTCTAGCCAGGTGGATAGCACCAGTAATTCGTCGGGCATACGTTCGTTTATCTGGGCGAAATGAAAGGGACCGCAGTTGTGCTATTCCCCTCTCTTCGTCTAGGGCTCATGAGATCAGTGCATGGGCATCCTCCTTGGCAGTTCAACATTCTATCCGGATGGAATCCGTGTTGGATGCTGCTTATTGGCGATCTTCAGATGTTTTCATCAGCTTCTATCTGAGGGACACTCGCCGTACCCGACAAGATGGCTCTTTCGGCTCAGCAGTACTTGTCCACTTCTTCAGCTTGATTAAGGTAAAGTTGCTTCCCTCCGTCCTTTTCGTGCTACTCTGCATTTTGAGTCATGGTATAGTATGTGAAATTAATATTAAAATTTTATCTCTGAATTTATTATTATTAAACATACTTACCATGACTCAATTCTATTTCCCTCCCACCTCCCGCAGTTCCAAATAAAGCCTGAGGTTTGCGGTTTCTGCCGTGAGCGTTTTAGACGCCTGTTGTAGCATGGGACGCACGGAGGTTTGTTAGTGCAGGGGAAGCAACTCTATGATTGTTTTGTATCAGCTTCCACTTTGAGGGGCACTCACCTAGCAACGCCAATAACACATCATTTTGAGTCATGGTAAATATGTTTATTAATAATAAATTTAGAGATAAAATTTTAATTTTCTTCAAAAATTCAATTATTGAAATTGTGCATCTTCATTATCTTTTGATGTAGTGTGATGTAAAATTAAAATAAAGTTGAATGTATCTTGATTTGATTGCAATGGCATTTAATTAAATTGAACACCATGACCAATGAATAATATAAATCCTATGTTGCTGCTGGTTTATAAATTTTATTGTTGTGGTGTGTGCCGGTGGGTCTGTGTGTTCTAATTATCTATTATGAATTAGTAGAGTATTCAAGAACTTTTTTGTTAATAGGTGATCTAGTTCATGTTGACAATGCAAATCAATACTAGTTTTACCTCAAATGTTACATTTTTTTTTAAAATTACTTTGTACGTGTGTCTACCTTCATCAAATTTTACTGTAGGTGGCTTTCTACAATCATTGGGAGAAATGAATGTGTGTACATACTCAAGAATATAGTATTTTCCATTATTTTTTGGGTGTGTTTGTGTTGTTTTTTTTTACTGAATGAGTGCAGTTTACAAGAATTCTGATCCTTTACTAAAGTCTAACTTTCCTCTGTCTTTCTTTCTCTTTATTCTTGGCACCAAAATCTTCCTTGTCATGAGTCAACACTGACTTTGAATAGGCCTTAGTCGGAAATGGGAGGTAACTTGTCTTTTTTGTTTTGTTTTTAATGAGAGTTACTGAGTGAAACCATGAGGACTGCTGAGGACAGAGAAAGATGGGAGTACGCTGGTTAAACAATCATCTGTGGTGCCACAACGACTTTGGAGTTACAGGATAGGATAGAAGTTATCCCAGGGCGGAAATCTCATCTCTGAATACTGAAAGCTAACCCGAGCTGCAAGCTATTTTTTGGGAAAGGGGGATGGTAGTTGCAGGGTAGTGCAAGGCCGAACTAGCAAAACTAGCCAGGATTGCATCTGAAATCCAACTTTCGGTTGATCCAGAAGGTTTGATGGAGGACAGAGCAGAAATTGTAGGTTAGACAACTCTGGGCGCAACACATGGGCAAGCTGGCCAAAGTTGTTTCCCCTCATATTTCTGAGCATGGTCTATTGACCCATATCATCTCTTTGCTCATACTTTTGCTATAGAAAGAGTTCATCATACATCACGAGTCAAAATTGATCCATATGTATCAAGAAAAATCTTTTTAACTTGAAACAGCATATCAAAACTGTCTTAGACCTAAAAATGAGCCATAATTATGTGTCTGAACATCCTTGCTTATTACTGGACATTTGGGGATTTAAAAACCAAGAGAGGGAGAGTGCAAAAGTTTTCATATTTGAAAAGTATTTGTGAACTTGTACCTACACAGTACAACATGCCCATCCCCACCCACCCACCCAAAAAATGTTTAATTCCAATTTCCATTTCCCAGTCACTATTTTAAAAGCTTGCAAAGTTGTGGTGACGTATAAGGAAAACCGTGCAGAGGAATTCATGAAATATTTTTGTCATGGCTTAATTTATTCTTATAAATTTATGCAAATGAATTTCTGGAATTTTGACCCTTGAAGTCAGACAAAGTATGCGACTGTGCATCATGCACAATGTATAATTCTTGTGCTATGTATAATTGTAAACACTACACAAAATATCAAAACAACATCAAAACAGTTCTTTTATCTTTTTTTTAAATTGCATCATTGTTGCTGCATATGAGAATAGTCATTTAGATGTACATGCATTCAAGCATTCCTAGTAGACAAAAGTATTCACACACAAATAATAAGATATAAAAAATTTGATTCTTCAGGATTGAATCTGAGAAAAGTCTATACATCTATGTGCAGCAACAGGTAGAGTAAACTGAACAAGTCACAAAATGCACAAATTTACATTCACTACCCTAACAAGTTTTTCATTATATGCCACATTTTCCATATCAATATACACAATATCAATTGCAAATTGATCAGTCCATTTCTCTAATTATCAAAACATTGCAAAAATGAAAAAAAAAAAAATTTTAAATAAAAACTGCACATAAATGGCAACAACAACAAAATAAATACAATGGAAAACAAATCACAGGCACAGCATGATAACAAAAGAATGTAGAAGAGTCTTCAATAATAAAAAAAAAATCTACCAAAACCCTCCAAGATGCTGACTTTTTTTCCACAGCTCTAAGAACTGTCATCAAAACAAAAGAGAAACACTGCAGCAATTCCATTTAGGGAAAAATATAGTCAGACACGCGTTTTATCTCCAGTTGTTGGAACATGCTGTTTCCTTGCTACTTGGAAATGAATGTTAAAATAATTTCTTCCATATTTCTATAGTGCTTGTGGTCAGTTCCTAGTCCGTGAATATTACGAAGGGCAGTCAGTGTGGTTGTTAGCTATGATTTTTTTTTTAACAATAAAGTTAACCTTCACCATTCACTACGGCTAGTTTGTGAAAGTAAGCCCGCATCCAAACATTCTCAACAGCTATTCAAAGCCTGTTTTTATTATCCTCCGAGCTATTGTGCGAACAGCAAAAACAAGGCTCCAAGTTGGGACACATTTTCTACGATGAACAGGAATATACAGTTGTATACATCTTGCTTATTATATACAAACAGTTACTACAGTATAATATGATGTGCATGTATGCTATAAGCATTGAACGCATGTAAAATGTACTGCATACATTGTATACTGCGTATCATTCTTCATTCTGGTTTAAACTTACAAACCATCCCTCGTAGTCATATAAAACAAACATTTACTAAATAAAAAATTAAATACAAACGAAAAACATTAAAATCAATCTACTCTGTAGAAGTAGTCCATGAGCCATGCCTCGATTAAAACTGCAAAAAAGTCACCCTCTCTTCCCAACTAACAGAACCACTGTCAGATGTTTGACTAACCCCAAGTGCAGTTATGGTGAGCTTGTGCACCATCTAAAAATCATCACAAATATTAATTTTTTCTAGGAAACTTTGTTTATATCTTTTGCTCCCAAGACAGTAACAAGTCTTTGTTTGGAAACAATGAAGTGCACAGGTATAAGTTGTTAAAATTACAATTTGGAGCCTCCGGCTGGTTGGATTTCCTTCAGTTTCATCGCAAGGCCCATGTTGCCGCCGATTTTCAGCTTGCCTTGGAAGAACGCCTGGAAGAAATCATACAATATAACTTATAAACTGTTCCAATGCACCCACCTCCCCACCAAAAAAAACCAACAAACAAACTGTGAAAGTGTGTGTAATCCAACCCCATCTCTTTAGGCAAGATGACCATCTTTTACACAAACGTTTTGGTGCCACATTTAAAAACAAATGCAGAGAAATTGAATGGCATACACATTATCAGAAGAGGAGTAAAAACGCATAATAACTGCATAAATAAATAAGAAGCTTACATCTGTGACACATTGCTTACCGTTTGTGGGTTGAGTTTTCCAGACATGAGGTTCAGAAGGTCAGCATCGCTCATAGTGATGGTTGTGTCTGCCTTATCTGCAATATATATGTTTTAAATCTTTGTTATATTTTGTCATGAAAATAGATGCTTGTATTATTTACTTTCCCATCTTAATTAAGTTTTGATCTTCCTTATTTTACTTCCTGAAAAGTACCGTGTATTACTTTTCCCAACTGAGTTCTCTGCAAAATTCCATAAAATATCACACAAGCAAAATGTTGATTCAACATGAGAATAGCATCTACACAACTTGAAGAAATAATTATTTATTTAAACAAAAAAAATCAAGTGCAAAGCAGTGTACACACCGGTGCCTCCAAATTTGACGGCACCATTGCCATTCTTCACATCTACGATCCAGATCCCTTCCTTGCCGCCTTCTCCTTTCACTTTGAACTGGAAGATGCCCTTCATCTTCTTGACGATGTTGCTGCCATCCTAAACACACAAGGTTCATGAACGCTGGAATGTTACCCACAATACAAATTTTGTTTTGCTACAACGTAAGTGAAATAACTATGAAACGTGTAACAGGTTTGATTAGATGAAAAACACATTAAAAAAAAAAAGTCTATCATTTGCATGAAATTGAGAAAAAAATTAAATCACTTATCTATTTTTACACTTTGCTTCGAGAGCTTTTTTTTTCTCCAAATGATAGTTTTATCTCTTGCCTCATCAAGACGCTTTGCAATTTCCTTGAAGACAGCTGATGACTTGAAGTCGCTTTCGGTGGGTGCAGAGCTTGTGGCTACAGCTTGGATATGATGCCTGCAATATAACCCCGAACCGAAGGTCAACAAACAACAGAAACAAAACAAATAAACTGAACAGAAATGTTTTAACAATAAATCACGATGCCTGAAAATGCAGACACTAAAAGTCAACAAAAATGATGGATGATGGCAGAGGTGGCGATGGTGTTTTAGTACCGGTTGCGCTAATGTAGACTATAGGTCGCAGTGGTGTACACGGAATGATGACCAAAAAAAAAAAAAAAGAGCCGTCACAGACACAACAGGGAATAATATTTTTATGCCTGCAACCGAAACGCTTAAAATATAAAAAATAAGAGTGAAGGAATTTAAAACACACTTGTGAATTATAGGCTGAAAAATACAGGATCTGTCTTCACCATGAACGTAATAAACAAATGAAACACGTAACCCACATCTCTAACCTACCCTTGTGTCTGAGGAAATCCGTGCCTATAGAGGGCGCAGATGACGGCACCACCCAGCCCCACGTTGTGCTGGAGAGCCAGCTTGGCGCCTGGTACCTGTCGTTTGCCTGCCATGCCTCGCAACTGCCAACACAGTTCTGAACACTGTGCTAGACCTGCAAATACAATCAGACAAAAAAACTCAAATCTGTGATGCCCCTGAAATCTCAAGATTATATGAAAACAAGTCAGATGTTTATAAATTTTCTACCAAAAATTAAATACATTACATAACTTACACCATAAACCATAAAAGTCATGTACTCATTATATGATTAGAGATGATTATGGCTTTGGCATTATGAATTGGTTGTTGAGTGGCTACTGCATGATACTATTTGTAACTTTCACACAGAACACTGAACACATCATCAAAGCTTTAGTTTGTATAGTATCCTTGTCCATCATCAAGTTTATAATCAATTCTCACAATAACTGTATTCATCTATAAGATACTAAACACTCAGGAAGCAAACCTAGAATCCACAATTTTATAAATGAGGCTCAATGTATTCTATGTATTATAAATGTCAGTCTTATCAGAATAATGGATCTGAATTAAAATTTGAAACGGAATACATCTTTTACAAACGCACCAGTAAATCACTAAATGGCTCAATGGGCATTATCACTTTTGGAATACAATAAACCGACCTCTCCTTAAACACATGCACAACAAAACGTGCCAGAAAACCTGAAGTGAGCGTACCTGTAGCACCCAGAGGGTGTCCCTTAGAAATCAAACCACCGCTAGGGTTGACGACGTACTTTCCACCGTATGTGTTGTCTCCCCTGTCGATGAACTCGCCTGCTTTTCCAGGTTCGCAGAGTCCTAGCGCCTCGTAAGTGATCAGCTCGTTGGCAGAGAAACAGTCATGCAATTCCACTACGTTTACGTCCTCTCTGCGCAAGCCTGCACACACACAAAGAATAACTTTCTACGTAGCAACTATAGCATTTTTCTCTCTCACCAAAGTTAGTTAAATCATGCTATCTAAGCAAAAAGCACACAGTAGTGTTCTGACATAACCACCAATACATAAAATCCTTCATGTCTGCACAGAGCAAATGAGCTGGAACAAAAGTGAAGTCACAGATAGTGAAAAAGGAGAAAAAAGACAGCTGACAGTTGTGTCAAAATGTAAATGACAATAAACAATACAAAGTCATTGCCTGTACATGACAATGAACAATGTCATTGTCAGCTTTCAGAACTACACCCACTTTACACTAGTTGATAGCTGAACAAGATTATCTACCCTTCAGATATCAAAGTAACTATTACCCCCAGAACAATAATAATGCAGTGGAACATATAATTTGTAATTTGTATATTAATTATACTTCAAAGAATCACAAAGAACAGTTTTGCCACCAAAGCATTTCAAACAAAACCTTTACATGCTCTTACCTATCCACAATATATTTGAAATACCGGTTTCAAATACCCTAGCATATTATCTGAAAAGAACTTTGACCTTCCAACACCGAGTATAGTACAGACACTATATGCCTTATCCATGATGGTACACATGTACTCACTATGAAAGCTCTTACCAATGCAGAATAGCGTGGCACAGACTATACAACTTATCCAGGAGAGTACACATGTACTCAAAATTAAAGCCTTTATCACTGCAGGATGTCATGTGTACTAAACCAGTAGTGATTGCCTAAATCAAAACTGATATTCAGATGTTTGCTATTGAAGGGTACTAAAAAAACACACACTTGCTCAATGCAAGTAAATGATTGTCCAGATAATCTAAAACTTGCAGCTAGCTCCCTCTAGCTCTCCTAACCCATTTTCTCCACTTTCTCTTAGCTGCCAATGTTTTTTTCAGTGAAGTGACTGATGGCCAGTCAAGGCAGACAAAAAAAACCCTTGTTTGATCTACTGGTGTTTTAAACAAACTTTTTTATTTGTCTCTCTCTCTCCAATTCTTTAGTTAAGTTTCTCAAAATTGTGCTCTGCGTCCATCACATGCAAAAAAATCTGCTGTTTTATTTCGCATTAAAATTTCCAAAGGGCTTTATCAGAATTTTGGTTGACTGTTAACTTTGGTTGGATCACTAGTCCAGTAAGTGGATTACAAATTCTGGCTTTCAGAACCCCTTGCTTTTGTTTCAAAGTTTAATAAAGAATAAAATGTGTTCCCATTGTCTTTTTCAGATAGGTGGGTTAAGTAAAGTTAATCAAATGGGTAAGACTGACATATAACTGCTCTCTAATAATAGAAAGAAACCCCTATATCTTAGTATCAGATTTAGTTTGGCACTGCTCTCTAATCACAGAAAAAATGTATAAGTTATAACTAAAAAGGCTGCAGCCACAATCAACAGTTATCAGATTTAGTTATCAACCTGGCAAACGTTGTACGCACACTCTGACTCGCTTTGCTATGACTATGATACATAGGCCAACTTTGCTTGACTATGATATTGGCATTTTTGTATGAACACATTTTAATGACTTGCTTTGCAGAATTAATTTTGTTCTCTTGGGATAACATAGGAAAAGATTGTATGGATAGGGATTACTAGGATAGCTTCAATAAATGTCAGAACATCAAACTAGGGACATTCTAGAACACTTTAAATTACTCTGTAAACTTCTTTCATCATTACACAATTAATTAAACAGCACTACCAACAAACAACAAAAACAAATCAGTGTTAAAAGACAACAATGAGAGCAAAATTATGATTATGCAGCCATACATAATAAACGATGCAACTGCACTCATCTGCTCAACTGCACATACAGTCTTTTACATCCCATCAATTGGCAAGTGATGTATCATCATAACTATAGACTTTGACCCTATTCTGCCCTACTGAACTTTCAACACCTATGTCGTTGACCTGGTATGACCTCAGGTCATTAATAAATGGTGCAAGCAGTTTCCATACACAACAAGTACTTGCATCAAATTAGCAGCAACAAAGATTTTGGAAGAAAGAAAAATGAAAGAAAACTTCCTATCCTATCCCGTAATTCAGAGGTCGTAGGGACACCACAGATGATTGTTTAACCAGCGTACTCCATCTTTCCATGTCCTCAGCAACCCTGATGGTTTCGCTCAGTGTCAAACCAGTCCATTCTCTAATGTTGTCCTCCCACCTCTTTTTCGGTCTCCTCTTCTTCTACCTCCTTGCACTGTGCCTTGCAGGATGGTCTTTGCAAGACCTGATGATCTGGTGACGTGGCCATACCATCGGAGTTTCCGTTTTTTCAACACTGTGAGCAGGTCATCGTGTTATCCAATGGCTTGTGTGATGGTCTTTCGGACTTCGTTGTTGGTGATGTGCTGGGTATAGGAAATGCCCAGAAATCTTCTGTAACAAATCTCCATGCTTTGTATTCTTCGTTGTACATGTAGATCTGCTGTGAGGGTCCATGTTTTGCAAGCATATAGGAAGATAGAGATGACAAGGGAGCGCAGCAGTCTTACTTTGGAATGTAGGCTGATGGTTCTGCCTTTCCAAATTGGCTTCAATCTCGCCAGGGCAGCAGCTGTTTGTGCGATCCTGGAGATGACTTCCTGTCGGGACCCATTGTCTGATACATTGGCTGCTAAATATTTGAAGCTATGCACTGTGTTGAGGGATTGGCCTTGGACTTTGATGTCCGTGTTGATGCCATTGGTGTTGTTCATCATCATTTTGGTCTTCTCTACACTTATTTCCATTCCATAGGCTCTGGAGGCGGTGTCAAGCCTCTGTACCAGCAGTTCAAGTTCTTGTTCCTCTCCAGCCAATCCATCAATGTCATCCGCAAAACGAAGGTTGGAGATTGCTCTACCCCATATGCTGACTGTGCCTTCGTGATCTGCAAGGGCATCTGACATGATGCACTCTAGGAAGAATCCAGTGATAGATTGATTTGCTGCCACAATCTTCTTTTTCTTCTCCAAAGCCTCGTAATTCTTGGTAAGATATGGGCCATCCACGTGCCGCTTGATGGCAGAGATGCCGAAGGGGTTTTGAGTCAGTGAATAATGAAATGACACTTTTCCGAATACGAGGCAAGATATGTATTTTCAGTAGCACTTGCAGAGTTTTTCAAATTTCCAGAAAAAATACGGAAATTCCCTACGGGTAGGCAATAATGTTAGAGCTGATGTTATACACTCTCATGGTTGCCCACAGAGCTGCATGGCAGACTCGGTCAAACGCCTTTTTGAAGTCTACGAACACAATGATATAGATGTTGGTGCTGTAGGTATTTCTCGCAGATTATTCTGAGGTTGAAAATCTGTTCAGTGGTACTTCGCCCTGCCCTGAATCCTGCTTGTTCTTCAACTACGATTTGTTCAGTTTGGGGTTTCAACCTGTTGAGTATTGTTTTCAGGAGGACCTTGCTGGGATGGCTGATGAGACTGATGGCGCGGTAATTTTCCCATTCCTGAAGGTTACCTTTTTTGTGAAGAGTGATGACAAGCAACTGGGTCCATGTGTTAGGTAGTGACTTTTAGCATTAAACTTGGAAATGGACATTAGTTTAGCACGTTGTTTTATTATTAGGCGTTTGAGTTCACTGTATTAAAAAACAGACTATAACCTGTGATTGCACGTGAGATACGATAATTATTTATTAATCACTATCTTACATAGAATATGTTTAAAAGATGAGTTGGTCTTGGTCAGACACTACCACACCACCAAGCAAAGCAGACGCTAAAAAAAGAAAGAATCTGGGCTCTCGGTTTTAGTAGCCTAATGCATTATTAATATTATAAAGAATAATAAAGTTAAACTAGGCTCCAGGAGGAAGTGAGGGATCGACAGTTTCCTTTGCTAATGCACTCTCTGATGTAAATATGTATTTTATATTTCCTCAAGCCTTACTTCAATGCAGTGCATATTTTGTATCATGTTTGGTTTCTGGTGTTGAGTGCAAGGGTGCATGTGAATGTATTATTAATATGAAAGTTTATTATAAGTATTATGAATTGATAATTAGGTATTACTGAGTGTTCTATAAACAATACATGTCTTTGAATTATCACTAATTATTAAATGGGTCTTCCTTGTGTTCTTAAGCTAGACAATGAGTGTTTGCAGTATGTTTAAACGTTTATTTGAAACTCATGGACACCATTGTATATATGAACAGTACATCTACCAAGAGGCAACGTTGACCACGGGTAGGAAGCGAGAGAATCTTGGTGAAGTGTGTCTACTGGCGGGGCTTTTCTGAGCGGCACCAACGACATGGTTGTCGACTTCAGATGGTGTGACATCGTCCACAGACGGATTGTACGCCACGTCAGTGAGGTGTTGCGAGATCATACTAGATCATCATTCGGAGCGGGATACGGTAGTGTGCACTTTATTGTTTTGGCTTAGGAACGCCAAGACCCTACCCATCAGGAGTGAACATTTATGTTTTGAATCTCGGCAAGGCCTGGTTTCACAATGCTGATAGGCCTATGAATAGGCACATGAAACAAAAAGCTATTTTCATGTAAATAGTTTAACACCCTTGAAATCTTAATACATTTATTTGGTAAACATGTGTGAGTGAATGTGAACTGATATTTCATCCGTCTTGATTTGCTTACATTCATTCATTCCGGTATATTACTTCTTTTTCTGTCTTGTAAATAACTTTATTCGTGTATGGAGAAAGGAGTTAGTATAGAGAACCTACAATGTTGCCAAATACTAATTTAAAATCCTATACATCCACTTCATAACACCATGGTGTAGGCCACTCCCCACTTGGCAGAGTGGGGAAAGAAAACTTAAATTAAAAAAACTTTTGGTGCATCCATCTAACCACAAACTATCCCATTTTTTTCAGTTATCCCTTCTTTAACTTTTGTTGTACACGTAAAAAAAAGTTAATTACAATTATTTTAAAATGTGAACGGTGACATTTTAAACACCAGTTGTTTTATTGCAAATCACAAACACAGTATGTAAAATGATACATGGTGTGTGGTGGTAAAGGTCAGAGCAGTACTCTGTCCATTTATCCAAGACGTCTTGTTGAATAAAATATATGCACACCTAGACAATGCTAATACTTGCATACGATTGATGTTTTTTGATTTTAGCTCTGCTTTTAACACCATGCAATGTCACCTACGTTTAGAGAAATTGATTAGAATGAACGTTGATTTCCATACTGCTTCTTGGATTTTAGATTATTTAACTAACAGACCACAATTTGTGCGCCTTGCCTCTGTATGTAATAGAACTTCTTTTTCTTGTGCAATATATTCTAGTGTTCTCTCTACAAACACAGGCGCTCCCCAAGGAACAGTATTATCACCTTTTCTTTTTAGTCTATATACTTCTGATTGTAGGCATACTCAGGTGACATGCCCCATTGTGAAATTTGCAGACGACACTGGCCTGACAGGACTGATTACGGATGACGACGACACGACATACAGACAAGAGATTGACAGTTTTGTTTCTTTCTGTGATAAAAATTTTCTTGAATTAAATGTCGGAAAAACCAAAGAAATTATAATTGACTTTAGGCGCAAGAATGTTTTTGATGAAATTTTGATTAAAGGTCAACCAGTAGAAAGGGTTAAAAGTTACAAATACTTAGGAATAGTTTTAGATGAAAAATTGACATGGAACGACAACTTAGATCATATTGTCAACAAAACACGCAGCCGTATCTATTGCCTGCGCAAATTAAGATCTTTCGAAATATCACATAAAATACTGCAAATGTTTTTCACATCTGTTGTCAGCAGTGTCATGACCTTTGGCCTGTCTTGCTGGGGTGGGAATGTGACAAAGAGAGACAAAGACAGACTGGACAAAATCATCAAGAAAGCAGGTGGGGTGGTCGGGAGTAAGCAAGACGACATACAGACTATTCACAAGAGACAGGTAGTGAAGAAAACGACAGCAATTCTGGCCGACAGCGATCATCCTCTGTACATGGAATTTGCCAGTAGGTTGATAGAGAGAAGTGGTAGATATAGGGCAGTAAAGACGAAAACGACGAGGCACAAACATTCATTTATTCCGACAGCCATTCAGATGTACAACGAGCAATTAGATAGGGCAAACACAAAACACACGACTAACTAACATACTGACTAGCTGCATTCCCACCTGGGAGGGACTCACTACCGCACTATAGAATTAACGTGCAGTATGCTCTTTTTAATGCTAAACTACACTTTTATGTTTTCATGTGTATAAATTCTTAAATAATAGTCTTTTATACCCTTTTTATGATTATAGTTCACTTTTGCTTACTATGTGTTATATACTTTTTGACTCCCATTGCTATAAAAAAAAGTATAATGCATGCCTAAAGATAAGTGTATGTGGTGTTTCTCTTTTGCCTGATTGTTAGCATGCCGTCTTTAATGTTGCATATTACATGTATGTTTTTATCATATTTATAATTGTGCTGAGTGAAAGATTTCCTTGACGACATTGTAATTTCCATTTTATGGATTATTAAAGATTATGACTTATGACTTATGAATGAAATGTGTGCATATCAAAGTTGACATTAAAATCATCACCACTGTCAGAATTACCAATCATAGCTAAGTTTGTCACAACATTTTTCTCACAATCAAATCCAAGACTGGTAATAGGTTTATGAGCTACACATACACACTTCCTCTTGTGCACACTCTCCCCTTCTACCCCCACATCCACATCTCTCTCTCTCTCTCTCCAAACAGGCCACAAGAAATACAAAGACTTTCAGCCCAGAATATTCATCTTACAAAAATTCAATATAAATTATAATAATAAATTTTTTAAAGCCTCTGTCTACTTATGCTGACATCGCATAACTGTAATACTGTCGAGCACCAACCTGTTTTCTCAAAAAGTCTGTCAGCCGTGTTCTTTGTCATATCATATCCCACCTGCACACAAAAACTTTAATGAAAGAAAGTTCTTCAACCCACTTGATGTCTCAACATTTACCAAAATGGCAAACAATTCAAATGTATTCTCAGATAAACAAACACAGCTGAAAAATCAGAATTTTCAAAAGTGTTCATTTTCATGGTGATGTTGGGACTCGGCATTATACTAAAGAAGCAAAATTAAAACATGGAATTATGTCTCACTATCTAAACAATATATAAGCACAATACATTTTTTTTACAAATCCAAATCTGAAAAAGGAAACAAATGAGATACACTTTATAACAATGAAAATCACACAATTTGCTCGGGGCCCAAGATCAGTGTAAAGTGAGGTAAGTTCAGTTCAGCTGGGATTTGTGTAAGCTTCAAGGTTCTTTAGTGTCAATTTAGAAAATTATTTTCGATACATGTTTAAATCTTTGAAAATGGACCAATACACCTTGGTACAAGGCCAAGCCCAACTAGGCTCATTTCAGACACTGAAAAATAAAGCAGATTTTGAATAAAACAAAGAATGTACTCCTATCTTCACTACAGTTACAAAGACTAACAAAAGTTTGTTACCAGGCTCATACTGCTTCTGCCAAAGGTAGCAGGACTGTCAGTGCCCATCTCCATGCCCACAATCTCTATAGCCTGGGCCTCCAGGTTGTGCTTCTTCACAAAATCCTCGCTGGCCAAAATCACAGCAGCTGAGCCATCAGATGTGGGGCTGGAAATAATTGTGAAATATTTGGTGAAATACTTTCAACTGTCGAATGAACAACCCTAATATTAGGTACTCCAAGCCCTTCATTGGCTCATGTCCGCTCGGCAGTTTTGACTCAGTTTTGACTTCACTTTCAACACCTATTATTAATGTAAAACTGCATTAAAACGAACAGTGGCTGTATTCAAATAAAAATTGAAAGCTTTATCTTTACATCTGTGTTGTTTTTAATGCATGTTTATGCGAAAGATTCCGAGAAAACAGCTTTTGAATACACCCCTATCCGAGCGCTGAGTGCCGGTGCGAAAAAGTTGTCAGTGTCGTTTGCTGAGAGGTGGCTCGTTTCAAACTCTAAGCGCTTTGAGATATTTCATTGGATGGCCTAAAAATAAGAACCAATGAGAAGTACGGATACTTAGCTTCATTTACATATCAAATATGGTGGGTTCTCATGTGTAAAAGTGTTGTTACGAGCCGAACAAAGTGGATAAAGCGGTTTTGATGTAAGTTTGATTTTAACAAGAAGTTTAAAAATTAGCAAGAAATAAAGAGCAGACTTTCCTTTATAAAACTAGGGTATTTATTAATTTGTGCATTACTCTATCGCGGAGCGCTTTGCCGTAGAAAAGTGTACCCAAACGGTGTTCGGGTTTTCTTGCGGCCATGGCCAACTCGTAGGCCTATTCAGCGACACGAGTGCTGAGCGTAGTAGCACACTAGTAGGCCTATAATTTGCCGGCACGCACTGCGAATTTGATGATTTCCCAACTTTAAAGCACCAAAACGGCTGAACATTACATGGGATAGGCCTGAAGAAAATTGGGCTTGGAGTATAACATATGAAGGGGTTACCTGTCAAAAATCAGCTTTCTGGTATCAATATTGGCTTCACTTTGAGACTCCAAAGTTGTCAATTTCTTCAATTCCAAAACGTTGCCAAAAAAACACCAACATTCGGCATTTTCAAACATTAATAACTTTTTACCTATTAGTCCTATGGGGGAAAAAAATATACCACTGTGTTCAGAATGAAAAGCTCTTTAAATCTATGTCAGTTTTGTGATGAGGAAATAATTTTTTAAAAATGGCTTTTGACTACCTACTAATATACTATTATATAGTAAAAAAAACAACAACAAACATCTGTTAATAGAAATGTACCCTGTGGGGGTTAATATGTTGTTGTTTTTGTTTTGTTGGTGGGTGCGCGTTGTTGTTACATAAAGAGAGAATAATGTTAAACACAGTTTACACACACAAAAAAAAAGAAAGTACAGAGGATGAGTTGTGACAGTAACTGCCACATTGATTCATATGAAACATGGTTCTCCAAAGGTCAATGGCATAACAATTTAATACAGAAAGGTAACCTCTAAGCTGAAACAACATACATATCTATTGCAAGTGCTATTGGTTTTTGTTGTTGCGGATTGTTTGTTTTTTTTAACAAAAATATATAAAGCCTTAGGTTAGAAAAGGTTTAATGCTGGCGACAGAAAGCATTAAGACAGAAACACTATTTTCTTCTGAGGGTTACACATTCCCTTATGGAACAATGTATGATCATTTTAAAGTTTGTCTCAAATCACAAGGGCGCAAGATATACTGCACAGATTCATCCAACTTTTAGTATCAAGCAGTCATCCTTACCAACACTGCAGTTTGGTCAGAGGATCAAAGACAGCAGGAGATTTCTTGATGTCATCCAGCGAGTACTCATCTTGAAACTGCGAGTACGGGTTGTTAGTGGAGTGCTTGTGGTTTTTGTAAGCAATTTTTGCCAGGTGGTCCTTGGTGCTACCTGTCAATGAAACAATGACAAATTGAACACACAAACAGAAACTAGAAAGCAGCCCTGAAAATGAAAAAAAAGGTCCCACTAGCCTTTGGCTAGTAACTTAAAAAATTGACTAGCCAAACTAAAAATTTGACTAGCCAAACTAAAATTTTTACTAGCCAAATTATTATTTTTCTAGACAATCAAAATAGCCTAACATAAAAAAAATACTGTTTTGTTCAGGTAATCTCGTTGGTCATGCGGTTATTAGCTATAGTATCGTGTCAGTTTTATTAATAAAAGTAGTAGCTAGATATATAGATGGAGTTATTTTTCTGGGCTGCGTTATTAAAATGGCACATGATCACTATAAAAACTATGATGTTGCTATTTTTGTTAATGTTTAGAGCAAAAGGTTCAGCATGCACACAGGGGGGTGACGTAATCTGTATTTTGCCTATGCATGTTTGCTTTTTGACGTCATTGAGTTCGTGTCTATTTATTTTGGTATTACTATTATTATTTTTATTAATAATATTCTTTTTTTATCTCTTGCTGCTATTGTTATTGTTGGAACTATTAATAATACAATTGTTGTTTATCTAATTTTAAAAAATGCTTTGATTTGTGTCTACTATTGCCAATGTGTGAAGTGACATTACATTATAAATAAATAAATCATGCTAAAATTCTAAGTCTATTGTTAACACAATTCGATGTAAAAATGAAATAGATGGTAACCTCATCTTTGAAGGTTTCTGAAATACGGTGTACCAATTCTGCTGCCATCACGTGGTTTGCATAGGTGGACAAAATATCAAGTCCATTTTTCTTTTGAAGATCAAGAAGCGGTTTGAACTTTGTAAAGGGCAGCTCTTCTTTTGCCAGCACATATGCAGTGTTAAGTTTGCACTTCAAGTCCACATTGTCCTTTTCACTCTGTTTCGTTCGTTGCTGAACAAACGCCGCATGGATTGTACTCTGACCAGCCACTATTGAACCTTGCCTAGACAGGTCAGAACACGTGCAGCAATGTGCGTTTTGCTAATGGAGTGGCATTGCAGCATGTATTTTAAAATTGTCAGTGCCCGTGATGAAGTCGCATTTTCCCACCAATGTTGGGCACTTTTTGCAGATCGCACAGGTCATTTTCTTACTTATCTCATCAAAAATTAACCAGGAAAATTCATGCTTCCACTTTGGGAGGAATGATCTCTGGGCACCACTTGCCGATCGCTTGATTGTTGATCTTTGTACAGGAAATAAAGAGTGAAAAATTGGGCACTTCCGGGCTGAGTAAAAATACGGATCGGAAAATTTACAAACCCATAGTTGTTCACAAAAAAGTTCATTTCAGCACACTTGCATTTGGCGACTTAAGTTTTTTTTTTAGTCGCCAATTTTTTTTTTAACTAGCCATAGCGACTAAATTAGTTGCCATGTTCAGGCCTGGAAAGGCAAAGCCCATATGACTCACATGCTCCTTATGGAACTCGCAATATTTAACATGAAAATGAGTGCCCAGAAAAAACAAAATGAAATGGTGGCATTAAAATGCAAAGTAATATAGACTTTGATCTTTCTATACTCTTGACCTTGAGATGACATTGACCTCCAGCTCCAAATACACTCTGTACTATCAAATAAAGTATAGCAAAAGGTGTATTATGCCCTCCCCCCACCCACCCCAAAAAAAGAAGACTGACTTTGGGATGACTTTGCCTTCAGTGACCTTGACCTTGGGATGACTTTAACCCTCACATGACCTATCATGCATGTCTGATCAATGTGGTTGCATACTATGAGTTAAATAAACAGCCATTCCACTGTACGATTACCTAGTTTTTGTATCTTTTTGCAAGGCCTAAAATTACCTTGACTTTCAAGATCAATGCAAAAACGGAACATATATGAAAGATCAATCCATCATCTCTAAATACAACAAGTTTGGACTTTATATCTCTCATAGTTTAGTGTCAAGGCCACTTCAAAGTACCTACACTAATCAATTTTGGACTGCTCCAGTGACCTTGACCTTGGAGTAAGGTTGACCAAATTTGTATAGTAGGTGTGTCTCATTGACATCTATCATGCATCAAAGAATCATAAGTACAATATTAATAACCTTTAAAAAAAAGTGAAATTTTGCTGTCTTTTTTTAAAACTAACATTTGTTGACCCTGTGACCTTGACAACATTCTTTCACTGATCATTTATGAGGTCTCAGGGATATACACCATCTTACCAAGTTTGGATATGATAGTTGTTGGGGGATGGAGAGGAGGGGAGGAGAAGGGAGAGTGGGGAAGGGGTGTGGAACGAGTACATAGACTCACACTGCTATGCATGCAAGTCAAAAAAGAAAATGAAATAAATGGTAAATAAATAAATACTTCAGCATGATCAGGTATGTCTGTACAATTGATACATCCATTATATCACTCTACACAATAAACTCAGCACAGCAGTTGTAGAGAAACTTATTGTACTAACTTTCTTGCAAAAGTGTTTTTCCTACAAAAGTGTTAATAACAAATTTCCTACACACTCAATTTCAAATTTGATGTATTAATAATTTGCTCTCTTGATACTAGTGTTTATTTAACAGCTATTTCACAGTACAAACACATTTGATCAGGAATACCAGACAACAAAGCAGCTATTCAGCAGAAAAAGAACCAACTCTAAGTAGATACTGACCGAATTTCTCCATATGCTCCTTAGCAGCATTTCCAAACAGCTGAGCAGTGATAGGACTGGTTTCAAGCCCCCTAAGATTTACCATTGTCTCTAGGTGCTTGTCCATTGGGTTGATTCTATCCGTGTACTGACAACAAA
This sequence comes from Oncomelania hupensis, assembly GCA_036898135.1. Lineage (NCBI taxonomy): Eukaryota > Metazoa > Mollusca > Gastropoda > Littorinimorpha > Pomatiopsidae > Oncomelania > Oncomelania hupensis. Next base: position 37,272,382 of record CM072516.1, read on the forward strand.
GTATAAAACACTGAATAAGCAATAAGAATACATCAGACTGCTACCCTTCTTGTCTATGAGGCTAACATTTTCTGCTTGTTAGCAGTCACTTTGCCTTACTGAAGCTTAAGGGGCTAGGTCTGGTTTGAATACGGTTAATTATCTTTGTAATTTTGTTTTGAAGCTTCTAATGGACCAAATGACTTGAAATTTTGCAGAGCTACTCAGAAATGAATGTAGATGCAGGAGAAAAACAATTATTGCCATTAATTGAGTAGAAAATTTTAAATAAATTATTTAGTGGGAAAAATTAGAGTACGCGAAAACGCAAAATCGGCTAAAGTTGGTAATTTTGTAAGCACTGTTAGACAAAAACTATTCATCAAACTGAAATAAAAATTGGCACATATGTAGATAAGTCCATTTTGATAAGAATGAACTAAGATCTTTGAGTTTTTTTGAAAAATAAAAATTTTGATGCTGAATGAGTAATACAGGCATTTTTTAATTAAATATTGTATATTTAAAAAATTCTAAAAAATCAAATTTTCATTCAATAAGCTTAATTCTAGTTCATACTCATGGAAATTATGTCTACAGAAGATGTGCAAAATTTCAGGTGATTTGGTTAACATTTGTAGGAGATACCTTGCATGCAGTTCGCTACGCCTGTGATTTTTCGCAAAGTTTCGGCATTAAAAATTGACACATTTTTACCTGAAATCCTGTCAATAGGCACCTGTAGAATATGGCTGGCCTTCTTTTTGTGCTGAAGTTTCATCCGCTTGTAATCTGGCCCTTCTTCTTGCCTACCTTGCTTCTTTTGTGGCAAAAAGTGCCATTCTCTGTGCGTTTGTAACTGATATTTTTCTCGCAAAAATCGGCCATTTTGAAGCGATTTTGGCCCTATACCTACCTACTTTCGATGCTTATTGCAAGAAAACTATGCAATATTTTGAAAAAAGGATAACAGCATATGAAAATAGATATATTAGACTAAGTTATTAACTCTTAGCGTCCTATAGCGCGGTAATGCGCGCCTCGCCCGTAATCCTGAAGCGCGGTAATGCGCGCCTCGTTAGTGCACCTTTTAGTCATTAAATCACAGGAAATAGGAACTCTCCTGTGCGTGAGAGAAGGTTTAGTCAACTTCCGGAAAGGTTCCAGTGTGTTTTCCGCTATCGTTTTCGCAAGTTTGACGTGGTTTTGTATACTTTTTAACGATTTTGTTTGAGGTTTGAGTTTGTGAAATTTTCGGCCATGATGGCAGGGGATAGCTCCAACAGTAATAGTGAGTTTTGTAACCTTATTGATGAGCTTATTGCTAAAAGAGCACAAGTACTTGGTGTAGAGACCCAGAGTGAGTTTTCTTGTCTGTGTTGACTGACTGTGCACAAATTCACATGCAATCCACACTGTCTTTTTGTCGTTTTATTAACATAGTCCATAAAATACCTGTAATTATGAATTAATTACAAGATTCCAACAGGTAAAAATAGTAGTAAAGTCAAAATGGTTCTTTGGGTACATAGAATAACCATTTTGTAAACATATCCTAAAATATGAAGTTACTGTGACAATAAATAAATTTTTTGAAATTCTGTTACGTTGAAACGTGATCGAAAGTATGTCGGAAGCGCGCACGATAGATCTAATCGTTTCGTTTTGCAAAGTATTCAATAATGGTGTTTATTTACCTTTGATTTGAGTTTGCATTGTTGTTAGGAGAGGCTTTGTATAACGTTGATAATTTGCGTTAGTCGATATTATTTGAGAATCTTCTGGATATGCGTGTTTACTCTTGATAGAAATTTCCTGATACATGTAGAAGCAAGAGGTCGTTCTGGAAGATATAAAAATATGTATTGACGTAAGTCAGTGATGACGATCTTTTATTCGATTGGTGGCAGTACGTCATTTTCTACCATGTACGAAATCTTTCCGGAAAAGAGAGAGGTTATTTAATCGTGTGCAGAGTTGCTGTTGAGAGAGAGTAAAGTTGTTGATAGTGATTTGGAAAGTTGCTGTGAAAGTTGTTGAGTTGAGTTGAGAATTGTATGCAGTTGTTGATGTGTGCTGAATAAAAGTGGAAAACTTCATACGTGGACTTCGTGACTTGTATGCTGATTGAGCAGGCTGTGTGAATAAACGAATCTGAGTTACACAACTATCAGGAATTCAAGCATCGGGGCTGAATCAGATACTGATAGAAAACACCAACATCGAACTTGAGTGTAACATTTTGGGGGTCAAGCCGCGATTCACGCCATAGCCAAGGGTTCAACTGCTACAACAAGCGAGTCAACGTTACGAGAGGCAGTCATCGAGGGTAGCCGCCAACGAGTTGCGTCGAGAGGGGCCAACATACTGGGACTACATCCGATAGGTTCGGGTTGACTGCAAGGGCGTGTAGTCGCCGAAGAGTTGCTTCGTGAGCGAACAACAGAGCGGGACTACGTAGCTGCCGTAAGACTACATCGAGGGACAGTCTCGGAGCTACATCGCCAGTATTAGAGAGAGCGACGAGCGGACGTCGCGTCTACTTCAGCACAGGAGTGTATACATCAACACCAGCGTGGTGCAGCGTCGCATACGACGAGGACAGCGGGGCCTGCGTCAACGAAGGCGACTAGTGACAAGCATCAGCGCTACTGCAGAAAGCGTGCTGTTCTAGAACAGTCTAGAAAGGTACAGCACAGTCAAGAACTTTCCAGAAAAAGAACTCTACAGTCAAGAACTTTCTAGAAAAAGAACTTTCCAGAAAAGAACCTTCTAGAAAAGAACTTTCCAGAAGCATCAAGATGGCTGACTTCTGGCAGAAAGGGGTTGAACTGAATCTAAAAGGCAAGCAGCTGACGGAGTACGTCAAGTCTCAGGAGAGAATACGAGAAAGAGAATTGGAAGAGAAGCGTCTAGAAAAAGAAATAGAACTAGAACAGAAGCGTCTAGAAATTGAACAGCAGCGGCAAGAAAAAGAAGAGCAACGACGTCGTGAAGAAAGAGAAATAGAGGAGCAGCGACGTCGTGAAGACAGAGAATTTGAACTGAAGCGTCTGGAAATTGAACAGCAGCAGCAAGAAAGAGATCGTCAGTACCAGCTAGAGTTGGCGCGTATCCAGAACAATCAGCATGCGCCACAAGTCACCAACGACCATACGGCTCCAAAATTGCCAGCTTTCGTCGACGGGAAGGACCAGATCGACAGCTATCTGGCGAGATTCGAAAGGTTCGCCGAAAGCTCCAATTGGCAACCTCGAGACTGGGCGATTCGACTGAGTGCACTTCTGACGGGGCAAGCTCTCGAAGTTTACACCAGACTGTCGAACGATGACGCCAAAAACTACGACGTCTTGAAAGAGGCCCTGTTGCAGTGCTACAACTTTACAGAGAAGGGCTACCGTAAACGCTTCCGTGAATGCCGGCCTAAGTCAGACGAGACGCCAAAGCAGTTTGTGGAGCGCCTGTCGTCATACCTACACAAGTGGGTGGAGTTATCAGGCGAAACGAAGTCTTACGACAGTCTCCATAACCTGATCGTGAAGGAACAATTTCTCAATGCCTGTCACAAGGACTTAGCGACCCACTTAGAAGAACAAAAGCTGCAGACGCTTAAAGATGTGACTGAGGCTGCTGAAAGATATCTCATTGCTCATGGGAAAACCCTGGGGCTACCCAGCGCGACGAAACATTTTCAGAAGACTGGAAACCATGTGAACCAGATCCAGGGAAGCCAGACGAGCCAGAGACACACGGACTCCACGCCTCCTCCCAGGGAAGGGCATTCAAGAGGCTGTTTCACCTGCAACGCTACAGACCACAGAGCAGCTAACTGCCCTCAAAACAAAAGTAGCGGACAGCGGAGCAGTACGGACAATTCAGCGGCGGGCAACCGGCAGAGGCGGTTCTCCAATCAACGGCAAACCAGTAGATCTGACCATCAAGTGTGCGGCGGGAGCGTCATTCTTCCGAGTGAGACCAAGCGCACAGCTACCCCTGCGGACGTGCAAGAGTGCATGACTGATGGCCAACTTCTCCTTGCCAACGGGAAATCCATCCCCGTCGTCGCCAGCGCAGCTGTGACCGTCCAGAACATGCCTGTTTCAAAGGGACGCGTCGGAAATCATGAAGTGACTGTCTTAAGAGACTCTGGCTGCAGTGGGGTCATCGTCAGAGAAGACCTAATCGCTAAAGAACAATTCACTGGCGATTCTAAATGGACACTCATGGCCGACAGCAAATGTGTGAAAGCGCCAGTTGCAAAAATTCATGTCAACACCCCTTTCTACATAGGCGAAGTCGAAGCGGTTTGCCTGAAGAAGCCGCTATACGATTTGATGATCGGGAATATCGACGGCGCGAGACGACCCGACGACCCCGATCCAGAGTGGAGTCCTGCCTCAACCCAACGCGTCGAAGTTGTGGAGGAGGATCCATTGCCGTTTCCCGATGGAGACCTTACAGAGCTGCTACGGGACAATGTGGTTACTCCGGCTCAGCCCTGCCGACCAGAGATCGTCAGTGCTGTTACTACCAGGGCCCAGGCCAAGAGAGACAAGGTGTCTACACCACTGAAGGTCGCCGACAACTCCAAAGCTGCCATCGTGGACAGAGATAAGCTGATCCAGCTCCAGGAAGCTGATAGCACTTTAAACAAGTACAGGAACCGCCAAGACCACGTGACCAAAGGCAGTGGTACGGTCTATTTTGAGGTGAAGGCCAAGATCCTGTATCGAATCTTCCAGCACCCGAGGGTCAACGGAGGGAAACCACTACGTCAAGTCTTGGTACCGTTACCCCTAAGGCGCCAGGTGATGGAAGTAGCGCATGACTCAATCATGGGAGGTCACCTGGGTATCAAGAAGACGTCAGACAGAATCCAGGCGGTGTTCTACTGGCCAGGACTTCATGCGGACGTCAGCCGTTTCTGCCGATCATGTGACATTTGCCAGAAGACCATACCTCGAGGAAGGGTCCCGAAAGTGCCTATGCAGAGGATGCCTCTGGTCGACCGACCTTTCAAGAGGGTGGCCTTAGACTTAATCGGCGAAATAAGACCTCCGAGTGAAGAAGGTCATCGATGGGTACTGACTTTAGTAGACTATGCGACTCGGTACCCAGAAGCAGTGCCACTGAAGAAGATTGACACTGAAACTGTAGCAGAGGCACTAGTGGACATGTTCAGTAGACTTGGAGTGCCTGAAGAAATTCTGACAGACCTCGGGACACAGTTCGTCTCTGACTGTATGAAGGAGGTCAACAGACTGCTGAGCATCCGGCATTTGACTACGACACCCTACCATCCAATGTGCAACGGGCTCGTCGAAAAGTTCAATGCTACGCTGAAGTTCACCCTGAAGAAACTGTGCAGCGAGCAGCCCAGACAATGGCATCGCTATATCAACGCCTTACTTTTCGCCTACAGAGAAGTACCGCAGGAGTCCACCGGCTTTTCTCCGTTCGAGCTGCTGTACGGAAGAACCATCCGAGGGCCGATGCACATCCTGAAAGAACTGTGGACGAAAGAAGTGGACACCCCAGAGGTGAAGAACAGCTACCAGTACGTGTTTGAGCTACGGGAGAAGCTGGAGCAGACTCTCGAGATAGCTAGAGAAAACCTGAAGAAGTCCCAGGACTGTGGAAAGCACTATTATGATCGTAGGGCTGTGAACAGGAAGTTTAAACCTGGCAACAAAGTGCTGGTGCTGCTACCTACTGATCACAATAAGTTGCTGATGCAGTGGAAAGGCCCGTACGAAGTGGAGACCGTGGTGGGAATCAACGACTACAAGGTGAAGGTCGGCCAGCATTCCAAGATATACCACGCCAACCTCCTCAAGCTGTACGTGGAAAGGCCATCAGAGACTGTGCATGTGGCAACAGCAGCTGAGATCGACAACAGCTTTGATAGCGAGGAACTGTTGGAACTTGGAGACTTCCACAGCAAAGAAGGCATCGATGATGTTAAGCTAGGACCAAGCTTGACGGAAGGTCAAAAGAGGGAGCTCAAGGATCTTATGGGCGAGTTTCCCCACAACTTCAGCGATGTCCCTGGCTCTACAACTTTGGTCGAACACGAAGTCCACCTCACTTCGAATATCCCTGTTCGATCCAAGCCCTTCCCGATCCCCTTCAAGGCCCGTGAATCCTTGAAGAAAGACATCGATGAGATGCTGAAGATGGGCATCATCAGGGAGTCCAGTTCCCCCTACGCGTCCCCTGTCGTGGTCGTGAAGAAGAAGGACGGCAGCAACAGAGTATGCATCGACTACAGGAAGGTTAATAAGATCACCGTCTTCGACCCTGAGCCGATGCCTACCGCAGCAGACCTCTTCCGCCAACTATCGGGGAGTAAAATCTTCTCAAAGATTGACCTCAGCAAGGGTTATTGGCAAGTCCCCGTGCGTCAACAGGATATACCAAAGACTGCTTTCATAACTCCTGATGGGACGTACGAGTGCCTAAGGATGCCCTTTGGCATGGTCAACAGCGGAGCCACCCTGAAGAGAGGAATGAGGAAGATGCTCAAAGGGGTGGACAACGTCGTGTGTTACTGGGACGACCTGCTAGTCCACACCCGCACCTGGAAAGAGCATCTGCAGATCTTGAGGGAGCTGTTTCACCGTCTCACAGAAGCCAACCTGACCGTGAGACCCAGTAAGTGCATTCTGGGGACTGACAACGTAGACTTTATCGGCCATTCGCTGAAAGAAGGACAAAAGGGGCTTCTACTAGAAAACGTCACCAAGATTCTGAACGCTCCACGTCCCCAAACCAAGAAGCAGGTGCGATCTTTCCTGGGGTTGGCTGGATACTACAGGGAGTTTGTACCAAACTACTCCGCCATCACAGCACCCTTGTCGGACCTGGTGCGGAAAGGCTGTCCAAACCAAGTGCAGTGGGGACCGTCTCAGGAGAGGGCATACCAGACTGTGCGCGACCTCCTTTCGAAGGATCCGGTGCTACGACTGCCTGACACTTCCAAAGAATTCGTCTTAAGAACAGACGCAGCGGACGAAGGCATCGGCGCCATACTGATGCAAGAACACGAAGGGAAACTATTTCCGGTCAGTTACGCCAGCAAGAAGCTGTCCAGGGCTGAGAAAAATTACTCGACCATGGAGAAAGAGTGCCTTGCCATCATATGGGGAATCCGGAAGTTCGAACTGTACCTTCAAGGAGTGAAGTTCGTGCTACAGACTGATCACAAGCCGCTAACTTACTTGAACTCTGCCAAGTTTGTGAACAGTCGGATCATGAGATGGGCTATGTACTTGCAGAACTTTAACATGCGAGTAGAATCTATCAAAGGATCGGACAATGTTGGAGCGGACTTCCTCAGCAGAGTGTGTGAGTAAAGAACATTGACTGTGTGGATGAACTGTGAACATTGACAATATCCAGATAGACTTGAAGATGAAAACCATTGACTCTGTGTAGATAAGCTGAGCGCAATTACAGTATTCAGAAAGTCTTAAATTAGTTTCAATTGAGGATTTTGTTTGTGCATTACGTTTCAACGTTGTTGAAAGAAATTGGGTAAATTTCTTCTTGAGTGGGGGGTTATGTTACGTTGAAACGTGATCGAAAGTATGTCGGAAGCGCGCACGATAGATCTAATCGTTTCGTTTTGCAAAGTATTCAATAATGGTGTTTATTTACCTTTGATTTGAGTTTGCATTGTTGTTAGGAGAGGCTTTGTATAACGTTGATAATTTGCGTTAGTCGATATTATTTGAGAATCTTCTGGATATGCGTGTTTACTCTTGATAGAAATTTCCTGATACATGTAGAAGCAAGAGGTCGTTCTGGAAGATATAAAAATATGTATTGACGTAAGTCAGTGATGACGATCTTTTATTCGATTGGTGGCAGTACGTCATTTTCTACCATGTACGAAATCTTTCCGGAAAAGAGAGAGGTTATTTAATCGTGTGCAGAGTTGCTGTTGAGAGAGAGTAAAGTTGTTGATAGTGATTTGGAAAGTTGCTGTGAAAGTTGTTGAGTTGAGTTGAGAATTGTATGCAGTTGTTGATGTGTGCTGAATAAAAGTGGAAAACTTCATACGTGGACTTCGTGACTTGTATGCTGATTGAGCAGGCTGTGTGAATAAACGAATCTGAGTTACACAACTATCAGGAATTCAAGCATCGGGGCTGAATCAGATACTGATAGAAAACACCAACATCGAACTTGAGTGTAACAAATTCATAACCCAATTTATTGCAATAAACTTGAAATCCTTACAGGATATAGGCGCAAATGTACAGAAAACCTTATAGGACGCCAAGAGTTAACTTATGAAAAATGATAATTTCCAAAAATCGATTTTTTTGAAAATTCAAATAAGACCTAGCCCCTTAATAGTATTTATTATTAACCTCTGCTCAGGAACAATTTCAACATTTTACGATGTTAGACTTCATCCAATAAATGCATTTTCATTTTAAAATGTTCAATCAGTAAGCAAATGATTATTTCTATTTATCATTAACATGTTTCCACAAAATTGTGAACATTGTCTGGGTGGACATAAGAAAATAACATTAAAATTATTATTTTTTAAAAATGCTGTATATACCTTTCCTTTCAGAGGTCCTCTCTCCATTTTCTCAAACCCAATGGCCATCACACAATCAGCCATTCCTGCAAACATATTGAATATTGTTACATCGCCCCTCAGAAAAACTAGTTTATTACAATATTAGTAAAGCTTAACGTATAACAGATGATAACTTAAATAACTGAACTGTACTGAGCTCATTAGTGCTATGTAATACTGAGACAAAACAATAATAATAATAATAATAATAATAAATTGCATTTATACAACGCATTTTTCATTAGAATAACAACTCAATGCGCTTACACACATCATTCGTACGCATCATCACAACATTCGCACTACATCATGTACAGCATCATTGAGAAAGTATTATTACTGTTCATACTATTACACAGAAAACGCCTTGCGGAACAAGTGCGTTTTTAAGCAGCTCTTAAAGGAAACAAGGTCTGTACAATGTCTTAAACCGGCAGGCAGCACATTCCAAACCTTGGGTGCTTGAAAACTAAAAGACCGGTCGCCAACTGTCTTAAGCAGACGCTTGGGCGTTTTCAACAGTTTTTTATCTGATGAGCGCAAAGAACGGGTTGTAGTGTAGGTAGTGAGTACCTCAGACAGATATGGTGGAAGTGACTGGTCGAAGTGACGGAAAGCTAGGACAGCAATTTTGTATTCAATGCGGAAATTGACAGGGAGCCAGTGGAGCTGCATTAAGAGAGGCGTGACATGATCACGTTTCCGTTTTTGAAGCACAAGCCGAGCAGCACAGTTCTGTACACGCTGCAGTCCGCTAACTTCATCAATGGGGAGACCAGCTAGAACTGAATTACAATAATCAAGTCTGGATGTCACAAAAGCGCTGACCAACTGTGTGCATGCATCCCTCGAAAGAAACTGCCTCAAGGACGCAATACGCCAAAGCTCAAGAAAGGACACATGACAGATGGTACTGATGTGGTCATGCATGGACAAAGAACTATCTAGCTTGACACCCAAATAGATCTGGGGCTGCGATATCTTGTGAGAATGATATTTCTATTGATGAACAAATGAGCATAGCAAATGCAATTACAATAAATACATAAGAACCAATTTACAATTTAATGAAAAAATAATAAAAATATATTCTATTGAAAACATATGTGGCTTGTCAGCACAAAAAGATACTTAAGTCGGATTTTGGGGGTATTGAGATATATATATCAATAGAAAGAAAATTGAAAGAGCTTTCTGTTGATATAAAAATAAAGAGTGTAGGACAAAATATGGAAAAGTTATGTTTGTTTGAAGTGGACTACTGTCCGGACGGCCATTTTGAGAAAATCGGCCTCAAAGATTGAACACATTTCTGAGAGGTTTTTCCTTAGCAACCATATATTAATCTGCTTCATTTGCAATCAGAATTGAAGAAGACACAATAGCTAACACTGTAATAACCATAAACAACAAATATATTGTTACATCATTTACAGACAACAGTCTTTTTAAGCCATAACGATTAGAATTTCTGTATGCGAGAATGATTATTGTGGCTCACAAAATATTCTAAAATGAAGGTATAATATTGAATTGATACCTCTTTCTAAATCTGATGCTAGCTCCACTAAATAAATCACAGATTAAAGCTGCATTACTTTCACATTCTTAAAAAAAATATCGTTTAAATAATCCAATAATTATAGCACACCTTTCACTTCAGTGTACAGTTATCCACATTGTTCTCATCTCTTGCATAGATCAATCAATATATATAGCAGGTTAAGGCATCAGGTCAACAACTGCAGCCAAAATATTTATAATAAAAATCACTGTTGTTAAAATTAATATTTATTAATACAAAATAAAAATACTTGACATGGAGCTTCACATGAAATAAAAAGCACGCAGCACACTTAGTTGGTAGGAAAGGGGCATGGAATGTCCTTTTTTCCTTAACTCTTTAACTAGTTAGCTGGTAGAAGGACGAGGGCACATAATGTCCCTTTTTTCTTCTCTTACAAATTCCCTTATGTGATTGTATAAGTATGCCTGACGTTCCTTTGAAAGGCCTGGTGATGGGAGTGCTTGTGGCATATCTGGCATTGCCTCGAAGGAATCTGCATTCTTCAAAAGCATACAGGATTGCTCTTCTTCATGAAGAGAAGTCTTGTAGAACAGCATACCTGGCTTTGCTGCTGTCAGGTGAAAGTGGGCATACTGTAATATTCCACTGATTCTCTTGAAGGCAGGTGTTGTGCCAATCGTATGTGTGGACAAAAACTGTTCCATCTTCTTGTCCCACAAGCTGAGGAATGTTTACGTGGCTGCAAGCAGTGCTCTCCTTGACAACACTACAGAGATCCTCTAGGCATGAGACCTCACTTCTGCGGAATGCTTTTTTCAGCAAACCAAAGCACCAATCCGGTGCAAATTTGGTATGACCCGCTGGCATAAAACTTACAGACACCTCAGTGTGGAGCCCTTTAAGCACCCGCCAAGCTAAATACCAGAGCACATAATTGTTTTTGTTCTGTCCAGAACAATTATCGCAGTGAAGCTGCACTCGTTGCTCCCCAAGGCCATAAGCTGCAAAGAAATAGTGAAGGTAGGAGATGACCCCCACAGAGCCCTTGCTGACATTGACCCCTTCATCAATAAGGAAATTTACTTGCTGTGGGATACCCTCACAGCAAACACCAAATATGCCACACTTTCTGGGGGTGAGGAAATACATGGGGCCTGGCTGTGCAGCATTGCTTGGAAGGTGCACTTGCTGAGCAAAATCGAAGCTGTAGTGCACTTCCAAGTCACGGCTGTTGGGAAGTGTAGTCTGAAGCTCTGTGATGCCTAGAGTTCTCAGTGTGCTCTTGCTGGCTGCAACTAAGTCATTATAATGTTTTCGCTCTGCATCAACAATGCTTAGATGCTGCTGCTGCTGCAGGAGGATGGTAGACTTTTCCTCTTCTGACAGATTTGCGCTGCGAAATATTCTGGTGTTGTTTTGTTCCAGCATAGATCTGTCATTGGCCTGGCAACAACGATGTAGGGGCACAGCTGCTTCCACAGGGTGACAAATGTGGATCGGGAAACTATGCGGCTGTGTCCTGAAAACAGAAAATTAAAATTTTAAATCCATACACACATTATCTTAATAATTGTTTTATCAGCTGTCTCTTCTTTTGGATATAATTTTTTTTCAGTGCAGTAATTGATAACAAGATTTTTGCTGTTACTATCAGCTTATAATCATCATCACAAATAGGTAAATGCAGAAACAGTTTTTAATAAGTGATTTTGGATGTCAACGTTTCAGTTATTTATACAATCTACAAACCAGCTTGTGCAGCGCAATCCACATAGTGGCGGTAGATTCTGCTCTTTGGTGCAGATGATGGCAGAAGCTGTATGTCTTCGCGTTTAAAACCAGGAACTCGACCTAAAAAGAAATTTTCAAAAATAATAATGAAATTAAATGTAAATATAATATAAAAATGAAAAAATATATATATAAAAACTATAGGTGTATTACCATAAACTGTTTTAAAAACAAGTAACCTGTAACATACCTGGTAAATGAACTGCATGATCCTCAGCATACTGCTTTATAAACTGAAGAATTCTGCCGCTATCTTCCGCAGTGAGTGCCTTGGAGTTACTTGTTCTCCCTCCTGACTTTAGCATGCGTGGCACAAGTCCGTTATCTCTGAAATGCTTGTGAAGGGCTCGGAGCTTGGTAGCACTGATTCTGCAAACAAAATACATTAAACAAAAATTAGCAAAAATACAAGTAATTCTAAGTGGCAGGTTATTTAATTTGAAGGAAAAAATCGGTATAAATCATAATAAAAACAATGTACAACTCAATGAATAATAATAAAAAAATACAAGTAACAACGCACCCAAGTATTCGCAGAAATGCATTTTTGCAGACGGAACGACCACTGAAGACATAATTGGAGCGACTTTTCTCTCGTTGTTTCTGGGTTTTGCGTCTACTGCACTGTGTTGTAGTTCCACTGTGCAGGCAAGAACTGATCATTCCCAGAATCAACATGTCTTTCTCACCTGCATTAGAAACAGGCAAATAACATCAAACTCAAAATCTATGATACTATAGTACACGAGTGATTTTTATTTTTACTACAATAATTTACCCGTGTGTATCGTATGTGTACTGAGATTTATGTTTGTTTTGCCAAAAAAAAAAGCATTCTGCAATGCATTATCATTATTTTTAATGTAATTAATAAACTCATTATTATTATTATTATTACTATTATTATTATTATTATTATTATTATAACTAAGTAGTAGCTGTAGTATTAAAGATGGTAGCAGTAATTAGGCAACATCCCACACAATTTAACAAACAAAAGGGCCTTTAAAATGAATGCAATGCAATACTAGCTTATTATAAAGCAGTTGTTTTTTTTTATACCAAGAAAGAGAGGAAGGTAATTAATATACTAATGGTATATAATATATAAAAGAAGAAAACAAAGTATTAAAACACATACAAATACATTCATAAACAACTTGCTTTTTAAAATCGAAACCCAGTATTCAGTGTGTCGGTAAAGAATGGGGGAAGGGGGAGGGGTAGATGGTGTGGTGTGGAGAAAAACAGAGTATGGGAAACTATTGATAAAATAATTGTTTAATTACCTCTGTCCATTTCCATGAAAGAAAGGTTGAACCCAAGTATCTCTGCTGGTGCAAATTGAGTTATACAACCATGCCTCGCATCCCCTGGCTCAGGTGGTGTAGTGTCGATCTGTTTGCACCCACATGACCAGTTTTCACAATCTTTAAGTTCACTGTCTTCACTAGTTTCGCCTGGTCCGCAAATGCTGACATCTGGCTCTTCTATTTCAGTATCACTATCAGTTTCACTGTCATTAAATAACACACTTACACTGGCACCGCTTGTGGCACTGCCAGCTGTCGTCTGCTTCGTCTTTTTCGTTGTTCGATCACGCGATTCGCTGTCCGTGTCACTTTCAGATGAAAATCCATCAGCTACATCCTCATTAGCAAAATAATCAGATATCAAATCTTTAATCTGAACGCTTTCTTTTTCTAAGATGTTGCTTTCTTTACATGAATTCAACAAATTAGCGATTCGTTTCTCCATGTTTACATTACGCATTACAAAACGAAACTGTCTCCCTTGTGTGCGTTTCAACCAATCGCGACCGTCTTTTTATGAGAGCATGCTTGGTAACGTAGCAAGCTTTGATAAACTGTCTGCGGATTGGCTGACGCTTTTCACTTTGTTTACGCCAAGCACAGCCTTATGAAACATTCTGATTAGACGTTATAAATAACCAGTGTCGTCAGCATAAAAATAGGATTTTCCCTGAGCATTCTGATATACAACATGATGAGGTTCAGCCAGGGATTCTACCGTCTACGATCGTCAGATTATAGCACTTTTGGGCCATATTTTTCCTTCGAAGTTAGACAGTAGGTCACAAAAAAATAATAATAAAGCTATTTTTAGTTTGAATTAAGGAAAAACACGCTAGTAATTTGTTGTTCGATGGTTTGGGAACACGCTAAAATGAAAATCTCAATTTCACCCATGCAGACCCCCACCTTCGTTTTTGCCGTTTTTCTTGGCTTAGCCTTGCGCGACTTAAGTATCTTTTTGTCCTGACAAGCCACATATGGGTTTAAGCCTGAATCACAACAGATATAGCGTTTAAAAAAACAAACTGAATAACAAAGATTTCAAAGTGAAATATAAAGATATATACCTCCTTCGATGAACTGTTTGGCCATGAAGAGGGCAGTTGATCCAGTGCAGCATGCATTGTTCACCTAGGGACCGAGAATACACAACTATTCCAAAGAAATCCTCGAAGTAACATGTTAAATTACATTATAACATAAAAATAATACAGATGCTTAGCTAAATTACAAAACAATAACACAAAAATACCACTGGTGTTGAGATTACACAAGAATACCATTGACACTTTGATTATACAAAGCTCATTAAAGTGTAAGGTAAGTAATGTGCGGCCATTTCATTTATTCGACTTAATGTATATATTGGCTGGATTTCTATTGCAAATGTACATCAAGAAGTTCTACCAGTGTTAGTGTATTTGTGACTCTGTCACTTAGTACTTACATTGTAAATTGGAATGCCAGTCATGCCAAGCTGATAAACAGCACGCTGACCACAAGTTGTGTCCCCTGCACACAAAGTAATAGCTGCAATTAAGTGATTCTGAATTAACTCTTTCCATGCCAGGCATGTTTCCACGTTTGTGCCAGACATTTCTCTGGCACCGGAAAGAAAGTTCAGTACCTTAGGCATTTAAGCTACTGTTCTTTCAATAATAGTTGTTAAATAGACATATTTCATATCAAATAAAAGGTAAAAGAGTGAAGAATAAGAAAAAAAAACAACACAAAAATGTTAATTTGATGATGTTATTATTGAAATATGTGTTTTGAAAGCATGTCGTCGGTGTCCATTCAAAACCTCGTAACTCCGAAAAAGTAGTTTTTGCAATCTTTTCATTGTTATGTCCCTTGAATTTTTGCGCTTTTTTTATCACAAGCTCGGAATTCATAGCTCAGTTAGAAAGCATCAGTAATACAAAATATCAAAACCTCGTATGTCCCAACAGGTCAAACGATTTGTATCAAAATCTCGTATCTCACTTACGAGGTTTTTATCATTTGGAATAAATTTCTAAAACCTTGTAACTCAACTTACGAGGTTTCATTCTAATAAATGACGCGCTAAGAAGTTGAGTTGACGTCACTTACGCGGTTTTTGTTATTGTCATCGTGGAAATGTCAGCTGCTTCTGGTCATTTTTTCTACATTTTGGTGAGTACTGATGATACATGTTGTCCTTTTATTCAATCATGATTTCTTCTAGATTGATATAGTCCAGATCTTCTCCATATTACTCTTCAAGAATAAACGAACAGGCACGTTATATCACACTCTGTGACTAAATATGACACTGAATGAGTGCAGTCAAAGGCATACTGTGGCATAATTCTAAATAATTTACAAAAGAATACATAATAATATTGTGTGTTTTTAGTTTAATGCCCGTCACCCCTGCCAGGGTATGGGCCGCCAACAGCAGCTCTCCAGAGTCCTCTGTCCTATGCCATTCTTTCTAACTGACTCCAGGTGTGACTCTAAATCAGTGCTTTATGCTTTAAAAAATTGGAAATGTAGAAAGAGAACAGATATAATGTTTGAAGTAAGATATCTTATTCATAGTATTAGAATTAAAGGGATTGGAATTATATTTTGTTGGGTCCCATCACATTTAGAGATTTATGGTAATGAAATTTCAGATACATTGGCCAAACAAGGTGCAATGAAAAGTGAGCAAACAGTCTTTAATTCTAATGTGAAATTAGCTCAATTTGAATATTATTCGTTATTAGAACAACACTTTACTAATATAATACCTAAAGTAAATATTGTTAGTTGTTCCAGAACTATTGCTAGATTAGTATATAAGCTACGTTTGAATTCATGGTGTACAAAATATTTGAAAAATGTTACTTGTATATGTGCTGGAACTATTTCCTTACAACATATATTATTTGATTGGACTGTTTTAACAGCACTGTACAAAGAAAATGGAATTATTTTATGTGAACAAGATGATATTAGAGTCATCTTATATAGTTCGATGTTACAGGACATCGCACGTATCATTGTCGGAACAGATTTATTTAAGTTACTATAATTAACCATTTCTATTTGTTTGTTTGTTTTTTTGTTTGTTATGGTTGTCTAAAATCACATTGTTGTGAAAAGACGTTAAATTAAAATATTGAATTGAATTGAATTGAATTGAACTCCAGGTGTAGCCCATGTTGGTGGTGTCGGCCTCGAGGTCGCGTCGCCAGGTGTTCCTTGGACGTCCTCTCTTTTGCTTTCGCTGGGGGTTCCACTTCAGTGCTTGCCGGGTGACGTTCGTCTCTGGTTTGCGTAGGGTATGCCCTATCCAGCCCCATCTCCTTTTCCTGATTTCATCTTCAGCAGGGAGTTGGCGGGTCCTTTTCTAAGGTTGGCGTTGCTGATGGTGTCGGGCCAGCGGATCTGGGGAATCCTTCTGCGGCAACTGTTGATGAAGGACTGGACTTTTTTGATGGTGGTCTTGGTTGTCCTCCATGTCTCTGCTCCATACAGTAAGACTGACTTCGCATTGGAGTTGAATACCCGTATCTTGGTGGCCAAAGACAGCTCTCTGGAGGTCCAGATGTTCTTGAGCTGAATGAAGACAGCTCTTGCTTTGTCGATCCTAGCCTTCACATCCGCATCTGTGCCGCCCTGCTGATCAATGATGCTACCCAGGTAGGTGAAGGACTGCACTTCTTCCAAGGGACTTCCATTCACGATGACTGGTTCGGTACTGATGGAGTTGATCTTCAGGATCTTGCTCTTGTCCTTGTGGATGTTGAGGCCGACCTCCGACGATGTGGCCGCCACTGCATTTGTCTTCTCTAGCATCTGCTGTTGGCTATGGGAAAGAAGAGCAAGGTCGTCAGCGAAGTCCAGGTCCTCGAGCTGGTTCCACAGTCCATTGGATTCCGTTCCTACTTTCCCTGGTGGACATCTTCATAGCCCAATCTATGGCGATGAGGAAGGGGAAAGGTGACAACAAGCACCCTTGTCGGACTCCGGTTTTCACCTGGAAGTTGTCTGTGAGCTGTCCGCCATGGATAACTCTGCAGGACATGCCGTCATAGGAGTTCCTGATCAGATTGACCATCTTGGTCGGGATGCTGGTGTCGAAGGAGCTTCCAGAGGGTATCTCGATCCACGCTTTCAAACGCCTTCTCATAATCGACGAAGTTGATATACAATGGCGAGTTCCATTCCAGGGACTGCTCCACGATGATGCGGAGCATTGCTATCGGGTCCGTGCATGATCTATTCTGTCGGAAGCCTGCCTGCTTGTCTTGTAACTGTGGGTCGACAGTATCCTTCATCCTTTCCAAAAGGACCCGCTTGAAGACCTTCCCAGGCACAGATAGAAGTGTGATGCCCCTGTAGTTGTTAATTGCTGAGGTCACCTTTCTTGGGAAGCTTGATCAGGTAACCTTCCTTCCAGTCTGCCGGAACATCTTCTTCCTCCCAGATCCTCTCAAAGAGTGGGTACAGCATCTCCACTGATGCTTCCAAGTCCGCGTTTAGAGCCTCTGCTGGGATGTCGTCTGGTCCAGCGGCCTTTCCGTTCTTCATCAGGGTGATGGCCTTCTTGATCTCTTCCTTGGTCGGTTTCTCACAGTTGATTGGAAGATCCACATTGGCTGGTTCAATGACTGGGGAATTCGTTGGTGCTGGTCTATTCAGAAGTTCATCATAGTGTTCAGCCCATCTGTTCAACTGCTTGTCTATACTGTTCATGGTGTTTCCCTGCTTGTCCCTAACAGGTCTTTCTGGTTTGCTGAACTTTCCGGAGAGTCGCTTAGTGGTGTTGTACAACTGTTTCATATTGCCGCTGTACGCTGCCTGTTCCGCTTCAGCCGCCAGTCCATCCACGTAGGCCTTCTTATCTTTTTTGATGCTTCTTTTCACTTCTCTATGGGCTCCTGTATAGTCTTCTTGGGTCTTGGCCTTAGCTGCTCTGGTTCTGCTGTTGATGACTGTTGCCTTCCTCTTCTTTCTTTCTTCTATCTTGACCAAGGTCTCTGCTGTGATCCCCTCTTTCTGTTGATGTTTCTTTGGCCCCACAACTTCTTGGCATGACGACCTTAGTGTCTCTTTCACTTTCTGCCACCTGTTGAGTACACTGTCTTCTTCTTCTTCAAATAGTTCCTGAAGCATTTCGAACCTGTTCCTTAGCGCCAGGATAAACTGTTCTTTTGTCTTTGGGTCTTTCAGAAGGCTGATGTTGTACTTCATTCTTCTGCCTGACGAATGTCCTCTTCAGCTTCAGTTTCGCCACCACCAAGTGATGGTCGGACGCCACGTCTGCTCCTCTTCTCACTCTAACGTCTTGCAGGGATCTTCGAAATTTCTTGCTAATGCAGATGTGGTCGATCTGGTTCTCTGTCGCATTGTCTGGAGATACCCATGTACTCTTGTGGATCCGCTTGTGAGGAAAGATGCTGCCTCCGATGACTAGGTTGTTGAGTGCACACAGATCCGCAAATCTCTTTCCATTCTCATTCATTACTCCTAAGGCGTGAGTGCCCATAACTGGTTCGTAACCGGTGTTGTTAGACCCAATCTTGGCATTGACATCTCCCATGAGGATGGTGATATCCTTGTCTGGGTAGGTCTCAAGGATCTTCTGTAGTCTGCTGTAGAAATGGTCTTTGACATCCTCTTCACTGTCGTTCGGTGGAGCTTAGAACTGGACAAGGTTCATCTTGATCTTCCTCATCTTGGTACGGAAGAATGCTGTGATGATCCTGGGGCCATGGGCCTCCCATTCTATAAGTGCCCTCTGTGCCTGATTGGACAACATAAAGCCTACTCCCTGTGTGTGGGGTGCATCGTTTTCTTCGTGCCCGGAGTACAGCAATAGTTCTCCTGTCATCAGTCGCCTTTGTCCAGCTTGGGTCCATCGTGTCTCGCTGATGCCTAACACGGTCAGGTCATTATTCCTCATCTCAGCTGCTACCTGTGCCGTCTTTCCTGATTCGTACATGGTCCGAACATTCCATGAGCCGATGGAATTATTATGGTAATAAAAGTCCATTTAACCCGTTACGGTAATAACAGTTAATTAAGACTATTACGTTAATTAAAGTTAATTTAGACTATTATGTTATGGTAATAAAAGTTCATTTAGATTGTTATGTTATGGTAATAAAAACTTCACATAAGTGTAATGTGTTACTTAGCTTACATCTTATAATTCATTTCACAGGAAATTTCCGAGAAAGGATTTCGTGCTACTTTAAGTACAGGGCTTGTAGCCTACTGGTCAGAAGGACATTATTATGTCAGTGATGAATGCAACAACGCGTTCATTGATTGCTGGGTGTTACAGTATTAATCTATCAATGGCTTATAAGCCTATTTCAATTTTGTAAAGACAAGGGCTGTGTCTGCATTATTGAATAAAACAACTTTGACAATGTTTTCAACTGCATTTTTCGGTCTATTATTTTGTATTAATGTTTCCTTTGTTGTTTGCTATTGTGACTAATCCTTATAACTTGCAACTTCAAGCTCAAACAAAACAGTCAAAACCTCGTAAGTTGCAACTTCCAGCTCATACAAAATAGTAAAAACCTCGTATGTGAACATTTTTGTCTATTTCTCAAACAAGCATGCGCTCTAAATCTTGTCACTATTACTGCCAAATTTCCTGTTCAATACTGAATACAAATTATACTTAAACCATTTGTTTTGGTGACACCTGATTTTTTAAAACAGTTTTTTTCATTTTTCTCAAAACTGTATTTTGGGACATACGAGGTTTTGAATGGACACCGACGATGTTGATCTTTTTGAAATGATAAAATAAAATAAAAATATTTCTACATACCACAGTGATAAAAAAAATCAGGAGGAATAATTCCAATCACTGAATCAGTTCACACACCAGAAAGAAAATTTATTTAGGATCAAAATACACTTTACAGTTTGAAATTATATTGACTATTACAGTATTAGCAGAGTTTGACACACTGTCGATTGTGCCCATCACAATGCTTAGTAAAATGCACAAAAAATATTCTAAAAACAAATCAATTTGAAGAAACTACAGCGCGTGTCGATCGAGAACGAAAGTAGAAAGAGTTATCTCTCTTTGGTTAAAAATAAAACTTGGATTGGACTGAGCAAAAAAACAGAACGAAACGGAATACTGAAATCGACGATATATCGTCGATTGGCACAATCATGGCGGCTCAGATCGACGATATATCGTCGATTGGCAGGGAAAGAGTTAAAAAGCTTTGTAAAGGTCGCAAGGTTTTTTTAGCTTTACGAGCAATCGTATGTGGTCTATAATCAAAGGCTAAGATTGCTAGGGCCAAAACGCTGATAAACATGTTTCAGTCTATTCCATAATCCATATCTCAAAAATGGCTGAACAGATGTTCATGATTTTTGTTATACTTCGACTCATGGTCAATCATTCAGTGGCAGTCAGTTGGGTAGTCAATTGATTGTTGGGTTGGTCAATACGAGTGTCACTTTTCTGGTCAAAACACTTGTTTTGTAGTCTCAAAAACGACTGGACTATTTCATTATTTTTTATTGTCCAGTAATCCTGGTAATGTTCTTACAAATTTGAACACAAATCTGTCTACTGTTTGTTTTTTTTTTTGCTTGTTTGTTTTTTTTAGATATAATATGCAACAGAATTACAGACCAAAAGACAGACAAACATTTGACTCATTCTGATTCCTGACCATTTCAAAGTACTTTCAGATAAGAAAAAATATATATTATATAAAAAAGCAGTGTAAAATTAAATGTTTTGTAACTTACCATAGACGTATCCACAGCAAGCCTGCTGAATTTTATCATATGTCAGACCAGCATCTTGCAGAGCCTTTGTTCCTGTATCAAGATCATGATCAAATAATGCACTTCATAGAATCTGTACATGCCTGTACTATATACTATAGAAAAATTGCTACAGTGATCTATTGTACCATCATCATTATTATACTGAACTCGGTAATAAATGACAATGGAGTCGTCTTGCATTATTTCACTCTCCCCTCCTGGTCCTCAACTCCCCCTCCCATCCCAACACTCCACTTTCTGACCCCTACAGCTACATTCACATTGTCAGGATGGCTTGCAATCAGAGAGAGAGAGAGAGAGAGAGAGAGAGAGAGAGAGAGAGAGAGAGAGAGAGAGAGCGCAGACAGAGAAAAACTGATATTTCACTACCACATATTTTTAAATTAAGCCAATAGCATATGGGGTAGGGTGGAAAACTCCACATTAACACTAAACTATCAAGGATTACTTTACTTTGTAATGTTAAATGAACTCGGATAAAAAAAACAATTTACAGAGCAGACAGAGATTTTTTTTTTAAACTGTAGTAATTTATAAGCTACATTTTATTATTAGTTAAATGCAAGCATAAAGCTATTAAAATGTTTTTTTCAAAACTAAACATACCAGCTTCCTTAGCCATATCGGGGTAGTCAAAATTTTCTCGACTTCCTGGTTTCTCAAACTGCAATGGAATACAAATGAAAACTGAAAATGTTTATAAATGGTAGAAAAATTATAGGAAGAATGGGGGGGAAACAAGGGGCGATGCAAAGCATGGGATCAAAGTGGGAGGAAACAAGATAATAAACCCTATTTATAAAGAAGTATTGTATTTTATGTATTAAATAAAACAGGAATAAAGGGCTGGTTGTATAATGACCAATATGTTGCATATAGAAGGAAATGGTGCAAATAAAGTTTCTTTGTCAAGTATATGATTACATATGGTTAAATATGCCCCTTTGCTTGGAGCACAGATCAGCTTTGCAAACCTGCAGGTGCAGAGGTGGGTCAGCCATGTGCCACCACTTGCCAGTGAAAAGGGTTGTCATACTTAACTCATGAATGTTAACCCTTCGGCTGCCAAAGGGGAAACTCCAGGCAAATCTGGCTCTCGATTTTTTTTTTTTTTTTACAAAAAATTCCAGCTTGAACAGTATCAAAAATCACTGAGCAACACTTATACATTTCTGAAAGGTAATTTAATTTTCTTCACAAATAATATGCTATTTTGGAGAAGAAAAAACCTTTAAAATTTAAAAAATGGTATTTTAGTCTTTGTTGTATTATTGATGTATGGGTGTGCAGTAGTGCATCCCTTTCATTTATTTTATGTCTGTTTCGCGTATAGATCAGCTTTGCGCGCTTGTGGCTGGGGTGGGTATTGGGGGCAGGCAGCCATCCACCAATGAAAAGGGTTGTCATACCCTATATATATAACTTAAGAATGTTAAACAGCTAATGTTCTGAACTTTTCAATCAATGCGCATTTGTGTTGCTGACCGTTTAACTATAATCTATAATGAGAAAAAACTTCACGATGATGACAAGTTGATTGATTTATTGTTGCTTTAGGTCCAGCGGACTCTTCCGAGCCAAATCAGGACCGGACAACCCCCGATCCGCATAAAAGATCTGCTGAAACAACCCCAGTGGGAAAATTGAATGCCCTCCACCGGCCAGTCACTTTACAATAAAGACATCCCACGCGGGGGACGGCTGAGGGTTGACCTCAACTACGCGAACACCCCGGTTACAAAAACAAAATAGAATACAAACATCATTATAAATCATCAACCAAACACATACATATAAAATGCCTATAGTGCTAAATAGTACATTCATAGGAAGCCCTAGTGACCACCCGGCAGAAAGCGTCCAACACTCCCAAGCTGATCCAACAGACCTCATACACAAACAAGGAGTCTTGTCCAGGAAGAGTTTTCAAGAAAAAAGGTAGGTCATTGATCTAGCGAAGAAGAAGATAGTATAGCAGAGTGAAGGACAGAGCAAGAATAGGAAAGAGTAAATGAGGAAGACAGCGACAGTGGGAATTTAAAGCACTAAATTTCCATAAAGTGGGGATACTATTTATACTGAAAACCCCCAGCACTCCAACGGGGGTACTGTTGCCGCAGTGAAGCGTCTTGCCTATAAAGGAAAGACAGGTTTTCAACTGTGGCTTTCACTGTTCCCTTTATAGGTTTGAACAATCTACAGTGGCAAGATTGCTCATGACCCCAAGGGGTGATGATGACAAGACGTGATTGCTTATGACAACTTATCTCGTCATACAAAAGTGTGACGAAATAATATGCCGATGATGACAAGACAATATGCATTGGCATATTATTTCGTCACACTTTTGTATGACGAGATAAGTTGTCATAAGCAATCACGGGAATGAAGGTTCTTAGCTTTCCAACCAAGTGTGTATATTTTATGTTGCTGACCAGTGTTCAGGACAAGCAAATCAATCAGTCACAATGAGTAAGACATTGACAATGACGCGCACTCATCATAGGCATAAATCATAACACTTTCGAATGACGAAAGTCAACAAAAGTAGTCAAGAGGTAAAGATGGTAATATTTTCACCTAAACTAGCAAAACAGATTATGTCTGTCATTGGTACTGGTAGCTCCGGGATTAGTAATACAGGGTGTTCCAAAAGTCTTGGGCACATTTGAAGTCCCCATATCTCAATTACTATGAATGGTTTTAAAATAAAAGTTGTGCCATTTTAAAGCTAATTACATTAAGTTTTTTGTAAAGCTGTTGATTTTTTTATTTCTTTTCAGACCCATTAATGGCGTTCACTCAACCAGAAAATGCTGGGACGCGTTTGGCAAGAATTTGACTATCTGCTTGATGTGTGTCGTGTGACCAATGGTGCTCACATTGAACATCTTTGAACATTCCATGTAAAAATTGAGATTACAAGCTTTCTGAATTTACCAGATGCGTTTTTATATCCTTAATAGTTTCGGAAATATTCAATGTCAAAATGTGCCCAAGACTTTTGGAACACCCTGTATAGTACTTCGCTGGAGAAAAAAATTGGCACTGTATTAGCCCGTAATTAGGTCTCACAACGTGGGCTTTCCTTTTGAAGATCTATTTCCTGAAGTTACTGGTGGATGTGTTCATTTGGAATGATACTAGACTCTGTAATTTTAATACAGATGTAAAATGACCAAGTAAAACTAAAATCTTAAAATAAAAGTGAAAGTGGAGGTGTCAATATCCAAGAAGGTCAAAGTTCATTTTTGACTTTCAAGCGAGGACATGTGGGTTAGTACAATCAACGAAATCAACACAATTCTGATTATGTCTGCAACACATAATCGATAACAATGCGCAGTACCTTGGTCATTCCAACGCCAACAACAAAAACTCTCCTTTGGGGACCCATGACTGCAGCCTACAAGCGGGTACGCGCTGACTGTTTTAACGTGTTTACCTCTCGGCCTGTCCGAAGATCACTGCGAGATCTACCCGCGCACTACTTACACTGACGGTACAGGAAAAAAAAAATTTACATCGGAATATTCATGCGCGTCTGAATTCTCAATGTTATTTACATCTATCACAATATTTGTATAAATTGTTTCTCATTTTGATTAAAAATACATACTTGTTTATATGAACAGTTTGTATTATATTAAACATTATATGCGGAAAGTTGCATCCAAATTACGGACTACATTTAGTGGATCTCGGAGTAATAACTTTGTCATTAGGTCGCAGT
The DNA here is from genome assembly GCA_036898135.1 of Oncomelania hupensis. Taxonomy (NCBI): domain Eukaryota; kingdom Metazoa; phylum Mollusca; class Gastropoda; order Littorinimorpha; family Pomatiopsidae; genus Oncomelania; species Oncomelania hupensis. The sequence continues at coordinate 37,297,125 of CM072516.1, forward strand.
ATTTTTGGCGCGGGTTATTGTCAAAATGCTCCAGTAATTATCAAAATATTGGTGTTTATTGCGATATAATCGTCAAAAATGGACACTCTTTGGAATTAATAGGCTCTTAGGATACTATTGAGCCTAGATCTGTACCATCATCTTTGATCCTGGTAGCGATATCTTGAGTTTACCGAGGTAAGTGTTTCGGTTTACTATGATTGGTGCCTGATAACGATGCCGTAGAAAATTTTCGTAATTTCTGTATTTTTGATCATTTTCATCGATTTGATGCAATATTTTAGTTACTTTTTTATTAACATTTATTTATGATATTGGTTACATACCTATATTTTTTAGCATATTTGTCATATTTTACAAAATGGATGTCTTTGTGGGGGTCTTCGTACTGTTTTGATCTTCGCAGGGGCCATCAAATATCTGCCACCGTCTGGTCATTGACGCGATCGTATGGATCAAAACAACAGAATTCGAAAGCCAGTGTTGTGGATATATTTTGTGAACGGGTACATGTTTAGGAACGTTTGTTTGAATGCATTTTATTAGAGTCAACTGTGTTGGTGTGTAGGTGTTTGACCCGGGGAGCTACGATTTTAGGTCAATATAGCATTATTGGATCCATTGAAGGCTATCCCTGTTTCAAATAAAGGATACTGTAGTCTTTCCGTTCCTTTGATTAAAATAATTTGAATTATGTCTTGAACTGAATGCAACAATGTGTTTTGATCCATATAAACTGGTTCAAAATGCATTGGCTTACCCTTGTGTTATGGTCAAGGGGAAGTAAGCCACAGCACCTCCATTACAAAGTGCTCCTCAACAAAGCTGAAATCTTGTGTTATAATATTTGCTTGGATTGTTCTTTATCTATCATCATTGTGTTCATTAATGTTATTAAAAACTGATTCAAAATCTTTATGTAGATATGAATTCTTATTAATTTGTATACCAGATATTTTGTCTTAGAGTATGTTTTGTTTTCAGCCTGACATGTAGAGGCAAGGAAGTGTTCTACAATGAACGGTGAAATACCGAGCGTTCCAATCACAACTCTTTCTGGGGTTGCAAGTTTGACAGACTGTAAGTTCATGTTATTGTTGAGTTGCTTTACTGTTTTGGAAGATTGTCCAAATAATAATATGAATATCTTAATTTTAAAAATCAACAACAAAACAGTTGTTTTATCATTATTACAGAATAAATTAAATGCTATAGACTGCATTGAACATAACAGTATTATTTAGATTATAAAATGTTAGTATTTAAACATTGATCATATCAAATTTTTCAATTAATAAGTAGGTAGTCAAAAGCCATTTTAAAAAAATGATTTCCTCAATACAAAACTGACATAGATTTAAAGAGCTTTTCATTCTGAACACAGTGGTATATTTTTGTTCACCATAAGACAAATAGGTAAAAAGTTATTAATGTTTGAAAATGCCGAATGTTGGTGTTTTTTTGGCAACGTTTTGGAATTGAAGAAATTGACAACTTTGGAGTCTCAAAGTGAAGCCAATATTGATACCAGAAAGCTGATTTTTGACAGGTAACCCCTTCATATGTTATACTCCAAGCCCAATTTTCTTCAGGCCTATCCCATGTAATGTTCAGCCGTTTTGGTGCTTCAAAGTTGGGAAATCATCAAATTCGCAGTGCGTGCCGGCAAATTATAGGCCTACTAGTGTGCTACTACGCTCAGCACTGTGTCGCTGAATAGGCCTACGAGTTGGCCATGGCCGCAAGAAAACACGAACACCGTTTGGGTACACTTTTCTACGGCAAAGCGCTCCGCGATAGAGTAATGCACAAATTAATAAATACCCTAGTTTTATAAAGGAAAGTCTGCTCTTTATTTCTTGCTAATTTTTAAACTTCTAGTTAAAATCAAACTTACATCAAAACCGCTTTATCCACTTTGTTCGGCTCGTAACAAAACTTTTACACATGAGAGCCCACCATATTTATATGTAAATGAAGCTAAGTATCCGAACTTCTCATTGGTTCTTATTTTTAGGCCATCCAATGAACTATCTCAAAGCGCTTAGCGTTTGAAACGAGCCACCTCTCAGCAAACGACGCGGGACAACTTTTTCGCACCGGCATTCAGCACTCGGATAGGGGCGTATTCAAAAGCTGTTTTCTCGGAATCTTTCGCATAAACATGCATTAAAAACAACACAGATGTAAAGATAAAGCTTTCAGTTTTTATTTGAATACAGCCACTGTTCGTTTTAATGCAGTTTTACATTAATTATTTAATAATAAGTGTTGAAAGTGAAGTCAAAACTGCGAGCAGACAAGAGCCAGTGAAGGGCTTTGACTACCTATAGCAATGGTTTGTCAATGGTCCAGTGGGTATTTTTTAATTAGTTTTTATGATTTGTTTAATGAATTGATTTAAAAAAAATTAATTTACAATTTCAGTGCTGCCTCAGCTGCCTTTACCAACACCCCTGCCCCATACTGTAAACAACAAGAGCTTGTTGTTCAACCAGAAAATCAATGAAGAAGCTCAACGGCTGCTGGCAAGTGGGGATGAAACCCTGGCACAGCAACTGGCACATGCCATTCATCAAACCAATGCCAGTCAAATGTACGCTTTCTATTTGTATTGTTGGCAATAAATGAATTTTGAATTCAATGACAATTTTGTTGAGATAAATTACTGTTTTGTAATTTTAAAATAATTAAGGTAAACCTAGATAAAGCTGGGATTGGTTTTTTGCATATTTTATATTGATTAGAAATTTGAACCATTCATTTATTGATGTGCATCAGTCAGTGTAAAATATTTTACTTAGAAAATGTAAGTTGCTTGATTTTGGCTTTTTTATTCCTCTAATTTTTTAGTTGTCGTTTACCGTTTCATTTAAAATGTTTGGTAATTATTTTCCTTCTGTGCAGAGAGCTAAAGGACAACCTAGCATCAGAATCATTGGAGGGAGACTTACCACATCTGTTGAAATGCATCCTGAGAAAGGACCCCAACGCCTTCCGAACGAGAGCAACTTACGAAGGTCTGAACCATGGTTGTAATTCAGTATAAATTATTTGGGTACATCAAGGGTGGGATTCTTTCCCATAATAGGTGGATTTCCAGGGGGGGGGGGGGGGGGATTTTTTTTGGGGGGGGTTGGAGAGTGTATTTCTTGCTTTGTTTTAGTTATTCTCTTCCAGAGTCCGATCCATAGATTTACAGCTGCAATTTTTCATCTTTCTCCACAACATCTCTCTCTTCACACTGTTCTGCAACAACCTCTTTCACATTGTCACTGCATTGAGGGGTAGTAGAGGGGAAAGAGAGACCTTCACAAACTGGATCCCAGCGTTTGTGACCCTCTAAATGACAGTCTCAACATTTTACGTTGCTTTTACATCCAAATGATCTGTGACCATGCTCAGGGCGCTTGTTGCATGGTAACTTTGGGGGTTCTATCTTTGGTTCTTTATGATTTAGCAATTAACCCTCCAAAGGTTATAGTTTTGTCCAATGGTTTGGTGGGGATATTTACAAAGATGCATCTCCTACTAGTGAAAAAACGTGTCAATTTGCCATCCTTGTTCCTCATCTTTTCAAAAATAAATAAAAAATGATAACGCATCCAAGTCTCACCAAAGCTGACTCAATATCTTTTCCGTCAACAGATATGGGAACGTCAGAAATCCATACCTTTGTGACAGGAATATCCATACTGTGAATGGATTCTTGTAGTGCGTCTGTATCTAGTAACGTAACACCATTCAGCAGTAGTGCGTTCCTAGTATGTCTTGTCAATGGATAAATACGCCATAGACCTCTAATTTCTTGAGCACCAAGTATTGTTTCCACGCCCGACACTTTTTCGACAGCAAGACATCTCTAAAGTGTCATAGCGGGTGTTTTCCTTTGAAGGAAGCTCACGACACAATAAAAATATTGTCTCCACACTTGCAGCAGACGACATGTTTTAAATGTCAACCTCACAACTTGGTTTTAATGATCGCGGAGTTGGAAGCAAAATTATTAGAATGGTAATCTTTCAGCAACAACAAAGCTTTCAGCGCTTACCTCAGCATAAAGTAAAAAAAGACCAAAGCCAGACCACCACAGAAAATGAAAACAAGGTGAATAGACTCGTCTCAGAAAAAATACCTGTCCGACATCGATACCGCAGGGGAAACGACTCTCTAGATGCAACAGCAAAACAGTTCATTGCATCAATTTCGAAGACAGATTGAGTCACAGACAGACTGGAGTTCCTTCAGTTTGAGAAGACATTGGCAGCAGACCTATTTTGACCAGTATTGAATTCAGAGGAATATGTGTGTGTTTGTAAATGCTGTGATGCCAAGTTACAACAGATTTCATTTGTTAACGTTAACAAGATTTGCTTATGTTGTGCACCTTCAATGACCGTGTTCTAAAAAAAGATTTAAAAGCCATAAGGTGCTCATAAAACGCCTCCTGGAATGATAAACTTTTGTTAAATGGGGGTGGAAGACAGGTAGGACCCCGACCTTTTAATGAATGTTTAGTCACAGCAACATTTTTGACTTCCACCCATGGTACATTAATTGTTGTGTTGTATTGTGTTGGATTTTTGTTCTTTTTAACTGGATAACAAATATGAATTGTTCTCTTTTTTTAAAATCTGTTTTTTCCCTCCCATTTAAATACCGCTTCATCTTCTAATAAGTTAATTACTTCAGATCCTGTCAGTGTAGTCTGCCTGTAACATTGATTTGAAAGTGCTTTCAATTTATCGTTAATTGAGATTATTATTATTATTCCTATTATTATTATGATGATCATTATAATTGTTATTATTAGTATTATTCACTTCCTGCATTTTTTTTTTATTTTTTTTTTTGTGCAGTTGGAATCCAGCAGCAGAATTTGAATCAGATGCATGCTGCTGGTTCCCACACTTCACCTCATGTTTCATCACAGAACAATTCTCCACGGTAAGATTGGTGTTCCGAGTTTAAATCTGCTCTGAGGTGGGAATCATGCTGTTTTGTATTTGTGCGTTGAGTATTGTGTACATTTACAGGGTTGCCAACAACTACGGAATTTCCGTAGTTTACTCCGGAAATGAATATGCGGCTACTGAGCTACGCAAATCGAAAATTTACTACGGAAAGTCAATTTTCGACGATAGTATTACAGTTTTAACGAGTTTTATTGAGCGCCTGTGCCTCCCGTAGCGCCTCAAGGTCACGGTCATTCGGTTTACGTGCACGGTGTAATAGATCACGCTCCCAGTGCATGTTAGGAAATTCGACCAATCACCGTGAAGTGGTTTTGCAAACGGCAAATCGGTGCACAAAACCTCGACCTTTCTGTGACACTTTCGTTTCCGGGTCAAGTTCTACAGCGCGAGAAGAAAAGTTTGTGTGCGGCGTATTTTGAATCCATAATGCCAAAAAGAAAGAAAACTAGCGATGAAAGCCCAGAAAAAAAGAAGAGGACAGCAAATCATGAGTACAGGAAAGAGTAGTCTGAAAAATTTCCGTGCATCACTGCGTCATCGAGATCAAAACACAGCGTGCATTGTACAACGTGCTTGGCAGATTTTAGCATTCAACATGGCGGCTTCCACGATGTGACGCGACACGTGAATGGCAATCGTCACAAAAGTCGTTGCCCTGATCCAGAAAAGTTAGTCCCTGTTAAGTCGGTAGCCTCCTTCTTCAAGCCCGATATGGATCTCTCAATAATTCGTGCGGAAACACTCTTCACGACCTTCGTTGCAGACTGTGTATGCATGTCTTCGTAAAAAAAAAATGCGAGGACGTATGGCTACGGAAAATGTCATAAAACTACTGAAATTCAGAATTTTTACTACTGAAAACTTTTTTGGGGGTTGGCAACTCTGCATTTATATATTTACACATATTTGTACTATACCATTTTCTCTTCTTGCTTTTATGTTTAACCCTCTAAGCCCCACAGGAGCCTAAGCCAGAGGTGCCTACCAATACGAGCAATTCCTTAAAAATACGCATTTCCGTGGTGTACCAAAAAAAATTTTTTTTTTCGCACCGATTTTATATATATTCCGATCTGCTATTTTCTTTACTTGCTGACCCTAGAGCGCATGCGCAAAAGTGAAATCTCGTGCGTGAGAGGTAGTCCCCCGTAGTGCGAGACTTTGTATCCGCCATTGTGCTAAACATGGTGTCGCGAAAGCGTTTACACGAGAGTGACGATGAGAGCGAGTCTTAAGAAAAGCGGGATAAGGTTGCAGGAAGCAAAAAGCGCGACAACATTTCTTACGCGAATACCGTGAACGTTTTTGAGGAATAAATCAAATCTTCAAAAGGAGTTCATTATGCTCACTGCAACAAAGAGTTTAGCATTGCTCTGCATACCATACGACATTCAGTGACACTTGGATTAGGTATTACGGACGAACATTTTATTTTGGTTCAGGATGTTTTATTTTATTTTTATTATATGGTACAAACCTTTAGTCAGTTTAGAAGATTAAAAAAATTTAAATTGTTTAAATTGGTCAATATTACTCATTTAACTGTTCAAAGCAGGTAACCGTCACATAAAAAATAACATGCGTTTTTCCCAAAAGTGGCTCAGGTGTCTAACATTATTACAAAGTGGATAAAAAGGCACTGTATTTACACAACAAAATGCAGAACACTCTAGTAGGCTCAGAAAACAAAAAGTGTTGCCAGTTTCAGCAGAATATACGAAAACAATGATGCATTTATATATATTAATAATTCATATTAATTGTTGGACAATATGATCTTTTGGGGGGTTATGGGGTAAAATACAACACACACAAAATAATATATTAATGTACATTTGTGACCATAACTTGTTGAGTTCTATATTATTTTGTTTCATGAGAGGATTGAAATTGTGAGCTGGAGTTAGTATGAATTGATATTTTGTAAATGTGGCAGTTTTCATGACAATAATTCTTTGATGAAATGTTGCGAGTTGCGCGAAATCTGACATTACACAAAATACACATTTTTCATGCAGCCAGTACACAAATGGTCAGACTGGGGGTAGGCACCTCTGCTAAGCCTTATCTGCTTCTATTTCCTATGTCAAGGCAAGCAACTCCGTCAAAATGCTACACCATGCACATAAAAAAAATTAATAAAAAATGCACCACCCAAAATCATGTTCCACTTATCATTATTAATAAATCAACCACATATTTTTCTTCAAAATGAAATGTTATACATACATTTTTACAATGTTTTGCAACTGGAAAAAAAAAAATGAATGTCAACATTGCATACTGCACAACATGCAGCAATACGATCACTGACTCAAATAATAAAGCACCGATTGTTCATCGTTTTTGTTATTCAAATCCGACGGAAAAAGATCGTCAAAGTGAAAGTCCAAATCACTATCCTCTCTATCATTAACCTGTACTAAATCGGCCTCCTAAAATCCTTCAAATGGGTCATTTTCTTCATCAGATTCTGCAAGAATCTGACGCCATAATTCTCCGCCTCTTAAACTTCAAACTTTAATCAAACTTTGAAAATTCACTGTGTGCGTTCTACACACTCTAAAAATGCCGTGAAAACACCGCCGGAAACAGCAGGAAGTCACGATCACGTGTGCGAGAATCTCGCACGTTTGCTATAAATAGATTTCCACATGGCAGGCTCTGATCAGACCACGTCATTACCGGTCGCTCCGTGAGTATGCACATAGCAAAAATATCGGTCGCTCTAGGTCGCTCCGCGTGTTAGAGGGTTAAAAATATGACGCGTTTGTCTCTCTGTTTATACATACAATGTCTCTACAGATTGTTATTTTGAATTCTACATATTGTTGGTCGATAGTAGGAAATGAGTACAGTTACTAATGGATGTGTAATAAATAATGAATATCATAATTATATTGAATAAATAGTTTGTTCTGTTCCAGGGGTTACCCAGCGTCAACATCGGGTGTATACCCCAACCAGAGTGGGTCCTGCACACAACATGGCAGTCCATATGCTGCAACATCAGCAGGCTTGTCATCTCCCATGGGTCAGCCGAGGTCAAACCATCAACACCTCAATGCATGTAAGATCACTACTACAGAAAGTAGCATAGTGCCGAATAACCTGGCTTTAGCTTTCATGTTTTTTTTTGACATAGCCAGTATTTCAGTTTTGAAATTGTAGGCAGGGTAATTTACTCTTGGTTCTATTGCACTGAATGAGTATATAGGGGGCTCAAGTACGAAGTGCCCCAAATTAACGTAATAATTGTAATTTTCAGCAGCAGTAAATGGTGAATATTTTGGTGGAGACGGTCGTCTTGCAGGGCGTGGGTCAGTATTGCAAGGTGTCCACCAACAGAATAAACTGCCAGGTTTGCTACCCTTTGCTTTCTCACGGTGTACCATTGTATTGAATTTTATTGAAAACCCTAGATTTCAGCTTTATTAAAAGTAAAATTTTTAAAACTTTCCAAAATTTACTAGCAAAGTTAAAAAGTAAAGAGCCACATATTGTAACCTAACTATGCTTGTACTGTCAGACACTTGTTGTTTTGTTACTATTCAGAGAGAGAGAACTAGATTGTTATTTGATTCACATTTGCAATAGTGTTAGATTGTTGTTTAATTCTATTATTTTAATTTTTTTAAATTTTATTTAGGGGGAGGGGGAGGAGGAATTTCCTGTGAGTAAACGAAAGTATAAAAGTTATCATACACTTCTTTTTTTAACGACACTTTGACAGTGTTCCCGATTACGCACAGTGGTGCGTCAATTACGCACAAAATATGAAAAATGACGCAGAAAAATTAGCGTGTGTGCGTCCTGTGGACGTACACATTTTTTTCGAATCGCTGAAGTCAAAAATACGACCAACGAGTGGCGAACTAATTCACGGCATAATCAGAATCAGAACCCAACTGAGACTGTCATTGCAGACGATTAAAGTTTGTGTCGGGAGTTGTCGTCCTTCAAAATCGCATGTGCGCGCATTGTAAACTTACTCCAAGCAATCCATTCACTGAACAGAAGAAATCTTCGTGAATCCATTCTTTGATTCTATCATACACGATCATGTCACTTCTGACTTGGTTGACTGGGCCAAAAACTTGTTCATCCACAGCAACATCAAGTACAAATCATGTCATTATCGAAAATACGGAACTCCAAAGCAAGGATAAACAAATAAATGATGAAACTCAAACTGAAGTAAAGCGTCCAAAGAAACGAAAACTCAACGACAGATGGTTGCAAGAGTTCTAGTGGTGCCAGTTTGACACAAACGGGAGGGTATTTAATACATGTTTTAATTTTTTGGTTTTATATGATTATGATCACTAATGTGATGCTTTAACAGAGTAAAAGAAAAAAGTGAGGCTTGGACTTGTTTTTACATTTCTTTTTCCGATTTGGGGACTCCCAAAATTTGCACAAGGACCCTTAAAATTTTATACCTGGGAGTCCCAAGGACTCTCTTTTTTTGTGTTTGGAGGGAACACTGCTTTGAGTATAAAAATACAAGCGTGGGCTACCCCTCAATATTTTCAGTATCTTCACCAGCCCAAGCCACGGCAGCAGAGCGGGTGATGCAGCAGCACCATCAACAGTTGGCGCAACCCCCATCAACTTCTTACCATGATGACACGCGGTCACGTCATGGTCGGCGCCAGTCTTCAGGGTTTTCTGGGTCCTCTCACATGCAGTCTCCATATCCAGACAACTCTCTCCCGCCGTCGTCTTCTTCTTCATCACGTCGTGAATCTACAAACAGTCGAGGAATGGACTCGCATCGTGGCTCAGATAGAAGCAGTGTTGTGCAGATTCGTGGCCAGCTTTCTGGCCCAATGGGTACTTCTATGGCAGAACCACGTGTTGTGTTGGAAAACATTGATCTGACGGACTCTAGCCGCTATAGGAGCCCCACACATCACAGACAAGCTGCAAATGACAGTGCTACTTCACATCACAGAAATGACAATGCGTCACACAACAGAAATAAACCTGCTACCAGTGAACCAGTGGTGATGCTGAAAATGCTTGATGAAGCGGTAAGTAGTGCCGTATATTTAGTGTTTTCGGATGTGATTTGAAAGGATTTGCCTGACTTAACATTTACTTACATGGAAACATTTTATTTAATCACTTTTATATAGCACTTTACCAGCTTAAGAGCCGCTCAATGAGCTGGCCAATACAGGATCTAACTCAAGCTGCCAGAGGCGCCCACCCAGCCATTAACAGAGTTACAGGCTGCAATGTTGTCACCTGAGATTCCAATATATGGCATACACCACTGAGCTAACTGCGCTCTAGTTACTAAAATATGTATTCCGTGTTTTGGCAAGACTGAAATGAAAATAGATTTAAATGTCCTGAACCTCAAAGGTTTTACATATAGGACATAACGTTCAGACTCAGAAAAAACATATTATGTTGTAAATAAAAAAATTACTCGGATGCAACTGAAAGCATACTGTACATTTCAATAGGGTGTATCAACACAACACAAAGGATTAAAGCAATTTGACATTTAAATCACATTCCATATTAATAAAGTTGTGTTGTCATGATTCTAACATTGCTCTGACAAAGAATTTAGGTAAAATGTGACCATAAAGCAATCGGGCTTTGTCCTCTGAGATGACCTTAGTATCAGACAATTGACAGGATGGGGTCTATGGAAAATCCGACATTTTCCAAATATTTATATCAAACTGACCAATGTCTGTGACCTCTGCAAAACACTGTATTATTGTTTTCAGATCATATGTTACTCTCCTGTTTAGTATATTGATAATACTCATTTATTATTCCAGAACAGGGTGGAAGAACCACCTTGTAATGTCGATCTGCAGTGTCAGGAAGTAACACCAAGTTTATCAAACAAGATGCGTAAGAAACAAAAACGTAATGAATCTTCACAGTCGGAGGTAACATTCTTTGCCATTAAAATTGGCGGGAAAATAAGACATGTTGTATGTCCTGAGGTTCTGGCTGTATTTGATTTCCTGTTCAATATGTTGAATATTCTTTTAACCCATATCTTACCAACTCATGTGGCGTGTAGAGACTCAAAGATGCCAACTACATGCTGGTGTGTATAGAGGCAGTTATGCCAACTAATCCTTGCCATGTAGTTTGAATAGTGTTGCATTTCAAGGCAACCCCAAGGAACTCAGTGATGTAAAGATACCTCGTGTTAAACTTGATTTGAAAGTCTAGTTTCCTGCCTTTCCAATGGTGGGTAGTTTTTGTTAACCTGCTTGTGATTGGCTGTGAAAAAGCTTGTGAAAGAACTATATTTTACGAGACACAAAAAAATCTGTGAAAGTACTATATTTTACAAGACTCAGAAAAATGGTGCTTTGAATTACTGAGGAATACTTCTGCACTGTTTAAGTAAACTTTAAAACAGTAATAGATAACTTGAAATTAGAGAGAAATCAGCTGGTGGAAATAAAGAAAGAAGGTTGCATGAGTGAAATGGCAGACACGTTGACTGCAATAGAGAGAATTGAGAAGTAGAACCGTGTTTGAAAACGGTCGAAGAGCTTTCTTCGATCTTTGTTGCAGGGATTTAAAGATCGTGAGCTGTCGATCTCTCTAAGCTGTTACAGCAAAATTAACTATACAAATAGCTTTAGGTTTGTATTTCTTGAAGCAAGAAAGAATATTGATGCTTTGACAAGTTTGGTTGATAAACTTGTATGCAGGGCTCATAATGGGATCGTAGAGATGGACAGCCCCAACTTTCGTAACCTAACTCCTCATTAGCATATTTTGTAATGATGTTGTTTGTAATTGAAAGAGAAGTTATTTTTTTATACTCATATAGTCATACACTCGGTAGTAGAAAAACGTTTTGATGAAATTTGAGTTGCATATTTGAATATCTGAATGTTCATGTTTTGTAATAGATACCTTTATCCAATTTTAAAAGTTCTTTCTGTTTCTTCCAAACACATCGATATTTAATTTGATACACTTTCTTGATTAAATGAAGACACTTCAAAATCAGCTACTTTTACCCTTTGTTCTCACAGTGAGTTTATGAATAATAGCCTTGGGCTCACAGAGTGCATTTTTGGTAGGCCTTCAATGTAAGGTACGGGTTGAGTTTTATACTTCAGGTTGCTGTATCAAGCGGAAATCAGAAGTATTGGTTTGAATAATCGTTCGTGTTCTTTCTGGCTTCAGGCGTAACACTGTTTGCCGTTGAGTATTATATATATTTTTAATTTAAATAGTAGGAAGTGAGAATGAGCAAGATGGACTTGTACAATGAATGCAAATCGAGCATTTTCAAGTATCATTAGGTAGTCAAAAGCCATTTTTAAAAAATGATTTCCTCATCACAAAACTGACATAGATTTAAAGAGCTTTTCATTCTGAACACAGTGGTATATTTTTTTTTCCCCATAGGACAAATAGGTAAAAAGTTATTAATGTTTGAAAATGCCGAATTTTGGTGTTTTTTGGGCAACGTTTTGGAATTGAAGAAATTGACAACTTTGGAGTCTCAAAGTGAAGCCAATATTGATACCAGAAAGCTGATTTTTGACAGGTAACCCCTTCATATGTTATACTCCAAGCCCAATTTTCTTCAGGCCTATCCCATGTAATGTTCAGCCGTTTTGGTGCTTCAAAGTTGGGAAATCATCAAATTCGCAGTGCGCGCCGGCAAATTATAGGCCTACTGGTGTGCTACTACGCTCAGCACTCGTGTCGCTGAATAGGCCTACGAGTACGCCATGACCGCAAGAATTCCCGAACACCGTTTGGGTAGACTTTTCTACGGCAAAGCGCTCCGCGATACAGTAATGCACAAATTAATAAATACCCTAGTTTTATAAAGGAAAGTCTGCTCTTTATTTCTTGCTAAGTTTTAAACTTCTAGTTAAAATCAAACTTACATCAAAACCGCTTTATCCACTTTGTTCGGCTCGTAACAAAATGTTTACACACGAGAGCCTTCCATACTTATATGTAAATGAAGCTAAGTATCCGAACTTCTCATTGGTTCTTATTTTTAGGCCATCCAATGAAGTATCGCAAAGCGCTTAGACTTTGAAACGAGCCACCTCTCAGCAAACGACAGTGACAATTTTTTCGCAGCGGCATTCAGCGTTCGGATAGGGGCGTATTCAAAAGCTGTTTTCTCGGAATCTTTCGCATAAACATGCATTAAAAACAACACAGATGTAAAGATAAAGCTTTCAATTTTTATTTGAATACAGCCACTGTTCGTTTTGATGCAGTTTTACATTAATAATAAGTGTTGAAAGTGAAGTGAAAACTGAGTCAAAACTGCTGAGCGGACAAGAGCCAATGAAGGGCTTGGAGTACCTAGTATCATAACAGTGATTTTCTTAAAAGCGTCTTCATTGAAAGTGTTTGCATTTTAAATAAAGATATTTACGCTCAAACAACCGCTTTAGTCACTGCAATCCTTTTATTCAGTTTATTAGTTCTGTGTAACTTAAAAGGTAATATATTTAATTTCTTTGTCTAATACAAGTTCGTACGGTCCTTAAACTTCCTTGTAAGTACTTGATTTTTTTTTACACCCCACATTCAAGTCCTTGAATACCTTTAAAATTCAGACTTTTATGATGATTCCTTGAATAATCGGCTGTAGTGAACAGTTTTGCTCACTGCATGTATTTTTCGTGAACTGAAAAGAAAATCTTGCAAGTTTTTAAACCTAATTTTTGACTAATTTTGATTCTTATTCTTCGCAAAACGTCATCTGCTGGGCCAAGGGAGGCAACTAGAAGATGTCTTGTCAGTTAACTCACACTTCTGAGCATGCTAATTGGCTACTTATGTTCGATAGTGAAAGGTACTTTTTGGAAGCAAGTTTTAAAATGCCTCAGGAATTATGCGTTTTCAGCGGTATGTGATTAGGCAAAAAGGACTGGAAATCTGGCTTGTGTAATTAAAATGGAAAAGACAACGTCACATTTCGAAGCTGGAGCAAAGAAACATTGAGGTTATGTATAATAGGTAGAGGAGACCAGAGACAGCTAATCACCTAGCTTATAACTGTAGTAGGCTGTAGCCCTTAACCAGTTTCGTCCTACTTCAAATCTACAGTAAAATTGTGAACCTCCTTAACAACTATAAGAGCCAGAATGATCGAAGGATTGATCATGGGCCCTCAACATCAAGAAGAAGAAGAAGAGATTAATCTCCCAGGCCAATGCACTGAGAAGCAAGGCAAAATCAAAACAATAATAAATCAGAAACAAGCAGATGGAGGAAGAAATGCAGAAAATTAAAGGCTTGTGAACTGTACTTCTACTGGTGCCTTTCTGCAACACAGAAAATGTTGGCTGTGTTTGCTGTTTCAGCCTACAGTTAGATTTGGTGGGTTGTTTTGATTAATATGTGAGTAGTTTCTTATTGTCACTGAAGAGTAAAACTGGTGCCTTGAAAAGGTTGTGATGTAGTAAAACATCTTGCTAAAAGTAGATAAATAGATAAAACTTGGCCTTCGGAGAAAACTCCTTCAATGGGCAAGAGCATCAGGCCTTTCAAAGACCATCCTGCAAGGCACAGTGCAAGGAGGCAGAAGAAGAGGAAGACAGAAGGAGGTGAAAAGACAAGATTCAAGTATGGACGGGCTTGACACTGAGTGAAGCCATGAGGGCTGCTGAGGACAGAGAAAGGTGGCGTACGCTGGTTAAACAATCATCTGTGGTACCCCAATGACTTTTGAGTTACGGGATAGGATAGGGCTAATATGTTGACAGGTAAAAGATTTACAGGCGAATCACTCATTGGAATATTGAGAAACAAAGAATGTAACTTGATACTGGACTGCACATTTTACTTCTGGCTCTGAATAATAATATTCAGCATGCTTTAAGTATATGCCTCTTTTGTTAGTTAAGTTTAAAAACTCCTTGAATTTTGTGAGCAAATGTGTATATGAATCCTCTAATGGCACAGATGTGAATAGGCGTTAAATTAACAAATAAAATTAATTAATTTAATTTCTACAGCACTTGAACATGTGATGTTGGGTTTGAAACACGAAACTCTTATGTGCTTGTGTCATCTACACTTGATAGCATTGAGCAATACATATTGTAAAGTTTGTCTCACCAAAATTTGTCAAAGGTTTGTTGAAGCCCCTCACCTACATTTTGTTTTTGAGACTTGGCAGTGCTGTAATGGCTGGAGAGAGACGAAGAAAGAATACGCTAGATCGCTTGTACGCCAAAGGATTTTGTTCTATCTCAGTATCCATTATGTGCGCTGTCGGATGTCAAAAATCTAACTCGACCTAATATTGCATGTGGTTCTGGCTTTATTTTAATTTCATTTTCAAGATGTTCACTATTTTTTAAAGTTTAATTTCTTTGTTTTGTTTTATTTCCAAGGAAGTTGTTTACGTTTTTTTTTTTCCTAGAATTACAGCTAATTTTCTTTTTTTTTATGCTAACAACACGATGTTCTAAAGAATAGTCACCTCAGTCATTTGGTTTATTTGTAATATTGGTGGGACATTTCTGTTTAAATGTAATTGGGTTGAAATGCAATTTTTTACCTATGTATAATTGTTTTTACGCGGGTTTAGCTGAGTTTGTTATTATGTTTGGTATTCATCAAATAAACATGCAAAGTGAATCAACAATAGTTTCATAGATATTTATATCAATGTAGATGTTAAAGATGTGTAAACAGAAAGTAGATTTTGTCTGCTTTTGAGTTATAAACTGATAAGAAGTTTTATTTGTTACATCTGATATTTATCATGTCATTTTTTAAATTCAAAGTTGGAGTTTTTTACATTTTTGATATTTTGTAATTAAATATTAACTTGTTTATGGTCATTAACTATTGTGATTTTAATTTATATAGAACTTTTCATTGAATGTTTGATTTTTCGTTGTTCCAGACTCTCAAATCAATTGCCTCAGGTGGCTCTGGTAAGAATAATTTCTTCTTCTTCTTCTTCTTATTCTTATTCTTCTTCTTCTTCTTCTTGCATGTGTGTGTTAGTGCAAAGCTTTTTTTTTTTAACTTTATTGTTCAGGGTGCTGTAAATGTTTTCAAATGCAAATAAACATACGCTCACTCTCAGGCAATGTAAATATTGTAGCTGACTGTTTTGGAATTGTTTTTATATAGGGCTTTACCTGCTCATAGAGCAGCTAAAGGTTACTGGCTGAAAACAGGCTCTAACAGCCTGCCCGAGGAACAGCCTTCTACAGTTTTTGTCACGTGCAAGAATAATAGCAAAAACTGGACCTGAATATCCAGCATTAGAGTGGAAATTCTTCTTCTTCTTCTTCTTCTTCTTCTTCTTCTTCTTCTTCTTCTTCTTCTTATAATTATTATTATTATTGTTGTTGTAATTATTTGTATAAATTTTTTTCCAGTGAAAGCAATCTGTGATAATGAGTCTCGGAAGCGCAAACGTTCCCGTGACGACCCTGGTTACAGTATCTTGAGATCAGAAGATGGCAGCATGTCTTTTCAGGCACCCAAAAGGAGGGCAGAGAGGGGAAGAGGAGGTAAGAGAATTGATTAGTTTTTTTAATTGTGAGTTCTTAACAGCTGGGAGTTGTTTTTGATGGAAAGGTGGAATTAGACAGATGTGCAGAATAATTTAGGGGGAGAGGGGAAAAGAGATGTTTTTGTGTTTTGTTTTTAAATTAAAATAATTTGTATTATTATGTATGGCCACGTCACCAGATCATCAGGTCTTGCAAAGACCATCCTGCAAGGCACAGTGCAAGGAGGTAGAAGAAGAGGGAGACCGCAAAAGAAGTGGGAGGACAACATTCGTGAATGGACTAGTTTGACACTGAGCGATACAATCAGGGTTGCTGAGGACAGGGAAAGATGGAGTACGCTGGTTAAACGATCATCTGTGGTGCCCCTATGACCTCCGAGTTGCGGGATACAGGGTGGAGAATTTTCCGCGAATCCGCGGATTTCCGCGGAAGGCATTTGCATTTCCGAGAAAAAAATATTGAGTTCCGAGTGTGAGAAGCTGAGGGGCTACCCTTTTTGGGGCATAACGGCCAAAAGCGGCCGATGGTCTAAACAGGCAAAACGTCCAAAAGCGTCTGTATCAACCATGTGGTTATATTTTCGCGTTGTTTGAAAGATTGCGAGACTTCCGGCAATTGACTTTCGGTTTATTCTGTTGTGAAAACATTCGACTGCATTTCCACAAGTTTTCTCTGTGATACGTTCGTTTTTTCAATTTATTTCTGTTCATTTTGCATTTTATTTCATTTAAATCTATACACTAGTCACTAATACCTAAGATGTGGTGTTTTTACTAACGTACCCCTAAATATCTCTAAAATTATAAAAATTCTTGCCTGTTTACAGCTAAAAAATAGACAAACTTGTGCCCAGTAAAATTGGAAATGTGGAGTTTTTGTGTAACAGTGATGGACCTAAACTTTGTTAGGCCTACAAATCAAGATTCTTAACTTTTTTGAAAGACATGTGCATAAAACATTTTTTTGTTTGTTTCTATTCATGTTTACTTTTTGTTTTCAGGAGAGGCCCCTAAATTACTTTCAAAATTACATAAATTCATTTTCTTCCAGGGGGCGAATACCGGGGCTTGGCCCCTGGGCCCCGGCCGGATTTCAGAGATTTCTTGATTCAGTTGTTCTCCACCCTGGGGATAGGATAGGATGTATTGCATGCTTGCTTGGTTGTTAAATTTGGTGGGTATGTATAAAAGTATGTTCAGAAGGCTTTTTTTGTTTGAAGTTGACTGCTGCACTTTGGACTGTCCTGTTTCAGCAAAAAGGAAAGGGCAGTATGGTGAGAGTGAGGACGAATCTTCAATTGACATCGTGGAAATTAACGATGAAGACGAAGAATCTTACTGTAAGTACATTGGCCATCAAGTTTGTGGATATGAAATTCACGGTACACAATGAAGCTCTTAATGAAGGAAATCTTAACAAGTTCCTGAGCATTTGCTGTGTGATCTTCAATCTTGGACATGTTCCTTATTCATTACTCTTATTCTTACAGTCATGCTTTTCTTTCGTTTCACCTAATACCTTCAGGCTATCCTTGTGGCGTTGTGCATAGCAGAATGTTCAAAGAGAATTATATGCAAGCATTTTTCTGGTTTTCAATATAAAACCATGTGCATTGCCATTGGACTAAATTTTTTTTCTTTTTTAACTTTTTTTCTCCAAAACATTCATGCAGATAATATATTTTCCATTTTCAAATGCTAAATGATGATGGACATATAAGAAGAAAATGTTACAACATAAAAAGAAGAATTATTAGTTCTTTATGTCACATGTATAAAGCTATACTCTTTGGATTTCTATTTCTTTCACAATAATATCTACATACATATTTGGTATTTTAGAAAAATGAAAAAAGAAAGTAGGAAGGTGGGGAGAAAAAAGAGAGAGGGAGAAGGAGGAGGGAAGCGAGAGAGAAAGAGATTGAGTTAGAAAGAGAGAGCACCATGGGTCATTATCATTTCACAAAATATACAAAACCAGGATTAGCACGCAGTGAAAAATACATATACATTTAAACTAATATATATATAAGCGCTTATATATCGTCAAACAGTGGTAAGTACGGGTGCCATTCTTGTACACATTTTTGATATCTCATTTGCAAAAGGGCCATATATATACTACTCAAAATAGTACAAGGGCCACTTGGACATATGGGTCTCTCTTTAAATCAGAAACACGAATTCAATTTATTAGTTCATCATATTTTATTGCAATCATTTCTGCATCAATAGCAAAAAAGATTTTAGACATCAGTCGCTTACGAGTAAATTCAATTTAACTGGACATACCCCTCATTTACAAAATCAAAAATCTATAGAGTAAGTATCGGGTGTGGCCACCGTTTGCATCAATGCAGTCTTGGCATCGTTGTCTCATGGACCGTATCAGGTTATGGAGGATGTTTCCTGGGATGGCCAACCACTCTTGCTGGAGAACTTGGAACAGAACTTCAAGGTTAGCTCCTGGAGGGAGGTTTGCCCGTGTCTGTCGACCCAAGATATCCCACAGATGTTCTATGGGGTTCAAATCGGGTGATCGAGCTGGCCAATCCATCCTTATGACGTGCTGTTGCTGCAGGAAGTCATTGACGATACACGCTCGGTGGGGTCTGGCATTATCGTCCTGTTGTATGGCACCTTCCCCAATGGCCCGCAGAGCTGGGAGAACCCTAGGTTGTAGGACGTCATCCCTGTAGCCAATACCGTTTAAGTTGCCATGAATTTGGAGCAGGGGTGTTCTGAAGTTTAATGCGAAGCCACCCCACATCATGACAGATCCACCACCAAAGCGGTCATGCTCGCGCACCGTCGCATCGGCAAAACGCTCCCGTGGACGCCTCCAAACATTCACTCGACGGTCGTTGAAAGACAAGGAGAACCGAGACTCGTCTGTAAAGAGCATCCTTGACCAATGTTGCCTAGTCCACACCAAATGACGCCGAGCCCAGGCCAAACGCGCTGCACGGTGAGCTGGGGTGAGCAAAGGCCGTACTGCTGGTCGTCTTGATCGCAGGTTTGCCTCGTTGTAGACGGTTGCGAATTGTCTGGTCGCTGACATTAACATTGCTGGCTGTGTGAAGCTGTCTTCTGATGGTGTTTGCTGTAGCGGACTTCATCCTCAGAGCTGACGGGGTGATGCAATGGTCTTGTCTTGCAGTGGTAACGCGGGGGCGTCAGGACCTTCTTGGTTCTTGGACGCTTCCAGTGTTGTTAAAGCGCTCCCGCAGCCTTTGGACAACGGAATGGGACACTCCCAGCCGCCTGCCAACTTCTCTCACCCCCACCCCTTCCTGAAGCCATGCAATAGCTCTGACTCTATCCGCATCAGTCAATCGTCGCCTTGGGGGCATGGTTAGAAAAGCAGCAATAGCGCTGCCATTTATACCCAGAAAAAAGCGCCGATTGTTGAACTGAACTCAGAAAATGCAAGCCTTTCGCGTGCAAATCACTTTTTAATGTTGAAAATTTTGCTTTATTAGCAAGACAACAGTAAATTATGGTCATTTTTTTGGTGAAAATTTGGTTTGTTTTTCAACTCAGTGCAGAAAGTTCAAAACTCACACATGTGATTACTTGTCAGAATAAGATTGTCTTGAATGTTGCTGTACAGGATAAGTTTTAAAATAGCAATATAAGCGATATTATTGATAGCAGCAAAAAATAATTAAACTAAATGAAATATGAGAGTGGCCCTTCAATTATTTTGAGTAGTATATTTTTCTACTTCATATCGGCTTTTTAGCTCAGCTATAAAGGACCTGTAAAGTGTTGTTTTTTTTCTTCTATTTTGCATTTATAAATGAATGAATTTGATAATAAAATTAACAAATCTAATATTGTGTCCGTTCTTATATTTATTTCGCAGCCAAATATTACGAGATGTTCGCTGAAGTGGAAAGCAATAGCATTATAACACTTAGAATTTAGGGCTCTCTCAAATTCAGTCCAAAACGTTTGAACGAAAGGACACCTAAAGAAAAGGTGTTGTATATTTTCCCTTTCATTTTCACAAAAAGTACAATTAATACTCTGTTCAACTCCAATGTTAGATAATACTATATTGGTTCCTATAAATCTATGAATTATTCTAATTTGCAGCCACTTCAATTTGTTTTCCCTAATTTCCTGTGCTTTCTTAAATATTATTTTCCATTCAACTGTACGCACTATTCTCCCGTCCCATTTTTAAATTTCTTTCATTGTCTTATGGCTTTTGAAGCTAATGTAGTTCATGTGAACATTTCTTTATTTTACTTGTTTCAGTGGCTAGAAAAAGGAAGAAAGAGCGGCAGCGACAGCGACGCACCATGGTTCCAACACTGAGCAATGAGGAGCTGATGGAAAGTCCTACCTTCAAGAAATTCACCAGCTGCATGGACTATGTCTTTGACACTGCAGAGGATGCCAACATTGCTGCTCTTGATATTAGTAAGTGTTTTGTCTTGCCTTGTGCAATTCGTTGTCATTTTGAGTGAAGTAATAAAGTAGGAGGGGTATGAGTAGTACCTGAATGAAGGGGTTAGGTCAAGGCAACAGATCTTGAGGTTTTGATAATTTTTATTCCCCCTGCAATAATTGTAGTGTGCATATAAATTCACTCTGCAGTCAAGTAATTGTTTGCAGTTCAGCATGCATTGCCAGCTAATGTGCATTTGATTTTGCTTTTTACAGATGATGAGGATGTTGAGTGTCCTCCAGAGTTGCTTATCGCCAAAGGCATTCTTGGAGACCTGTGTGGCGAATCAGCCAAGCTGAAATCCATGAACGCCCTGAACCAGGTATTTATTTATATTTCTTTACGCTTGTGAACGAAGTAAGGAGTTTAACTTCATGAATGAGAGACCTCTGCTACAAAGTTCACACAGGGCAAGTTGGAGAGATTTTGCTGTCTGTTCTTCTGCTGCCCTCTTTTCTCTCCTTCTGCTCCTTTCTATTGCTCTTCTTTGCTAAGTTTTTATATTTTGTTGTGACAGATACCTGCAGGGAAGTTGGTGCGTCTGATGACAGTTTTGTCATGGAATGTCAGAGATGGTTCCAGAGTCACACCATTTGTAAATCAGGTACTTAAAGCAAACAAATTTCTAGAAGCTTCGCTCAATGCATGAATGATTGATGATACTAATATTAAAATGGACTATTAAAAAAAAAAGTGTCCCTCTTATTCAAATCCTTTCAAAATATCCCGGACATAAGCTTGTCGATCTTTTATGTGGTCTCTGGCAAGTTACAGTAAATAAAGTAATGCAAAATATTTTTTCTTAAGATCATCTAACATCTTTCTCGAAATTGCTTGCATTTTCATTCGATAAATTCTAATAGAATTCGTGCTCAATATTACACCACAAACCAGTGCGGATTCTTACATTTTATGAATATTTCCCCAACTTTGTGTTACAAACAGGATGAAGATGAAGAAGAATCTCGCCTGTGGCGTGAGGTGACGATGGAGCGGGTGATTCGCAGCATGGATGCCTCCCTCACCTGCCTCTCTGTCATGACGTCGGTCAACATGCACAAGATGGTGTATCTGGAAGATGTCATAGAGCGTATGATCTTTTACGCAAAGTTCCAGCTCCAGAACACCGTCTACCCTGAGTTTGATCCCGTCTATAGAGTCAGTCCTGGAGACAAAGGTAGATTTTTGTGTGTGTGGAATTTTGATTTCATTTTTATAGTTGTGTGTGAGCGCTAAGGAGTGTGTTTTAAATTTGCATTATTTTATATATGTACGTGTGAGAAAGCTGTTGGTAATAAACTATTCTAGTAGGTAGTCAAAAGCCATTTAAAAAAAATTATTTCCTCATCACAAAACTGACATAGATTTAAAGAGCTTTTCATTCTGAACACAGTGGTATATTTTTTTTCCCCATAGGACAAATAGGTAAAAAGTTATTAATGTTTGAAAATGCCGAATGTTGGTGTTTTTTTGGCAACGTTTTGGAATTGAAGAAATTGACAACTTTGGAGTCTCAAAGTGAAGCCAATATTGATACCAGAAAGCTGATTTTTGACAGGTAACCCCTTCATATGTTATACCAGGCATGCTACTTTTCCTGGAATTCCAGGAATTCCTGGAAATCGATCTTTGGCTTTCCTGGTGATTGAAAAATTTCCTGGAGTATTAAAAAAATCTGTGTCGAAAAAAAAAAGCAAGCGTTCTTATCACGGTAGGCGATATCAGCGGGATTCGTCTGCTAGACCGCCATGACAGTCAATTTAACGATCATATCAAGCGGCGTTGTGATTGGCTAGCTAAATTTATCTCACCAATCAGATTGCTTCTCTCTTACGTGATTCGCTCGTGTTATAGCCAGTTGTTTCCGTTTGATTTTTGACAGTCTTCACCACGATTCTCTGTTTTTTTTAAGTTTGATAACGTGTGGAAGCGTTTTTGTGATGATAAATACTACTAATACTAAATAGTAGCATAGTATCAAAACGTTTCGAACCGACATTGTAATAAGAAACACAGTAGGAGACTGGGACAAAGGTCTCAAAAACAAGTGGCGTTGGGACTGGGTGCAGAGAACACTGGATTATCATTATGAAGTAAAAGGTGTCGGAAAAGAAAAAGAAAAAAAGAAGTACGTCGAGAAATTTGGCGACCACATCGAAAAGCTTAAGGTTCCGGGCAAAGCTTACTGTACACTGTGCCGGACTGAAATAAGTTATGGCGGTTCTGACTTGTAGCTTGGTAGCTGACTTGGCAGGCCATCTTAAGTCCAAGAGGCACAGAGAGAAGAAGATCGAATTGGAGAAGAATACTCATCTTCCATTTTACAAAAAGCAATCGAAGAAAACATGACTTTGTAAAAAGAACACTTTTAAACTCAAGGTTAGTTTATTTTGTTCACTCTTCTGAGGACTGATGTTATTTATAAATGACAGACTATAATACAATAATGTTAACAGACATGTAGGCCTACCAGTGTCATAGTTTAAACTAAATTTTTTTTTTTTCGTCTTTGTTGATTGATTTTTCGTCTCTCAAAAAGTGCTCAGAATGTGCCAGATTGCACAGATTTTAAATTTACAAAAAAAAAAATTCCGGGGGGGCATGCCCCCGGACCACTCTAGGGGGCTCGCCTGCTTTGCAGGCTCGCTCTCGGGGCTCTGCTAATCCTTCCAAAATTTTCCTGGAAAACAAAATTTTCAGAGTAGCATGCCTGTATACTCCAAGCCCAATTTTCTTCAGGCCTATCCCATGTAATGTTCAGCCGTTTTGGTGCTTCAAAGTTGGGAAATCATCAAATTCGCAGTGCGCGCCGGCAAATTATAGGCCTACTGGTGTGCTACTACGCTCAGCACTCGTGTCGCTGAATAGGCCTACGTGTTGGCCATGGCCGGAAGAAAACCCGAACACCGTTTGGGTAGACTTTTCTACGGCAAAGCGCTCCGCGATACAGTAATGCACAAATTAATAAATACCCTAGTTTTATAAAGGAAAGTCTGCTCTTTATTTCTTGCTAAGTTTTAAACTTCTAGTTAAAATCAAACTTACATCAAAACCGCTTTATCCACTTTGTTCGGCTCGTAACAAAACGTTTACACACGAGAGCCCACCATAGTTATATGTAAATGAAGCTAAGTATCCGAACTTCTCATTGGTTCTTATTTTTAAGCCATCCAATGAAGTATCACGAAGCGCTTTGAGATTGAAACGACCAACCTCGCAGCAGACGCACTGACATTTTGTTTCAGAGCGGCGTTCAGCGCTCGGATAGAAGCGTATTCAAAAGCTGTTTTCTCGGAATCTTTCGCATAAACATGCATTAAAAACAACACAGATGTAAAGATAAAGCTTTCAATTTTTATTTGAATACAGCCACTGTTCGTTTTGATGCAGTTTTACATTAATAATAAGTGTTGAAAGTGAAGTGAAAACTGAGTCAAAACATCTGAGCGGACAAGAGCCGATGAAGGGCTTGGACTACCTAATTCTAGAGCGGTTAGTTTGCATTTAGTTTTGCGGAAATTTGTCTGCACCTTTGCTTTAGGTCGTTCTTGCTGTCTACCTTTTCAGTATTTTCCATGATTATGTGAAGTTTTAAAATCTAAAGGATGTTGTCATAAATTGATTGTACATGAGAACCTTGGACTGACAATGACTTTTAGTGTGACGCTGTCTGACAGATGGCTACCATGGCAGCCTGAAGGCCAAGAGGGCAAGAGCCACAGGAGCCAAGCACAAATCCACCATCACCCTTTACAACAAGATGTGTGAGATGATCAACTGGTTTGCCGAACTCCTTGTCATCCAGGAGATGACAGACACCATCATTCTGCAGGTAAGTTATGACTTTGCCTTTACATATATTCCTAGCCCCCAAATAGTAGTCCCAAAAGAAAACTAACGGTGAAAAACTTGAATTTTGCCTAGGATTGAGAACGTGTTATTATTTAGTAATAATTGCGCCACTGGATGGTATATGACACATTCTCAAAATGTTCAGCCTAAAATGGGTCAACTGCTGAAGAGATGGAAGTTCACAATACATAATTTTGAAATTTGGTCAGATCATCTCGCTAGATTTCTTGCGAATATATTCATGCTTAGTACAGCAGACGACAGTTGTTAATCTTTTGGAGACTATTTAGAAAAGTCAGCTGTTAAAGACTGACAAAATAATTTTAATCCAAACAGAATGACTGAGGTGCGGTCACTCTGGTATACACAGCGACAACTTTTCTGCCTGATCTCAAGTTAATTTGTAGTCAAAAATATGATTCACTTCTACCATCAGTTTTGGGGCATTGGAAACAATGTTTTGCACTGAGGACATGCTGACCAAACCTGTAACAATCTATCATGTTTTCATTTTACAAGGCGTTCAGGAGCAACAAATATTAAGTGGATTGAAATATGTTTAGCAGGAACCTTTATTTATGACCAAGTGTATGTACAACAAACAACCAAATTAGAGATAGTTTACTGACTCTTATGAGTCAATTTACCGTTTCTCTTAAAATTTCAATAATATTGTTGAGAGTTCTTACAAAGGTTTTTTCTGAGCTTACATCAGACGGTTTTATGGTTTTATTTGGCAGGAAATGTTAATATTTCCCTATTTTCATTACAGATGTCATCAGTTGGTGTCTCTGCTTTCTTTGTGGAGAACATCAGTGAGCTCCAGCTGAACGCTATGAAACTGGTCACAACTGTAAGTGCTGTGACTGTGAAATGTTTAACATAATATTGTCTATATTATATTGGTTTTACAATATTACAACAATATTTACAACGTTAAATTCAAAGGTGTGTGCTGATTGCAGATATTCTTTGTGATTCATATGGTTCAAAATATAATATTATTTTGTGAAATCCTTATTTTATGGACTTTGTCAACAGATGTTTTATTTTCCCAATACTTATTCTCATTTGGTAAAACTGTTATGTTTCAGATATTTTCTCGATATGACAAACACAGGCAGCTTATTCTAGAGGACATCTTTGCCAGTTTGGCCCGCCTTCCCTCGAGCAAACGGAACCTGCGCAACTTCAGGTAAGATAGCCTCTTGCGCTTGTATTTTTTAGGAAATGTGTACTTACGCAAGTAAGTAGAAATATTCCTGTGCATGTTTCAAAATTTAATTGTGTCT
This sequence comes from Oncomelania hupensis, assembly GCA_036898135.1. NCBI lineage: Eukaryota > Metazoa > Mollusca > Gastropoda > Littorinimorpha > Pomatiopsidae > Oncomelania > Oncomelania hupensis. Next base: position 37,323,219 of record CM072516.1, read on the forward strand.
CCATACTTTTATACTTTCCTTGCCTTGAGCTGTAAATGAAATTGGCTGATGTGGAATGCTGGTTTTACAGGTTGAACGCGGACGAGTCCATTCAGATGGTTACAGCTCTGGCGTTACAGTTGATACAGTGTGTGGTCAAGTTACCGTCTCAAGATGATTCCAGGCCATCCTCACCAACAGAAGAATCCTCAGAGTCAAAAAGGCAGCAAAAGGTGAGTGAAATGTGTAGCATTGTATGTGGGTGCTTCTGCATGTACATTGATTGTGAATGGTTTGAATTTGAAGGGAGGGCTAGGATATGAGATAGGGTTTGGATTTGACCCTCTGCTGTGCTATACTGCTTACGTAAGCAAGTTTAGGACCAGTATTTAGATGTTCTTTGAGCTTTAAGGGAGTGACGCATATTAGATTAGATTATTTTTTATATGTTGACTATCAAATCATGCTACTGTATTCTCAGGGTTTATTTTTTTCTGTCAAGGAACACTCATGTAGTGCATTTTTCTGTAACATTAGTTTCTTGTATGTTTTCAGGCAGGGAGTGATGCTGATGTAGTGATAGTCACATCTTATGAAACAGCTATGAGGACAGCATACAACTTCCTGACCGTCTTCCTCAAAAAGTAAGTTGTCATAGCTATTGATTAAACCTGGGTGAGGTTTCCGTTTGTGTGTTGATTGGGAAAAAATGTAGTTTATCACCCCAAACAATTTGCCAATTTTTTTGTGTTTTATATGGATGAGCTTTTCCCCATATGTTCTGTTTTGTAGCAATTACATTTTTAAACACTTGTTCGTATATTTTTTCTGAGGGAAAACAATGATTATCTGTTTAATAATGTTATCCCATTTGTTTTTGCAGATGTACTACCAAGGGAGAAGAAGATTACCGGCCGTTGTTTGAAAACTTTGTCCAGGATCTGCTATCCACTGTCAACAAACCAGAATGGCCATCTTCAGAACTCCTTCTCAGTTTGCTAGGTCGCATTTTGGTGAGTCTTTTAACCTGGTAGTGTGAACCAGTGAATGACAGTATACATGTGCAATTCAATAAAGGTTTACCAAAAGTATTGTCAAGTTTGTCAGGGAGACCGCCCTCACATTACCTAATGAGAAAAAGGCAGCTCAAGAGAGGCAACTCCACATAGTATATCACCCAACACACACACACAAAATTTATTAAATTCACATACTGACCATGACTCAACAAGTGCAAACAATCGGCAGATTTGAGAGGCGCTTGTAAAAATGAAAGTAATAGAAACAAAATTACCCAGAATAATCTCCCTCCATCCCCAATAACGAAATGCACAGCCGCCCAAAAAGACCCAATAGTCATTAGATTTTTGGTGTGTTTGTTGAATGGTCGCTCTCGTAGCGGAGTTTTTTTATTTTCATGGCGGATGGACGGCTAAACATTCTGGAGTTTGTTTTCCTCCTGAGGACTTTGTTTCTACTGTGCAATTTTTGCCTGTATTGACAGTTTCAGATGAAGATTCTGTTAGTGATGTTTCAGCTGTGGGATGATGTTATGGAGGAATCTGAAAAAGCAAAAGGGGATGCTTTTGCTCTTTTGGCTCGGGACATTCAGCATAGGTCTACGTCTGCTCCTCGTGTTCGTTTTCGCAGGAGTCTTGGTGGTTCATGCATGTCGTCTGCAACTCCTCGGGTTGTTGGCTCCTACCGTCGGTCTTCATTTTGGGGCAGGGGATCTTCGAGTTTGAAGGTTCATTCTTCTTGTTCTAGGGATAAGAATTCTCGTGCTGCTTCTTCTTCAAAGAAAGAGAAAGTGCTTTCCCCCCAAGGACTTACCCCGGTTTGTCTTCCTACAGACCCAATGGTTCATTCGGCAGGAAGTTTGGCTTGCCACCTTCCTGCCTGGATGGAAATGCCTTTTGTGAGCAGCTGGGTTCTGGAGGTCATCAAATCAGGGGCTAAACTCTTGTGGGGGTCCAGCAAGCCCCCACTTTCACGTCGTCCTCCCTGTTTTCAGTTTCGCGGCTTCCAAGGGACAGAAGCTGTTTTGGAGGCAGAGGTTTCCTCTCTTCTGGGCAAAGGGACTGTAAAGGAAGTCAGATTCGGGCATACCCCGGGGTTTACAGGCACCTTTTTGTCGTCCAGGAAGTGGCGGCCGGTTCTCGATCATTCTTCTCTTGGTCGTTTTCTCTGTCGGATTCTTTTCCGCATGGAAACGCCTCTGCCAGATCGCCAGTCCCTTCGTCCGGGCTATTGGGCAACCTCTTTCGACCTTTCCGATGCGTACTTCCATGTCCTGATTCATCCCAGTCACAGGAAGTTGCTGCGTTTTGCTTGGGGCTACAAGATTTTTCAGTTTCGGGTGCTTCCTTTCAGTCTTTCCCATTACATTACATTACATGATTATTGCTTTCAGTCCAGCGGACTCTTCCGAGCCAAATCAGGACCACGGTTTTTACCTCAGCCCTTGGTTCTTCAACAGGATCGTGAAGGCTCTGGCGGCTCTAGTTCGCAGTTTGGGGATTTGTTTATCAGCCTATCTGGACGATTGGCTAATCAAAGCCAGCACTCGTTTGAATTGTCAGAAGCGTACCGACCTTGTTCTGCATTGGGCGGATTGATTGGGTTTTCAAACCAATGTCACCAAATCGGACCTCAATCCCTCTCAGCACTTCATGTCTCTGGGGATGGATTTAAATACTTTGACTTTGTCCGTCCTATTCAGTGTTGTCTGTTGAAACTACAGTCACTTCTGACATCAGTTCTTGCGCAAAGTGGCGTTTCAGCATGAGAGATGACTGTTCTTCTTGGTCATTGGACTCTCTGTCTCAGCTGGTCTCTTTGGCAAGGGTATGGAAACGACCGATTCAGCGTTGGCTTGTGGTGCACTGGTCCGAGGTTTACAAGTCGAGGGATTTTGTTCTGCCGATTTCTCTGGATCTTCAAGCTGCGTTGGTTCCTTAGTTGTAGCTACAGTGAATAAATCGGGGTCTTCAGATTTCTCCTCCTTCTACATTGGTGGAGATTTTCATCGATGCTTCCCTTTTGGGTTGGGGAGCTCACACAGAATCCCTGACTGAGCATGGATTCTGGAGCAAAGACTAGCTCAGTTAAGACATAATCTTTTGGAGATGGAAGCTGTTTGTCAGGCAGTTCATCACTTTCTTCCGAATCTTCCCAGAGGATGTTTTCTGATTTGTTCCGACAACTCGACAGTGGTAGCGTACATCAGTTATCAAAGGGGTACTTGTTCACCTCTTCTTTCGCAGAAGGTGGAGCAGTTGTGACTGTTTCTGGATGTTCATCATTGCCCTTTGGTGACTCATCATGTGAAAGGGCCGGTCAGTGTGATGGGCGATCTTCTGAGTCGCTCGCATTTTGTCATCAACTCTGAATGGACGTTGGCTCACGATGTACTTAGGTGTGGTGAATGTGGTTCAAGCCTTGTCTAGACCTATTTGCTACCCCTCTATCTCTGTGCCCCCGGTTCCAGACGATCAAGCATGGGCAGTGGACGTTTAATCGATTTTTTTGTCAGGTCTCGAGGCCTATGCATTCCCCGTCCCTTCCCTCTTCTTCTGCCTGTACTTCGGAAAGTGGAGTGCAAATCCCCCAGGTTGATTCTAGTGGCTTCCTTTTGGCCTGCTCAACAATGGTTTTCCTATCTTCTCCCGTTTCGCCCGGGGTCAGTTCATGCCTCTTGCATTAAGCCCTAGCTTAACTGGGCGAGACAAACCGAACCTTGTCTCGGCGAACCAAAGGTCAAAATTGCGGTTTTATTCTTAATTGGGTCTTCCCGAGACCAGCCGAGACGAGACAGGAGATCGGGCGTCAACGCGAGCTCTTTCGTTTCTGAACTGGGTCTATTTTTAGCTGCGTCGAAACTGACATACCGTGACAAAGTTACGTTAGCAACAATGGCGGCCTTCGATCGTGAATTGAAAACTGCAGAAGATTTTGGCGTTGTTCTAGCGCTGTATGTCATAAGCGAGAACGAAGGGGCAGCAGAAAGAGAAAGAAAGCAAAAGGCAATAATGCCCTATGTGTTGCAAAGGCACCAGCAAGGTGCATTTCATGCACTGGTGCAAGAGTTGGCTGAACAGGTCAATGGCTATTCAATGATTTATAATTTTTACTGATTCAGTATTTTCACTGTTCTCTGTCTAAATTAAGTTTGGATTTGGTGCACCTACTTATTTTAAGTGTTGTAGTATTTCTTTAGATCAGTTGTCATTAACATTGATAGATTTATCAGCAAATCAAAATAGTGTCTCGGGCAGGTTTGCTGCGCACGAACGGCAAGACAAAAGGCCGGCCCGCGACACGGCGAGACACGTCTCGATGTTCTCGCCGATCCCGTCTCGGATTGCTCGCCGAGCCTAGTTAAGGGCAAGGATGGTTCGGGTGTCTCGCCGAGACTGTCTCGGGTGTCTCGCCGAGACAAGGTTCGGGTTTGTCTCGGCCAGTTAAGCTAGGGCTTTAGGTCCCGGGAATCCGCAGGGCAGTTCTGTCCCTTCATGCCTGGCTTCTTTCGGTCGATCTTCGGAACGTTCGGGTGTATCGCAGGCGGTCCTTTCTTTGTTAAAAGAAGTTGATTGTTATTCGACTCGAAGTTTGTATTTGTCTCATTGGAGGAATTTGGTGGATTTGTGTGTCTTACATCATGTTGATTACTATTCCCTTTCAGAGGTTAACATTTCTATTCTTGCCTTTTTGTCCTTGTTCATAAGTTATGTGCTTCGTCCCTTCAGCTTCGTCGTTTGGCTATTCAGACGACCCCTTCTGGTCCCACTCGCCCTCACAGCAGACCTACAATGAAGAATGCAAAGCATGGAGATGGGGTGCTACAGAAGACTTCTGGACATTTTTTATACCCAGCACATTACCAACGACGAAGTCCGACAGATCATCACACAAGCCATTAGACAGCATGAGTACATGCTCACAGTGGTGAAGAAACGGAAACTCTGATGGTATGGCCACATCACCAGAGCATCAGGCCTTGTAAAGACCATCCTGCAAGGCTCGGTGCAAGGAGGCAGAAGAAGAGGGAGACAGAAAAAGAGGTGGGAGGACAACAATCGAGAATGGAATGGCTTGACACTGGGCGAAGCCATGAGGGTTGCTGAAGACAGAGAAAGATGGAGTATGCTGGTTAAACTATCTGTGATGCCCCAATGACTTCGAGTTACGGGATAGGATAGGATAGGTCGTTTCTGATGTACTTCGCGGTTGTGCTTTGCAGCAAGCTAGGTCTCGTCTGTTTCCAGCATGGCATTTGTTTCTTGTTCTGGTATTTTTAGATCACCCTCCTTTTGAACCCATGCATTTGTCTTCGCGGTCAGATTTAACGCTTAAGATGGTTTTTCTGCTTACATTGGCTTCTGTAGGCGGTTAGTGAGATTCATGCTTTTTCTGGGTTATCCTCCGACATCTCTTTTGAGGCGAATGGCTCTTTGTCTTTGAGTGTCCTTCCTGAATTTCTTGCTAGGAATCAGAATCCTGGGGATCCTTCTTTTCAGTCGTTTCTATCAAGCATCTTTCTACTTTGTTACCTCCTTTTGATCCTGATCTCGTCAATTGCCCGTTTTGAGCTGCGCGAGAGTATCTCAAGCGAACTAAATCTCTTTGTTCTGCTTCTAAACGTCAGCTGTTTATCTCTCTCAACCCTGCTTCGGAGGAAACAAGAAAAGAGTGGGCACTGAATGTACTACCTCTGACAAGTGCCAGAGTTCATGAGATAAGGGCCTGGTCTGCTTCTCTGGCACTACATTCTGTGAGAATGAAAGACACTTTGGAGTCTGCCTTTTGTAGATCTTCTAACGTCTTCATCAGTCATTACTTGACTCTCGACGCTCTCGACTGGATGGAGCCTTCGGAGTGTCTTCATTTGTAGTGACTCATCGTGCCATTACTACATCATCTGTTTAACTTTTAGCGTCATATAAGGTTTTCTGTACATTTGCGCCTATATCCTGTAAGGATTTCAAGTTTATTGCAATAAATTGGGTTATGAATTTGAAAAAATTGCAAAAAATTTATTTATTGTCACATTAACTTCATATTTTAGGATATGTTTACAAAATGGTTATTCTATGTACCCAAAGAACCATTTTGACTTTAGTACTATTTTTACCTGTTGGAATCTTGTAATTAATTCATAATTACAGGTATTTTACGGACTATGTTACAGACCTGTTTACCCTTACGCTTTTGGCCTAATTTCATTACGCTTTTCACAATAAATTACGCCATTACGCTTTTTACGATCTTATTACGATTTTAAAAATCACGATATTACTCTTTTTATTCGCTAAGCTTTCGATCAATATTTTATCAGTTTTATGCCCATTCTCGTGCGCATGTTTATGCTGCGGCGCTAAAATAGTTTCCGGTTTCCGGTTTCTTTGTCTTTTTTTTCTTCTCCGACGCCAGTCTTCACTCACGATTCAGTAAAAGAGTGTAGAACTGAAAATGAATTCTCCTGCGAAAAAAAAAAAGATATCAGTAATGCAAAAATACAGAGTGAATTACGCAGAAACATGGCCATTTCTTGGCCCATCGGAAAAGAGTGTACATCATGTGCGATGCTCAATTTGTGCGAAAGATTTTTTGTGTTCTCATGCCGGGGCATTTGATTGCAAAAAACATGTAGCCAGTGCCTCAAATAAAGAAGAAGTTGCCAAGTCGTCAAAGAATAAGACGAAAGTAGTACCCATAACCGGATTTTTTGTTTCCAATCCGGAGAAACCAAAGGAGAACAAAGAGCTGGCTTTGCAGCGAATGAATCTGTTTTCTTCTAAGGATCTGTTTTATTTTAAATGGAAACAGCTTTGTCAGCAATATCTCTATTCTTGTCTGTTTTCAGTTTCCATGAAACGCTTTTGTGTATGATTAAGCTTCTTTTTGCAAATGGGTCAACAGACCCCGTTGCAATTTTTTTCAAGTTGGTGAATGATACTGTATGGGCGATCGAAAGCGTCGACGGTAATAATATATTACTCTTTTTTACCCAAGATTACTCTTTTTGGCGAAGCCTATTACTCCAAATTCTTTTAGGGGTAAACAGGTCTGATGTTAATAAAACAACAACAAGACAGTGTGGATTGCATGTGAATGTGTGCACAGTCAGTCAACAGAGACAAGAAAACTCACTCTGGTTGTGTTACGTTGAAACGCGAACGAATGTCGGAAACGCGCACGATAGATCTAATCGTTTCGTTTTGCAAAGTATTCAATAATGGAGTTTATTTACCTTTGATTTGAGTTTGCATTGTTGTTAGGAGAGGCCTTGTATAACGTTGATAATTTTGTTAGTCGATATTATTGGAGAATTCTCTAGATTTTAGTATTTACTATCGATGGAAACTTCCCGATAGATATCGAAGTATGGCGGAAGGAGAAGAAATATGTATGACGTAAGTCAGTGATGACGATCTTTTATTTGATTGGTGGTAGTGCGTCATTTCTACTGTGTTCGAAATTGTTCGGGAAGAGAGAGAGGTTATAAAATTATGTGCCGCGCTGTTTTGTGGAGTTGTTGAGAGTTGTTGTTGATAGTGAATTGGAAAGTAAAAGTTGAAAGTGGAAAGCGATTGTATGCAGTTGTTGATGTGTGCTGAATAAAAGTGGAAAACTTCATACGTCGACTCTGTGACTTGTATGCTGTTTGGACGGGTTGCGTGGATAAACGAATCTGAGCTACACTCATCAGTATTTCAGCATTGGGGCTGAATCATCACTGATAGAAAAACACCAACATCGAACTGAGTGTCACAGGTTGTCTACACCAAGTCCTTGTGCTCTTTCAGCAATAAGCTCATCAATAAGGTTACAAAACTCACTATTACTGTCGGAGCTATCCCCTGCCATCATGGCCGAAAATTTCGCAAACTCAAACCTCAAACAAAATCGTTAAAAAAGTTCACAAAACCACGTCAAACTTGCGAAAACGATAGCGGAAAACACACGGGAACCTTTCCGGAAGTTGGCTAAACCTTCTCTCACGCACAGGAGAGTTCCTATTTCCTGTGATGTACTGACTAAAAGGTGCACTAACGATGCGCGGTTTACCGCGCTTCAGGATTATGGGCGAGGCGCGCATTACCGCGCTATAGGACGCTAAGAGTTAATGTGGTGAGTTTCCCTCCTTTCTTTTTTGTCCGATTTTACTTAATTTTGTGTGGTCCTGATTCGGCTCTTGGCAGTCCACTGGATCCTATAAGCACTGAATATCTATCTATCTATCTTCCTTTTTAGTCCGATTCTGCACTTGTTGAGTCATGGTCAGTATGTGAAATTAATATTGAAATGTTGTATTTAAATGTATTATTAATAAATTAAAATTTTATCTCTAAATTTATTATTAATAAGCATACTTACCATGACTCAACAAGTGCAATGTTTTGGCGTTGCTAGGTGATAGTGCCCTTATAGCGGAAGCTGGCAAAAACAAATCAAACATAGAGTTGCTTCCCCTGCACCAAACCGACACGTGCCCCACGTGCCACAATACGCGTCTAAGCGCTCACGGCAAAGGACAGCACACCTCATTTCTTATTTGGAACTGCGGGGAGGTGGGAGGGATATTAAATTGAGTCATGGTAAGTATGCTTATTAATAATAAATTTAGAGATAAAATTTTAATATTAATTACACATACTGTACCATGACTCAACAAGTGCAGATTAGCACGAAAAGGACGGAGGGAAGCAACTTTATCTGAAACAAACTTACCGTGAACAGGCTGGAGAAGAGGACCGGGACTGTAGGGCCATGACCACAGAACCGACTCCAAGAAGCCATCCTCTCGAGTATGGCAGGACAGAAACAGGAAGCAAGCTGGAACCGGCCGAGGTCTCCTGAAGCCCAGAAAGCCCCTAAAGAAGGCCGGACAACAGCCAAGCGTGAAGACGGAGAACGCTTGGATAGCCGTGTGGAATCCCAGATCGAGGCTGCAGAAGCGATCGCGCTCCGAGAGCGAGAGGAATGCACCGCCCCTGGGAAAGACGAAGGAGATCGGGGAACCAGGGCTGAGCTGGCCAAAAGGGAGCCTCGAGAATGAGAGAAGGGGACTCCTCTTCAGCTTTCCTGAGAACCCGCGGAAGGAGGGGGAATGGCGGGAAGGCATAAGCCTCCAACCCCTCCCAAGAAATGGACAACGCGTCCACCGCCCAAGCCAGGCAATCTGTGACCGGCGACACAAACAGGGGTAGCCTGGAAGAGTAACGAGTGGCAAAAAGATCAAACAGAGGTTTAAACCACTCCGCCCAAACTGGTTGAAGAACAGAGTGGGACAGCGTCCATTCCGAGTGGACCACACAATGAGGGCAACTCAGAAGATCGGCCAAGACATTGACAGAGCCGCTGACATGCTTGGCCACAAGCGTACAACCGAAATCAGCTAACCACAAAAGGAGGCCCTCCACCATCGTGGAGAGAGCAGGGGAAAGGGTACCCCCGAAGTGGTTGATGAGAGAAACCACAGTGGTACTGTCGGAGCGAACGAGCAAGAGGCCCCGAGGCAGGGAGGGAAGAAAACGATGAAGAAAACGATGAAGAGCCAGGCAAACGGCTTCCATCTCCAGGCGACTGATATGCCAAGACAGCTGGTCCTGAGACCAAAAACCGTGGGCTGAAAGGCTGCCAGTATGCGCACCCCAACCGACCAAAGACGCATCCGTGAAGATTTCGGCCACCGGAAGCGGAGGGGAGATAGGCACCCCCGAAGAAAGCCACTCCACATTCCGCCAAGGAAGCAGAGAAGCGCGAAGGTCCGCCGTGACCGGAAAAAGAGCGTCCCAGGAATCGCTGGACTGACTCCAACGGGAAGAAAGCCAACGTTGAATCGGCCGCTTGCGAACTCCCGCGAGGGGAACCAGAGGAACCATAGACTCAAACGACCCCAAAAGAGAGGCCAGTAAACTGGCTGAAACGAAATCCTGACTCTCCAAAAGTAGCAGAAGGGACTGAAGCTTCTGCACCCGACGAGCTAAAGGGCGGACCGACCAATCGCGAGTGTCGAACGACATCCCCAGGTAGTTGAAAACCGGAGATGGAGACAACTCGGACTTGAGAGGGTTCACAGAGAACCCCAAGCGCCGTGCCCAAAGGAGAACGAGCCTGGTGTGCACAGGACAGAGATCGTGAGAACTAGCCTTGACCAACCAGCCATCAAGATAAGCAGAGAACCGCACCCCGAGTCCGCGGACTACGGCAGCGAGGTCTTTGACAATCCTTGTGAAAACCCAAGGACTGAGAGACAAGCCAAAGGGAAGGGCTTTGAAAAACCCGATCTCCCCAGAAGAAACGCATCCAACGCCTGTGAAGAGGATGAAGAGACCCATGGAAATAGGCGTCAGAAAGATCGATAGCGGTAGCCCAATCCCCTGGGCGCAGAGACATACGCACCGCAGCAGGAGTTTCCATGCGGAAACGAATGCGGCGAAGAAACTTGTTCAACGAGGAAAGATCGAGCACCGGGCGCCAACCGCCGGAAGCCTGCGGGACAACGAAGAGGCGGCCGTAAAACCCCGGGGAGTGAGGGCAAAGGACCTCCTCTATAGCGCCCTTCTGGAGAAGGGCTAAGACCTCCGCATCGAGAATCGCCTGAGGCTCAGGAGGAGACAGAAGGCGGAACAAAGGCGGGGAGCGACGAAGAGGGGGCCGAGCCACTCGCCCGGAGGGGTAGAACACCGAGGGGTGAACAGGCAGGGACAGGCCTGGTGGAGAACGCGCCACTGCGTAGACGCCGACAGCTCACCGCAACCTGGCCACGGGAAGAGTGAATACCACCCCGCACACCCCGAGAAGAGCGACTACGGACCGAGCGAACTCGACCCCTGTCAGGAAAGAAAAGCGGGGCCGAAGGTATGGCCCGAGCCCAGAAGGCGAAACCATTCGACTGGTACCGCTCCGACTCCTAACGAACAGCCGTGCGAACGTAAGGACCCAAAAAGAGCGGAGGCAAAAGGGACGCTGACTGAAGAAAGCGTCACGATGCACAAGGAGCAGGTTGACAAAGGCAAAAGCCCGTGATACGCAACCCAGAACGAAACGTCATCCCAGAATACTCGCCCAGCGGAAGACAGCGCAGCAGGCAGCGCGTCAGCGAGAGAAGTATACTCAAGGGACCTAACAATAGAGCCCTCTATCGGTGCCAGACCTCTGACCGAGAGAGGAACTCCCCGGAAACACTGGGCAATGAGGACGAACTCGAAAAGAGCCCACAGAGGAAGCTCTAGGGAACCGAGGCACCTCCTCAAACGAAGAGGAAGAGGCCTCGCCCTCCATAAGTCCTCTAGCCGTAGAAGATGCCCATTCCACAAAAAAACGTTAACACTAGGAGACGCCCTGAATACAAGGCAAGCCTCAACAGACTGGGCAGAAGCAAGAGTCCCGCCTAGGAAGGAATGGAGTAGTGGTAGGGGCACCGAAACCTCCTCCACCACTTGAGGACAAAGCCGCAGCGCGCTGAACGGCCTCTTTAAAAAGCATCAGGTGAAAGGGCCTGAGATAACAACACCCCCGTACCCGTGAAAACGGGAACTAGGGTAGGAGGAACCAAGTATGCCCACCCCAACCAGAAGTCGGCGCACACACAGGCAAAAGACGTTTGCATGTGATCCGGAAGTAGGAAACGAAAAAAACCGTACCATCAGAACCGGACGCCAGTATCCACAACCGAACCCGGAAGTGGCAGAGACCGAAGGGTGAACAGGGAATGCCTGACCCAAACCGGAAACTGAAGAGGCCACGGGTGAACCGTAACCCCTCGATCCGGAAACCAGAGCCCCCGCCCCACTACCGCAAACGGAAGTGAATACAAAGGAGGATGGGAGGGAGGTGCCAAACCGGACACAGGGAAAGGTAACGGGTGTACCGTACCCCCCGAACCGGAACCCAGACCCCCACCCCACGACCGCAAGCGGAAGTGGAAAACAAAGGTGGGTGGGAGGGAGAAGCCAAACCGGGAACGGGAGAAGGTAACGAGTGACCCGTACCCCCGTACCGGAAACCGAGGCCCCGCCCCACGACCGCAAGCAGAAGTGGCTTGCAATGGGGGCTGGAATGGGGAGGTGAGGGACAAACCGGCGAACCGGAAGCCACACCCCCTGTCGCAGCCGGACGTAACACTGCGAACAGTGCTTTATATGTCTCAAGCTCGACGGCCCCGCCCCACGACCGCCAGCGGAAGTGGAGTGTAATGGGGGCTGGAAGAGGGAGGTGAGGGACAAACCGGCGAACCGGAAGCCACACCCCCTGTCGCAGCTGGACGTAACACTGCGTGCAGTGCTTTATATGTCCCAAGCTTGACATTAGCCCGAAGGCCCGACCCGGTCTGAATCCCGCAGGAAACAGAAGGGAAGGCTTCGGCAGGGAGCTTATCCGGCCGTGCCGGGGCGTCCCCGCCGGACATTTAATGTGGTCCTAAACTAGGGCGACCACTTATATGAGCCAGAAGTCCCGACCCGGTCTGAATCCCGTAGGAAACAGAAGGGAACGGCTTCAGCAAGTAGCTGGCCCGGCCGTGCCGGAGCGTCCCTGCTGGAAAATATTATGTGGTCCTAAACTAGGGCGACCACTTATATGTTTCTGGCCGTAACCTTGACCAGAAACGGCCCCAAGGTCACTTCTGGCAAGACCAAGGAGCCACCCCTCACCTCACTACCACCACTCCCCACCTCTCCACCACCACTTCTACTGACCTGAAACGAAGAAGGGGGCGCAGGAGTGGACAAACAGCGAAGCCAACGAAGCAAAGCGGTAGTATTGACGGCAGAAGAGGGGACGGAAGAAACCCCGATCTTAGCGGGAGCTGCGCTATCAGCAACAGAAGAAGGGACCGTAAACCGACCTAACTAGCGGGAACGGTCGACGAAGTAGAGACACGCAGCGACGGGGTGGAACTCGACGAACCGCTGCGGTAATAGGATAACAGGATAATAAACTAGACAAAAAGAGAGAAAACCTTACAACTCCGCCGGCAGTAGCAACAACGAACTACCGGGCGAACCCAGTAAGCCAGCAAACAGAGAGCTACAGTAGGCACAACCACTCTAACCAAGTGCCAAATAAGAATTGAGGTGTGCTGTCCTTTGCCGTGAGCGCTTAGACGCGTATTGTGGCACGTGGGGCACGTGTCGGTTTGGTGCAGGGGAAGCAACTCTATGTTTGATTTGTTTTTGCCAGCTTCCGCTATAAGGGCACTATCACCTAGCAACGCCAAAACATTGCACTTGTTGAGTCATGGTACAGTATGTGTAATTAATACATATTTACCATGATCCAAATTTAATTACCCACCCTCCATCCCTGCATTTTGCCAATTCAGATCTGATGACTATTGGGTCTTTTTGGGTGGATGTGGTCAGTGCGCAGTTCGTTATTGGGAGTGGAGGGAGATTACTCCGTGTAATTTTGTTTCTTTTACTTTCTTTTTTTTTTTTTTCGACCGTGACCTTGCAAATCTGTCGATTGTTTGCACTTGTTGAGTCATGGTAAGTATGTTTATTAATAATACATTTAAAGACAAAATTTCAATTTTTATCTAAAACAACAAATATTGAACTGAAACCGATTTTATTAAATTCAAGATTACTTTTTCTCTCAATGGATGCTGCATGCATGATTTGTTGTGAGTGTCTTGCACATAAATCCATTTTAAAAAAATCCAAACAGAAGAAAAATAAACAAATACAGTGGCACAGTATTATTGACAAGACATCAATGTGTCCACATCACTATCACTCAAATCACTCTCCAATGCTTCGAAATCAATATCTAAGTTGCTTTGCTTGCTTGGATCATTCAATTTGCACAAGATTGCCTTCAGCGAATCTCTCAAAAACACTTTTTGAATCATTACTGTCAGTAATGGCTGCTAGTATAATCTCCTCTTTTGTTTCTCTAAACATTGTCACAAAGATATCGATGTTCAAAAATTCGCAGTGCATGCTTTTCAAAATGATCCATCATGTTTTGCATACCACACGATGCTATTTATAGGCACAGCAGTCTAGCTGTGGAGCAAACGTTTGGAGTGTTTGGTTAGCTGACATCAAGCGACTTTACAAAAAAATAGCATGTGGCGAAATGCGTGGACTTGCCGGAACTTTGAGTGTAACATGCTTTGTTTACCTGTGAACTTGTAGTTCTTTCCTTTTTCAGGTACAACAATTCAGCAGCAAGGCCACAGACACATCTTTACGTGTTGCTTCTTTGGAGTATTTGGGTATTGTGGCTGCCCGATTGAGGAAAGATGCCGTTTCTAGTCAGCTCAACCAAGAAGTCATTGATGACATTGTACAAAAGGTGGGAAAGTCTTTTGGAGATGCATTTTTTATACCTGTGGGCTACATGTGTATAATTTCTAACCTTTTCTGCTGTAATTCTTTGGCAAATAAATCTGTTGTTTCATTGTACTAACAGATTTTGGAATAGGGATTTTTTATGATAATTGTTCTTAAACCATTTTACCAGCTCAAGAACTGCTCAAGGTGCTGGCCCAAAGGGGATGTACCTAAAGGCAAAGGAGCACAATTCTGGGTGATGGGGAGAAGGGACCTAGTGCTTTCTAGTGTAGTAATATAACTATTCTTGTTAGGTTGTATGTAGTTCATATCAGATTAAATGGAAGAAAATGTTGATGTTTTGATTGTACTAACTTTAACAAACCATGCTTGGCTTTTCTTGACTATGGGCACGATATGTAGCCTAAGCGAAGCAGGGCCTCACATCTGCCACAAGAAAAGTGAAATGATGCTGCCAAAACCTGACTGCTACAAGAAAACGGTCGCGGGCCCAGCGTGAGAGGGCTTTTTATAATTTGGATTTGTATTTTCTCATGTTTGCAAACAGGTGAATGAGGATGATGAGGAAGTGGATACTCGAAGCAAGAAAAAACAGGTATGTTTGTCTTTCATACCATTATGTTCTTGGTGTTGTGTAGGTGTGATTTAGTATGTGGTGTCATGATTATATAGAGCTCCAGTTTGTTATTGTCAGTAGTGAAATTGTGCTTATAAATTTCTATATTGTTTGGGTTGCAGAAAGACGGCACTGACAGTACGCAGAGCCTGCAGGAGTCAATTCTGGAGTACTTGGCTTACAACGGAGAGAGTGATTCAGCACTGCAGGTAAAGAATGAATAATGAATGAAATTCTAGATCATGTTCTGAGAAGGAAAAAGAAAAGAAGTTTGTTTTTAGTTAAGTGTGAATATATAATCCAGTGAAGTTATTATTTCCTTTCCTATAGTATTTCGTAACTCAAAAGACGTTGGGGCATATTAGATGATCGTTTAACAACCATACTACGTCTTTCTCTATCCTCAGCAACCCTCATGGCTTCAATCAGTGTCAAGCCATTTCATTCTCAAATGTTGTCCTCCCACCTCTTTTTTTGTCGCCCTTCCTTTTCTTCTGCATCTTTTCTCTGTGCCTTGCAGTATGGTCAATGCAAGGCCTGATGCTCTAGTGACATGGCCATACCATCTGAGTTTCCATTTCTTCATCACTGTGAGCATGCCATTGTGTTTTCCAATGGCTTGTGTGATGGTCTGTCACAGCAACGACTTTCCCATTCTCCGTTGTAAGCAATATTTCTAGCATGTCCCCAGTACAGAGAAGAAGAAGAAATCCTCCCAATTCTCAGAGAAGCAGCAGTGCAATCACTGAAGAAGGGGAAGTCAGCGGGAGTGGACAACATACCTGCAGAATTGCTTCAAGCAGGAGGAGAAGCGATGATTGAGGCCCTCACCATTATCTGTAACAAGATCTGGCAGAGTGAGGAGTGACCTACACCATGGACCCAGTCGCTTGACATCACTCTTCCCAAAAAGAGTAACCTTCAGGAGTGTGAAAACTACCGCACCATCAGCCGTCCAAGCAAGGTCCTCCTGAAAATAATACTCGACAGGTTGAAACCCCAAGATGAACAAATCATAGCTGAAAAACAAGCAGGATTCAGGGCAGGACGAAGCACCACACCACTGAACAGATTTTCAACCTCAGAATAATTTGTGAGAAATACCTACAGCACCAACAACATCTATATCATGTGTTTATAGATTTCAAGAAAGCGTTTGACTGAGTCTGGTATGCAGCTCTGTGGGCAATCATGAGAGTGTACAACCTCAGTCCTAAAATTATTGAAGTCATCAAAAACCTGTATGACAAGGCTACAAGTGCAGTCCTCCACAACAGCGCCATCGGAAACTGGTTTAGAACAATAATCTGTGTGAGTCAAGGATACCTACTCTCTCCAACACTCTTCAACATCATCCTGGAACGCATCATGTCAGATGCCCTTGCAGATCACGAAAGGACAGTCCGCATAGGGGGTAGAGCAATTTCCCACCTCATTTTTGCGGATGACATTGATGGATTGGCTGGAGAGGAACAATAACTTGAACAGCTGGTACAGAGGCTTGACACCACCTCCAGAGCCTATGAAATGGAAATAAGTGCAGAGAAGACCAAAATGATGACCAACAACACAAATGGCATCAACACAGATATTAGTCCAAGGCCAATTCCTCAACATAGTGAATAGTTTCAAATTGTATCAGACAATGTATCCCAACAGGACGTCCTATCCAGGATCACACAAACAACTGCTGCCCTGACAAAGTTGAAGCCCATTTGGAAAGACAGGACCATCAGTCTACATTCCCAGGTAAGGCTGCTGCTCTTCCTTGTCATCTCCATCTTCCTATAAGGTTGCGAAACATGAACCCTTACAGCAGATCTACAACAAAGAATACAAAGCATGGAGAGGAGGTGCTATAGAAGACTTCTGGGCATTTCCTATACTCAGCACATCACCAGAGTCCGACGAACCATCACACAAGCCATTTGACAACATGATGACATGCTCACAATGGTGAAGAAACTGAAACTCCGATGGTATGGCCAAGTCACCAGAGCATCAGGTACTGCCAACACTAGCGTGTTTACAGTCAGGTTGAAGATTGTTTTTTTGCCAGTAAGTCAATTACATGTGTGATGTTCATTATGTTGGCAGTTTTGAATACTTACAGTCGAAAAGGACTATGTTTGTTTTTAAGGCTTACTGGCTGTGTGGGCTGCTGCTGTGGGAAAGGGGAGAGGGGGCCTGTCATATTCATAGCTAGCCAATGTCAGAGGCGATGTCTGCTGCCTGGGTCATTGCAGGTCAGGCTGGAAATGGAGGTTTTGGCAAGTTGGCTGTAGATGTATAGGACTTTGTCGTTGGTGATGTGCTAGGTATAGGAAATGCCCAGAAGTCTTTTGTAGCACCCCATTTCCATGCTTTGTATTCTTCCTTTTAGGTCTGCTGTGAGGGTCCATGTTTCGCAAGAATATAGGAAGAGGGAGATGTTTTACCTTGGAATGTAGATTGTTGGTCCTGTCTTTACAAATGGGCTTCAACCTTGTCAGGGCAGGCAGCAGTTGGTGAGATCCTGGAGAGGACTTGCTGTTTGGACCCATTGTTTGATACAACGGTTCCCAAATATTTGAAGCTATGCACCCTGTTGAGGGATTGGCCTTGGACTGATGTCCATGTTGATGCCATTGGTGTTGTTGGTCATCATTTTGGTCTTCTCTGCATTAATTTACATTCCAAGGAGGTGGTGTCAAGCCTCTGTACCAGCTGTTCAAGTTCTTGTTCCTATCCAGCCAATCCTTCAATGTCATCCGCAAAGCGAGGTTGCAGATTGCTCTACCCCGTATGCTGATGGTGCCTTCTTGTTCTGCAAGGGCATTTGACGTGATGCGTTCCAGGAAGATGTTGAAGAGTGTTGGAGAGATTAGGTATCCTTGACGCTAACGATTGTTGTTCTGAACCAGTTCCCAATGGCGCTGTTGTGGAGGACTGCACTGGTAGCCTTGTCATACAGACTTTTGATGACTTCAATCATTTTAGGGCTGATGTTGTACACTCTTGTGGTTGCCAACAGAACTGCATGCCAGACTCAGTCAAACGCTTTCTTGAAGTCTACAAACAAATTATATAGATGTTGTTGGTGCTGTAGGTATTTCTCATAGATTATTCTGAGGTTGAAATTCTGCTCAGTGGTATTTCACCCTGCCAAGAATCCTACTTGTTCTTCAGCTATGATTTGTTCAGCTTGGGGGTTTCAACCTGTTGAGTAATATTTTCAGGATGACTTTGCTGGGATGGCTGTAGGTTACTCCCCTTTCCCCAGATCTTTGTTACTAATAATGGTGAGGGCGTCAATCATCGCTTCTCCTCCTGCTTGAAGCAATTCTGCAGGTATGTTGTCCACTCCTGCTGTCTTTTCCTTCTTCAGCGATTGCACTGCTGCCTCCTCTTCTTCTCGAAGAATTGGGAAGATTTCGTCTTCTTCTCTGTTCTGGGGTCATGCTAAAACTGATGGGTCTCTGTTTGGTGTGTGGTTGTAAAGGTCAGAGCAATAATCTGTCCCTCTATCCAAGACTTCTTGTTCTTCTGTAAGGCACATGCCAGACTTGCTTTGGACCTTGGGCTGTTTAACACTTGTCAGCTGCTTCACAATCTGATAGGCCTTCTTGCTGTTGTTCTTGTTCACACAGTTCTCTGTTTACTGGCATTGATCTTCTATCCAGTTCTCCTTTGCTGTGTGCATGCCTTTTCGGATGTCACTGTTGATTTTTCGGTAGGCATCAGCTCCCTGTGAAGTGTTCTTGTTCTTTTTCATCTATCTTCGTTTGTCACACAGGTCCAAAAGTTCAGATATTATCCACAGTTTCTTCTTTGGGCGGTGCTTGCCAAGAATCTTAGTGGCGGTATCTGTCGCAGCTGAGTTGAAGGTGGTGGTTAAGGTGTTGACATCTACTTCACCAGTTCCCAAAATGAGCCTAATTGTGGCTTGGATTATTTCTGCTACCTCCAGGTCTAGCAGTTTGTCCAGGTCGAACTTCAGTCTGGTGCACTTTCCTGTGTTTACTCTCTTCAAGTGAAACGGAAAGACATCATGAGATCGTGGTCACTTCGATTGTCTGCTTCTGGAAAAGTGTGTGTCCTGCCAATGTTGACACTTGAGCGTTTCTTGACCATGATGTAGTCAATCTGGTTGTGATTTTTTTGTGGGGACCAAGCGTGTTTGCCAGTATCAGATTGTTGTATCTGGCAAACTCCAAGAGTCGAAGACCTCTGTTATTTGTCTCATTATTGCAGTGAGGTCCACATGTCTTCCCAGTATTTTAGGATCCAGAATAATTTAATACATGTTAAATCTCTTAAGTTTATTATCAGGACACTTCTTATTTCATAAGATAATTAAACTCTGTGACCTTTTGTTTGCAGTTTGCTCGGCAGTTCTACATTGCTCAGTGGTACAGGGACACAACAGTGGAGGCAGAGAAGAAGATCAAGCAGCAGCAAAACATGTCTGGTGAAGATGAGGAAGACTTCAATGAGACGGAGGCCGAGACTACAACCGAGGTCATGCAGAATGTGGAGAAGAGGAAGACCTTCCTTCTCTCGCAGATTGCATCTGCTCAAACTAAACTTGCCACATACAGGTAATGTTGTCACAGTTTAACAGACACAGCCTGAACATCTTGCAGAAACAGTGTGTCTCTATGGGGTGAAGGCTGTATGTGATTTTTGTGTGTGTGAATATTCTGTAGTTTATGTGTTGTGTGTTGTTTAATCGAGTGTAAAATTATTACTGCTGTTAGTTTGAGTCTTTCCTTTGCTTAACCCTGAAACGGCTTTTGTAGTCCGCGGAGCTGTAAGCAATATGAAACAACTGATGTTTCTTTTTCAGGCCGTCTCCCAGCAAGTTGGATTATGAAAGTGCCTGCTTAGTGGCCCGCTACTTGTCTTCCAAACGACCCTTTGCCCAGAGTTTTGATGTGTACCTCACACAAGTAAGAAACTTCAGTAAATTTTTTTGGATTGGTTTTGTATCCTCTTTGTTGTTTCATTTGGACTTCTGTGTGATTTTTATGTATGTGTATTAGAATAGAATGATTCAATTTATTAAGAGCATACAAAAGTACCCACATGCGCTTACCCAGAGGTGCCAACCAGTACGGATTGACCGTATTTAATTCCGGCGAAGTGAATTAAATACGGAAATACTGTAGCTTTTATAAAAATACGGAGGAAAAGTTGCCGATCGTTTATCTTTGCCAGCGGTGCTTCTATGCCGGTTTCTGGTCTCATAATAGTACTCCTGCACTCACTGAACGTCGCTGTGTTCAACAAGCTGATTTTCATGGTGATTTTAGAGTAAAACAAGTGTGGTGTTCAACAAGCTGATTTTTATCGTGATTTTAGAGGATTGAAAATAGCCTTCTGTTTCAGAGGGAAGCCTGTCGTTACTTTATAGTGTCATAGGCTAGGTTTTGCGAGAAAGAAAAAATACTGACAGGTGTTAAAAAATACTGACAAACGGGTCCGGAAATACTGACAAGAGGATTAGGGGGTTGGCACCTCTGCTTACCTCATACTTCGAGAATTTTACTGTTGGTGTTTTTCCTCCAGATATTGAAGGTGTTGAGTGAGACAGCAGTAGCGGTAAGAACCAAAGCCATGAAGTGCCTCACAGCTGTGGTGGAAGCTGATCCAGGGATCCTGGCACGGGTATGTACTTCGCAGTTTATTTTATATCGATTCTGATCCCAAAATATGTCGTCAAAGTATGCAATTGTGCATCATATAATTTGACATGGTATTGACTTCTTTTCAGCTAGATTTACTTTCATTGATTCTGACCCATTGTTTTCAGTTAGTTTATTTTGCTGGTTTTCAATTATAAGAAAGGGTACTGGGTGGTATTGGGTATGGTGGAATTTAGGTTGCTTTAGGTCGGAGGTAAGATGATTTTTTTAGGTCTCGTGTTGGTGATTCTCAAATAATAATGACTATATTTTTCATCTCACTTTGTACAGAATGACATGCAGCGAGGCGTTCATGGCCGCTTTCTGGACCAGTCGACGTCAGTGCGAGAGGCAGCAGTTGAACTTGTGGGCAAATTCATCCTCATCCGTCCAGAGCTCATCCCCAAGTACTATGACATGCTCTCTGACCGTATTCTGGACACAGGCATCAGTGTGCGCAAAAGAGTCATTAAGATTTTTAAAGACATTTGTATAGAGCAGCAAGATTTCAACAAGATTCCTGAAATGTGTGTCAAGATGATTCGCCGAGTCAATGACGAGGAAGGAATCAAAGTGAGCGCCGTTTTTTTGCCTGTAGTGTTCTTGATGTGTATATTTAGTTTGGTTTGTGTTGTGGTCAGTCTGTGCGAATTTCACATCTATTTTGCAGATTATAACGGTAATAACAGACAATGAATATTTTATTTGTGTAATTCACATATTCTGAAAAATTTGTCCTATTGACATATAGACTGTGACCTATTGATATAAAGACTGTAAATAATATTATGGTACAGATCGCTGCGCTTTGAGCTTGATTTGTGATTTGGGAAAAAGCCTGTATATTATAGCATCCAAATATTGACTCGCATGCATAGCAACGTGAGTCTGTGTACTCACTCCCACAAAAAAAATTTAAGATTTTTGCAAATCTTTGCGAGATGAGTCCTAAAAAGTCCAAATATTATATTAAAAAAATGTCAGTCCGTCTGTTTGTTCGCCGTTTGTGCAAAAACTTTAAAGTGGGTAAGTATTCAGAGCCTATTTGAACTATCACAACCAAACTTGTTAAGATGGTGTATACCTATGAGACCTTGAAAATGATCAGTGGATGAATTACTTCACTTCAAGTCAGGGTCATGAAATTTTGGTCAAAAAATGACAATTTTTCACAAAATATGACTTTTTTTCTGAGTTATTAATATTGAACTTTTGATTCTTTGATGAATGATAGATGTCAATGAGACACTCATACTTTGCAAATTAGGTCAACCTCACTCCAAGGTCAAGGTCACTAGAGCTGTCCAAAATCGGTTAGTAAAGGTACTTTGAAGTCACCTTGGCCCTAAACTATGAGAGATATAAAGTTCAAACTTGTTGTATTTAGAGATGATAGATCGATCTTTCATATATGTTCCAGTTTTGATTTGATCTTGAAGGTCAGGGTCATTGTAAGCCTTGCAAAAACATACAAAAAATCATACAGTGGAAGGGCTGTTTATTTAACCCATTGTATGCAACAACATTGGGTTATTTGATCAGATATGCGTAACAGATCATGTGGGGGTCAAGGTCATCCGAAGATCAAGGTCACCATTTTTTGTTTTTGTGTTTGCATAATACAACTGTTGCTGTACTTTATTTGATAGTACATGAGTGTATTTTGGGCCAGAGGTCAAAGTCCTCTCCAGAACAAGAGCATAGAAAAATCAAAGTCGGTATTACTTTGAATTTAATGCCATTTCATTTTGTTTTTCCTGGACACTCATTTTCATGTTAAATGTCGAGTTCCATAAGGAAGATGCAAGTCATATGTGCTTTGCCTTTCTAGAATTATTAGTATACTTTGCAGAAACTTGTGAATGAAGTATTCCAGACAATGTGGTTTTCCCCTGTTGGTGCACGGGAACGAGACCCTTCCAGATTGCTGCAAAAGGTCATGAATATCACAGACGTGGTGGGTATTTAATTATTTTCATCTAATATTTTCATCCAATAACTGTGTTAGGAATATTGAATCACTGTTGTCAAATGCTTTTCAACCAAGCAAATACACAATACAGTCCATAAATTTTGTTTGCTTTGATGCTGCTGTTCAGTTTATTTGTTTGCAGAAGTGAGTAACTGTAAAAATGTTCCCCTCTGCCAATAAGTTTTATTTTTTGTAGCAAGATAGTTTTTGTCTTGCATGCATAGCAGTGTGAATCTGTACTCACCCCCTCATTCTCTCTTCCCCTTCTTCTCCTCCCTGCCTTCCTCACCTCCCCCATTAATTTTCATGTTAAATATTGCAAGCTATAAAGAGCATGTGAGTCATATGTGCTTTGCCCTTTTGGTTGGAATGCTGTTACCACTTTTATAAATCGTTGCAGGTGGCGGCATGTAAAGACACAGGGTACGAGTTCTTTGAGCAGATGCTGGAAAACGTAAGTTAAGTCTTGTTCTCAGTTGCTTTTTCTTCTTCTTCTTCTTGTTCTTCTTCTTCTTCTTCGTCTTCTGTCCCACCACCATAGCTCAGTGATAAAGTGTTCGCCTGGCACACCGATGAACCCAGGTTCGAATCCCGGGGTTGGCAAGATAAAAAGTGGTCATTTTCACTGTTCCTCTTCGCAGTGTGATTGCTCTGATGGTTGGGTGTTGATTTAGGTCATTACCCTCTCTTTCCTGGGAGGGTTATCCCCGTCTGCCATATCGCCAATGATGGGTGAAGACATTAAACTTCAATGTTCATTCATTCATTCCTCTTTTTTGAGTGATATTTAATTCCCAAACTATTTTGTTTGTAAAATGTAGAGGTACAGAGGTGTTTTATGGTTTGTTTTATTGTATTTTAGTGTATTTATATATGTACTTGTAGCTGCTGAAGAAAGATGAAGATGGCAACTACAACAAATCAGCCATTCTTGCCTGTACCCAGATTGTCGACTGTCTGGTGGAAAATGTTCTCAGGATAGAGGAAAAGGGTGCAGGTATGTCTGAATTGTGAATTTTGTTCAGTTCCACTCTAAATTTTGCACCAATTTTTGTGCGTTAGGAAGCTTTCTTCTGTATTGATAAAACAAGATTATGCTTGAGAATTATATCTTGCAAAATGATGCAAGTATTTTTTAGAATGAATGATTTCATTAAATTATATCTTAAATATGTTTGCAGAGATGCCAGATGGAAAGAACACGAGCAGCAGACTTGTGGCCTGTCTGTCCACTCTGCACCTATTCAGCAAGATCAAAGCTGACCTCATGGTTAAACACGCCACCACGCTGCAGCCCTACCTGGACATCAAGTGCAGTGTGAGTTTGACAGACCGTTTCTCATTTGCCCAGTAATACTTTTCTCCTAAAGGTTTTGTGACTTGTATGCAGACTGACAAGGAATGGAAAAGACGTTACGAGATAGCTTGTGCGCATGTAAGAAAGATTGTCAAAACTAGAAAGTTGTGGTGACTGAAAATGTTTCTAAAATAATGTGTGATCTTCATTATTTTGTTTTGGAAGTTGCAAAAATACAGAAACATTTGCAGTGGCCTAGGTCAGCGTATCTGAGAGAAATAAAATAAAGCTGCTGTATGGTACCTTAGGTTTCTATGTGTGTGTGTAATGTTATTTAATGTTGATTATGCTATACAGGCACAGAGTGACTTTTTGGTGCTTCACTACGTGGCAAGAATCTTGGAGCTGGTTGTGCCTCTGATGGATCACCCCAGTGAAGGGTTCTTGGTGTCCTTGGAGGAAGACATGATCAAGCTTATCCTAAAGCATGGAATGATGGCAAGTGTCTTTCTATTTGTTTCCCAACCATTCACAAACTATTCACAGGGTTCATACAAGCAGGGAAAGTCATGGAATTTTAAAACTGGTTTTCGAGGCCTGGAAAGTCATTAAAATTTTATATAAAGTGGGAAAACCGTTTTTCGAAGGTTTGTTTCTGATTGTCGTCTACTTGCAGAGAAAGTGAGTGAGTTGTAGCCTAGATTGTTTAAAAGGCGATCTCTGGTTGGTCATTTAATTTTAGTTTGTATCACTTTCCAAGGTTTTGATTGGTTTTACAGTCAGCCATCTTGTTCGTGGCGATTGAATTATCATGATGTGGAAACCTCCTTGAAAATGAAAGGAAAGTTCTTGTTAAGCAAGATACAGCTGAAAAACAAAGAATAGGTGGGCTGGCTAGCATTTCTGTGCTTTACTGCACTATCAACTGCTTAAGAGTTTCAAATTGGGATAGTGTTGATGGCCTAGCTCTAAAAGCAGAAAACAATGGAGAAATACAAAAACTTTCAATGTAATGAAACTTTCATGAACTAACTTACCAAAACAAGTGCTATGAGAAAGTCAGCAAAGGAATAGAAGAAAGACTTTCTTGGCATTCAAAAGAACACTGATGCCAAATGCAGAGAAATTAACATGATGTGAAACTAAAAGGCAAAATTAATATGAATGGCCTTGAGGTATTTGTGGAATGTTTTTTGTTTGTGTTATATATTATTGTGTTTTGAGCAGTTCATCTGTCCTGGAAAAATATAATTTGGGCATGGACAGTCATGGATATCTAGACTTGTAAATCTGTATGAATCCTGCATTCATCTCCTTTTGAATAAAAATCTGAATCTGAATCTGAATCCTTTTGCACTTTCTGCTTTAGTCTCAAATCTGGAGCAGTTCTGCTACAGATGTAACATGCAGGATTGGATAGATTCTTTAAAAAGATTCCAGATTCGAACTGACACTTGTGTTTTTAGCCCAGTGCTGTCTATCCTATCGTATCCCATAACTCAAATGTTGTTTGGGCATCACAGATGATCGTTTAACCGCGTACTCCTTCTTTCTCTGTCCTCAGCCACCCTCATGGCTTCACTCATTCAAGCCAGTTCATTCTCGAATTTTATACTCCCACCTCTTTTTCTGTCTACCTCTTCTTCTGCCTTCTTGCACCATGCCTTGCAGGATGGTCTTTGCAAGGCCTGATGATCTGGTGACGTGGCCTTACCATTTGAGTTTCTGTTTTTTCACCATCTTGAGCATGTCATCGTGTTGTCCAATGGCTTGTGTGATGATCTGTCGGACTTCGTCGTTGGTGATGTGCTGGGTATAGGAAATGCCCAGAAATCTTCTGTAGCACCTCATCTCCATGCTTTGTATTCTTCATTGTAGATCTGCTGTGAAGGTCCATGTTTCACAAGCGTATAGGAAGATAAAAATGACAAGGGAGTGCAGCAGCCTTACCGTGGAGTGTAGACTGATGGTCCTGTCTTTCCAAATGGGCTTTAAACTTGTGAGGGCAGCAGTTGTTTGTGAGATTCTGGAGAGGGTTTTCTGTCGGAACCAATTGTTTGATACAATGGCTCCTAAATATTTGAAGCTATGCACCCTTTTGAGAGATTGGCCTTGTTGATGCCATTGGTGTTGTTATCATTTTGGTCTTCTTTGCACTTATTTCCATTCCAAAGGCTGTGGAGGTGGTGTCAAGCCTCTGCACCAGCTGTTCAAGTTCTTGTTCCTCTCCAGTCAGTCCATTAATGTCATCCAGAATTCGGAGGAGAGAGATTGCTCTACCCCCTATGCTGACTGTGCCTTCATGATCTGCAAGGGCATCTGACATGATGCACTACAAGAAGATGTTGAAGAATGTTGGAGAGAGTGGGCATCCTCGACGCACACCAATTGTTGTTCTGAACCAGTTCCCGATGGCGTTGTGAAGGACTACACTGGTGGCCTTGTCATACAGGCTTTTAAGGACTTCAATAATGTTAGGGCTGATGTACATTCTCATGGTTGCCCACAGGGCTGCATGCCAGACTCAGTAAAACGCTTTGTTGAAGTCTACAAACACATGATATAGATGTTTTGGGTGCTGTAGGTATTTCTCGCAGATTATTCTGATGTTGAAAATTTGTTCAGTGGTACTTCGCTCTGCACTGAATCCTGCTTGCTCTTCAGCTATGATTTGTTCATCTTGGGGTTTCAACCTGTTGAGTACTATTTTCAGGATGACTTTGCTGAGATGGCTGATGCTGCGGTGGTTTTCACACTCCTGAAGGTCACCCTTTTTGAAAAGAGTGATGACATGTGACTGTGACCATAGTGTGGGCCATTCCCCTTTCTGCCAGATCTTGTTACAGATAATGTTAATGGCCTCAATCTTTGCTTCTGCTCCTGCTTGAAGCAATTCTGCCGGTATGCTGTCCACTCCCATTGACTTCCCCTTCAGCGATTGCACTCTTGTCTCAACATCTTCTCGTAGAATTGAGATGATTTCTTCTTCTTTTCTGTCCTGGAGACATGCTTGAACTGATGGACTAATGGGTCTCCGTTTGGTGTGTGGTTGTAAAGGTCAGAGCAGTAATCTATCTATCACAGACTTCTTGTTCTTCTGTAAGGCATATGCCAGACTTGCTTTGGATCGTGGAGACCTTGGGCTTTTTAACACTTCTGAGCCGCTTCACAGTCTGTTAGGCCTTCTTGCTGTTGTTCTTGTTCCTGGCATTGATCTTTTGTACAGTTCTCCTTTGCTGTGTGGGTGCCTTTTCAGATGTCACTGTTGATTTGTAGGCATCAGCTTCCTGTGATGTGCTCTTTTTCTTTTTCATCTCTCTTCGTTTGTCACACAGGTCCAAAAGTTCAGGTGTGATCCACAGTTTCTTCTTTGGACGGTGCTTGTTAAGGATCTCAGTGGTAGTATCTGTCACAGTTGAAGTTGGTGGTCATGGTGTTGACATCTACTTCACCAGCTCCCAAAATGAGCAGTGGTGCAAATTTCCCTCCAATTGTGGCTTGGAATAATTCTGCCATCTCCGGGGTCTTGCAGTTTGTACAGGTCGAACTTCAGTCTGGAGCCCTTTGCTGTGTCCCAGAAAGACATCATCACGAGATCATGGTCACTTCCGATGTCTGCTCCTTGAAAAGTGCTTGTCCTGCCAATGTTGATGCTTGATCTGAAGCGTTTCTTGACCATGATGTAGTCAATCTGGTTGTGATGCTCCCCGTTGTTATTGTGCCAGGTCTATCATCTGGATTTTTTGTGGGGACCAAGAATTTTTGCCAGTATCAGATTGTTGTATTTGGCAAATTCAAAGAGTCTCAGCCCTCTGTCATTTGTCCAGGGTTCGTACGCATCCCTAAAACCCCCTGATTTTTGGATCCTCATTTTAGGGCCCCTAAAAACCCCTAATTTTCGGATGAAAAGACCCAGAGGCCCTAAAAGCCCCTAAAAATGGAACTTACAGCTGTTGAAAAATTGAAAGTGAAGGTTTGAAGCTGAAGCGAAAATAAAGAAGGTGGAAAAATATAATTTTGGGGAGTGGAAATCGAACATGGAGTACAACGCTAAATTGTCGTCTGCTCTGTTCAAGGGAGACTACCCCCTAGCATTGTTTCGGTTACATCCCTTGACAGTACCCGGATGTGTTTGTTGTTGTGAGTTACGTTCGGCTCCGCTTCATCTTGAGTTGTGATTGAATCATTGACGCCTGAGTGTTATGCCGGGATGGGCAAGTGTACATTTAACTACTCTTGGCTGAGCCATGAAACATTTAAAACGTGGGTTTGTCCTGGCGAGAACAAATATAGGGCACAATGCGCTCTCTGCAAAAAAGCCATAGAATTATGGAAAATGGGTGAAGCTGTACTGTCGTCCCACGCCAAGAGCAAAAAACACTTGGAACTTCTCAAAGCTAGCAAACCTGCTGTGCCGATCGGAGACTTTTTAAATAATCAAGCACCATCAACGTCGACTGCAAGTGAATCCAACTCTGAGCAGGCTGCGTCATCATCGTCAACATCATCAACAGCATCAGCGTCTGCATCAATCACCTCTTTCAGCCTTTCAGTGACAGATGTATTGAAGGACGAAATAATCTGGACTCTAAATGTGGTCTCATCGCACTACAGCTTCAGATCCTGTGAAGGAATTAATGAAGTTTTCTCTCACATGTTCCCCGATAGTAAAATTGCAGGACAGTATAAGTCTGGTGAGAGCAAAACTTCATACTTGGCCACGTATGGCATTGGCCCTCATTTTTTTCAGCCTCATCTGCTAGGAGCAGATATCACCAGCACCTGGAGGATGAGAGAAAGAAGGAAGCTGCTGATCAGAGTGGGCAGAAGAGGATGCGGACACTTGACAAAGTCTCAGATTTACGAGCCAAGCGGGCAAGATATGAAGAGGACATTATTAACCTCATAACAAAGGCAGACAAACTATGTCCTTGCTGTGCCAGGCTAATGCCTTAAGGTCAAAGTCACGGGAGAAGCAAAACGGTATCAAAATATTACAACAGAACATCGACTCCGAGTTGGACAGTATCAAAGGAATTCAATTAGATCTATAGAGCTCTGTGCAATTTGTGTGCCTTTTATTAAATATTTTCTCAACAAATTTAGTTCATGTTTTATTGAATGATTTTAGTTTGTTTTGCCAAGAAAAAGAGACGTGGAAACAATTGACTTGGTGAGTTGGTTAGTGCCTTTTAGGATTTAATTTCTTCTTTTATTGTGCGAAAGGTGGCCCTTTTTTTTAAATTTTGGCCCTAAAAAGGCCCTAAATTCTGTCCCTGGGAAGGTGTAAGAACCCTGTTATCTCATAGTTGTCATTTGTCTCATTTGCCTTGTTGCAGTGGGGCCCACATGTCTCCCCATTTGTGGTACGCATCTTGGCCAACCTTGACATTCCAGTCGCCTTGAACTATGACTATGTCCTTCCTCGACACTTGGTCAAGGACAACCTGCACATGTTCATAGAAATCCTTGACTTCGCTGTCATCATAGTCTAATATTGGAGCGTAGTCCTGGATGATGGTGATGTTTAAAGGGGCTGCTCTCAGACGGATGGTGATGAGTCTACTGGAGACTGGGTGGCAACCCATGACAGTGGCTAGAATGTCTTTGTTGACCAAGAATCCAACACTTTGTTCATGCCTGTCATCTCTACCGCTGGAATAAAGCTTGTGGCCTTTGTCGGTCATTGTTTCACCTAGGCGTTTCCAGTGCTGTTCGCTGATACCTAAAATGTTCCATCAGTAGTGGGCCAGTTCTTCTAATTTTCCCTCCGCAGTTAGGGCCCTGAGATGCCAGGTTCCAATGGCGATATTGTCTCTCGTGCAGATCTTGCTAAGTTGACCATCAGTAATCCACTTGTAACCTTCGTCCTGGTGGCCAACGGAAGGCGCCCAGGCGACGAACAATCCATATGGAGTGAATGGTTCTTTTTATCATACGGTGTGTCTTGAGCAAGAAAGACCTGGCGGGGCCCAATCCTCTGCAGGCTGTTGGCCTCAGCCGAAATCCACTAGTACAGTGTGGCTCGCCTTGGCCCCGAGCACGTGGTCGTTGAATCTATAGTAACGTGAGGTTCCTCCTTCCTGGCCGGTGACTTCTGTGTAGAAGACTTTCGCCCAGTGAGGCTGTGCTGACATCACACCTGTTAGTTGCCTCTTACGACACGCCAGGAAATGTTGGGTCTATTCTATTCAGTGCCCGAACCCACAGGAAACCTGTCTCCCCATTTTTTTTGTCCCCAAGCACCCTGAGTATGCTGCCAGCATGGAGTTGTACGCGCATTACAAGTCTACATCATCATCATTAGAACAAGTGATACAAACATAGTTAAAATGGTTACAGTTATACCAACAGGATCTGTTCTTGTGGTTGTCCCATTCTCTACCCTCCCCCCCACCCCCCTTTCACACACCTACCCTCTATACCAGCTCTATACTACCCACCCCATTATATTTTGTAATTCAAACCATTGATGTTACCAGGTCAACGACAGTTATATTCAGAAATGGGGAAACCCTCTAAAACGTTTCTGAATAATACCATTATGGGCGTGCAATGGTGACAATATGCTAGAAGTTAATCTTTGTGGCCAGGTTGTGCAAAGCTGTGTGTCCTGCTTGGGTGCAGTGGTGAACAGTGTGAGCCATAATTACGCCCTGGTCAAGGACTGCTTTGGCAAGTTCTTTGGAGTAATGTCCAAATTAATGATGGACCACAAGGAAGACTCCACTAACCCCACCCTCAAGCAGAGGAAACCAACGCTTCTCCGTTCTCTCTTCACTGTTGGGCAGCTGTGCAGGCATTTTGACTTTGACTCTAAGGAAATGGGGGAAGCCAAGGTGAGTTCACTTCGTATGAATGCATCATCAGATAAGTGTAATGGGTCTGTACATCTCAACTCTCCGTGGACCATTGCTATTATTTGTTAACAATGTAACTCACCACATTTTCCCTTTTTATTGAATAAAGATTTGTTGACTTTACTTTTGGACTACTTAAGGCATAAACATTTTCTTGCATTTTCAAACATGCCAGTTTCATGTTCAGATTCTGATAGTAGTGTACCTCTGCTGATGGCTAAATGACAAGTGTTTAGTTCATTGTCATAACGAAAAGTCTTACTTTCATCATGAACCCTGATCTTGACAAAGAAAAAAAGCTTGTTTTCATAGTTTTATGAGTTATATATCACAATTTTTTGGGGGGGATAAGAGGCACAACGTTGTAAGTGTGTCACAGGTGACCTAGGATTATATTGTTGTTGGTCTTTTTTGTGTTGCAGGTGTGTGTTCGTCAGAAGGTGTTTGATGTGTTATATTACTTTATCCATCACGAAGAGGAGGATGTGCAGCATAAAGCATTGACAGCATTAGGTAAGTTGTTATACAAAACCTTTTTGTGTGTACGAGTTTAAAAAAAATGACTTTCCGTTTGATAGCTTTGTGCTACTACGATAGCTAATTATTGCCCATTTAAATTTGGTTGCATAATTAAGCCAATGACATCTTTATTTCTCCTATTGGAAAGTCTTTAAATATAATGCAATGTAATGTGCAGGTTTCTTCCTGTGTCGGCACTATGAGTACATGCTGGGCAAGCTGCTGAAGGATCTGTACCATGATTTCCTCACTAACGACAACTGTCCCGTCAAACTCCGGTGCCAGGTCCTCAAGAACCTCCAGCTTTATCTTGTGGAGGAGGAAATCACCATGGCTAAGTCTGATGCAGAGTGTGAGTATCTGATGAAGGAAACGTTTAACTAACATATCATAGCGAGTTTTAGCCTGCAGAATAAATATGAAAATTCGTGTCTATAGGGGAGGAAGACTGGCCTAAAACTCTTTACTGAATGATTTTGGTTTTCTTTTGGCGAAATTGTTTTTGTAATAGTGTAATATGTAGATAATATAGAAGTTTTCTTATACAAAGTTTTGGAGATGATGGATGAAGAGCCCTATAAGGCTGCTTTTTTTTTTTCATTCTCCTTTATCTTCCACACCTCTCTCCTCTCTTCCCACCTAGAAGAGATATTCAGGGATGGGGCAGTGTAAATGTGTTGACTCTGATGCTGAATGGACTGATGCAGTAAGTGATTGTGAAGAAGAAAACTTTGGGCCACAGAAACTCTTTGATGTTGATGCCAACTCATATTGTGAAATTCTGTGAGTGCTTATATATTTGGAAAGGTTGTGAGCAATGTGAGTTGTATAATGTTGCAGGGAGGAAACATGCAAAGCAGGAAGATTTGAAAGAAATGGGTGATGTGCAGTCTGGGTAAGTATAAGACTGTTTTAACTTATATGACCCATACCGCTCTGTTCCGCTTGTTTGTCACAATCTTGTTCCGCTTGAAACCGCTGCTACACAGAGCACTCCGTAGAAGGGACGCAACAGAGAAACAAAGCTCTCTAGTGTGAAAACAACATTTGGTCTACTTTCACCAATGTCTGCTGTAGCAACGCGATTTTTATCAAAGTTTTTGACAGTGAATTGGTTTGTTTTTCCCATGACTTTTTTTAAAAGGACTTTCTTCCTCTTGACAGGTAAACGAAAATGGCTGACCTTGATTCAGATTGTGATAGATGATTTTATGGTTTTGAAGCCGATTTCAATGCAGAAACACTTGAACAACTTGGACCAGAATGATCTCTCTATTTCGTTTGTTCAAACCAGTGATCTCAATGACGTTAGTTCAGATATTGAAGGTGATTTTTCAACCGATTCTGGAACTAGCCTTGGCTGATGCTGAATGGACTGATGCGGCAAGTGGTTGGGAACAAGAACACAATGTGTTTTTTTAAACTTTGGGCCACAAAAACTTTTTGATGTTGATGCCAAGCCAGTTGACTATTTTATGCAGTTGTTTACTGAAGATATGTTTGTTAAACTGAAGGAAGAAACAACACGCTATGCAAGGCAAAAGGGCAACAGGGTCTTTGAAACTTCGGTGGAGGACAGGAAGGCTTATAGGGGAATTCTCTTTATGATGGGAGTAATTCAGCTGCCAAATTACGGACTATACTGGAGCACAAGATATGAGTTGAGACAACAAGCAATTGCTGATGTGATGACACGCAGCAGGTATAAAATTTTGACCAACTCCACCCTGAATCCTCCTCCAAACACACCTGGTCATGACAAACTTCATAAAATCTGCCCTGTGTTAGAAAATGCAAAAATGCTAAATGCTACAAGCCACATCAGAACATGGCAGTAGATGAGACTATGGTCAAGTTCACTGGCCATCGCAGCTTCAAGCAGCTCGTTCCTACAAAGCCTTGCAAGTGGGGTATCAAGGTTTGGGCGGTGGCTGACAGCGAATCTCTCTACCTGCTAAATGTTGACATCTACACAGGGAAAGATACTGCTGCAGGTGAAAACCTGCCAATGGGCACCACAGTTGTCACCACTTGGTGAAACCCTACATAAAAAAAAGGCATTGTGTGTACTTTGATAACTATTTCTCTTCAGTCAAACGGATGAAAGGCTTGCAAAAGAAAAAGACCTATGCAAATGGAGCAGTGTCAAAGGATAGAAAAGGTCTGCCTGTTGCTCTCAAGACCTGTAAAATTCAAGAACTCAGGAGAAAGGAAAAAGTGGAGAAAAGGCAAGGTGATGGCCATCAGCGGGTGTGAAAAAAGTGGCAGGTGAATGTCCTCACTGAAGGCACTGTTGCAGCGACCAGGAAGGCGGTGACAGCCCGGCTGCCAAGTACACTGAGCCCCTGGCTGTTCAAGGCTACACTGCGATCGATAAAAATTACCAGATACGCTTCTACTGCCGCATTGTAAAGAAGACAAGGAAGTGATGACAAAGTGTTTTTTGGTTCATGTGCGACCTCTCCTTGGTGAACGCCTATATTTCTGTACTTAGAGACACCCGGAGGACCTTTCCCACTAGGGTTGTTTCAGCAGATCTTTAATGCGGATTGGGGGTTGTCCGGTCCTGATTTGGCTCGGAAGAGTCCGCTGGACCTAAAGCAACAATTATGTAATGTAATGTAATGTAACCCGGAGGACCTCGTCCATGTCCTAAGACACACTTGGATTTCTACATGGATGTGGCAATGGGATTCGTCAATGGTTTTTCAAGAAGAAAGCTGAGGTCAACAGCAGCATCCCTTGATGCCATTGCCATCAAGACAGAAACTGCCCATAATGCAACGAAAATCACCACTTGTCGAGGCCAGCAGAACTGCATTCTTTGCGCGAAAGAGCGTCGCCTAACTACAGCAGAAAAAAAATCCAGACATCCTTTGAACGTGTCATATGTGCTGTGGTAGTTCCAGAATTAGCTATAGCAACCTATACTGACTCACCTGTGATTTACCTGTAGTAATTTTTGTCAATTTACATGCTTGCATTTGGGCAAACAGTTATGTGGGCAGTGACAAGTAGTTGTGCCGTTTATTTCCAGTCATATACAATAACAAAGTTCATTGCAATAACATGTGGCAATAAACTGTGATTGTGGTATAGTGGTTTGTACTGAGTTTTCACCTGGGCAGATGATAGGAGCTGTTACAGTAAACAGAGATGAGTGAAAGTACATTAATATTGTACTGCACTCATTGTACTTTTCATAACACACATACTATAAAGTATTTTTATTTAACACCACTTTATTTTTTTTTTCTCCTTTATTCACTTGTCCTACCTGTAATTAGCGAATTGGTAAGATTTTTTAACAGGTAAAGCATGCGCCAACATCTTCAAACACTCATTACTTTGAAGTAGTAATCAGTTGCAACTTTCATTAAAAAAAAGTATTTCAAACAAATACAGAAGTAGTGAATTTTTAGATAGGGAAAAAAAAGAAGTCTGTTTACAGTAACATAGGAAAAAAAATTGGGTCGGTAGGTCGGTTCTTTTTT
Source organism: Oncomelania hupensis (assembly GCA_036898135.1). Classification (NCBI taxonomy): domain Eukaryota; kingdom Metazoa; phylum Mollusca; class Gastropoda; order Littorinimorpha; family Pomatiopsidae; genus Oncomelania; species Oncomelania hupensis. The sequence continues at coordinate 37,357,931 of CM072516.1, forward strand.
TCTTTTTTTTTTTAATACCCTTTTCCAACTTGGGTGCAATTTTTTTTTTCACAGATGATTAAAAAAAAGATTTAGGGTTGTGCCCAAGAATTAAGGTCTCTCTGGATATTGTAAATATACATTTTGGCCTGGACATACTCTTTTTAGCAAAGTTTGAGTCAAAACGTTATGGGATTGAGGACAAGCATAGTTAAAAACAACTATGGGTCATTCCTATCCTATCCTATCCTATCCTATCCTGTCCTATCCTATCCCATAACTCGAAGGTCGTAGCATCATGCAGTGTGTCTTGGGCAAGAAAGACCTGGCGGGGCCCAATCCTCTCCAGGTTGTTGGTGTGATGATATTCTGGGGAAGATACGTTTATCTTACTAGGGGGTAAGACTTATTGATAGATGGGCGATGCGCTACCACTATCGATCGTTCTTTTACCAGAAGTCCTAAAGTGGTGTGAGAGACAGATCACGGTACTTTGGTCACATAAAATTTATATTTGTTCTCGGGAATTTTAGTATCATTTGGCTCAACTTGAGAACCGGTGATGACTAATCAAAAGACTAGATTATTATGTCTCAAGAGAAGAACTAATAACTACACAACAATACAAATAGAATGACACCAGTCGTATGTATGTAATTTCACTTTTTATATATTCAACACAAACTTTAACATTTCTGCATTAATCGGTAAATTAATAAGTAATATAGTTCCAAGTGCTGGGAAAATGTCTTAACAGGTTTCTTTCGTCATTTGCTACCTGCGGTTACGATTTTCACTGTTCGTAAGTTTCAAAGGTTCTAGTTTCTCGAGGGTATGACTCAGTTGTTGTGGGTGACTTAGCTAAGGTAAGTCGGGTCGCCCTTGAAGCTGTGGGGTTTGGACGTGGTCAGGTAGAATCGTGGTAGTTCTCCTTGGTTCCACGGGAGCGACGGTCAGGCGTTCGTCTCCACAAACTTTGATGATCCCAGGCCCGACCTGTAAAAGTCGGAGCTCTGGCTACAGTATTCTCGTTAGCTATAAGGGTGCGGTCTCCTCTGCAAAGTGTCTATAGCATCAGACACCTGCAGGGTTCCCATATGCACAATTCAATTCGAATCTTAAGGCTAAGGTACATCAAACCACATGCATACTGTCTCAGAAACAATAATCTGTTTCTGCAACTATATATATCAAGAACATATTATTTATACATGGCAATCAATATACAATAAACATACACATATCAAACTATTAGTGTTATCTTACTTGTAGACTCTGGGACTCGTGAAATCGTCTTTTACGTCTCTAGCACCCTCTTGATGAGATGGAGATAGACGAACACTGCAGTTTGTTCCCTTGGTCGACCCTCACAGCCTAACAGTTCTTTTGCGACTGACTAGCTGATTTTTGGTCCCCAAGGGTATGCAAACGTCCCTAGGAGTCTTCTGACCAATCGTTTTATTTCTCGTTTTCGTTAATCTCGCCTCTACAGAATTATGGTTCTAATTTGAATAGTTCCTCCCCTTCTCTCTTGTCACTGGGCACGCATAATCACTTTTCAAGTGGAGTATCAGGGATAGAGTGAAGAACAGATTCAATAACGATAAGCGGTGTCTGCCCAATACGGGTGACATCATCTTGGTAACTTTTGGCTGAAGTGAGCTACTTAGTGTCTCATGGTGCAGTAAGTTATTTAATCGAAGACAACGCTATGGTTAGTTTTTGACTAAAGTATGCTATTTAACATTCTTGGTCGCTAAGTCTGTTGATGGTATCGGTAGCTATCGGCGGTGTGACTGTCTCAAGGAAGTTAATTTGCCATGTGTGGGCTGCTTGTTAGCTAACTGTTGTATTAATGTCCAGTTTCGTTTCGCTGGTATCTCTGTTTCGCTAAGCTAATTTCCTACATGTTTGTCGTCAATATTTATGCTGTTACATAGGCCCCCCAAAAACTATTCTTACACGTGGGTAAGAATTGGTACTGAAATGGTGGCGCAAATATGTACATGCATTATTTACATAGAGTACTGGGGAAGAGGTCACTGGGGTACAAAGCTGGGTGCATCCACCCGCAACTGTGAGGGGTGGGAAGCAAGGTTAGGTTTGTCTACAGTGGGCACGGGGTATCTGCTGAGGTAGTCAGCTCCGTGGTTACTCTTTCCGGGTATGTATTCTACATGAAATGAGTAGGGCTGTAGCAAGAGTGACCAACGCATGAGTCTGGCGTTGAGTTTCTGCGATGACGCAAGGAAGGTTAAGGGTTGGTGATCGCACTGCACCTTGAAATGAGCGCCATACAAATACATCTGGAATTTCTGGATGGCCCAGACCAATGCCAAACATTCTTTTTCTACTGTTGCGTAATTGTGTTCAGCTTTGTTTAATTTCCGGCTGGCATACGCGACTGGCAGGAGGAGTGTAGGGTCATTGGGGTCAGATTGTAGTAGGGTTGCTCCTAAACCTTGATTGCTCGCATCTGTGCGTAGCACGAATGGTTGGGTTGCATCGGGCAACTTCAGGATGGGTTGTGAGGTGAGTCTAGCTTTCAGGGTTTGGAACGCATCTTCGCACTCGGCATTCCATTCTACTTTCTCGGGCGCTTTCTTCTTGGTTAGATCAGACAATGGCGCGGCGATGGAATTGAAGTTGGCAACGAATTTCTGGTAGTAGCCACATAGGCCTAGAAACGATTGCACATCTTTTTTGTTTATCGGGCGCGGTGCCTTGTTCATTTTCGCGATGTTCTTGTCTTCCGGAAGAAGACTGCCGTGTCTGAGTGTGTGACCGAGAAACTCTATCTCTTCGTATCCTAGCAGGCACTTTGTCGGTCGGGCTGTTAGTCCGGTTTCCCTAAGTCGCTGAAGAACGGTAGAGAGAAGTCTTAAATGGTCATCCCAGGTGTGGGTCGCGATTAAGATGTCATCCATAAAGTGATGGAGTTCTTCCTCTTGAATGGGCGCGAGAAGCTGTTTCATCATGCGTGAGAAAATGCTTGGTGCGTTGTTCAGTCCAAACGGTAAGACATTGAACTCATAGTGGCCATCAGCTGTACTGAAGGCTAGATACGGTCTTAGGTGCTCTGGCACCGGTATCTGATAGTACCCTTTGCTTAGGTCTATTCGCGAGAAGTATTTTGCGTTATGCAATTTCGCGAACAGTTGTGCTGTGTCTGGTAGCGGTTCGGCTTGGAATTCCGTCACGACATTCAGTCTGCGGTAGTCAATGCATAAGCGATGTTCTCCGCTTGGTTTGCGTAATAGGACTATTCCAGCGCTGTATGGGGAGGTTGAGGGGGAAATTATTTCAGCCTCTAATAGGGTGGCTATCTCCTGCTTGACAGCGGTTTGTTTGGCAAGAGGGATAGGGTACGGTTTTACTCGGACAGGGGTAGTGTCAGTCAAGGTCATTGTCACTTCAACTAACGGTGTCTGTCCAGGTATGTCCGTCAACACTGCTTGGTGTTGTGCAACTATCTCCATTATCTGTCTTTGTCTGTCTGTCGATAGTTTTGGGTTGATAGCTACGTCTCTGTAGGTCTCGCTACTTTTCAGCGGATACTCGATAGCTAAGTCCTCTGTTGCTTCGACTTCTTCTGCTATTGACAAAGCCATTAAATGATCTGTGGATGTTGCGTCATCGCGGTCTAGGTACCGTTTGAGCAAGTTGATGTGGTACATTCTCTCTTTTCCCTTTACCTTGATCCGGTAGTTTGTTCGCGACACTTTTTGCGTGACTACGTACGGGCCTTGCCATGCAATTTCCAGTTTGTTGGACCCGCTGGGGAGTAGGAATAGGACTTTGTCTCCTTCAGCTAATTCTCGCTCTTTGGTGTTTTTGTTGTAGTGCCGAGCTTGGCGCGCGCGAGCTTGTTTGATGGCTGACGTTGCTAATTGCCAGGTAGTGTGTAGTCGGCCACGTAACTCCGTTACGTACTGGGTAGCCGTTTTAACCTCTTCGTCTACCTGAGAATCTGTCCATCCTCGCTTCAGTGCTTCCAGTGGACCGGCTATCGGACGACCAAATAACAAGGTTGCCGGGGGAAATCCCGTAGACGCGTGTGGAACCTCACGATACGCGAACAGCGCGGCGGCTACGTAGGTATCCCAAGTCTCTGGCTTTTCGTTTACGAGTTTGCGCAGGATGGAAATTAGCGTACCGTTAAACCGTTCGACTTGACCGTTACTCTGAGGGTGGTAGGGAGATGAACGAACGTGTTTCGTCTGAATGAGAGAGAATACTTCTTGCATCATCTTTCCCGTAAACTGCGATCCGTTATCTGTTAGGATTTGGTCGGGAAATCCAACTCTTGTGAACATAGTGACCAGCGCTTCTGCTACTCGTTTGGTATCGATAGTAGGAAGGGGTGTTGCTTCACACCACATGGTGCAAGTATCCACTAAGGTTAGGATGTACCGATTGCGCTTTTTTGTGAGCGGCAGTGGGCCTACGATGTCTACTGCTACTCGGTGGAATGGGGTACCGGTGACGGGCATTTCGCCTAGCGTTACTGGGACGGTCCATCTCTTTGATGCTACCTTCTGGCACTGGGGACAGGAGCGGACAAAGCGCGTAATGTCTCCTGTTATTCCCGGCCAATGATAGTGAGCGGTAATTCTCTGAATTGTTGCACTCACGCCCATGTGCCCGCTAAATGCAATGGCGTGTCCTACCTCTAGTACCTGTGGTCTATTTTTGGCAGGGACAACTAATTGAGAGTGGTCGTGGTCTGTCTGTCTGTACAGTAGTCCGTTTTTCTCAAAGAACTCTCCTTTCTTAGGTGGGTTATGCGCCTGAGGGAGTTTTTTGTAGCATTTAACTAGTGTGGGGTCAGCTAGTTGATCTGCCCTCATCTCGGCTGGTGCCGGATTCGCAGGGAGATTATCTGCAGCGTCCTGTCTTATCTGTGCTCTAGTTTGGACCGATGCAAGCACTTGAGGCGCAATCGGAGTCCCTAAATACACATATTTGCACCCTAGTATGATGTCATACAAAGGTGCATCCATTACTGCCGCTTTTACTTTTCCTGACACATATCGGGAGTCTACATGGACCATCGCGATTGGTAAGGTGGAAGCGGGTATGGATCGATCAGGGCCTTGCAAAGTGACGGTCTCGTCGGTGATGTCCTCAGCCGCTACAAGAGTTCGACTGACGATTGCATCGTACGATAATCCGGTGTCGTATAGACATGCCGCGGTTTTTCCGTTCACTACAACGGTTTCACTGACTGGGGGTCGAGACTTATCTGAAGTCTCCAGTTCAACGGTACTAGTTTGACTTACAGCCACTGTGTGCGTTTGATTCGCTGTTCTACGGCAATCAACGGTGTTATGGTTAGTTCTTTTGCAGTTAGAACAATATTTCCGGGGGTTTTGACCTTGACCGGGCGGTTTCACCGAGTTTTGGGTTTTCTTGTTATCCGAATTCTGCTGATTCTGGTTAGACTGCTGTGTTTGTTGTGGGTGGAGTTTCTGGTTGTTTCCATCTCTGCTGGGTTTATCTGTTACTTTGCGTTTAGCTTCGTTTTCATGTGCGGTGGTGTAACGGTCCGCTAGTTTGATTAGATCAGCTAAGTTCTCGGCACCTTGTTCCGCGGTGAACATCCTAGTTTCTGGCGTCATCGATTCGCGTAACTGTTCGCTAAGGATTAGTTCTGCTAGTTCGGCGAATGTTTCTCCTAGGTTGGATAAGGCTAACCATTTACGCAAGTAGGTTTCCAATCTGTCTACAAACTGACTGTGAGTTTCACCTTTCTCTCTCCGCGAGTTGCGCAATTTTTTACGGTAGGTTTCGGAGGTCAACTCGAACCAAATCAAGAGTGCTTTCTTGAGAGCTGCGTAATCGTTACTTTGTCCTGTGGGCAATTTCGCGTACACGTCATAGGCTGTACCTCTCAATCCTTGAGCTAATTTTATGTTCCATTTGTTATAGTCAAGTTCGAATTCCTGTGCTAAGCGCTCAAACCGATCAAGATATGCATCAATCCTATCAACTTTCTCGTCAAATGGACTTAGAAAAAAATTCATGCCTGGAGTGATGGACGGAGGTTGGGGAGGGTTGTCAGATGAGATTGACAGTAGGCTAATATTCGGGTCAGTTGCCCGAGCTGCTATCAACTGGTCCCTTTCTTTTTCCCTTGCTTCAATTTCCATCTTTTTTAGACGTTCTGCCATATCTAATTCCATGCCTTTTAACTTTTCAGCAGCCTTGTCCGCACGATCTCTTTCTTCAGCTCTGGATTTTTCCAATTTATCCCATTCTGAGGTTACATACGTGATTAAATCTTGACCTGCTAAACCAAGTGCTTGCCCCTCCTCGCGCAATTCTCTGCGAACTGTAACGAAGTCGGCCATGATAGATTTCTAGATTTCCAGAGTCCAAAAGCAAGATAACCTAACAACTATTAGTCAATCTAGTTTAACACAAGTACAATCAAAATATCCCTATGTGAGATGTTACCAGCAATCCACAACAATTTTCAATCAATGCATAAGAAACAATTATCTTACATCAATCAATGCATACATGTGCATACAACAATCAATTCAATTCATGCAATTCAAAAATCAAGAAAAAAGTTTTTCCCAATGTAACTGAGTCAACTCTCGGATTTTGTACTAGACCACTGTTACGAATCCTAAGTGAGATAATGTTTTCTATTCGTTATTATCTTAGGTTACTCAAGATATAGATACAATTTTATCATCCCGGGCGAGCCCCCATATGTGATGATATTCTGGGGAAGATACGTTTATCTTACTAGGGGGTAAGACTTATTGATAGATGGGCGATGCGCTACCACTATCGATCGTTCTTTTACCAGAAGTCCTAAAGTGGTGTGAGAGACAGATCACGGTACTTTGGTCACATAAAATTTATATTTGTTCTCGGGAATTTTAGTATCATTTGGCTCAACTTGAGAACCGGTGATGACTAATCAAAAGACTAGATTATTATGTCTCAAGAGAAAAAAACTAATAACTACACAACAATACAAATAGAATGACACCAGTCGTATGTATGTAATTTCACTTTTTATATATTCAACACAAACTTTAACATTTCTGCATTAATCGGTAAATTAATAAGTAATATAGTTCCAAGTGCTGGGAAAATGTCTTAACAGGTTTCTTTCGTCATTTGCTACCTGCGGTTACGATTTTCACTGTTCGTAAGTTTCAAAGGTTCTAGTTTCTAGTTTCTCGAGGGTATGACTCAGTTGTTGTGGGTGACTTAGCTAAGACAAGTCGGGCCTGGGATCATCAAAGTTTGTGGAGACGAACGCCTGACCGTCGCTCCCGTGGAACCAAGGAGAACTACCACGATTCTACCTGACCACGTCCAAACCCCACAGCTTCAAGGGCGACCCGACTTACCTTAGCTAAATTTAGTTGAGTAACTTGGAACATGTAACTTGTAAGGTAAATACTAATAATCTGAGAAGGAATTTCATACTGAAGGCTGACTACTCCAGGTTCTAGGAACTTGCAATCTACTATAGTTCTAAACAACATTGCCTGATTTGTCTGTTTTCAAACTTAACTAATCAATATATATTTTGGTTGCAGTATGGCCAGCACGGTAGTGCAGGTGTATCTGAAGGAAGTCTTAGAAGCATTCTATCACGACCACTCACAGGTCCGCATCACCGCTCTCAACGTTGTACAGCTCATTCTTCGCCAAGGCCTTGTCCATCCCGTCCAGGTTGGCATCTTTTTTCCTTTGTGTTTGTTGTTGGTTTTGTTTGTCGTCAGATTATACATTCCCGATCTTTTCCTTCCAAATGAGCCGAGGAGTGTTGGGATTTGTTTGGGGCTGTTTTTTGTTTATCTGTAATGGTAATTGAGGAAATGGTTAACAGGGCTTGTGTTGTCCATCTACACTGTCCAAATTAGAAATCTGACTGGACACACGTTCACTATTTTTAAAATTATGTTTCTCTAATGTATTGCCAATTATTCATTGATCATACTAGGAATTAAAAGTTATATGGTTCAATAACATCAAGAATAGATTAGGATAACGCTTGTTTTTTGTTTTCAGTGTATGCCGTATCTGATTTGTATGAGCACGGACCCAGAGAATGTTGTGCGAGTCAAGTCAGACCAGCAGTTAGAAGAAATTGAAAAGAAATACCCAGGCTTCACTCATGTAAGTATTTGACTTATTTAAAACATTCCATGGATCATATATGGCTGAAGAATAGGCAATGCTACTACTAGAACATCGAGTCCTTTATTAGGGTTGTTCACAATGTTTACACACCTTTTATATCTCTTTCTTCTTATCAAGCTTGTCGACAATTTTTACTGACATCGCTTTCTTCTCTTTCCAAGATGAAAGCCTTACAGGGCATCAAGAACTCATATCGCCTGCAGCAAGTGTTACAAAGGAATAACCCACTGGAGCCCATCAGAGGTTTTCGGCAGACAGAGGAAGGACAGTTCCAGTCTCTCAACGGCTTCTTGTACTCTGTCCTACGTTCTAACCGTTCTCACCGCCGAGGCCTGCTCACCTCACTCCTCAACCTGTTTGATGATACAGGGGTAAGAGAGCTCATTTCAGTTCAGTATCATTTAAGTTTTGTTTATCCCATTGATTAGCATGCATGTAGCTAGACAGAGTACCACTACCAGACATACATACCGTTACGGTACAGCCATATTTAGTACGGAAAATCAATAAAATAAACAGATCGTTCCGGAAATACGGATTCTATTCGGCTGCGCCGGTCAACAATTTCCTTCCAAAAATAAAAACGAAAGTCGCTGATTTTGCCTGTCAGTCAGAGCACTGACAGCACATTTTTCTCCCAGTTTGCCGAGGAGTGGTTCCTCACCTTTGTGGAAGTCATTCCGAATTGGTGCGCATGCGCGTTCTAATTCAGAATGGATGCGCATGTGCAGAGCAGCTTCTGGAAACTTCTAGAGTAAGCCTACAGTACTAGTAGCGAAGATGGCAGCTACCAGATGGCATGTGTCTATGGAAGAAGAGGACAGGGACAAAGAACTCGCACCTTCAAAAGTGATGTAAAAAAAAACAAGCGAAGGATTCAAAACAACTATGCAGAAAAGTGGCCACTGTGGGTCTTGTGGTGGGCAAAAAAAGGGAAACCTTTTGATTTTGCACCACATGCGAAGCGCCCTACTCATTGCCAAGTCCAGACCAGGTGATGTCTTTCGAGGGAGCTGGAAAGAAGAGGATGATGATGATGTCCATTTATAACGCACATGTCTCCATCCATTGTCAAATTATTTATTATTATTATTATTATTTATTTTATCGAGTATTTTTATAGCGCACATATCTCACCGTACTTGGCGACTCAAGGCGCTGGCCGAAACAGGATCTAACTCAAGCCGCCCGAGGGCCAACTTGGTGTATGATTACAGGATTATGGAGATCTAAAGAGTGCCAACTGTAGGTCACATCAGAAACAACAGTAACCGAAGAAGACATTTTGGCATGTACATAGTCTAAATACAAGGTACTTTTCTTAGGTATTAGACTTCCAGAAAATCCGGGCCTGTTCTGGAAAAAAAATAATTTTGTTCCTAAAACTCACATTTTGGGTTAGGAATGTCGGCACAACCAACGGCAAACAAAACCCAAAACATCGAGATCTTAGCTCATTGCTGGCGATGAGTGTCATACGAGGCGCGATTTCTTTTTTATGGTTGCCAGCGGAGCCAATAGGAAGATCAGTAGTGTCCCTTGTAAGCAACCCAACTACTAAAGGGAGAATACAATTGGGAGCAAGACTAATAATTTCTAATTGGTTTGTTACCTCCCTTTAACTATAAAAATGAGTATTTAATTGTAAAACAGATTATTTTCCAATGTTCATGGGTACATGTGATGCGTGGGCTTCACCTCCATTCAAAAATGGCAGCCAATTCTAATATCACAATTGTATATGTACTGATCTAAAAGTATCGTTCATACACATTTTTAAACATATTCTGAATTTATTTTTTATCATTAGTGCAAAACTGACATATAATAATAATAATAATAACAGGCAATTTATACAGCGCTTTCCAAAATCACAAAGCGCTTTACACAAACAAATGTAAACACAACATGCGTACATTGGTCAATAACACGCAACCACATATACATCTCAACACCAAAAATAACTAACAACACTCACTCATGGCGCCTAAGAAAAGGCCTCTCTAAAAAAGATGCGTCTTCAAGTTCGTTTTAAAAGACGCTAGTGAAGGACTGTGACGGACGGACCAAGGTAGCGAGTTCCAGGTCTGAACGGAGAAGAAACTGAAAGCTCTACCACCGTGTCTCACCCTGTGGTATTCTGGTACACGGAACATCCTTTCATCTGCAGAGGAGCGGAGAGACCGAGAAGGAACATAGACAGTCAAAAGTTCAGAAAGATAGCTAGGAGCAGTTCCAGAGATGATGTGGTAGCAGAGACATGAGGTTTTATATTTAATTCGTTGTTCAATTTATATTTTGTGGTGAATGTACAATATATTCTGGATTTCAAAAACATTTTGGATTTCACATACAGTGTGGATACTTGAGTGCTATTTTCTTACAAAAGGTTCATAAGTTTATTATCTATAGTTTATTTCTTGAAAGAATATGTCATGTTATATATTAGGTGGTTGAATAAGCTCTGTGGGCAACCATGAGAGTGTACAACATCAGCCCTAACATTATGAAGTCATCAAAAGTCTGTATAACAAGGCTACCAGAGCAGTCCTCCACAACAGCGCCATCGGGAACTGGTTTAGAACAACAATCTGCGTGCATCAAGGATGCTTACTCTCCTAACATCTTCCTAGAGCGCATCATGTCAGATGCCCTTGAAGATCATATAGGTGGTAATCTCCAATCTTTGTTTTGCGGATGACATTGATAGATTGGCTGGAGTGGAACAAGAACTTGAACAGCTGGTATAGAGGCTTGACACCACCTCCAGAGCCTTTGAAATGGAAATAAGTGCAGAGAAGACCAAAATGATTACCAATGACACCAATGGCATCAACACAGACATCAGAGTCCAAGGGTGCATAGCTTCAAATATTTAGGAACCATTGTATCAGACAATGGGTCCTGACAGGAAGTCCTCTCCAGGATTGCACAAACAACTGCTACCCTAACAAGGTTGAAGACTATTTGTAAAGACAGGACCATCAGTCTGCACTCCAAGGTAATGCCGCTGCGCTCCTTGTCATCTCCATCATCCTATATGCTTGCGAAACATGGACCTCACAGCAAACCTACAATGAAGAATACAAAGCATGGAGATGAGGTGCCACAGAAGACTTCTTGGCATTTCCTATACCCAACACATCACCAACGATGAAGTCCGACGGACCATCACGCAAGCCATTGGACAACACGATGACATGCTCACAGTGGTGAAGAAACGGAAACTGCGATGGTATGGCCACGTCACCAGAGCATCAGGTCTTGCAAAGACCATCCTGCAAGCATGGTGCTAGGAGGCAGAAGAAGAGGGAGACAGAAAAAGAGATGGGAGGACAACATTCTAGAATGGACTGGCTTGATACTGACCAAAGCCATGAGGGTTGCTGAGGACAGAGAAAGGCAGAGTATGCTGGTTAAATGATCATCTGTGGTACCCCAACGACCTTCAAGTTATTGGATAGGATAGGTTGAATTGTTTAAAATGTGCTTAAATAGTGTGTTTTCAGGGAATAAATATGCCAAAAAAAAGTTCTGCCTCTAGTATGCCCTCATCACTGCTGAGGGAGGGAGTGGGAACAGAAGGTTCCAGTCCAAACAAAACTTAATTTAGTGCATTTGGTTCCACTGAGATTTGATGTACATTATGCATTATTAGATAATGTTATTTTGACTGTTGCAGTTGCAAAGGATAACAATGGGGGAGCAGGTGTTTGTGGCTGACAACCTGGCCTACTTTCCTTTCCAAGTGCAGGATGAGCCTCTGTTCATCATTCACACCATCGACATCATTGTGTCAGTGGCTGGATCCAATCTTCTTCAATCATTCAAAGAAGTGAGTGACAAGCCTGTACTGTGGCTGATATTTGTCTCCTCTTGAGTTGTAAAACGCAGGCCTTAATAGCTGTTTTTGTTTCTATGGACGTACTTCAAAAACTGTAACTGCATAAAGAGACGGTCTTAGCATTGATCATATACTTTTTCAGAGCTTGGATGATAGTAATTACTGTGAGATTTGATTGTTCTCTTCTGTCCAATGTTGCTGAATAATTTATGAGAAATGTGTTTTCTTTATTTTAGAACCTTATGCCTAAGAATGCTGGAGAGCAGAATGGACACCCCCAAGAGCTTACAGAAGAAGAGAAAGTACGACTGGCAGCTGAAGATGATGATGATGATGACCCAGAGTCTTTGGCCAGCCGGCTGCCTGAAGAGATCCGCCCTCTGCAAGAAATCATGCACCAGTCACAGGGCTGTATCCTGCTCCTTGTCTTGAAACAACACCTCAAGGATATGTATGGCATGACGGACAGGTAAATGTTGTACACACTTAACAATATGTTTTGTGCACATATTGAATTCAAAGAAAAACTTTAACATTACATTTGTTAGTTACTAAACACTGATCAATGCATTTTGAATATTAGGAGCCCAATACTGGTGATGGTCCTATACAAAACTAGTGATATAACTAGGGATTGATTTTTTTTCCCCAGCAAAATCCACAGGTACTCCCCCACAGAGCAGGCCAAGGTGTTTGACAAGCCTTTGAACAGGAAGACTGTGGTACGCTTCACACCCCAGCACACGCTAAACCAACTGAAAGCAGCTTTTGATAACGAACCTGAGAATGAAGAGAAGAGGCAAAAATTGGTTGAGGAATATCTTGATGTAAGTGAAATCTTGTTTTAAATGCAGTAACACAAATGCTTTTGTTTTTCTCCCTCATTTTCTTTCATGTAATCTATCTACCCTTAACATATTTGAACCATTTCATGTAGTTTCTCATTTTTGCAATCCTCCACCTACCTCTCCCTATTCTATCCATGAATGTTATAGTTCTGTTGCGTGCACACCCCTACATTCAAGAATGTATATTCTGATAATTAACAGTATAATTTTATTGAAATGTGCAGTTCCGCGACTTGATGATGAGCATTGACCCCACGGATGAGGATGACAGCGGTGACGAGCAGCGCAGTGCAGGAGCTGGTACGCCAGTCAGGAAGTCACCTGCCGCTGAAGGAGCAGATGGTGGTGATGGTGAAAACTCCATCATAGTGGATGGCATCCCAACTGGAGGTGCTGGCGACATAATGGATGGATTGGTGAGTGAGCAATATGTCTCAGTATGTTTTTTTTGTTTAGCTTAGCTTCATTTACATTGTTCTTGAGAATTGGCAGAAGCAACTATTTTACTGAATTATTGCATGTGTATCTCATTGAATTGGAAAAATTATTTTGTGGTTTTTCCTGTGCAGCCTGGTACACCAGCAGCTGGGAGCAGCCCGAAGCCAGCCAAGCTGCCCTACTATTATCACAAACGAGAACGTCCTGTGCATCAAGGGAGAGGCCGCACACCCAAACTCTTAACATCGTCCACGCCCAAACCCGCTCCGCCCAAGAAGAAGCCCAAGAAAAAGCGAAAGCGATTGGACGGTAGTGACGATGATAGTGATCAGGATCCGGACTTTATGTTGTAGAATATCGTTCTTTGAATTTTAGCTTTTGTTTGCCCAAGACTTGTTATTCGTCCTTCGTCCGTTTCTCCATCTGTGTACATAGACAATTTCACGGCTGATCATCATTGTTTTGATGCTCTGTTGTTTCATAGTTTTAACATTGGACGTGCTTGTCAAGCGATGGAATGAAAGTGGAGGAATAGATGACATATTTTTTACTATGAGATGCAGAGTGAAGGAACAAAATTTAATCGAAATGGAACTGTGTGCTATCTCGTGTGCTGGAGCTCTGCGAGGGAATGATATGTGTGTAATATTGATTTCATGATTGTTCATTCCTGTTTAAATGTTCATAGTTCATACAGACTTTGTGTTTTAGATACATGGATTTTAAATGTTATAGAAACTGCCACATGTTTATCTGTACAGATTATCTTGCAGAGCAGATAATGACTGGTGTGGTGTATATTCAGGTGTATTTTGTGTATTTATTATAACAGAATGGACGTTTTCTATTTTGATGAGACAGACATCTCCTGCAGCAAGCGACGTGTCGCTCGTCTATCCCTTGTTCATCTCTACCGTTGTTCACAATGTGCATTTTTTTCATGTCAGAACAAAGGAAGAAAAAAACAAATGCAAAAATAATAAATACTTTAAACATACAGATTGTTGTTGTTTTCATTTTGTTGTCTTGTCTTTCATGTTTTTGTCTTTATTTCTAAATTTAATGTGTGAGTCTGGGTGGGTGTTTTATGAAATTACATCAAGCATGTGTCCATGCTTGTGTTTTGTGAATGAACCTGAATCTTTAAATGCCCCGTGGGGGTGCCGGGGGTTTCAGTATAAATAGTATCCCCACTTTCTGGAAATTTAATGCTTTCAATTCCCACTGTCGCTGTCTTTCTCCTTTGTTCTTTCTCATTCCTACTCTGTTCTATCAATCTACTATACTATCTTTTTCTTCGCTAGACCATTCACCTACATTGTTTCTTGAAAACACTTCCGGGGCAAAATTCCTCATTTGTGTGTGAGGTCTGTTGGATCAGCTTGGAAATATTTGACGCTTTCTGCCGGGTGGTAACATGGGCTTCCTATGATGTTATTATTTGGAAATGTAGTCATTTTATATGTATGTGTTTTGTTGATATTTTATAATGATGTTTATATTCTGTTTTGTTTTTGTAAACGGGGGTTCGATAAATTAGAGTATAGCCTCAGCGTCCTATGCGTGGGATGTCTTTATTGTAAAGTGACTTGCTTGGTGGAGTGCCTTCAGTGTTACCTCTAGGGTTGTTTCGGCAGATCTTTTATGCGGATCATGGGCAAGTCCTCTTTCAGAGAAGTTGTGGTCCCGATTCGGCTATACTGGTCCTGATTTGGCTTGGAGGAGTCCGCTGGACCTAAAGCAATAATCATGTAATGTAATGTCATGAATCTTTAAATATGCAACAGACCTACATTATTTTAGATTGTAGACAGTACTGTGTCACTCACTGTCCATGCAGGACCATTGTAACTGTTTTTGCCTGCCTCAAATTTTGCCATAAATGTGAAAACGTTTTAAAATAATATTTTTATTTAATGAATTTGGTCTTGTGGAGGTCAAGATCAAATCATTTTGTTTTTTAAAACTTTGTCCAATTTGGGCACTTTCATTGTCATGTAAAATAATAAACGGTTTTGAGTAGATTTTACCTTACCTGAATTTACCTGAGTGGCCACTGAGCGCGGCCGACGGGGTAGGAAGTTTGAGAACTTATTTTAACCCCCTTAACTGTCTCTTTATCATGGCGGTTTTTGAACTGGTTGACGGTTTCAGCTTCAACAATTGATTGTTTCAGTGCATTCCATGGGTTCACAACTCTTTGTGAAAAAAAGTTTTTTCTGAGATTCAGTCTAGACCTGTCTTTGAACAGTTTGTTGCTGTGACCTCTATGGTAGAATGATGACTGGCATGAAGTAAAAAATTTGTCAGCAGAAACTTTTTCAAGCCCCTTTATGATCTTGAATGTCTCGATGAGATCTCCCCTGTCTCTCCTTTCTTCTAATTTCTGCAAATTGCAAAAAGCTAGTCTCTCATCGTACGGCAGGTGACCAATCCCTGTGATCAATCTCGTAGCTCTCCTCTGCACCTTTTCCAACTCTGCGATGTCTTTTTTGAGGTAAGGTCGCCATACTTGGATACAATACTCCAGATGTGGTCGTACAATTGATTTGTAGAGTGGGACAATAACTTCCTTAGTTCTGGCTGTGACCGTTCGCATGATCTGCCCTACTGCTCTGTTGGCTCGTTTTGCTGCCTCGCAGCACTGGCGACTGACCGACAGTGACCTGTGCATGATGACGCCTAGGTCCCTTTCTTCCTCCACTGCTCCAAGTTCTTGTCCTCCTAGCATGTAAACATGACAAGTGTTTTTACGGCCTGCATGTAGAGTCTTGCACTTGTCCACGTTATACTGCATCAGCCACTTCTCTGACCACATTTCTGCTACTTTAAGGTCATGCTGTAGTTTGTCGCTCCCCGCAGGGTCGGAGACGTCGCCGTAGATCTTAGTGTCATCAGCAAACTTTAGAACGCTGGTCAGCATATCGTCCTCCAAGTCATTAATGAACACCAGGAACATGGTCGGCCCCAAAATGGATCCTTGTGGAACTCCGCTTGTCACATCTACCCATGGAGAAGCTTGTCCGTTGACCACAACTCTCTGCTTTCTGCCACGCAGCCACTCTTCCATCCACTGCAGCACTTTTCCGTCCACACCGAGTGCTTTCAGCTTATCAATGAGCCGCTTGTGAGGGACCTTGTCGAACGCCTTGGCAAAGTCAAGGTAGATGACGTCTACATCTTTCCCTTCGTCCAGCATGCGTGTCATGTCCTCCAGGAAAACGAGCAGGTTTGTCAGACAGGACTTTCCTTTTGAGAAGCCGTGTTGGCTGCCTCGGACCAGCTGATGCCTCTCAAGGTGACTGCTCAGGAAATCCCGCAAAATACTTTCAAAGACTTTCCCAACCTGAGAAGTCAGCGATACCGGCCTGTAATTTCCTGCTTTACATTTTGCACCCTTTTTGAATATCGGCACAACATTTGCCTCTTTCCACCCCACTGGCACCTCTCCGGTGTCCAAGGACGCCTGTAAGATCAGTGACAGAGGATATGCTAAGGATTCCGCTGCTCCCACCAGTACGGCTGGTGAAATTTCGTCAACCCCTGGCGCCTTGTTAGAGTTCCCTAGGAGCTTGTGCCTTTTAGTTTTGAAATTTCCTCAAAACGAGAAAAATGAGTGATAGCGCAGACACGAATTACAATTTTAAAAAAATTGTAGTTGAAGTAATTTTTTTTTTTAATGTCCTTATGGTTCTGGAACTGCTCGGAAATGTGTAATAGCCTCTGGATCTGGATCTGGATCTGGATATCCCGCCTGTTGGTGTTAATTGGCGGGTGCGCCACAGAAGCCGATGACGACTATCAACGTGACGTTTTTGGGTGTGCGCATCTAAGAAAAAAAACAAAAAAAACAAAAAAAAACAAAAAAAAACAAACAACTTTTAACAGTAATATTTACACTTCAGCTGGTCTTCTTGCTGCTGTACCTAGCGGTTTTAACCGTCCGTTTGCCCAGATGTAGGCAATGGGTACACTGTCTGTTTAAAAGGTTATAATCCAAACGGTTAAAAACTTGATAAAAACACAGGGTTGTTCACACTGGTTTCTGCCGCCCTAACGCTGCTGAGAAGGTGTTGGGCGTGGGCATGGTGACGGTGGTATCGTCGAGGTTGTTCCACTCGATCACTGTCTTGACAAAGAACGAGCCTCTGTACTGCTCTGTCTTGGAGGGAGGAGCCTTGAAACAGCGGCTATTGTTGGTTGCCTGTCTCTGTATAATATTCTGGCTCACGTACCCGTCGTACGCTGTGGGTTTGACCCTACGTCGAGTGCCGCTCACAGGAGTGAGGAAGGAATCAGGGGGTAGGGCGGGGACAAGACCATTGGCGATCTTGTAGAGCATCGTCAGCCGGAGTTGCTGGCGACGTTCCTGGAGTGTGGGAAGTTTGAGGTACTCAAGCATCCTGCCAATGCATCCTGGGTCCCTGGACTTGTAGTCCTTGGTAATGAACCTCGCAGCCAGGCGTTGGATGCGTTCAAGTCTCTCAATGTCTTGTTTGTAGTAGGGATCCCATACCACCGACCCATACTCAAGGGTGGACCTAACAAGAGCGATGTAGGCAAGGCGACGGCACTCTTGTGGGCAGTTCCGAAGGTTCCGGCGTAGGAAGCCAAGTGTAGATCCTGCCCTCTTGCATAGGCTGGTGATGTGTGGTCCCCATTTGAGGTCTGCTGAGATTTGGATGCCAAGGTAGGGGTTCTGCTCGACCTGTTGGAGGATGGTGTCTCCGAGGCTATAGAAGAAGTGAGACTTGGATCGGGTGGAGAGTACGTAGCATTTCTGCGTGTTGAATCTCATCCCCCACTGGGCGGCCCACACTTCTAAGCTCTTGAGGTCGACCTGTAGGGCAAGATGGTCTTGGAAGGAGCGGATCTGGCGGTACAGCAGGCAGTCGTCCGCAAACAGTCTGACAGTAGACTTCACGGTGTCCGGCAAGTCGTTGATATGGCATAGGAACAATAACGGCCCGAGCACTGTACCCTGTGGGACGCCGGACTCGACCTCTACCTCTTCAGATGTCTCCCCCTCCAGTACCACCCTCATCGTCCGCTTGGTCAGGAAACTGGTCAGCCAGGTGTGGACAGTGCCCCGCACGCCGTAGTGGGCCAGCTTGTGGAGTAGCTTGCTGTGCGGTACTGTGTCGAATGCCTTGCTAAAGTCGAGTATGACGACGTCCGTCTGGTGGCCTGCATCATGTGACGACAGGATGTCCTGCATGGTGGTGAGCAGCTGGGTTTCACATGAGTGGCCGGTCCTGAAGCCATGGTTGCGGCTGGACAGCACTCCGTGCTGTTCAAAGTGCTTGTGAAGGTGGTGGCAGATGATGTGCTCTAATAGTTTACAGGCGACTGAGGTCAAGGACACTGGGCGATAATTCTCTGCTTTGTTTCTGTCGCCTTTCTTGTAGATGGATGATATGTTTGCCGATAGCCAATCCTTTGGTAGTTGTCCTGCCTCGATGGAGGTGTTGAATATAGCAGTCAGGGAGGGAGCGATGGAGTCGGCGCACGTCTTCAGGATGCGGTTCGGGATGCCGTCTGGGCCAGATGCTTTGTTGGGCTTGAGGTTCCTTAGGAGTTTTGCAACGCCTTCGGTGGTGATGGTAAGCTTCTCAAGCGATGGGACTGGAGCACCCTTCAGCTCCGGAGGAGGAGAGTCGTCACGTTTCGTGAAGACAGACTGGAACTGCTGCAGTAGTATCTTGGCCTTGGAGGTACTGTCGCTGTGTAGGGAGCCTCCTTTGTAGAGTGGCGAGACTCCAGCGTTGTCCTGTCGGCGTGACTTGACGTATCGCCAGAAAGGTTTGGTGTTGTTTTCCTTCAGACTATCCTCGATGGTTTGGTTGATGTGGTTCCACTCCGCCTGTCGCATCTGGCGTCGACACTCCTTCTGAGCAAATCTGTAGTTTGACCAGTTGCCAGTCTTCTTTGCTTGGTTGTAGAGCCTCTTCTTGCGCTGCAGAATCTTCTTCATCTTGCGGTTGATCCACGGTAAACTGTAGTTGCTTCGCCGGAGTGTGGATGGAATAAAACGCTCCACGGCTGCCATGAGTGACGATTTGAAGCGGGTCCACATGGCCTCTACAGTTTCACCCTTCTCTTTCATAGTGTTGATTTCTTCTGCTAGTTGGTCCAGTTCAGTGGTGATGTTGTCCCATCTGGCTTTTGAGTAGATAAGCTGCTTTCTCGGTTTTTCCTTGATACGGTGGGGGTGGATGTCGACATCGGTGATTACTATGCTATGGTCTGATATGCCCGGAATTGACCTGGAGCTCTTGCAAAGTGATGGGTTGGAG
Organism: Oncomelania hupensis; assembly: GCA_036898135.1. NCBI lineage: Eukaryota > Metazoa > Mollusca > Gastropoda > Littorinimorpha > Pomatiopsidae > Oncomelania > Oncomelania hupensis. The sequence goes on from CM072516.1 coordinate 37,377,511, forward strand.
GTGAAGACCAGATCGAGTATGTTGTCTTCACGTGTTGGTTCGTCATGAATCTGGGTGAGGAAGTTGGCTGAGGTGATGTCAACCAGGTACTGCTGCACTGGCCTCTCAGGAGCTCCTGCCTCTACAGCGCCACTGCCCCAGTTCACGTTCGGGCAGTTGAAGTCGCCCACTAGGAGAACGTGTTCTTGGCGGTCGCCAGTTGTGATCTTGTTTAAGGATGCATCCAGTTCATCGAGGTCATGTTGATTCCGGTGTGCCATGTAGAAACACCCTACTGTTAAGTCCTTGTTTCGTTTCAGGTGAATACGGGTCCAGATCAGTTCACAGTCTGCATCAAGTTCAGGTTGGAGCGACGATACCAGGCTCTTGTGCACTAAAATGAAAACACCACCAGCTAGTGTACTACGATCCTTCCTGTAGCTGATGTATCCGTCAGGAAAGACTTCACTCTGCTGCACGTCCGGCTCCAGCCACGACTCAGTTCCACAGATAACGTCCGGCTTAGTGTAGTTTACAACAGCTGCAAACTCTGCCTTCTTCCCTACGATGCTACGGCAGTTGACTGTCATTATCCGTAAGTTCTGCTTCCTGGGCAGGTCGAAAATGGAGCTGGTGCTCGCAGAGTGGCTTGATGGGGGGTCCTGGGGTGGTGGGGGTGAGGAAAGTAAGTCTTCTTCATGAGGACCGGTGTTCCGGCTGTCTGTTGATGCTGTTGCAGACCGACGTTTACTTGCCGTGGGGGAGGTGGGGTGGGGGTAAGCACCATGGGGGCTGCTGGTCTTCAGTGGGCTAAATCTGCGACTCTGGTTCAGTGAAGGGATACTACCATCCAGACAATGGAGGGGGGAATAGTAGTTCTCCGAGTCAAGGGAGTAACTTCTGAATGTGAATGAGCTACAATTTAGGCTGTCACATTTCGGGCAGATCCAAACTGCACTGGACTTCTGAAGGGCTTCAAAAACAGGTGTAGAGAGTTCGATACATGATTTATGGTACCAGATGTCACAGTCATCACACTGAATGCAGTCGCAACACTCGACGTCTCTATCGCACAGACCACAAGGGTAATAGGTCTTTCCACGTGGGCCGGGGTTGAGATGAACATCTCCAGCTAGCAGCAAAGAGAGCAAAGCAAGAGCACTGGCTTGACGGCGTGGCTCCTTTGAGTCTATATTTATCACTTTCCTGATGTTTCTCCCAGAAAACTGACCCGGTGTTTTTAGGTTGAAGTGTGATGATCGCTGGGTGCCAATGTGGCAACAAAACAAAAACAAACTAAAGAGCCCGAGGGCGAGTCTGAATGAACACATTCTGATCTAATCCGTTGTCAGATTTCAACTGCACTAATTTTAGTGTCTACAAAAGTTGAGGCCTACGAGTGGCAGTGGGCTAGATGTCATATATGCCTGTCACTGTGCCAGGAAGGCAGACCGCATCGATCTAATTGTTCAAAGGCTAGTCTATGCCAACACATCCTGCACTAAAACAATAGTAGCAATGGCTACATAGTCTCTAAGGAAATCAACAATGTTCGAGCGTTTGTTTTCGGCGATGCGAAGCGACCGCTATAATAGTAATGTACAGTACACAATCGAGGGTTGAAAATGGCGGGTACTCACAGTGAGTCACTGACGATGCAGTTTATAGACGTTGGCACACATGAAACGTACTTACAGATCTCCTAACTGCCCATGAAAGTTGCACCGAGTCTTTAGAATAATTAGACACTAAACCAAAAAGCCTGACATGGCCTAAAATGTTTGAAAAAAGTCAATTTGGAGCGATGTTTTGGAGCGAAGCTGAAAAAACGTCCTTACATCCGGCGCATGCGCACACCCTTTGGTACCTGTAAGAAAATATTTTTTAATAGCTATCTCTGATGTTAAATGAATACATGCGTCTAGTCAAACAACCCGTTTTTCATATAAGGTATACATTCTACTTAAATTCTTAATATCGTGTAAGCAAACGCACCAAAAAATTCTTGCACTAAAATTTTGCGTTTTGTGCGCGAGATCCAGGCTAAAGGGATTTAAGCGCGTTGCCAAGCGTGCGCTTGGTTGGTTACCTTCTTCGGGGTCATTGAGGGAAGAGGCGCGCTCGTACGGTCGGTGCCGTCTGCATGCTAATGCTGTCGTCTGAGTGGGTTTCTCTGTACATTATTACAGACCGACTAGGAGTACGACCGCAAACATGACGGCTGTCGTGGAAAAGAAATACACCGGGGCGCCCTTTGGGGTTCAGACCACTAGGTGAAGTATATTTGATTTTTTTCCCTTTACGGGTGTGTTTTGGATCACTCTGGTTTTGTAAGAAGCTGCTTGTCATGTTTCGTAAGAAGCTGCTTGTCATGTATAGACAGAGTATTCTGTTACTTTAAATAAAAAAAACAACAGTTTAACCCAAATATTAAATTAAATTATATTCCTCACATATGCCGGAGTTGACAGATGGAAACTCTCATGTACCTTCTCTAAACATTCAGATTGATTATGTATATATTCCTAAGGCTTTTTCAGAGCTTTGTGTCTAGGCCCTCGCAGATCTTTGTGTTCATTTTATATTATAGTGTAATTCTTTTTGGTTCTCACAGTGCAAATTAATTAAGTTGTCTTGCAGTAAAATACAAAGTACGCAAAGCTGCATAAATTTGATGTAGTCTTATATAATATATAGAGCAGGTCTCCACAAACACACACACACATGCACAATTTGAAAATAAAACATCGTTTCCATATCACTGTTTGAACAATACATTTAGCTTTGAAATGGCAGTGAGTGACAATGAGTTGTTAACACATTATGTTGCCAGCATCTACAGTAGCATGCGGTAAAGTGACAGATTGAAAATTAATTAAATTACATTACTAATAAGGATCTTCAGAGAAAATTGATTACATTACTAATTATTTCAGTGAAAATTAATTATATTGTATTACTAAGGAACTTCAATGATAGATTATTCCTTATTGCTAGTTTACATTGGAAGGAAGCAGGAGGAGGGTGAAAGCTTTTTCTGTACGAGTGATTAACTGGCATTAATAGTAACTTGCATTAATATGGCCATTTCTGTCAATAGCAGCTTGCTGACTAAGGCACTGCAGAGAGCATCAATAAACAGAGGCACCATACAAATATTATAGGCCATTATTATTGATCATTATTGATTACACATGAGCAGTAATCAGTGCAAGTTACATTACATTACATGATTATTGCTTTAGGTCCAGCGGATCAGTGCAAGTGGAAATGGCTAGATGCCAGTAGTTTTTCAGCCTCTTTAGCTATTATAAGTACATCAGGACAAAGTTGTTGCTGCATTGTTTTGCTTATTTTTGTACAAATACTTTCTTGTACTAATTACTTTAAACAGGATAATGGATCAAAACCGTTAATAACTGAACCATTACTGTAAATATGGTTACATAGTCTTTCATACATATGCATTTTTACACACACACACACACACACACGCACCCACCCATACACACACACATACACACTCGGTGCATTTAAAAAACCCACATGAACACAAGCAAACACACAAAAGCACACACACACAAGCGTACATACATACAATGCAATACACACACAGTTAATTTGATCAGTCAACAAGTAAATTGTATGTAACCTTAAATTGCATGTTATTTATTTCCTGATTTATTTTTTCTTTCCTTTAGTACTAAACTTGGACAGTATTGTGCTTTGTCCCGTTTGCTCTTGAAAGGTGTATTAGGAGAAAAAAAAACAGCTAGCCCCACTATAAAGCACACAGTCTGTAGATGTATGTGACATAAAGTCAGGTGTCTCATGGAGAAGTACAGATAATGCATAGGTGCTTGCAGATCCCTTAGATGATAACAGGCAGAGATGCCAGCCACATATATTGACAAAGGGAGTTTTTTGTTCAATTTAGAATTGTATACTTGTGTTTACACACAGCCATGCAAGTTTGCTTTCTACTGACTGTACACTTAGGCTTTGAAATAATTATTAAAACAGTTTTGGCAAGTACAGAGTTGCTTCTAAACATTGCAGGTGTAGAGTTGTCTTTGGAACATAACAAATGCAGACCATGGAGTTACAATGAAAATGATATAAAATAACAGTTGTGAGGGAAAGAGAAGTTTTTTTGTAGTTTTTTTTCTCTGTTCCATAGCTGTATTTTACTTGGGTACCACTGCAGATGATATAATTATTGTCTATTTTTCATTGCCTGCCATTTGTCACCCAATTAACAACTAAGTTAGTCATTACATCCTTTGTATTCTCTACTGCCAAATAACAAAGCACATCATTGGTATGGACCATGAAGGATTAGCATTATATTAATTGGATGTTCTTCACTTAAAATAAAATGTGTATACAAAATTCAGTGATTGTTTGGATTGTCAGATATCCATCGTGAACAGCTAGCTGCGTTCATGTTTTCTGTATGGTCACTTAATGTGCTCATGGACCACACTAACTTTACTTGATACAGTCCCCGTGATAAGCTGAGTGTGGAGGTAAACTGTTGACCAATAAGCACCTTTTGCAGAGAAGGTCACTTTCCTACAGCACACACGGCTATGAAACTTCGACTATCCTACAGCTGTAGTTCTGCAACTGGTCAGTCACAACAGTTTGCTTAAAGTTTATCACTGGTGGAGTTGTCTGGCCAAATGAGTTACCACAGTGCTCGCAATCAGCAAAATAAATGTTTGTCTGGCCACATATGTGGTTTCTAAATTATCTCAATCAGCTCCTGCTTGTTCAATAAATAATATTTTTGTAAGATATATAACCAAGCTCCGGGACTGTGGTCCTGCAGTCATGTCATCTGATTTTTTTTTCTTTACTGTTCATCAGTCTTTCTAGTGTAACATTTGGTTTGGCTAATTGCTTCTCAAGGTTATGAAAACTCTCAAACAATGCTGCAATTCTATTAATAATAGTAATAATAATAATAATAATAATAATAATAATAATAATAATAATAATAATAATAATAAAGGTATTTATAAGGCGCTTTTTCTGCTTTTTCCCAATGACAAGGCCTGTTATCAATCAATCAAAAGTATACTAGCTGACCCCCCCCCCATTTCTTGCTTGCCCTTTCTAGGCGGGAGCTTTAAAAAAAGTTAATGTGGAAAAAACTATACTATAGCTGGTAATATATAACTTGGTCATTCTTCTTAAATTTGATAGCTGTGTAGATGGAAAGGTCATAGTATTTTACTAACGGTCCCATGCATAGTGTTGCAGTGTGGATATTAAATGGAATATATATACCCTAACCAAGGATTTATTTACAACTTGACAGTAATCTGAATATATAAAATATTCTTTATATACATATAAGATCCTGATCCATATGAGACACTAGAGTCTCTCATTTATAATTCATTCATTCATTAATTTATTGCCTTCATTCATTTCTTCGTAACCTACAATCTGGAGTGAAAATCTATTAATTGGTGCGCACAGAGATCTAAGTTGACAAATAGTAATTTAATTTAAGGTCACTGTTACTGCATGTTAGAGGCTGCTGACAACATTAACAGTTTACAGTGCTGGGGTCACTCATGTAATTGCATTGTAGTAATATGGCAATGCCAAGGTATTATAAAAAAAAAAAAAGGTAAAGGTAGTCCCATAGCCTTGTGGCCGTAGGGGAGCGTGATGTTGGAGATCACACTTATCTTGGGCCAGCGTAATGAGGGTGATGCCCAACTCTCTCCCTCGCTGCTTTACCTTCCCCACCCTCAAGAGAGTAGGTACTCAATCACAGTTGAGTCAACTGGGGGCGTTGTTGTTTGTCGCTTCACACCTTAGCGGTCACCCATCCAAGTGCTAACCGCACCGGACGGTGCTTCACTTTCGACACAGTAGCGAGTGCTCCAACCACTGCACTATCCGACACCCCAAGGTATTATAAGGTCACTCATTTACTATAGTATTTATATATGCCATGCTATGTTGTCTGTACTACTACTGGACCCTTTAGGCCTATATAGCCTGAATGGATCAAGGCAAAGGCACGTTTGTGGTTATCTGGACCTTCAAAAAGCAATGAAGTTGAAGACTCACCTGACAAGCTGTTGTGGGATTACGATACCAGCTTTTATTTGAGCAATCCCTGTGGGGGTCTGCTGATATCTCACAAACAGCACCATTCTAGGCTACAGTCTCTCCTTTACAGTTTATGTAGGATTTTACAACTCGTACCTGGGGGTGAATAAATTGATATGACAAAAGTATCAGAGTGTAGAGTTTACCACACATGGAGTCAATAAATATTGGGGTAGATTAAATTATTTCATAAGTTAATTCAGTGTTTACTTTTATGAACTCCCCCATGGGAGGTACCTGGGGTTTCTGTATAAATAGTATCCCCACTTTCTGGAAATGTAGTGCTTTAAATCCCCATTGTCGCTGTCTTTTTACTTTGTTCTTTCTAATTCCTACTCTGTTCTATCAATCTACTATACTATCTTCTTCTTTGCTAGACCAGCCACCTACATTTTTTCTTGAAAACTCTTCCAAAACTCCTCATTTGTGCATATGGTCTGTTGGGTCAGCTTGGGAATATTGGACGCTTTCTGCTAAATGGTCACTGGGGCTATTATTATATTATTATTTAGCAGTGTAGGCATTTTCTGTGTATGTGTTTTGTTGATATTTTATAATGATGTTTATATTTTATTTCGTTTTTGTAAATGGATGTTTGATAGCGAGCGTTGTGGCCAAGTGGGCTAAGGCGGGACTAACTTGCCTTGTCCACAGGCCAGAAACCAATGGCACCTGACAGGTGTGGGGTCGATCCAGCATCTTGTCATTATGTTTCTCCGAATATTATTTACTTTCGACTTGGGCAATGTCTCGGGGGTTTTCTCCGCGTACTATGGTTTGCTCCCCCAGCAAATTTTCAAAATCACAACTAATGTTAGGCAGGTTGGGTTTGGGCGCACACCACAGGCTGCGACTACGCTTTTCCCAGGGGAGGCGGCCCAGAATTTCCCAATGAAAAAGGGACAATAAAGTAAATAAAATAAAATAAAGAAATAACTTAAAGCATAGCCTCAGTGTCCCCTGCGTGGGATGTCTTTATTGTAAAGTGACCGGCTGGTGGAGTGCCTTCAGTGCTACACTAGGGTTGTTTCAGCAGATCTTTTGTGTGGATCAGAGGTGAGTCCTCTTTCAACAAATTGGTGGTCCTGATTCGGCTCTTTGCAGTCCGCTGGACCCTGTAAGCAATGAATAACTAACTAGCTTTTATGAGCACACAAATTTATGGTAACGGACTTATAGCAAAGACTTTTATATAAGCTCTTTGGATATAGTGCGTACAGAAAAGTTTTTTTTTTTTTTAATAAAGTGATGTGCTGGCAGAGTTTTTGAGTGAACGTTTATGACTTAATATTAGACCTCAGTCTAATAATGTAAGAACTTGTAATAAAATAACGTTTCAGTGAAAATAAGCATTATGGCATAAAAAAAGTATTATTTTGTTCTCACAGAGGGTTGGAAGATGTATGGGTTTTGAAATGAAGTGTAAATGAGTTTCATTGTAATTATAAGCGCAATGTTAATGTTACGTGGCCCTTGGCATCTTTTCTGTATACTGTGAGCTAAATGTCCCAACCTGTTTTGTATATTTAGTCAAGGATTTGGTTGGCACGTTGCCAAAGGTTGTTTGGGTCATGTTATGAGGTGTAAAGTTGCATCTGATCACACTGTTAACTGACATAAAATTATTCTTATGTTATTTTTTACCCTTTCAATAGCTTTAGCTTGGAGATTATAACTAAGATATTGATTTATTCCCTAATTCATTTCATTTGGCCAGCCGAAAAATAAATATAAATTAATAATAATAATAATAATAATAATAATAATAATAATAATAATAATAATGTTATTATTATTATTATTATTATTATTATTATTATTATTATTATTATTATTATTATTATTATTATTATTATCACTGATAATAAATTGAAATTATAATAAATAAATTAAACTGAATATTTAACTATATATAAAGTGAAATGATTACTTAAATGTATTTGACTAAAATAAATTAGTATATAGCTAAATGTAATAAATAAATAAAAAATCTAACACGCATAACAACTTTTAATTACTGTAGACCAAGGCTAATTGTTTTATTGTAAGCTAGACCACTTTCAGTGGCAGCCATATAACATATTTATTTGTTATACATGTACTTTGTTTGCTCATGACACAACAACAATAACAATATCTTAAAAGGGATTCTAATAACTCCGCTATTGCATAGATGTAATCCAGAAATTATTACAATTGAAGACAATGAACAATTTCAATTCAGTACTAAGTTCCTTTTAAAATATTAATGTCAAAGACTGTGGACATGATACAATAGTCTCTGTTACAAGTGTATGAATGGTAAAGCTGCATACTTAATCTTTCTCATCTTTATCCCCCTTTCATAATTCGATCCATTACATTTTTTTCAGATTCAGCGTGGCTGGAGTCCACCCCAATAGCAAGATGCCAGGCTCGTTCACACAGACGCCGTATGACAAAAAGGCAATGGATGACTTGGTATGTTTTATTACCATTTGTAGTTATATGATGATATAACGGGTTTTAGGTGTATGTGTGAGCCTTTTAAACAGTTCAACATATGTTGTCAGTTACTTATTAATATAAACTGTGTGCACCTGTAACTTATTAATATAAATGTAAGTTGTTTGTTGTTATTTTTTCTGACAATTTTTTGTTCATTGCTTCTGTTTTGTCAAAAATAAGAGAAATATTCCGTAAGCTATAATTGTTTTCCTGAAAAATTGACGTTAAGTACTTGAGTTTTGTCTGAAAAAAATTAATGTTCAGTGATTGTGTTCGGTCTTTCTTTCTTTTCTTTTTTTTTTTAAAATTGATGTTCAGTGATTGTTTTGTCTGAACAATTGCAGTGCTTGTGTTTTGTGTTGGAAAAAAAAGATGTTCTTTGCTTTTGTTTTGTCTGAAATTCATGTTCAATGTTTGTGTTTTGTCTGGAAAGAAGCAATAATTGGAGACTTTTAAATAGTTATCAAAAGCTAATATAATGGAGCTTGAAGAAGGAGTCATATTCCTGTTTCATCTATCTATAATGATATCAAACAAAAGTACTATTGGTTGTGACAGTATTTGAACTGCTAACATATATATATATATATACAAAACACACATACACAAAAGGAGTGAGAGAGAGAGAGAGAGAGAGAGAGAGAGAGAGAGAGAGAGAGAGAGAATAAATCCAGAACATAAAAGTAAATAAAGCAAAATGTTCAGATAAACTTTTGACATGACACACATGCACACACATACACACACACACACACACACACACAGGCACGCGAGCGCGCAAACACAAATATGTGTGTGTGTGTCATGTCAAAAGTTTATCTGAACATTTTGCTTTTATTTACTTTCATGTTCTGGATTCTCTCTCACTCCAATTTTGTTTTATGCGTTTGTGTGAGTGTGTGTGTGTGTGTGTGTGTATGTGTGTGTTGTGTGCTTTCTTTAATGTGTGTGTTTGGAGGTTGAAAAGGGGCATGGAGAGAGGAGTGAGGAATCAAACTAACAGTTTGCCTTTATTTATTGGTTTATTTATTTTATTTGTGTGGTATAAAGTATATCACATGAATTGAACATAATCGTAAGATCTGTGTTGCTCAAGCATTTTGGCTAAAAATACATGATTGTACTTTCTCCTTAATTTAATTCATAAGATGTTGTTTATGCAGGACTATAAGAAGGTAAGAGCATACTTAATGTCTTCCATCCGTAATTATTTTCATTAATTTTAAATTTTAGTGACTAAAGTGGTCAGTGGTCTATATGTATATATTACCCAGCTTTTTGTAGCTATAGCCATAATTTAAACATATAGTGTTGACAGTCTTATGAAAGAATAAGTTCATTTTTTATTTTCTTTTCTGTGTATCTTTCATGTTTTTATCTTATTGGTAATTTTTATGTTTTGTTGGTTTGATGGTTGATTCATTTCTATAGACTGTGTACCTATACCCTTTCTCATATTTTATATCTTATTAATAGTTTTATTTCTTGTTAAACAGTTTCATTTATATTTTTTATTTCAAGTAGTATTTTTTTCTGTATAATTTTTAGCTCATAAATGTATATTGCTTTTCTATCCACTTAATTGTACATTATAGATTCATATGCCATTCATATTTTTTATTGTAGTGTCCAGTAAGTCAGGTTGTCTATGCAGTAAATAGGGTACATATCCTATAGCAATCTCTTTAATTTCTACAAGATTTTGTTGCATTTACTTGTACATATGTGCTTTGAATGAAACTTGATAGAAACTGATGGGAGAAGGTCATTAATAACTTTCGGCTGCCTGCCTACCTTAATTCTTCCCCTTTTCCTTCTATTCTCTCTTGTGTAGATATTATAGTCTTTGTGTATTCACATCATACACTGATAAAAACAGTATTCCTTTTTTTTTCTTATACAGTAGTTCAGAACTTTTTAAAAGTTGTGTATTCACCTCTTATAAAAAAAATATAAACGTACTCTAATTTATTGTGTGTTTTTGTTTTTGAAATCATTGATTTGAAAGACTTTAAACGTATCACATGACAATTTCTTAAATGTTCATTCATTTGTAGTTTGAATTTTATGTAGGTACTAATTAATGAATATGGTGAAATAATTCACATACAATTCTTGATCATAGTTTTTGTGCTATAGGAATGTATTATTTTGGATAGTTCTTATGGTAGCAACGTATACTGTACGTAATGTGAAAAGCTTTCTCCAAGATCAAAAATGTAGGTATATTGTACTAAATAAAAATTAATAAATAAAAATTTGAAAATTGATAGTTTTAAAAGACACACTGTTGGTTTTGGGCCTATAACTTAAAGCAGTCTGTGTGACTTAAGAGGGATTTTTGTGTGTGCTACTACAAGTACTTTTGAAGGTGCCAAGATTAATATACTCTTTGCACAGGGTATAGTTATCACCAATGCATAAAAGAATGTGTGTTCATGTTTGGATGGGCATAGTGTCTAGCACTGAGGTCATGGTATAGCAGATCTTGATCAAAACTGTATCAACAGCAAAATATTAAATATTGTATTATAATTATCCATGAAGAAAGTACACATATTTTTTAAAACCAAGCACAGTATGGCTTGCATGTTATTTTGTTGTTGGTCATTGGAAGTACCGCATTATTGTTGTCAGTATGCATAATTATATAGTCAATCTTGTGTTTATGATCATTTGGAATACTAGAAGTACAGAGGTTACCTCTGTGGAAATGAAGTACTGCTGTTGTTGCTCAGTATTTCCTAGTTTTGTTGTGCATATTGGTGAATTGCCTGTGAACAGTATAGTGTGTTTGGACTAAGATGACAATGAAATGAGCACCGTATGCTGTGACAAGCTGGCATCAAGCAAAGTATTAAATAGGCTCTACATGAAGTGCAAAAGGTTCAGGTAAACGTTTCTCTGTAATATTCTCTGTAATGAAACTTCCCTTTCCACAGATCCATTTTTATGAGGATGATACAGTTATGCCACAACCCATTCCTTCTCCCTAATGATGGTTGTACGAGTACAGTTTTGCAGTCTGAACTTTTCAGTGAATATGATCTTTGGTGATCGCTTTTACTCTTTTAAATCTCTACTTGGATTCGTTTCTTTCATTGAATGTTTAATGTAAATATATTTGTTTTCCTTTGTTTAGGATGTTTTGTTTGATTTATTTGATATACATACCTAGCTGCTTGAGGCTAATTCTTTCTCTTTGTTTATCTGTTTGTTTCTTGATTCTATTCTAGTTGAAATGGCGGTTTGTTTCTTCTGCTACTATAGACCCGCAAGCTTGGCCCTGGCATGTACCATGTGGACCAAGGAGGGTTCCACCCCAAGGCGGTGGAGGAGAGAGCGTCAGGCCCAGGCTGGTCACGGCAGTATGAAGTGGAACGCATGGCCGCCTTGCCGCATCTTCTTCACAAAGACCAGTGGCAGGAACGACAGATGCTGGTAATGGATTGCATATCTTCAAAGACCACATTAACGTGGCTATCTTTTTACTGTTGGATAGAAACAGTCACATACGCAAAACTCCCTTTGTATTTAATGTTGTGTGTTAGCCATTGGGCCAAGTGAGTACATGAAAAACGCTTTTTAAGCAAACATTTTGCCTGATTTTGCTCTATATAAAATTATATATATTTTTTGTTTGTTCCTTAAAAATTTTTATTTATTTTTTTATTTTAGTAGTATAGTTGTGATTTTCCAGAAATAAAGCTGGGGTATGTAAAGATCGAAGATTATATTACATTATTGTTAATTTATGATGATGACGACCAAGACTACCAAGATGACTTGATTGTATAGCATTAATGAAGGAACAATTGTATTTATTTTTTTTAAAATTTTGGTGTTAATAACGATGACAATGAAGATGATGCTAGCTAGTCACTTGAAACTGCATAGTCTTTAGGTAAATCCGCTCATTTCAGTATTATTCTTATGAATTTTGATAAATATTTATTAAGCTGTTGTGTACACAAATATATGCTCTTGCTATACAGTATGTTGAAAAGACATGTAATATTTTAACTATTCCTATTAACAAACCAAGCTATGCAATACAGCTTACCTAGCTTATGCAATATACCAGTGGACTTGCTGCTGTTTCAGGTGGAATACCATCTGCATGCAGTGAACCGAATGAGAAACAGATGAAATAAGAATAGCTTGTCCCGCACACAAATTTAATTAATTTAGTGGATGCTGTCCTTTTCCCAGATTCGAATTTGGTTTCAGTTTCACAAGCTGTGTAGTTTATGTGTGTGTGATTATTATGTAGGTTGGAGGTAGTTTAATTAAGTGTGAAAAATTTTATATTTGTTCAGTTTATGGTTTTGTATTTTTATACAGAAACGCAAGCTCGGCCCAGGGTCGTACGACATCAAGGACTTCCTACAGGTGCTGGAGGAGAAACCAGGCAGTGTTCGTGGCATCTGTGAGGGTAGAGCGCATCGTTTTGGAGTTGAGAAAGTGGTAAAGAACTGCAGTAGGAGAAAGGCTGCATAATAAAATTAAAAGATTATGGTTAAAATGTTTTTCCCCCAAATCTGTTGGTGTCTGCGGAGAGAGTGGTTAAGATAAGAATAGCCTTCCTTTTTTCTCAGGGGCAGCTTTTGTAAGAGTTGTGCTCATCTCTTCTTAAGATCTTTCTGGCTGCTTTGTCTCTTTGCTTCGGGCGTGTGGACTGTAGATCATGTTTGGACTGCACAGTCTAATTGTCTCATGGTCAGTTAATTGTTCCAACTTGGCTAGTCATTGCTTATCTAACAACTGTAACATTGTGTTACGTTGAAACGTGAACGAAAGTATGTCGGAAGCGCGCACGATAGATCTAATCGTTTCGTTTTGCAAAGTATTCAATAATGGTGTTTATTTACCTTTGATTTGAGTTTGCATTGTTGTTAGGAGAGGCTTTGTATAACGTTGATAATTTGCGTTAGTCGATATTATTTGAGAATCTTCTGGATATGCGTGTTTACTCTTGATAGAAATTTCCGGATGGATATCGAAGGTCGTGAATGTTCCCGGAAGTAGAGAAAATGTGAATGACGTAAGTCAGTGATGACGATCTTTAGTTCGATTGGTGGCAGTGCGTCATTTCTACCACGTACCAAATCGTTCCAGAAAAGAGAGAGGTTATTTAATCGTGAGCCGAGTCGCTGTTGAGATAGTAAAGTTGTTGATAGTGATCTGGAGAGTTGCTGTGAAAGTTGTTGAGTTGAATTGAGAATTGTATGCAGTTGTTGATGTGTGCTGAATAAAAGCGGAAAACTTCATACGTGGACTTTGTGACTTGTATGCTGTTTGAGCAGGCTGTGTGAATAAACGAATCTGAGTTACACCCTATCAGGAATTCAAGCATCGGGGCTGAATCAGATACTGATAGAAAACACCATCATCAAACGGAGTGTAACATTTTGGGGGTCAAGCCGCGATTCACGCCATAGCCAAGGGTTCAACTGCTACAACAAGCGAGTCAACGTTACGAGAAGCAGTCATCGAGGGTAGCCGCCAACGAGTTGCGTCGAGAGGGGCCAACATACTGGGACTACATCCGATAGGTTCGGGTTGACTGCAAGGGCGTGTAGTCGCTGAAGAGTTGCTTCGTGAGCGAACAACAAGTCGGGACTACGTGGCTGCCGCAAGACTACGTCAAGGGACAGTCTCGGAGCTACATCGCCAGTGTTACAGCGAGCGTCGAGCGGACGTCGCGTCTACTTCAGCACAGGAGCGTATACATCAACACCAGCGTGGTGCAGCGTCGCATACGACGAGGACAGCGGGGCCTGCGTCAGCGAAGGCGACTAGTGACAAGCATCAGCGCTACTGCAGAAAGCGTGCTGTTCTAGAACAGTCTAGAAAGGTACAGCACAGTCAAGAACTTTCCAGAAAAAGAAAAAAAAAAAGAACTCTACAGTCAAGAACTTTCTAGAAGAAGAACCTTCCAGAAAAGAACTTTCCAGAAAAGAACTTTCTAGAAAAGAACTTTCCAGAAGCATCAAGATGGCTGACTTCTGGCAGAAAGGGGTTGAACTGAATCTAAAAGGCAAGCAGCTGACGGAGTACGTCAAGTCTCAGGAGAGAACACGAGAAAGAGAATTGGAAGAGAAGCGTCTAGAAAAAGAAATAGAACTAGAACAGAAGCGTCTAGAAGTAGAAGAGCAGCGTCGCCGTGAAGAAAGAGAATTAGAACAGAAGCGTCTAGAAATTGAACAGCAACGTCAAGAGAGAGAAGAGCAGCGTCGCCGTGAAGAAAGAGAGTTCGAGCTGAAGCGTCTTGAAGGTGAGCGTCAGTACCAGTTAGAGTTGGCGCGTATCCAAAACAATCAGCATGCGCCACAAGTCACCAACGACCATACGGCTCCTAAATTGCCAGCTTTCGTCGACGGGAAGGACCAGATCGACAGCTATCTGGCGAGATTCGAAAGGTTCGCCGAAAGCTCTAACTGGCAACCTCAAGACTGGGCAATTCGACTGAGTGCACTTCTGACGGGGCAAGCTCTCGAAGTTTACACCAGACTGTCGAACGATGACGCCAAAAACTACGACGTCTTGAAAGAGGCCCTGTTGCAGTGCTACAACTTTACAGAGAAGGGCTACCGTAAACGCTTCCGTGAATGCCGGCCTAAGTCAGACGAGACGCCAAAGCAGTTTGTGGAGCGCCTGTCGTCATATCTACACAAGTGGGTGGAGTTATCAGGCGAAACGAAGTCTTACGACAGTCTCCATGACCTGATCGTGAAGGAACAATTTCTCAATGCCTGTCACAAGGACCTAGCGACCCACTTAGAAGAACAAAAGCTGCAGACGCTTAAAGATGTGACTGAGGCTGCTGAAAGATATCTCATCGCTCATGGGAAAACCCTGGGGCCACCCAGCGCGACGAAACATTTTCAGAAGACTGGAAACCATGGGAACCAGATCCAAGGGAGCCAGACGAGCCAGAGACAGACGGACTCCACGCCTCCTCCCAGGGAAGGGCATTCAAGGGGCTGTTTCACCTGCAACGCTACAGACCACAGAGCTTCTAACTGTCCTCAAAACAAAAGTAGCGGACAGCGGAGCAGTACGGACAACGCAGCGGCGGGCAACCGGCAGAGGCGGTTCTCCAATCAACGGCAAAACAGTAGATCTGACCATCAAGTGTGCGGCGGGAGCGTCATTCTTCCGAGTGAGACCAAGCGCACAGCTACCCCTGCGGACGTGCAAGAGTGCATGACTGATGGCCAACTTCTCCTTGCCAACGGAAAATCCATCCCCGTCGTCGCCAGCGCAGCTGTGACCGTCCAGAACATGCCTGTTTCCAAGGGACGCGTCGGAAATCATGAAGTGACTGTTCTAAGAGACTCTGGCTGCAGTGGGGTCATCGTCAGAGAAGACCTAATCGCTAAAGAACAGTTCACTGGCGATTCTAAATGGACACTCATGGCCGACAGCAAATGTGTGAAAGCGCCAGTTGCAAAAATTCATGTCAACACCCCTTTCTACATAGGCGAAGTCGAAGCGGTTTGCCTGAAGAAGCCGCTGTATGATTTGATGATCGGGAATATCGACGGCGCGAGACGACCCGACGACCCCGATCCAGAGTGGAGTCCTGCCTCAACCCAACGCGTCGAAGTTGTGGAGGAGGATCCATTGCCGTTTCCCGATGGAGACCTTACAGAGCTGCTACGGGACAATGTGGTTACTCCGGCTCAGCCCTGCCGACCAGAGATCGTCAGTGCTGTTACTACCAGGGCCCAGGCCAAGAGAGACAAGGTGTCTACACCACTGAAGGTCGCCGACAACTCCAAAGCTGCCATCGTGGACAGAGATAAGCTGATCCAGCTCCAGGAAGCTGATAGCACTTTAAACAAGTACAGGAACCGCCAAGACCACGTGACCAAAGGCAGTGGTACGGTCTATTTTGAGGTGAAGGCCAAGATCCTGTACCGAATCTTCCAGCACCCGAGGGTCAACGGAGGGAAACCACTACGTCAAGTCTTGGTACCGTTACCCCTAAGGCGCCAGGTGATGGAAGTAGCGCATGACTCAATTATGGGAGGTCACCTAGGTATCAAGAAGACGTCAGACAGAATCCAGGCGGTGTTCTACTGGCCAGGACTTCATGCGGACGTCAGCCGTTTCTGCCGATCGTGTGACATTTGCCAGAAAACCATACCTCGAGGAAGGGTCCCGAAAGTGCCTATGCAGAGGATGCCTCTGATCGACCGACCTTTCAAGAGGGTGGCCTTAGACTTAATCGGCGAAATAAGACCTCCGAGTGAAGAAGGTCATCGGTGGGTACTGACTTTAGTGGACTATGCGACTCGGTACCCAGAAGCAGTGCCTCTGAAGAAGATTGACACTGAGACTGTTGCAGAGGCGCTGGTGGACATGTTTAGCAGACTTGGAGTGCCTGAAGAAATTCTGACAGACCTCGGCACGCAATTCGTCTCTGACTGCATGAAGGAGGTCAACAGACTGCTGAGCATCCGGCATTTGACTACGACACCCTACCATCCAATGTGCAACGGGCTTGTCGAGAAGTTCAATGCTACGCTGAAGTCCACCCTGAAGAAACTGTGCAGCGAGCAGCCCAGACAATGGCATCGCTACATCAACGCCCTACTTTTCGCCTACAGAGAAGTACCGCAGGAGTCCACCGGCTTTTCTCCGTTCGAGCTGCTGTACGGAAGAACCATCCGAGGGCCGATGCACATCCTGAAAGAACTGTGGACGAAAGAAGTAGACACCCCAGAGGTGAAGAACAGCTACCAGTACGTGTTTGAGCTACGGGAGAAGCTGGAGCAGACTCTCGAGATAGCCAGAGAAAACCTGAAGAAGTCCCAAGACTGTGGAAAGCACTACTACGATCGTAGGGCTGTGAACAGGAAGTTTAAACCTGGCAACAAAGTGCTGGTGCTGCTACCTACTGATCATAATAAGTTGCTGATGCAGTGGAAAGGCCCGTACGAAGTGGAGACCGTGGTGGGGATCAACGACTACAAGGTGAAGGTCGGCCAGCATTCCAAGATATACCACGCCAACCTCCTTAAGCTGTACGTGGAAAGGCCGCCAGAGACTGTACATGCAGCAACAGTAGCTATGACCGACGACAGCTTTGACAGCGAAGAACTGTTGGAACTTGGAGACTTCCACAGCAAAGAAGGCATCGATGATGTTAAGCTAGGACCAGGCTTGACGGAAGGTCAAAAGTTGGAACTCAAGGACCTTATGGGCGAATTTCCCCATAGCTTCAGCGATGTCCCAGGCTCTACGACTTTGGTCGAACATGAAGTCTACACCCAGACCTTGAGGGAGCTGTTCCACCGTCCCGCAGAAGCCAACCTGACCGTGAGACCCAGCGAATGCATTCTGGGAGCTGACAACGTCGACTGCGTCGGACATCCGACGGAAGAAAAAGACAACGGAGGACGCAATGATTCCAGGGAAGCCCACGTGATCATCGTCTTTGACCCTGGGCCGATGACGACCGCAACTGACGAGGGCGTCGATTCCTTGCGAACGAAAGAACATTGACTGTGTGGACGAACTAAGAATATTGGTAATGACAGACTTGAAAATGAAAAACGTTGACTGGGTAAATGATCTGTGAACATTGACAGTATCCAGAAAGACTTGCAGATGAGAAACTTTGACTCTGTGTGAATGAACTGTGAACATTGACAATATCCAGGCAGATTTGAAGATGAAAACCATTGACTCTGTGTAGATAAGCTGAGCGCAATTACAGTATTCAGAAAGTCTTAAATTAGTTTCAATTGAGGATTTTGTTTGTGCATTACGTTTCAACGTTGTTGAAAGAAATTGGGTAAATTTCTTCTTGAGTGGGGGGTTATGTTACGTTGAAACGTGAACGAAAGTATGTCGGAAGCGCGCACGATAGATCTAATCGTTTCGTTTTGCAAAGTATTCAATAATGGTGTTTATTTACCTTTGATTTGAGTTTGCATTGTTGTTAGGAGAGGCTTTGTATAACGTTGATAATTTGCGTTAGTCGATATTATTTGAGAATCTTCTGGATATGCGTGTTTACTCTTGATAGAAATTTCCGGATGGATATCGAAGGTCGTGAATGTTCCCGGAAGTAGAGAAAATGTGAATGACGTAAGTCAGTGATGACGATCTTTAGTTCGATTGGTGGCAGTGCGTCATTTCTACCACGTACCAAATCGTTCCAGAAAAGAGAGAGGTTATTTAATCGTGAGCCGAGTCGCTGTTGAGATAGTAAAGTTGTTGATAGTGATCTGGAGAGTTGCTGTGAAAGTTGTTGAGTTGAATTGAGAATTGTATGCAGTTGTTGATGTGTGCTGAATAAAAGCGGAAAACTTCATACGTGGACTTTGTGACTTGTATGCTGTTTGAGCAGGCTGTGTGAATAAACGAATCTGAGTTACACCCTATCAGGAATTCAAGCATCGGGGCTGAATCAGATACTGATAGAAAACACCATCATCAAACGGAGTGTAACACATTGTGCCATTCTATTTTTATCTTCAGACAGCATGTCAATTTGTGTGACGAAACACTTCATAAGCCTGCTGAATTCTGGATTTGTTAAACTTTCAGAACAACATCCCTGGCCCTGGCACCTACGGCAAGGGTGGCATTCCTCACTCTCTGATAGAAGAGAAAGCATTGCGCTCAACCAGTACCAAGGGCATGCTAGACGCTCACACAGGATCTCGCAGTCAGCCGCTAGTGGTCAGTTGCTATAAGTTTCTTTATTTTTGTAATCAGATATGTGATTTGTCAGTAGGTTTTCCATTAGAGTGGGAGTTTTGTTGTTATTGTTGTGTTTTTGTTTAAATTTATTTAATTTTTGGTGGGGCGTGAGGGTGGAGAGAGTTTAACCTTTTTCATTTGCATGTTCACAATTAATTTGGAAGTATAACATTGAGCATACATGATCAATCAACTAAACGAAACCCAGTTCTGTAAAGATCTGATATTTTCTAATCCCGTTATAGTCACATCCTCATGCTTATTTTCAAGCCTTTCCATTGTTGTTCATTGCTTTTGTGGAAGGAACAAAAATCAGATAAATTCAAGATCAACTATAAATCTATAAATCTGCATTTTTCCACTCTGCGTTTCAATTTGAAATAGAAACTTTGTTTTATTTTAAGTTCATGATTTGTTACAAGCAGAGTGTCAAACACCATCATCTTGTTTGAAGTCAACAGAAAAAATAATTCATTTTTGTTTAAACATCAAAAGGGCTGCCAATTAGGTCCAGGAACATACAAGTTTAAGTCATGCATGGACGAGGTCAAGGACAAGGTGACCAGCTTACGAGGACCATACGACCTATTCTCTGGAGACCGCAACAAACCTATCTCAGATGGACACTTCGCTGCTCCTGTAAGTTCACTTCAGTATATATATGATTCTACCCGACATGTTTTAGTTTATTTGAATACAGATGCTAGACATCTAAATTCGCTTCTATGCAGATCCCAGATATGGCTTAACATAATCAACCTATTCTAATCTCTAATATTATTATTATTATTATTATTATTATTATTATTATTATTATATATTATTTGAATAGCACACTCATTTGACATCTATGATATCTCTAACTAGTCTTTGAAGTACAATTTCTGAAGAATGTATAATGCCAATTCTGTTCTTCATAATTATTGAAATATTATAAGTCCTTTTCGACTATTGAAAGTTGTTTATTCACTATAGTTGATAGATGTTTTGTTAGGCAATATGCTGCATGGGAGATAAATCCGGCTGCTGCATTTGCCAACATATTCACAACACTGAAAATAAACCTCATACTGTACTATTGTACTTCATACATAGTTTTACATTTTAAATAAGGTATAATATGTTGGGAAACAACCGAATGCTTATCGCAGCAGAATGTTTTGCTTTCTCAAAACTGATGCTTAATTAGTACTGCATGTAGTTCAAGATTTCTATCACTGCAGTTCAGTTCAGTTCAAAATAGCCGCTCAGCACTTGGGAATGCCAATACAGGCTCCGCACCTACCCTTCAAAAGAGTTTTTCAGAGTTGCTCGATCTTGATCGAGACAGTTTGCACCACCGATCGACCTATCACAGCAGATTGTTGCGCTACCAAAAATATTGTCCTCGAGCAGAGTGTAAGATTAATCTTTTTGTTCTCCTCTTGCAGAAACTTGCCAACTTGGGACCAGGACAGTATGAGATCAAAACTTCGCTAGAAGACTGGTCCGGTGAGCACAAGAAGAGGAAAGGGAAGTTTGGCACAGTGGCACAGCACCCTTTCCCTCCCACAGAACGCATCTTCAACAGTTGCCTAGCTCAGTGTCCCAGAGAACAGGTAAGACTTGAGCGTATTCAGGTGCAGTGCCGTTTTTTTGGCTCACAGTTGGTGCAGCATTTTAATCTTCTTTCTTTTCAGCTAACTTCTTCCATCTTTGTAAATGCACTGAGTGCATTACTTTTATGGACACGTGACGCTGCATTATCAGCTCTCTAATAGAATTTGTGTTCCTTCATTTAGTTACCTCATTGAAAGCTTATGACACTGCTATTGAAGTGCTGTGTGTATGGAATGTTCATTAATGTGCAGGCAACTGCATATACATAAAATTGATCGGAAGGAAAGTAAAGCTGTGTGTATTCAGTAGTACTGTTCCGTTTGAGAGGCGCGCGATGGTAGGCTTACGTGTGAAACACGCACGATAGTAGGCTTGCGTGTGGGAAGCGCGCGATATATTTGATCGTTTCATTTTGCAAAGCACGCAGTAATGGAGTGTATTTATCTTTGATTTGATTTTGCGTTGTTGTTAGAAGAAGCTTTGTATAACATTGATAACTTTAGTTGGTCGATTATTTGAGAATTTTCTAGAGTTGATTGTTTACTATCGATCAAAGCGTGTGGATAATTCTAGTGGTAACTAGAGACGCTTCCATTCTAAATATGGTTGTATGACGTGAGACAGTGATGACGAAATTGGTTCTGATTGGTTATAATTGTGTCTTGCCCGAACGTTCTTTATTTCTCTGGAGTTAGAGAGACTATATAAGTGCCGCACTGTTTCAAAAGAGAGAATTGTAAATTGGAAAGTTGTGAAAAGTTGAGAGTGGAAAGTTGAAAAAGTTGAGAGTGGAAAAAGCGATTGTATGCAGTTGTTGATGTTCGCTGAATAAAGTTGGAAAACTACATACGACGACTTCTACCTTGTTGATGAGTGAGCAGGCTGCGTGGATAAACGAATCTGAGTTACACTTATCAGATTTCAAGCATCGGGGCTGAATCAACTGATAAAAAACAACATTGAGTGTAACAAGTACCAAAGAGTGTATGAACAATAAATTCATACACTCTTTGGTAGTCAGACCTGATAGTTCTCAGCGAAATCGCGGAAATCCGCGAAAACAAAAAAAAAAAAAAAAAAAAAAGGAAATGCGAAACAATCCGCGGACACTTAAATTTTTGTTGTTGTTGTTTTGTATCGGAAGACGAAAGTTGCTTTACTCGCTTCCTGTTTTGCGGCGCCATACTTTGTTTTGTAATAGTGGTGCAGCGTTGACTGTTCCTGTGTATATATTTTCGCTGTTCAAGTTGTGGATTTGTGGACGTCATCAGACTCATTGGACTTCAAAATGTCTGTCACAAGGCGTGACATAGTCGCACGTTCCGCGGAAACCTCTCTTAGATCACTATCAGGTCTGGTAGTACCATTAAGTGTATAATTCTTTTTTTGTGTGTGTGTCTAAGCCACTTGCTTATCTGCAGGACATTTTTAAATTGGAGTATATCATACAGTATAGAATAGATCTTGTGTCTAAGCCTTTTGCCTCTCTGCAGGAATCCTCTATTGGAGTATATCATACAGTGTAGAATAGATCTTGTATCTAAGTCATTTGCCTATCTGCATGACCCCTTTATTGGAATATATTGTACAGTGTAGAATAGATCTTGTGTCTAAGCCATCTGCCTATCTGACTCCTTTATTGGAGTATATCATATAGTGTAGAATAAATCTTGTGTCTACGCCATTTGCCTATCTGCATGACTCCTTTATTGGAGAATATCATATAGTGTAGAATAGATCTTGTGTCTACGCCACTTGCCTGTCTGACTTCTTTATTGGAGTATATGTTACAGTGTACACTACATCTTTTCCTGTTATTGGGCTGTTATAAGGGGGTTGTAGAGGCAGTCAGCCCAAAAGTGATGCTGACCCTGATCTCAGTGCCAGAGGCTGTTGAGGGCATAAGCCTAAACACAGCCTATGCTTGGTAGATGCCTGACACTCAGTTAGTGTCCAAGCTGCCGGTTTAGTGGACACTGGCCTATTCAGAATGCAGTTTGCATATTTCCACGTTTTGTTGACAGGGCTTCCCTGGTCCTGGATCCTATGACCCCAAGATAGACCTTACGAAACCTCACAACCATAAACAGCTTGGATTCTTTTCGTCAGCAGAGAGGGTAGACCGCAGAGCTCTGAAATTCTTCACTGGCAACTTTGTAAGATGACACATTTCTTTTCAGTATTGCGAGATAAACATGAAAATGTTAGAAGTAAATTATTTAAATGCTTAAATATTTCTTCTGAAGCTACAAATTCTGTAGCACTGGTATTCACCCCACCCCTCCCCCCTTTTTTATTATTTTTTTTTTTCTGTTTGAATTTTACATCATCAGATTGAATTGCTACTATAATTCTCCTGGATATTGAAGCTGTTGTTTTCAGAGCCTTTAAGTTTAGGTTTGTTATAGAGTTCTTCTTTGTGCGTGTTATACAATAATTATCTTTACTCTCAGAAGATTCATACAAACTTAATATTAATTTGTAAACAGTTTTAAATGTTCCAATTTCACGTATACACGCATTCATCAAAAGGCCTTTCTTATACAGTTACACAAGTTGAGACTGAGAGATAAACTTTAAACACTGAAGATGTAAAATGCACAACAGTTGGAACACAACACCAATTTACATGTGGCTAATTTTATGGTTCTCTTCTTCCTCACATAAAATAATAGAATAATAATTAAAACGGAGTTTAAGAAAATTATATTCAAAAAAACTATAAGTCTTGAGAGTAATAAAATGATAAGTATCTGAACTATAATATGAATTTATCTCTCTCTGAAGCAAT
This sequence comes from Oncomelania hupensis, assembly GCA_036898135.1. NCBI lineage: Eukaryota > Metazoa > Mollusca > Gastropoda > Littorinimorpha > Pomatiopsidae > Oncomelania > Oncomelania hupensis. The sequence continues at coordinate 37,401,224 of CM072516.1, forward strand.
CCCATTCCTGTCTGACAGACAATTACGTTTATCAAATTATGAAAACATTTTATGCATTTTACAAAATTAGTTTTTCGGTATTATATTTTCAACAAGTAAATCATAAAATATCAATATTCAAATTACAGTGTCTGTCGTGAACAGAATCCAGAATCACCACAGTAAAAATTAGAATTAGCCTACACCACAATATTTCCGAGTCACAAAGAATAGCATTCACTCTTTTTTTTCACAGTCTATCTTTCATTCCACCAATACACTATCCTAGCCCTATTTCATCCACCCAATCACAGACAGACACTCTCAGATGCATATGAGAAAAGCCTTTTGTTCTCCAAATAGTCTTTATAGAAGGTAGTCTCATCACCAAAATATTAATGAACTAGGAAATATAGTATCAACGCAAAGCGAATGCATACGCCACATGCCTATGTCAAAAACCGTTGCTTGCGTCCTAGCTCTAAAAACTCGTGATGTATAAATAAATGAAAATATTTGCCAAGTCACTTCGTGACAAGGTTAATGACAGTTATTCTGAAGTGACAACTTCAATATCGTTTTGTGTGCATTTGCTGCTAATGCATTTGGTTCATTTTTATTGCTGGGTTTCTTCTTTTTCAGAATCCAGTGGGAGCGGGGCGCTACGATGTTCAGAAGTTCGACGAGGCCCAGCACCGAAACGGTCATCAAAGCGTCTTCAAATCAAAGTCTGGCAAACCCAGTTTTGCCAGGGACAAGTTCCTGAAGTACGTCATGCCTTTCAGCTTTTATAGTGGTATACCCTTTGGGGGTAAAACATTTATAAACAAGAGATATGTGATGGATAATAATTACGTAAACACAGTTTATAAATAAAAGAAGTTAACGTAAAGCACGAGACGTGCATGCAGTTGTATTTTTAAGTTTTGCTGACAGAAAAATTATTTAAATACAATATGTGAGGAAAGGGATCGTGGTTTGCATGTTGGGGGGAAAGGGATTGTGGTTTGCATGTTGGGGGGAAAAGGATTATGTTACAAGTGTGGTGCATTGAAATAAAACTCTAGATTCATAGCATAATAATAAGGATAAGGATATTTGTAAGACGCTTTTCAAAACGCACTCTCAAGCATTGACACTCTCATTAAATATTAGTACGATACATAGACATCCATGGCTGGGAGCAGGCGAAATCAAAGCGGACTGGGGGAAAGGCAATAATAAACAAAGTGAAAGTGTAGACGAGAATCAATAAGGCCTTTTCTCTCTCTCAAGGCTCGCTGCTGCAGATTTCCTTAAAGTATTACATAATCGCATCAACATCATATTCCCTTCACCTTGAAAGAAAGGGACACTGTAACTGCCGCCCCCGCGTTACATCGCCCAGCTCAGTGGGTAGGCCTTTTCAGCGTCTGAGAGAGAGGGAGATCTGGTCTTGGCCACGTTGTATGCATTTATAGGTGTAAACAATGTGTAATTCATTCATTCTTGATGTTTTGATGTCTATTTATGTTTTAGTCTGTAATAGTTGCTAGTTCATTTCAAATTAATACTACTATATTATTTATTCTGTTAGTTTTCTTCCCCATATTTTACAGGGAGCGTATTCGAGGCAAAGACATCCCAGTGAACGAGAGGTCCTTCCTGCTGGCGCCTCAGGGTCTTCCAAGTGAGGAGAAGCCTCGAACTTTGTACAGCTTCAATCGTGCCGTCACCGTCCCATGATTGGAACTACTTGACTGATGCAACTTTTACAAATATATATATATATATAGTATTGAAGTCAGCAAATGCCGAAAAGCTGAGTGACATTGTCAATATGATCCCCTCCAGCTTACATTGCTTTACAAGGGACATCCTTTTTGACTTTGTAGGGACAAAACAGAGAAGGCCCAATTTGATTTTGCAAAGCTGCTACTATGTTCCTTCTCAGTTGCCTAACAAGTAATAATGTGCAGCTTAGAATAAGAGAAAATAATAAATTGAGATTTGAATTTTATTTATTTATGTAATCTGTTTCAAATTGTTGCAAAGTTGCCTCGGTTGTTGTGAAGACAAGGCAACTTTTCAGTTTTCATAATAAAATGTGCAGTTTGTCACAAGCAAATCAGATATTCAAGCTACATCAGAAAGCTAGCTCTTGAATAATTTGTTTCAGAAAGTCCAGAGAGAATTGGATTGGGACTTAAATATAGATCAATAGCAGAAGAAATTACCTGATTTCAACTATGCAGAAGCGGAACTATTTTTTGTAACATGCAGAGGAAATCAGATTTTGACAATGCAGCTATCTTGTAACTACCGGAATATTGAATTTTACAATACAATATGCACAACTCCTTTTGTAGAAGCTTGCGAATACTCGTTCAAAAAACATTTTTTCTCTTCTGGCGGTGTAGCACAAACTCAAGAGTAGGCTTGTTGACAGCATATGGCAAGTAAAGTATAAACACTAACCAGTTTTTATTTGGACCAGTATTACAAAATGTATTATCAGTATTTATGATATTGAATGCTATTATTTTCCCTGACAAGATGTTTATCATTTCTTGCCATATATAATTATATTTTGGGCACTAAATCTGAAGTATTGAATATTTCATTTTCACAGTATTTATGTACAGACGCTTATCACCTTTATCTATAGCATTCCCCATGTGCAATAATTCTTGCTAGAAACCAGGACTTTTGTTGTAGAAACCTAAGAAAAGTTTTCACCCTCCAAATTTCAATTATAGTTGCATGTACATACATTTTACTGATAACAGCTGAGATTTTGTTTTACATTTCTCAGTATTATATCCATTATTTTCATGTAAGAAATGGGGTTTTCCAATGGTATGTGATGTTAATAAAAAATTTACAAGTACATTCATTTGGTTTGATTTATGTATTAACAGCTAGCTGTCTGTAGCGTGATTGTGTGCAAGTTTATATAAACTTTTGACTGTGCCGTATGCATGTGCAGGTTCAAGATTAACACAAGCAGTGCACATGAAATTTCAAATTTTTAAGTTTCTTGGTGATGTCAGCTTTATCCCATTTAAAGCAAAATGAAAACATGGAATGATTGGCTACTACCTGCAACTATTTGCTAGCAAAATGTTATCAATATCGGTTCATGCAAGCACTTAGACTTAGAGCAAGCTTTTAGTTTGGATTTGAGCCTAACGAAATAAATTATCATTTGAGCCTAACGAAATAAATTATCATTATTATTATTTAACCTTGGGTTAATAAATTTAGTATGAGGTGAACAAAACAAACAGCAATATCTAAGATCCTGAACTTTAAATATAATTTCAGAGAAATAAATTTTTTGACTGTATCAAATGGTTAATATCAAACTAATACTAACAATAAAAACCAAGAGGTATTTCCAGTGAATTAGAAAGAAACTCTGTGGAATGTATCCTTGAATTCTCAATGGAATTTTTATTTAATCTGCTAAATATGGGGAAAGCACATTGGGCATTGTGGAAACAGGCTGCATCTACAGTGAATAATAATCAGGGGAGAGTAAAAAAGTAAAGGTACCTTTCGATCATTGGGGAGGGAAGCTCTTGGGGTCTACCTTTTTTTTTTAAGGCCAGCTTAATGAGGGAGGTTCCTTATCTCCTCCTTCGCTGCTGTACCTTCCCCGGTCCTAGACTGACCCATTTACAGCTGGGTGGACTGGGGAGGAGGGAGGAGTAGGGAGTGGTGCGCTTTTTTCAATATTTTTGTGTTTGGTGGTTGCCTTTCATGTATGGTCGCCCATCCAAGCACTAACCCTTCCTGACGTTGCTTAACACGAAACACCATACCCAAACCACTATACTCCTGCGTCACCCAGGGGAGAGTACAAACCAGCAAACAACGGTCTTCGTGGAATTTTGAAAAATAGGAGTTACTTCCATTGAATCAGGAACAAATACTCCATAATTTTTCCATAACTGTGATGAAATTAATTTATTAAATTATCCCCCCATTGACTTCTATTTCAAACATTATAAGTTCCACTATGTTACGTTTGCGACGCGCACGATAGTACACGTGAGATGCGCACGATAGATCTGATCGTTTTGTTTTGCAAAGCATTCAATAACGGAGTGTATTTACCTTTGATTTGATTTTGCGTTGTTGTTAGAAGAAGCTTTGTATAACGTTGGTGGTTTTCGTTGGTCGATATTGTTGGAGAATTCTCTAGGGTTGCTTGTTTACTGTCGATCGAAGCTTCGCGATAAATGTAGATAGCTGAGAAAATTCTTAGACTGTAAAGAAAGTTGTATGACATAAAACAGTGATGACGAAGTTTATTTTGATTGGTTGTAACGCGTCACTCTGGAATATTCTGACCTTATCTGGAGTCTAAAAAAAACTAAATAATTGATACACTGAAAAAGAGAGAAAGTGAAAAGCGATTGAATGATTGTATGTAGTTGTTGATGTACGCTGAATGAAGTTGGAAAACTTCATACGACTACTCCTGCCTTGTTGCTGAGTGAACAGGTCGTGTGGATAAACGAATCTGAGTTACACTTATCAGAAGGATTCAAGCATTGGGGCTGAATCAACTACTGATAAAAACCAACGAGTGTAACTGCTAACATACTATATTTCATTGGTCCACATCTTTCAAACATCCAATCAACAATTTTTTTTTTCTTGCGGGCTTGAACCATTCTTTTAATGCCTCTGTTAATTCACCATGTGTTAAAAAACCTTTACCTATTTTAAAGTCTCCCAGTGACAGTCAAGGAATGCTAACGATCTTTTTAAAATACCAATCATCCGATTTGCCTGTTGGATGTGCTGATCAAAAAAGCTACGATTTTCTGGTTTGGGTCCTTTCTGCCTATTTGTATCGCTTTGCACTTCTGGAAGTTAAAATAGAAGTTTCCACAATCTGACCATTCCTGCAGTTTGCTAAGATCCTTCTTGAAAGTTATATCTCCAGCCTTGCCATGCACGCTAATAGTAAGCTGTACCAGATTTGTATGTAGTGTAGAGTTTCACATCTCTAGTGATGCAGTGTACAAAGTTTGAATCAGCAGTCTTTATTGCGTATGATATTATAGGAATGTATGGTTTTCACGTTACGCATAGCTCGATGGGTGGAGGTCTTGCTCCTACGTCAGGACAGGAATGACCAAAGTACTGTAAGGCTGCTCGAGTAAAGTAATTCTCGAGCAGTAGTGGAAAGTATATGACTGCCATTATTTCTGTGTTGGAGTAAGTGTAGGGTCTATACTTAAGGGCGTGTACCCTTTGTTTAAGGACCAGCCAAGGCTCAGTGACCTCGTCGGTACCGAGATGCTCCACGAGCGTAGCACAGTATAGTGCAGTAACGAACCATCTACTCTCAGCGGATAGCAGTTGTGTTGTGTTGTGGTGTTGTCTATCTGTACTTCACAGGCCGAGGACTTGAAGGTGAGTTGGTGCCCAGTATTTCAATTCCTTAATGGCTATGCACTTGGAGCTTGCCTACGTGAATAAATGATGTTGAATGAGGGGGAAGGAGATATATTTTGTGAATAGTATTTTAGTAATGCATATATAAACAGGTCAAGATGGCGGATGGCAGGAGTAATTTCTTATGTATTGTTTACCTTTTTGAGGATAGATTAGTAAGACAATTTTTTTGTAGACCAGATTGGGCCTAATACTTCTACTGGTGCTACTACTATTATTACTTCAATTACTTCTGCCATATTGCCTGCTTTGTGTTTCGACTGTGTGGGTGTCGCGGCCACCACTGCCATGCCCTCTTTTCTGACGTTGAGGGTGCTGCTCTGAGGGGTTGCTTGCCATCACCGCCCGGACTATTCACTTCACGCCAGATGACCGCGAGTCTACCCCCTGCGTTCTGCATTCTACACCCCGCATTTCCACAGTCATAAACACTTGCATTACACTCACATAAAACATCCATATCTTCCGAGAAGTTTAGAGCAGAATACTTTACTTTCTGTGTGTTGACTGCTACGATTTGAGATTAGCTAAAAGACAAGAGTGCTACAAACAGTGAACGTTTGCTTAGTAAAGCCAGTCTAATTTAATAGATTTTTGAAGTCTTGCTGGCTAGGTTCATCAACTTGTGATTGAATTTAGTTGCAGTTTTATTTGTTATCGTTACATATTGTTGTGTGGGCATTTTGTGTACAGTTTCTAGGGGTTTCAGATTAGACAAGGGAGGTAATTGGTCATTATTTGTTGGGTTATGGGTCCGGATAGTGGTCGAGGGTGGATTAGATTTCCCATTATCCTGTGTGTTGCGTTAGATTGTTGAATAAAAGTGAATGTTCATCTGGCATTTGTGTCAGTTCTTTTGTTTTGAGTTCCATTGATAGATAGATAGTCAGTGCTTATAGGGTCCAGCGGACTGCCAAGAGCCGAATCAGGACCACATAAAATTAGGTAAAATCAGATTAAACTGTTAACATTTAGATATGGTAAAAGATGTAAATAAAATCAGTCTAATTAAACTCAACCAAGAATACCAAATAAGAGGATATGACTTAAATGCGATAAAACAAACCCACATTATGTAAAAACTGGAACAAGTGTTGACCATTGCATACTTTAAAAATCTCATTAAAAGGCATTGAACCAAAACATCTTTCTCTTTCATCAACCAAATCAGCACATTCAGACAGAAAATGGCGAACAGAAAGGGATTTGTCACATGCAAAGCACCATGGTGGTTCTTCTCCTTTTAAAAGGAAATTATGAGTGATATAAGTATGTCCAATATGAAGGCGAGCCAAAACAGTTTCTTCTTTGCGAGTGGATGCAAAGTTTGGCAAAGAAGCTGACAAATCTGGAAGAATTTGAAATAGTTTGTTATTGATTTGATTAGACCATTCAGTCTGCCACAGCCGTTTACAATAGGATCCAGTCATACAACGCAGGTCAGAGTATGGAACAAACTGGAAAATCTCTGAAGGGAAATCCAGATGTAGAGCTTCTTTAGCCGCTTTGTCCACTGCAATATTGCCGAGGATGCCCATGTGACTAGGTACCCACATAAAAACTATCTTTTTACCCTTAGAAACAAGTTGTGTGTGGAGGTCATGGATCTCAGCCAGAAAAGGGTGCGATATCTTTCTAGTGGAAAGAGCTTGAAGTGCTGACAGAGAATCAGACATGATTAAAAAAGAGGTTCTTTTGGATTGAAAAGCCTGTTTCAGAGCTAGATGAATTGCCTTAAGCTCAGCTGTAAAAACAGAACAACAATCAGGTAAACGCTGTTGCAAAGGTTGATCTAGGTGTCTCCCAGAGACCAACGCAGCAGCAACTGAGTCTCCTTTCTTCGACCCGTCTGTAAAAAGTTTTTCATATCCTTTATACAATGAACATTGTTCGAGATAAAGTTGCTTATAAACAGTTTCGGATGTTTCGGGCTTTTTGAAGGATGTAAGAGCAAAGTTGATAATGGGGTTGAGGAGGTTCCAAGGTGGAAGTACAGTTAGCAATTGATCATCATTAACAGAGTCAACATCTATGCCTGCAGTGTCAAAGTGAGGACGTATTCTGATACCAAAAGGAGGAATTTCTGTCGGTTTGTTGGAGTATTTAAGTGTAAATAACGGGTTTAGAACACAATCATAAGCGGGATTTTCAGGATTTGCTTTAAGTTTGAGGAAATAATTCATGGCGAGCTGGAGCCTGCGGATATCCAAGGGAGGTTCGCCAGCCTCAGCGTAAAGACTTTCCTTCGGTGAAGTGCGAAACGCCCCCAGACAGATCCGCAGACCTTGATGATGGATTGGATCCAAGGCTTTCAAATAGGCTTTCCTAGCAGAACCATATACGATGCTACCATAATCCAATTTAGAGCGCACTAGAGAACGATAGAGGAGGAGCAAAGTTTGCTTGTCTGCTCCCCAGTCTGTGTGGCTGATAACTTTCAAAACGTTAAGACCTTTTTGGCAGCTGTCCCTCAGGTATTTAATATGCGGCAGAAAAGTAAATTTGCTGTCAAAAATAATGCCCAACAATTTTACTTGTTTAGAAACTTTGATGGGTTGGTCATAAACATGGAGAGAGGGGTTCAAAACCTGATTCTGTTTGCGATGAAAATGAATGCATTCGGTTTTAGAAAGCGAAAATTGAAAGCCGTTGTCTTCTACCCACCCCTGAATTTTATCTATGCAAAGCTGAAGTTGACGCTCCACCCCAGCCAAGGTTTTACCCTTAGCCGAGATGGAGAAATCATCAACAAACAAGGATTTATCTATGCCATATTTGACGTTTTGAACGATGTTGTTGATCTTAACATTAAACAAAAGAGGAGATAAAATGCTACCCTGAGGGACACCCATCTCCTGCTCAAAAGATTCTGATAAAGTGGAGCCAAGGCGGATCTGAAACTTTCTATCGGTTAAAAAATTTTCTATAAAAATGGGTAAGTTCCCGCAGAAGCCTAGCTGTTCTAGATCTTTTAGAATCCCGAACTTCCAAGTCGTGTCATAAGCCTTTTCTAGATCAAACAACACAGAAACAACATGTTCGCCGTTAATCAACGCGTTTCTGACGAATGACTCAAATCGAACGAGATGATCTGAAGTGCTCCTGTTTTTGCGGAAACCACACTGAGTGACATCAAGAGCATTAATGGATTCTAACTGCCACATCAAACGCTCATAGATCATTCTTTCCATAGTTTTGCACAAACAACTTGTAAGGGCAATAGGCCTGTAGTTGTTTGGGTCAGAGTGATCCTTTCCAGGTTTAGGTATTGGAACAATTACGGCTTCTCGCCAAGATGGGGGAAAGGAACCAGAAGACCAGATATGGTTAAACACAGCCAAGAGAATTCTAAGGGAATCTTTAGGCAGGTGCGAAATTAACTGATAATGAATATCATCAGGGCCAGAAGCAGAGTTATTGGATTTCAAGATGGAATCTGTCAATTCTTCCATAGAAAATGGGAGGTTATATGGTTCACAATTATCGGTGTCAAAAAAACAGGATTCTCTTTCTTTTTTATCTTTGATGTTTTGGAATTTGGGGGAATAATGAGCAGATGAAGAGTTGTGATGGATGGTAGAGGCTAACAAGTCAGCCACCTGCTTTCTGTCAGTGATAATCTGACCACGTTGTTTCAGACCTTGGATCACGGCTTTGGAGTTTTTTCCTTTAATTCTTTTTATAATTTTCCAGACTGTTTTGGGAGAGGTTTTGGTATGAAGTTTGGAACAGAAGGTTTTCCATGATAGACGCCTTTTTTGTTTAAAGATATATCTAGTTTTAGCTCGTAGTTTCTGATGAATAAGTTTATTTTCAGCTGTAGGATTTCGAAAGAAACTCCGTTGGGCTTGCTTCCTTTGATGATGAAGAGTCTTGCATTCTTCATCAAACCAAGGGGTCTCCGGGGCACTGCTTTTAATAGATGTTTTGGGTATATTTTCGGAAGCACATTCTATTAGGATATTAGAAAAAGCCAAAGCTGGATCTTCGGAATTGAGAATGTCAGTGGTAATTCGACAAGCTGCGGAGTGTCCAAATTGGACCCAATTTGCTTTTTTGAAATTCCAGCGCTTTTGGGGCTCCTCAGATTGATCTTCTAGAAACGTTAGAAAAATTGGAAAATGATCACTCCCACAGAGATCCGTATGAGGTTTCCAATCCAGGTCCAAAAAAAGAGAGGGGTCACAGATGGCCAGGTCTAAATTAGAAAATTTTCCTAAATGGTTACAATACGTAGGGAAACCTGAATTCAAAATACAAAGGTTGAGGTCATCAACAACATTCTCCAAAATTTTGCCTTGGGGATTCTGATGGTCACTTCCCCATCTGGGGGAGTGGCCATTCAGATCCCCAACAATCAGGAAGGGAGTTGGGAGTTGGTCTATCAAGTTTAGTAAATCAGCTTTGCAAATGGTTTTTGAAGGGGACAAATATAAGGAGCAGACTGTTACAGTTTTTTGGAAAGATACTCGAGCAGCAATCGCCTCCAGGGGTGTGGTCAATGTAACTGGGCTAAATAAAATGTCTGAACGAACACATAAAGCGTTCCCACGAGAAACATTGTACTGCAAGCAAGAGTATCCAGATAACTGGAGTATTTTATCAGGGCTCAGAAGAGTTTCCTGTAGACATATTAAGCTTGGTCGGGTTTTAGAAAGTAGGAGCAACTGTTCGTAGTTGGCTTTAAGCCCCCTAATGTTCCACTGTATTAAAAAGGTCATAGTAGAAATAAATAAAAGGAGTATGTTTCATTTCAATCAAAGTTATAAGTTTCTCCTTAATTATAATAGATTATTTTTTAGCTGTAGATGGAGGTGCTGACTCCTGTGAAGGCGACTCCTCCATGTCAACTGATTCTACCTCCAGGGAGGCGAACCGATTCGAATGAGCGTCTTTTTTGGAAGACAATGGTCTTGACTTATTGTCAGTCCTTGAAGAGGACTTTGAGCTCGACGAACGCTGTGCGACCCCAGCCGAATGGGTTCGACCCCGATGGGGTGATGTGGAGGGAGGTCGCGAACCAGACGTCCGCCCCCGGCCCGAAGGCGGAACAGGGTGCAGAGGTGTGGCAACGGCTTTCGACACTGCCGCCGGAGGTGGCACTGTCGCAGTGGGAGTCGGCTTGCTTGTGGTCGACCGCTGCTGGTTACTAGGGGCAACTTTAACTCTCTCCTTATTCTCATTCTCCAACAGGCGTTTCTCTAGCGATTGTGTTAAGGTTTTCAGAGAGCTCAGGAGCGATCCTAAATCAGAATTGTTAGCAACAGAGATCATGGATGAGATGGATTTGAGCATGTCTGGCAAAGTGTGTGTTGAGGCCACTTTAGCAAAACTCGGTTTGTTTGTATCACACGGGTTGAGAAGCTCATACCGTTTTCTCGCCTCTGGAAAGGAGCATTTGTCTCGTGATCTGATTTTTTGGATCTCAGCCTCCCTGATCCAAGCAGGGCAAGACTTTGAAGACGCAGGATGGTCTCCCTTGCAATTATAGCACTTTGGAGCATTACCGCACTGTTCACCATGAAAATCCCCCCCGCACTTGAAACAGGTCGGCGTGTTTTTGCATGCCGTGCTACCGTGTCCATACCTCTGGCATTTAAAACAACGCAGTGGTGAAGGTACAAACACGGAAACAGGAATACTTTCATAACACACAATAACTCTTTTTGGTGCTTCAGGTGTGCAAAAGGTCAGAAACAGAGTATTAGTGGGTACTCTGTTTCCGTCCTTGTCTTTTCGCATGACCCTATGAGCCTCAGTCACTCCCTGCTTAGCCAAGCCATCTTTAATTTCCGTCTCAGACAGACCATCAAACTGGGATGACCGCACAACTCCTTTGGAGGAGTTGAGTGTGCGGTGACAAGTCACACTCACGTCAAACACTCTGCTACCGAGTTCCAGCTTGGTGCCATCTCTAGATATCAATTGGTCCGAAGTCTTTTCTGTGGGGCAGTCCACTAAAAAACTACCATCCCGTTGTCTTTTGATATCTTTGATCTGGCGAGATATCCCTTCAAACCACTTTTCAACGACAAAAGGGGAAATCTTTTGGCTTTCATTTGTCAACTTAACGGTCAAAAAGCGTGGCCATGTTTTGAAAAGGCCAGATTCCTTGGCTGTGCGTCGAGTTTCAGTGTCGCTGTCAGAATCATGTCCAGTATCCTTGTCCAGTCCGTCATAAGTACGTTTTTGTTTTTTGGTGGATGCCATGTTTTAAGATTGTTTATTCATCCCCCCTGCCCCCCACCCACCACGGAGTCCAACAAGGGGATGCGTCCAAGCGGAAAATCCAGCAAGGGAACGCACCAGGGTTACAAGGGGGATATACACCCAGTCCCGCACTGCCACTACGGTATTGTTCAAGTTTGACCCATGAGCCGCAGCCTTCTAGCAGAGCTAGGGCAATACACGACCAGCCGCTTGACTGACGCGGGCCACGCCAGCCTCCCGTCTAGGAGAAGTCCGGGCCAAAGAGGTGTGTTAGTGTGAGGGACCGCAGTCCCTCAGTGACCTCAACCTCCAGGATCCCCTTCTCCCCCGACACGGGTTGCCCTGCACGGCAAACGCAGGGGGCCAAGAGAAGGCCACAGAGAAAAGGAAGGGTAGACAAAGAAGGAATGATGGGGAAAAGGAAGACAGGGAAAGTCCGGTAAGGCAGAAGAAAGGGAGTCAAAACTGCACAGTATACAGGGAGAATTTACGGGTGAAGAGAATATAGGTGAAAGGACCAATAAGACAGAAACAAGATAAAAGAGAAGAAAAAGGGGTAGGCAACTTGGTCACCCAGCCAGAGAGAGGCTTGGGGTCCACCCCCGGCACGCGGAGCCGAGCCCGTGGGGGCTTTGAGTTCCATTCCTTCACTCGCTGTTTTGAGCAGATTGTTCACGGAACCCACTCGGGTGACGTGACAGCAGTCTTGCGGGATTCGACTTAAACCAGGCATTTGTGATGTGTGCTGACCCTACTCTTACAAACTCATTTATGAAAGAAAAAATAAACCGGTAGGAAAGAAAGAAAAGTCAAGCCATTCAAATATTTTTCCGGACATTCGCATACATAGCCAAATTATAAGCATTTCAAATGTGTTAATGTTCTTTGTGGTGTTGGGACTGATTCCTATACAAGCAACAGAAAAATATGAAATACCAGCAAGCAAAACAATCATTAAAATTCACCAAACCAATTCTTAGATAATGGTGCAAACTGGGTTTAGAAAATTGGTGAAACAAGATGACCTTGACCTTTGAGAAAATACAAATACCTGCTTAGCAGTTGTCAAAAATATCCACAAAATATAGAATTTCAGTTCAGTTACTGTTGGGATATAAGGCAAAAAGTGTTTTTAAACAAAAAGTACAATTCAAATGGACGTGCGGAACGGCCAACTGGACTACTACTGAAGAATGGTCCACGATTGTAAGTACCAACAAAAACGTTTCAGCCATTTTGGAGATATGTGTTTAGCAACGGACTGCAATGAACTTGACGGTAGAACAAATATGATGGCACAGGAGGCATGTCACAAACCTAGTTAATGTTCCTATGAAGTTTGGTCAAAATCAGTCCAATGACCGTTATTTGACTCTTTCTGATTCCTGACTATTGAAAAGCATTTCCAGACAAGCCAGAAAAAGCAAAATCAAACAAAAAACATTTACACGTAAAAAGCAAGTTTTGAAACCTTTATTTTTGTTATAACATGATAAAATTCCAACCAAAAAATTTGTATAATAAAATCCAATAAAATATTGTATCACAGACCTTTGGTATGAAAGATGAATGATTAATGTGAGTGGAGCACCATGGATTGCGTGAATACTGGTCCAAGTAATCCCAATAATAGTGTCCTTGGGCATGGACTAAACAACACCAGTTTCGTTTCATCTTCTTTAGATAGAAGAAGCAGACCTTGAACACAATAAGGCTTCAGAATTATTTAAGATAAACCTTGGTTGGCAAAGAAGTATGTCGACTTCTCCAATACTATTACAGAGCTAACACAATTAACTCCCTGAGGGGAACCCATCCATGTCATCACAAAAAGGATTAGGGGGTAACAAGTACTTGGAAGGCTCTTTGTCAAAACTGACTTTTCAAATGTGATGCACATGTTTACACATTTCAGGTCATTTGCATAAAGATTTAAAGTCATGTTGATGCACAACTGCAAGATGACCCTTAAAAAAACGTGGACAAAATTACTACAAATTCAAACCCTAGGGGCTCAAACACAGGGCATTTATTGGAATGCACGTACCAAGCTATTCGGCAAAACACCAGGTGCTGCCCAGAGTTGGAAGTCCCTTCCCTCTCTCTGGGCAGCCCTATTTCTCCACACTGTCACATTATCAAACCACCTTTTCTCATCACCATTTGGTCTGCTCTACCTTCTTCACTCCCTGTGAAGACCAGTGAAACCTGTCTTCCGGAGTTAGCAAACAAAAATGCTGTCACTTGCAATAGGAAGACCTACAAAAATAGGGGACCATCCTCCATTCTGGAACATAGCCACCTACTTTTTCTTTCACATCAAAGTACCTACCTCAAAGTTCTTTTCAGGACCGCAATGGGACAGGAAGACAGGTTTCACCACTGTCAAAAATGTTAAAATCATAAACATGACTGCCAATATCAACTCCAATAAACAAATGTCTTTGCAGAGCAACTTTTTGTTGCAAATGTACACTGTACAAAGTGTAGTCGTCACCTACCATTACATCATGGCATTAATGCAAGTTCTGCTAGTTCACAGTTTGGCAGGTACATCAATCTCCCATTCCATCACAATGTCAACAACATTAGTGTAAGCCACACCGAATGCTGGAGGCAGCATGGAAACGCACATTAGATCGCTTCTACACTCGTTCACTTTACTGGTTTCACCGTTCTCAATACCAACTGGAATTTGTAGGGTAGCAATGATGAACAGTGAACTTCGCCCTCAAAGGGGTTCATTAGTACTGTCATCAACTTGTGCATCATCTGCAAAGTCATTTTGAAGTGACCAATGCAGCGAACTGTAGTCAAAGTCAAGCTTCCTTCCCCTCCCCTCCCCTCCAACCCCATCCTACCTAAACAAAAAAACTGACTGCAATATTGATTTTTCTCCACATCCCAACAAAGTGAATCACTGCTATGGTTACCTTCTTTGGAAAGGAAAAAGATTCTTCCTTAAACTTCATAGTCAAGCTTCCTTTGGATATCAATTCGCTTCACCTTGGATTCTTTCTCCAACATGGATTACTCCATAGAGGTTTCGATGAAAAACTCGAAACAACAAATTTAAGTCAAATGACAAACAGAAAATACATGTGTAACGAAAGAGCAAATCATCTTGTAAAAATTGCCGAGTTCTCCAGGAATGAAAAATGAAACTTCAAATGAGTGTTGGAGACATCCATACACTGCTAGTCCCAATTCTCATCATCAGCTGTGTTGTCTACAGCACCAGCATCAACAGCCCCCACATCACCACCACCATCAAACTGAAACAAAAAAGGTAAAAAAGTGGCTGTCAGAAATCAGTACTAGCGACATCTTTACTCCAACAAAACCAAACTCATTAAGCCATTACTCAGGATGGATAAATGTGACCATCCAAATTATGCAAGCTTTCACATTAAAATGGTCTAAAATACATTATGCTATGACAAGAAGAAGAGTACAGAGTGCCAAAGTTTGCTTCAAAACTAGACAGGATATGATTAACTTCGCTGCCGTTCTACAGCGACTTACCCATCACTGATACAGCTTCAAGATGGCAAATGAAACAGTTTTAATAATGCAACAAATATCAGTCCTACAAATGAAGGGCATATCTGTGAGACTGGATCACCCCATACCTACCCACCGGTTAGATAGCATTCACAGAGGCAAAGCAATTGACTTGTTCAGCAGCGTACATTGTTAACACCAATTCAGTACCTTGGTTTTGCGACGAATATCTTTACTGGCGAAGCGGCCAGAGAAACGTCCTGCATCACCATTACCACCCTGTGATGCATAATTCTCCAGCCAACTGGGGACTTCCTGCCTGGCCTGCAGATCCAAAAATGTACAAGATAGATATTCAGTGTTTATAGGGTCCAGAGAACTGCCAAGAGCCGAATCAGGACCACAGAAAAATAGATAAAATCAGACTAAACTGTTAAATACGATAAAAGATTTAAATAAAATCAGTCTCACCAATAAAATCCAACCAAGAATACAAAACAAGATGATATGATTTATATGCGATAAAACAAACCAACATCATGTAAAAATTGAAACAGGTTTTGACTATTGCATACTTTAAAAATCTCATTAAAAGATATTGAACCAAAATATCTTTCCCTTTTATCAACCAGATCAGCACATTAAGACATAAAATGGCAAACGGAAAAGGATTTGTCACATGCAAAGCATATGCAAGGTACCCACATAAAACCTATCTTTTTACCCTCAAAAAAAAAAGTTGTGTATGGAGGTCATGGATCTCTGCCAGAAAAGGGAGTGATATCTTTCTCGTGGAAAGAGCCGTAGTACTGGCAGTGAATCAGACATGATTAAAAACGAGGTTCTTTTGGATTGATAAACCTGTTTCAGAGCTAGATGAATTGCCTAGAGCTCAGCTGTATAAACAGTACAAAAATCAGGTAGACACCATTGCAAAAGCTGGTTTAGGTGTCTCCCAGAGACTGACGCAGCAGCAACTGAGTCTCCTTTCTTCGAACCAGCTGTAAAAAGTATTTCATATTCTATCCTTTATACAATGAACATTGTTCGAGATGAAGTTGCTTATAAACAGCTTTGGGAGTTTCAGTCTTTTTGAAGGATGTGAGAGTGAAGTTAATAATGGGGTTGACGAGGTTCCAAGGTGGAAGAACAGTTAGCAATTTGATTATCATTAACAGAGTCAACATCTATGCCCGCAGTGTCAAAGTGAGGACGTATTATGATATAAAAAGGAGGAATTTCAGTTGGTTTGTTAGAGCTCAGCTGTATAAACAGAACAAATATCAGGTATACGCTGTCGCAAAGGCTGATCTAGGTGTCCTCCCAGAGTCTGATGCAGCAGCAACCTAGTCTCCTTTTTTCAACCAGTCTGTAAAAAGTCTTTCATATCCTTTATACAATGAACATTGTTCGAGATAAAGTTGCTTATAAACAGCTTCGGAAGTTTTGGTCTTTATGAAGGGTGTACAAGTTACATTACAAGCTACACTTTGGGAGTATAACGGAAGAGTCGATTAGTCTTCAAAAACATGTTCTCCAGACATTCTAAACTGCCTACGTTTTGAAATAAGAACAGGTGAACTCTCATTTCTGCCACAGGCTCTAGAAATATTTCAAACGATACACGCAATACTTACTTCTGCCAAAATCTTGACAAGGTCGGCAGCCAAAGGGCTATCGGTGTCTTGGCTGTAAAAACTGGTGGCCTTGCCCAAGTTACCACAGCGTCCCGTACGGCCGATGCGATGGACGTACTCGTCAATATCTTGAGGCAGGTCGTAGTTAATGACGTGGGCCACATCAGGGATATCAAGGCCACGAGCAGCCACATTGGTAGCAATCAAAACTGGAGCCTTGCCGTTTTTAAAGTCTCTTAAAGCTTCCTCTCTTTCACGCTGCAACCTATCCCTGAAAAACGCATACACATTATTGAATATCAGTGAGTATATACAACCAAGTATGGAGTAGGTACTCAAACCTTTTTTGTGATTTTCTTTAACTCAGTTTGGACACTAAAGTATTTACATAGATCTTTTTATTCTGAACACAGTGGTATATTTTTTTCCCCCATAGGACAAATAGGTAAAAAGTTATTAATGTTTGAAAATGGCGAATGTTGGTGGTTTTTTGGCAACGTTTTGGAATTGAAGAAATTGACAACTTTGGAGTCTCAAAGTGAAGCCAATATTGATACCAGAAAGCTGATTTTTGACAGGTAACCCCTTCATATGTTATACTCCAAGCCCAATTTTCTTCAGGCCTATCCCATGTAATGTTCAGCTGTTTTGGTGCTTCAAAGTTGGGAAATCATCAAATTCGCAGTGCGTGCCGGCAAATTATAGGCCTACTAGTGTGCTACTACGCTCAGCACTCGTGTCTCTGAATAGGCCTACAAGTTCGCCATGGACACAAGAAAACCCGAACACCGTTTGGGTACACTTTTCTATGGCAAAGCGCACCACGATAGAGTAGGTAGTCAAAAGCTATTTTAAAAAAATGATTTCCTCATCACAAAACTGACATAGATTTAAAGAGCTTTTCATTCTGAACACAGTGGTATATTTTATTCCCCCATAGGACAAATAGGTAAAAGGTTATTAATGTTTGAAAATGCCGAATGTTGGTGTTTTTTTGGCAACGTTTTGGAATTGAAGAAATTGACAACTTTGGAGTCTCAAAGTGAAGCCAATATTGATACCAGAAAGCTGATTTTTGACAGGTAACCCCTTCACATCTTATACTCCAAGCCCAATTTTCTTCAGGCCTATCCCATGTAATGTTCAGCCGTTTTGGTGCTTCAAAGTTGGGAAATCATCAAATTCGCAGTGCGTGCCGGCAAATTATAGGCCTAGTAGTGTGCTACTACGCTCAGCACTCGTGTCGCTGAATAGGCCTACAAGTTGGCCATGGCCGCAAGAAAACCCGAACACCGTTTGGGTACACTTTTCTACGGCAAAGCGCTCCGCGATAGAGTAATGCACAAATTAATAAATACCCTAGTTTTATAAAGGAAAGTCTGCTCTTTATTTCTTGCTAATTTTTAAACTTCTAGTTAAAATCAAACTTACATCAAAACCGCTTTATCCACTTTGTTCGGCTCGTAACAAAACTTTTACACATGAGAGCCCACCATATTTATATGTAAATGAAGCTAAGTATCCGAACTTCTCATTGGTTCTTATTTTTAGGCCATCCAATGAACTATCTCAAAGCGCTTAGCGTTTGAAACGAGCCACCTCTCAGCAAACGACGCTGACAACTATTTCGCAACAGCATTCAGCGCTCAGATAGGGGCGTATTCAAAAGCTGTTTTCTCGGAATCTTTCGCATAAACATGCATTAAAAACAACACAGATGTAAAGATAAAGCTTTCAATTTTTATTTGAATACAGCCACTGTTCGTTTTAATGCAGTTTTACATTAATAATAAGTGTTGAAAGTGAAGTCAAAACTGGGTCAAAACTGAGAGCGGACAAGAGCCAATGAAGGGCTTTGACTACCTAGATAGAGTAATGCACAAATTAGTAAATATCATAGTTTTATAAAGGAAAGTCTGCTCTTTATTTCTTGCTAATTTTTAAACTTCTAGTTAAAATCAAACTTACATCAAAACCGCTTTAACCACTTTGTTCGGCTCGCAACAACACTTTCACACATCAGAGCCCACCATATTTGATATGTAAATGAAGCTAAGTATCCGAACTTCTCATTGGTTCTTATTTTTAGGCCATCCAATGAAATATCTTAAAGCACTTAAGAGTTTGAAACGAGCCACCTCGCAGCAGACGCGCTGACATTTTGTTTCGCAGCGGCATTCAGCGCTCGGATAGAAGCGTATTCAAAAGCTGTTTTCTCGGAATCTTTCGCATAAACATGCATTAAAAACAACACAGATGTAAAGATAAAGCTTTCAATTTTTATTTGAATACAGCCACTGTTCATTTTGATGCAGTTTTACATTAATAATAAGTGTTGAAAGTGAAGTCAAAACCGAGTCAAAACTGCCGAGCGCACAAGAGCCAATGAAGGCTTTGGAGTACTTATATGGAGTATTCGTTAAGTCACTGGATTGAATAATCACCAATGCAATACAACTGGAAACTTTAAAATACTAGCCTTGTTAACATTTAGAACCAATAAAAGTTTGGCTGCATATTTTATTGTTACATTTGTTTAACAAAAAGATACTCTTACCCGTGAATACTGGTGGTTGGATAGCCAGATTGAGATAAAAAGGATGCCAGGAAATCTGCATTTCTCTTCTGACCCACAAATACCAAGACTCTATCAACGCCTGCAACAAAATTTTTAAATAATAAACATACAATTTCAGAAAATGTATCTGCCTTCACAGTATATTTGCTCCTCAGTCAAACTCTCAAGTTTCCTTCGAAACTATGTGGTCATAGCAGAAACACAAACAAAACCAAAACCTACCCATAGCATTGAGAATGTCGCAAAGGTATTCTCTCTTCTGCATGCGATCCACTTCCAGAAATGATTGCTCCACATCGGAACAGGCTCCACCGACCATGCCCACTGTTATGAAGAGGTAATCATTGAGGAAATCTGCTGCCAGTTTTTGAATGTCAGGTTTGAAGGTGGCAGAAAACATGAGGGTCTGGCGCTGGGTCTTGGGAGGCATGCCCATGGTCTCCACAAGACGCCGGATATGAGGTTCAAAGCCCATGTCCAGCATGCGATCCGCCTCATCCAGGACCAGGAATTTCACCTTGGCCAGGCTGATCTGTTCAAACATCAACGCTAAACTCTACTTCCTGATCAAGGTACAACTTTCACAACTCAAGCCAAACATGAAACAAGTTTCTATTAGTGTTAATTCTAGGTAAGAAATATGATACATTAAATCCTAATCTATCACATTTTTCACCTAAATCCAACTCTATCACATTTCCCACCTAGAATTAACACTATATAACACTAGCCCTAAAAATGAATGAATGAATGAACATCGAGGTTTAACGTCTACACCCACCATTGGCGATATTGGCAGACGGGGATACCGATAACATCCCAGGGAAAGAGGGGTAGGGACCTGAATCAACACTGAACCACCAAAGCAATCATACTGCTAAAATGGACAGTGAAAATCGCCACACTTTATATCGCCCACCACGGGATTCGAACCTGGGTCATCGGTGTGCCAGGCGAACGCTCTACCAATTGAGCTACAGCGGTGGGACACTAGCCCTAAAAACATTATGGTGGTTTTTATACCCACCACTCCTTTCTCGATCAGGTCCAGCAGGCGCCCAGGAGTGCCCACAACTAAGTTGGCTCCCCTTTCAATCTGTTTGATCTGGTGGCCCGTGGAGGCACCCCCATACACCACCACCGGTTTCACATCCGTACGACTGGCGAACTTCTTGGCTTCTGTAGCAATCTGAATGGCCAGCTCTCGTGTTGGGGCCACAATGATTGTTTGGGGCTCCTTCTGTTCGCTGAATTCACTGCATGTCAAGCCGGCTTTTACCATGGCAGTCAGCACAGGCAGAATGAAAGCAGCCTGCACAATTAAAACAATTGTAAAGTCTTTGAAGAAATTGTATAGGGGAAAAATGCAATAGCTATGACATGGGAGACGAAGCTAGACATGAATGCAAGTGCAATGTGGTAGCCAATGTACCACCAACACTAGTGGAAGTTCCTTTTCCCTATGCTAATCACCTCAAACAGGGTCTGCTTTATTGTTCAGATAAGTAAAATAAAAGAATTTAGATGTCAGAACATTGCAAATAAAATGTTTTATCCCAGTGCAAAGCATTCATTCTGTAGAATGTTTTATCTGGAGTTAATTTGCAGATGGAACTGGTGGGTAAAACAATGTCCATTATGAATGTTATTGGATGCCCTCCCCCATTCTCCTTCACCATCATCACTATAAATAATAACATTGAAGTAATCTTACTGTCTTTCCTGAGCCAGTCTGGGCACAACCCATAAGATCCCTGCCTCCCAAGATGGCTGGGATGGCATACTTCTGAATGGGTGTGGGCTTGGTGTAGCCTGCCCTTCTCACATTCTCCAAAAAGGTAGGCATGAGACCCATGTCATCAAAATCTTCCAAAGCCTTTGGGCGGTTGTTACCAGTAACCTCCACATCAATGTTGAAATACTTCTCAAAATTGATGCCCTGGTGGATCCCAGATTTGAACAGTTCATCGCCTTCTCCCAGTTCTGGTGGGATGTAATTCTCACGAGGCTTCTCCCCTACAAAATAGATTTTTTTAATTTTTTTCCCTGCTCATGACATATAAAATTCTGGCTTTGCATGGTGTGGATATGATATGACAGCCTTTCAAAGACCATCATGCAGCGCACTATCAATGGTGGTTCTCAGACAAGGGCTTTTCGGTGCCGATCCCACATCAAATAATAGAGGGAACATGAACATGCCAGGTCTTTTTATTGACAGCAGCCAAGACAATGGAGAAGGGTGTTAGCTTCTTCTGCCTTCAGTTCCAACCCCAACAAACAATTTTAAAAAGCTATTGAAAGCTATTGAATGATAATAATAATAATAATAATAATGGTGACAAGCAAAACACTGCATGCTCTGAAAGTGAACAATTTGCTGCTAGTTGGGGTAGCATTCATGGAACCATTACCATTAAAACAATGACATTGTGAAACTACCCAGCAGAATTCATGACCGAGAAAACAAAAAGAGCAAACAGAATGAAACAGATTTAAATACAACGACAAAGCAGTTTTGAACACGAACACCTATTTGTATTCACAAATTATAGCACACACCATCAGCAGCAGCTTTGGGACATTCTCTGGCAAAATGTCCTTCCTCTCCACACTTGCGACAGCCTTTCCCTCCTTCTCCACCACCACCACCTTTAACAGACCCCAATTCAGCAATCACAAGCAATTCAAATTAACAGGCACTGTACCGCTAAACTTGCATTTCAAGGAAAAATGAATTGGCGGGTGCATGGGACAGATATACAGCCCCATGAAGCCAAAAGTTTTCCACAAATTTAAACTAAAAACGATAGCACATAATTCACTTGTATGGCTGGCTAGCCATCTTGTTTAACATTTAAAATTCCATAAATCATATTCTGAAGTGTGTACATAAACTCGCACTGCTATGCATGCGAGCCAAAAAGGGACATGGATGTAGACTACAGCTAGACAGAATTGTGGTTGGGGATAGTTACCTCCAGCTTCAGCTTTGGGGCACTCTCGTGCAAAGTGTCCCTCTTCTCCACACTTTCTGCAGCCACCACCACCGCCACCACCACCTTTGGGACAGTCACGTGCAAAATGCCCATCCTCTCCACACTTCCTGCAGCCACTGCCACCACCACCATTACTCCTTCCGCCAAAACCAGACTGCAAACAGTTTTTTAAAGTTCAACAATTAAGAAAAGAAATAAGATGTACAGTGGGAAGATGTCCAAGGGCAGAAAACGGTAGAGCGATATCTTAAGACACTTTTAATTTTATTATCATCATTCAAGGCATATATATAATGCACAAAAGCAACATCTACATCATTCTATACCTTATACCTTCCTGCAATGCTCTTACTACTTACAGACTCGCAGTCCTGTAACAAATTCCAGAAAATACATTTTTGTACTAAAAAATTAACATTGATCTTGATTTTTGCATAAAACGTTTAGGAAAGTGTTCGTTTGTTGAATGTGGTCCTGATTTGGCTCTTTGCAGTCTGCTGGACCCTATTCACAACTTTCCGGCACCTCTCATAAAAACTCGTGGGTATCGCCATTATAAATTAAAACGAGGTTATATGAAACCAAGTTCCGGTTTGGCTTGTTTTGCTTTTATCAAAGCTTGATGCGTGACTTTTAAATATGGCAAATTGCCGAAAACGACGATTGTTAGAGCCAGAAAACGAGTGGGATAAGTATAAAAACGGTGGAGGAAGTACATGCTCAGTGAAAGAATGCAAAAAACAATCGTAGAGGCCTGTATTTGTGGCGACTTCGGAGGTGCGTCGATCATCGACAGAAAGTGAAACAGGACCTGAAAACTCTTGTAGTTTTCTATAGCTTCGCCGTCGCAACCTTCACAAAACACGAAGTAACTGACTATGTTATGCTAGCGTTGTGGCCAAGTGGGCTAAGGCGGGACTAACTTGCCTTGTCCACAAGCCAGAAACCAATGGCGCCTGACAGGTGTGGGTTCGAGCCAGCATCTGGACGTTATGTTTTTTCCGAATATTTTTCAAAACTTCACAAATAATGTTAGGTAGGTAGGGTTTAGGCGCGCCACTGGCGATAGAAAGGGATAATAAACTGCAGCAAAAAAAATTAAAAATATGTGAGGGTACGATACAGGTGGCCAGTGACACATGTTATTATTCTTGAATATTTGGAAATAACTCACTAAAACACGCGGAGAAAAAAAACCGGAAGTATTTTTCATAGAGGGGATTCCCGTTGGTGCATAGGATAGCAGAAAAGTGTGAATAAACACCGACTATCTAGTTTGTTATGTATTATGCAGTAAATACATTATTTCAAGTTTCTGCCTATTGTGAGCCTTCAATATTTATTTTTAATCAATAATCACAAGTAAATTAGTAAACTTGTTAATAAAGTCAGACTAAGTGATTATAATGATGATAATGCTCTTATAAAATACAAGGCATGCATAGCACAATGAGCATGCACAGCACGTATATCAATGGCTCAAATAATTTTATACACTCAATCCACAGGTAAAAATCACACCCGTCACCACAGTTTCTATTGCATATGTAATTGCTTTGCATTTGATTTTTCTTCTAGTTTGATAAAATTTGCTGAAAATATTCTACAGATTTTACTTGTCAGTCTAAAAGCTTTGTAGGATCTACAAAATTAACAAAATCATTATTTGGGCCCCAAACAATGTATATAAACAGTATAAATACAAATATAAGTCAGTCCACCCTGTATCAGAATCTACCACGATACTCCAGAATTTGATCAATAATTCACTATCCAAGTCAATCCGATCGCTAACATTCGCACCATGCACAGAAACGTCACCGATTATCAACACCTCAATCCTGTGCTTGATATCTTGCTAATTCGTCTAATTGACAAAATCATCAATATCAAAGTCAAAGTCCATTGCGATCACACAAAAATGCGAAAAAAATTAGTTCAGAGGTCAATCAAGAAAAGACGGCCAACTTTTATGCGCATCGGCAGATGTTCAACAAAGGCAACCAGATATTACTGGAAGTAAAAAGGAGAGCTAGGTGCCTTTTCATGCAGTATAGGAAGCCAAGAGTTGACTAAGAAGAAAGCTGCTGTAGTTGTCAAAACTTGAATATATGCATTGAGCACAGTATTCCAGTCAGCTCAAAACCAGATTTTGTAAGCTCTGACCATACTTTTGTAACAGATTTTTGTTTTCTTGTAACAAATTAATATTGACATTAAGTGTACTGAAATACATATAGAAATGCTTGTTCACTAAGCAAATGATATTACAAAGTATAAAAATGAAAGGACCATTGAAGAGTCCAGTCAACATTTTGCAGAAGAGGGAAAATATTTTGTTTCACCTAAGCAACACACCACACAGGTTACAATGTATGCATGTATTAGGCCCCAGTGGCTATTGTCTGCATCTGCAAAAAGGCTCTTGATGGATGTATGGCCTTTAGCAACACTTTCAAACTTTTCATGTGATTATGATGATGCGATGAAGTCAATTTTGCACAAAGTGCATCTTGCAAACTCTGGCCCTTTGGGAGATGTAGTCAAACAAGGCCACTTTTTGTTGTAGACTTTCAAAAGAAAAAGATTTCTTTCTAGTCTGCTGTTTAGCTTTTGGTTCATCTTTATTTGGATCAAGAGAACGGCCTGCATGACAGCTTCGTTTAATTTCTCACACTAGTATACAATACAGAGCAGAATGGAAGAAACCAAAACACAAGTGTGGCGAACTTACGATATGTGCGCATGTGCCACCTCAGTAAGCGAAGTAACTACACTGCGCATCCTTTAATAGGAAGAAAACAAAATAATTTAACAAAAATAAAACTTGACCATAATTTTAGCGAGTGGACCAGACAACTGTACTCAAAGGCTAAATTGCGTATGAACATGGCAAACGAATGTACTGTAGGCAAGGCTGATCGAGTATACGAGTATTAATATAAATTATCAGGATGTGTCATGTGACTTACAGAATCTCCATTTCCAAATCCTCCTCCACTGCCACTGTTGGGGCACTCCCTGGCAAAATGACCCTCTTCATTGCATTTATGGCAAGCTCTTCCACCGCCACCGCTGCCGCCACCACCTCCAGTCTTGGGGCACTCTCTGGCAAAATGGCCCTCTTCGCCACACTTGTGGCAGGCCCTTCCACCGCCGCCGCCACCGCCACCACCTTGTCCTGGATTTGGGCACTCTCTGGCAAAATGGCCCTCTTCGCCACACTTGTGGCAGGCCCTTCCACCGCCGCCACCACTACCTTGTCCTGGATTTGGGCACTCTCTGGCAAAATGGCCCTCTTCGCCACACTTGTGGCAGGCCCTTCCACCGCCGCCGCCACCACCTTGTCCTGGATTTGGGCACTCCCGAGCAAAATGTCCCTCCTCCCCACACTTGTGGCAGCCTCTACCTCCTCCCCCACCACCTCGGCCACCACCTCTGTCTGTCAAAAACAAAGCAAAGTTGCTTCAGCGCAAGGCATCCTCAAAACATGACAACTTCTACACAATGTTTTTTGTAGGTGCTAAAAGCAGAGATTCGTTCACCAAATTGGAATAAAATATTCTGCAGGACTTGCAGCCCCTTAACTATACCTGCGGCCTTTTTCGATCATTCATCCTTTCAGCATCTTTTTTATTTTCTACAGCTAACAATATGTTTAACTGAATCGTGTTCTCACTTCAGATGCAGAAACATTTCAGTTTGTGTGTAAAAGCTGCCAATGGGCAACGGAAATACTGGCCTACTACTTACTGACTAGTTACTAGTCAGGTCAGCAAGCTAAACAGGTTTTCAGCATCCTTGATCTGGTTTCTAATTATTCAAAAGCAAAATATAAAGTTAAAATGGACAAAGAATAATTGCCGCATTAAATAATAAATTGCTAGAAGCTTGCCCCAAGGATCAACATTATACTGCCCCATAAATGGATTCCAAACAGCCACTTTATAGATCAAAATGTAATTACTTTCTTAACAAATCGATGTCGAAACATTAATATTTATAACAAGAAAATTTCGTACTAATTACAATACAATCTTTATTACATGTTAAAAGAACTGCAGAATTGGGATAATAAAGTTTCAAAGCAACAGACGTTAAAACATATCAAGATTAAAAAAATATCCTGGCACGACGCCATTAAAAGATCCCACCTCAAAACTATTTAAAACAAGTTATTTGAAACATCTGCAAAAAGATTTTCTAACAGCACCAGAAACTGCTCACATGCGAGGTATACAATACACATTGCAACAATTCCATCAGGTAATCAAAATTCTAAGTGCTTATAACACAACGATCTGTTACAGAACCGGACTCGTTTGCAGATTTTTAGTTATTACACAATGTATCTAAACCAAATATTTAAAAACTGTTGGAACGGATTTATTTGTAACATTTGATTACACATTAGTAGTGGAGAAACAAAATGGGTGTTAATATTGAACGCTTAACACAATTATAATAAACTGTTAAAATAATTTTAAATAATAAAATTAACCCCTTCACTGCCAAGGGAGAATTGCACAGAGTTACAACAATGTGCCAGGCAAACCTGGCTCACGACTGTTCACAATTGCAAAAAATTCAATCGTGAACACTATTAGAAATAACAGGGTAACATATATTTTGGAAATGTAAATAAATTTTCTACATAAATTGTGTGTTAATTGGAAAAAATATATTTTTTAGAACTTTTAAAATTTATTTATTTATTTATTTTAGTCCAAATAAGATAGAAGGAGGCGTGGCAATCACATCATATGCTATTTTGTTATATTTTTGAAGTATGGGTGAGCCAGTTTTGGGCACTTTTGCGCATGTCCCTGTTTGGTGCATAGATCAGCTTTGCGGGTATGTGAATGGGGTGAGATGGGGGCAGGCCGCCAAAGGTTTACCATAACTTACAAATTTTTAACAGCTAATGTTCTGAGTATTCCAATTGTATTGTTTTAGCCGATGGTTTAACTGTACAGAGAAAAAAACGTTCACAATGGCAATGACAAGATAATATATATCATTGGCATGTTTCGTCACTTTATTGTATAACGACTTGTCTCATCATGAGCAGTCAAGGGGTTAACAACTGAACTGCAAAAAGTTACTTTCCTCGAAACATTTATTCTTTTTTTTTTTTTTTTATTTTCTTCTTATCCTGTTAGGCTTTCCATACACTTCTGCCTCAATCCTGCAAGGGGTTGTTAGTTTAAAAAAATTAGTATAAATTTATTTATTGTCACAATTCATATTTTAGGATTTGTCGACTCGTGTGGTTATTCATTTTGAGTTTAGCACCGTTTTTACCTGTATAAATCTTGTAATTAATAATTACAGGTAAACCTGTCAACTGTGTTAATAAAACAACAAAAACAACACAATACAGTGTGGTTTGCATGTAAATGTGTGCCCAATCAACACAAAAAAGAAATCACTTGCAAATCAGTCAACTATCAATCATGAGGGCCGATGTATTGAATAAAATCACAGGTAACTGCAGACAGTTATTTGGCCAAAAAGTTAAGAAAACAAAACAAAACAAAAAAATAAATAACTAAATAAAGCTAGAATTGTCCACAAAACCATTTGAAACTAGCAGAAAAGATCGCGAAAAGCAAACATGAGGCTTTCCGGGAGTGGACTAATGCTCCTCTCGCGTACTAAAGAAATCTTTCTTCCTGTGATTCATTACTAAAAATAGCACTACAGCGAGGTGCGCTTCGGGAATAGAGGAAAGGTGCGCATTACTGCATTATATGACGCTAGAAGATAATGATAAAAACAAAATTTTGCAACATAAAGTTGTCTGTTTTAGATATGTCAACAAAATTAAATAATTCAACTTCAATGAAAAGCAAAAGTAACAGTAAAACAATTGATGTCAACATTCGTGCCATGCAAAAGATTTACCAGAGTCACCATCATCTACAAATATTAATGAACAAATGCAGAGATTAAAACAACTAACATCTTGATAACAAAACTTTTCAGTTGGTCAATGAAAACCCAATGATGCATACTATGGATCAAATATACAACCATTCCTCTGTATACTGACCTACTTTTAAAAAAGCTTTTTTGTAAATGACCAAGAACTCCAGAATGAAAACAAAAATAAATCTATTAACTCTATACAAATCAAGTTTGGACTTTTTATCTCTCATAGTTTAGGGTCAAGGTCACTTCAAAGTACCAACATGACCCAAGTTTGGACAGCTCCAATAACCTGGACCTTAGAGAACAATATTGATTAAATTTATGTGGTATAATATGCATCTCATCGATATCTATCATGCATCCAAGAATCTCAAGTTCAATATCAAAAAAGAAAAACTATTGTAAAAACTTGTAATTTTTTTTACTATGACCCTGACCTTACGTTAAGTCATTCATTTACTGATCATTTTCAAGGTCTCTTGGCTATACACCATCATACCAAGTTTGGATGTGATGGGTGAAATAGGAAATATTGGCAAAGAGAGGTGACGGACAGTCTTTTATTTTTTCAATATAATTTTGGGACTTTTTAGGACTCGCCTCGCACAGATTTGCAAAAAAATAAATGGGGGTGAATACATACTTGCATTGCTAAACGCAAGAGAATCAAAAAATAACCTTGGCTTCAAAAACCCTTTATTCAATTCTTACCTCTGCCGCCACCATAGGATTTCCCACCTCCAAAGCCCGAAGGTTTTGCTGGCGAGTCATTCCAATCATCATCACCATTAGCACTGGAAGACCCAAATCCATTCTTATTGCTGCCCCCAAATCCATTTGCAGTGCCATTGGTCTGTGTATCTTGAAGCAACTTGCCACGCCCAAAGCCTCTCAGTTTGGTTCCTCCTCTGTGGCCACAGATTAATGCAACAAAATTATATTTGCTTTCAAATACACAACACCGGACTTGCCTACCTGAAAAATGTGTTACTATAGGCAGCTCAAAACTGGATTTTGGAAGCATTGACAGGATTTTTGCATCAACAGATTTTTGTCTACTTTGAAATACAACACATTAAAACTGATCTTGTGCATAATGTGTACTGAAAGACATATAAAAATGTATGCTTACAGATAAGGAAATGACATTACAAAGTATAAAAATGAAAGGACCAAGTGTGAAGTGATCAGGTCAACGTTTTGCAGGAAAGGGCAAATACACTTTTTTTTCCACATCTTCAGGTTACAATATAAGCATGCATGTATTCGGCACCAGTGGATTTAGTCTGCACCTGGAAAAGGCTTTTGATGGACAGCTACTTGAAACTTTTCATGCAATTTTGATGATATGCACTTTCTCAGTCGTTGCGACCGCCAAGTGCAACTGTGAAGTTGATTTTGCACAAAGTGCATCTTGCAAACTCTGGTCCCTTTCAGAGATGTAGTCAAACAAGGCCACTTTTCGTTGTAGACTTAAAAAAACTTTCACCGTGTTATTTGTAGTGGTGACTGTTTGAAAATGTGGATTGTTAGTGTTTGTAACTGTGCTTTTTCCAGCTTTGGCTTTGTAAACTTTGTCTTTTGTGCTGTTTTTATTTTCGCAAACTTGTATTTTCCTCTTACTTTAATGGATGTCTTCATTCATAATGTTGTACATTCTAAATTACAGAAATGTATTCATTGTAATTGTACCAACTTGTACTTTGTACCAACTTCTACTACCAAAAAAATGCTGGTAACATAATACTCATTATTATTTCAATTACAGCAGAACTGTAAAATCCACAAAATATTTGGGTTTTTATGTACCTCCGTAAAATTAACTGTTAACAATTATTTCTCTTTTAAACTAATAGATATTTTTATACTTTTTGATGCGTTTTGCTTGTAGTTTCATCCAGGTTCCCGAAAAATATAATTCTGTATAATATTTCAATTTTATAATTTCCACTGCTGCTATTTACATAATCTAACATTACACAGTGATAGGTTAAGCTCTGAGCTCAAATTGCACCCCAATATGATGTGTAGCACTAAATTTTTTAAAAGTCCGAGGTCTAGAACAAACTGCTAAAAAATACAAATTTATAAATAAATTTTATGCTTAATTCACGCTAAAAGGGGATGGCTATTTGCTTAGAATATATTTACACTTTTTTTTTTAATGTGGTCCAACATTTGCACATTTTGAATCAAAACATGCCCGAGCATTAAAATGGTCATCTGCTGCAGCTGTAACAGGACCATCTCCCTTAGAATACAGGAAAAGGAAACTATAATATATATAATTTATAAAGGCAGCGAAACACTACCAATAAACCCTGAAGGGTCGGATTAGACAAGAGAAACAATATAGTCTGTAGTCTCAAGTGATGCTCAATGACTGCATTAGAGATCCCTCTGCTTGCGAAGCCCTTGGCATTATGGATCTCAATGACCTTTGAAGCTGTTACATGCCCATTGGAAAAGCTTTCACCTTACAACAATGTGGATTAATAAACTATAATCGAACATTGAGTGTAACAAATCTGAAAAAAATGTATCCAAGACTCACTTTAAATTGATTTTAAAATAAACGCAAAGTCATATACATACCCAAGCCCTGTCTGGGTACTTGAAAATGAAGGGTTAGGCTGCAAATAGAAATTAATGTAAGCACAAATGCATAGACAAGTTTTGCACACAGTATAAAAGCCTTGTTTTGCTCTTGAATTACCTCTTACTGACACCATACGGGAAAGTACTTGTCCGTGGATATACCCACTAACAAACGAGGGGATGTAACTGTTGGCAGGCATGCAGGAGGGTCTCTTGGCAAGTGACCCATGGTTAGTTTTCTCTATTGGTTCGGACATATTTTTATGCCACTCATAATTCTGTCATTATTAGAAGTGCCTGCTAAATTAGCCTCACACCTAGTTCACTGACTCAAATTAGTCAAAAGATATACATTTGTCAAGCAATTTCAGCACTATCCTGGAGAACAGTGCTTTACATCTTGAGAATTTATTTTCCCCTCAAATGAATTTCAAATGTGTTTGCAACAGGTTCAGGTTGTTCAGAAAATTTGATGACTGCATCAGAAATGCTCCTGATAATAAATTTTAAACTCTGAAAATGGAAATGATATATTTTCATTTCCTCTTCTTGGCATGTTCTATTGGTATTTTTTCTTGATTTTGTCTAGCAAAGTAGCAATTGAAGACATATAGTACACAAGGGCAATTTCACATCTAAAAATATAAATACAATTATATATTATAGCATATTGATATTCATATTATCAATGCCACTAAACAGAACAAAATTAAGTCAACAATGTCACCGGCTGTCGCCGTCGACAAATTCTATGAATGCGTGTAGGTCCTTATGAAAGCAAGGTTTTAACATCCATATAAGCCATTATAAATGTTGTTTCCTTTTTAAAAAGCATATTATTTGACCAAAGATTCAAGCTGGTATTGAATCGCTGCCATTCCTTACACGACACTGCAAACGAACACGAGTTTTCGTTTCCGTTGCAGGCAACTGGCACAGTAATAGACACTTGCTTTCCAAACTATGCGTCAATACCAAACGTACAAACTGTAAAATATTATTAAATTATTGCTTACGGCATCCCAGTCTTCAGACATTCTTTTCGGGTTAAAATTGCAGCAGGAAAAGAATAAGTGCGCTTCGCGTAAGTTTCGACAAAGTGTTCCTTCTCCGTCTCGTGCTCCAAAGCAATGCAGCAGGGGTTGTTGGGATTGAGATTGGTGGTGGTTTCGCGCGCAAGCAAAGTTTCCGACGTTTTGATTGGGCCATTGTTTTTTTTTTTTAAAGAAAGGTTGAAGAATGTAGTGTCCATGTAATGAATGAGTGTCAAAACTACCGCACCATCAGTCACCCCAGCAAATTCCTCATGAGAATAATAATCAGGTTGAAATCCCAAGCTGAACAAATCATATAGCTGAAGAACAAGCAGGATTCGGGGCAGGGTGAAGTACCACTTAGAAGATTTTCAACCTCAGAATAATCTGCGAGAAATAGGCCTACCTACCGCGCACAAACAACATCTATATCATGTTTTTGTAGACTTCAAGAAAGCGTTTGACAGAGTCTAGCATGCAGCTCTGTGAGCAACCATGAGAGTTTACAACATAAGCTCTTACATTATTGAAGTCATCAAAAGCCTTTATGACAAAGCTACCAGTGCAGTCCTCCACAACAGCGCAATAGGGAACTGGTTCAGAAAACAATCGGCATGCGTCAAGGATGCCTACTATCCCCAACACTCTTCAACATCTTCCTGGAGCGCATCATGTCAAATGCCCTTTCAGATCACGAAGGCACAGCCAGCATAGGAGGTAGAGCAATCTCCATCCTTCGTTTTGCAGATGACATAGATGGATTGGCGGGAGAGGAACAAGAACGTGAACAGCTGGTACAGATGCTTGACACCACCTCCAGAGCCCTTGGGATGTAAATTAGTGCAGAGAAGACCAAAATGATAACCAACAACACCAATTGCATCAACACGGACATCAAAGTCCAAGGCCAATCCCTCAACACGGTGCACAACTTCAAATATTTAGGAGCAATTGTATCGGACAATGGGTCCTGACAGATCGACGTCCTCTCCAGGATAGCACAAACAACTTCTGCCTGACAAGGTTGAAGACCATTCCGAAAGACAGGACCATCAGTTGACACTCCAAGCTAGGTAAGGTTGCTGCGCCACCTTAATTGTAATCTCCATCT
The DNA here is from genome assembly GCA_036898135.1 of Oncomelania hupensis. Lineage (NCBI taxonomy): Eukaryota > Metazoa > Mollusca > Gastropoda > Littorinimorpha > Pomatiopsidae > Oncomelania > Oncomelania hupensis. Next base: position 37,434,262 of record CM072516.1, read on the forward strand.
TCCTATACTCTTGTGAAACGTGGACCTTAATTCACAGCAGATCTACAACGAAGAATACAAAACATGGAGATGAGGTGCTACAAAAGACTAGGCATTTGTTATACCCAGCACATCACCAGCGACGAATCCGACAGATCACAATACTACTACTACTACTACTACTACTACTACTACTACTACTACTACTACTACTACTACTACTACTACTACTACTACTACTACTACTACTACTACTACTACTACTACTACTACTACTACTAGTGCCGGGGGTTTCAGTATAAATAGTATCCCCACTTTCTGGAAATTTAGTGCTTTAAATTCCCACTGTCGCTGTCTTCCTCATTTGCTCTTTCCCATTCCTGCTCTGTCCTATCACTCTGCTATACTATCTTCTTCTTCGCGAGATCAATGACCTATACCTTTTTTCTTGAAAACTCTTCCTGGACAAGACTCCTTGTTTGTGTATGAGGTCTGTTGGATCAGCTTGGGAATGTTGGACGCTTTCTGCCGGGTGGTCACTAGGGCTTCCTATGATGTTATTATTTAGCAATATAGGCATTTTATATGTATGTGTTTTGTTGATAATTTATAATGATGTTTTTATTCTATTTTGTTTTTGTAACCGGGGGTTTGATTAGTTGGGGTAAAGCCTCAGCCGTCCCCTGCGTGGGATGTCTTTATTGTAAAGTGACTGGCCGGTGGAGGGCATTCAATTTTCCCACTAGGGTTGTTTCAGCAGATCTTTTATGCGGATCGGGGGTTGTCCGGTCCTGATTTGGCTCGGAAGAGTCCGCTGGACCTAAAGCAACAATCAATCAATCAATCAATCAATCAATTTAACTCCTGACATATCTGAGGATGAGAGAAGAAGCACATGACCATGAACGTTGTACGGAGAGGGTTTGGAAAGATCGGGTAGAGCACACTTTGACAATCTGCAAAACATTCTGATTTCGTTTTGAGCGCTCATGGGGAGTATTAAGTCCCCTATACGCTGAAGTGTCCGGGGACGGTAATCTATCCATCGCATAGACAAATTTCAAAGCTGGTTTTAGAGAGAGAATAAAAATCGAGCTTGATAGCTTAAGCTCACCCGAGGGGTATTTTAAACGAAATTTTTAAAAGTGTGCACACTTTTTATGATCCTTTAACCACTTCTTCTCTTTTCAATTTTAATGATGTTGGTACAACACGAGGTCACAAATTTAAAGTTAATAACTAAAACCTTTAATAATACTGGCAAATGTAGGCAGTATTTTACTAATAGAGTCGTAACCCCTTGGAATAACCTGACTGCCGAGGCTGTGGATGCCAAATCACTCAATATGTTCAAGAACTGTATAGGCAGGTTACTTAAGGATAGCATCTACTCCACCAATTTGAAGTCTAAAAGGTTCAAAATTGGTAGGCACTGAGGCAAGAGGTCTGGGTCTTGAGACCCTCATCAAGATGTTAGCCTATATATGCCGAACTATATTATGCTATACTAATTGTCCCTTAATAATTACAATTTTTACGTGTTCATTGTAAATAGGTCGTTGATATTTGTAATTATTCCATGATATTTGTAATTATCAGGTTTTGTCGCTAGTTGGCCGTCATATATATGAATTACACAGAACACGTGTTAAGTACCATTTTCACTGAAACCCATAAATGCAGGTTTTGGCGCTAGTAATTTAAGCCGCCTTAGCCAAAATTAAGCATTAACACGTAAACATTGTAATTATCAAGTGAAAATTGTAATTAATATGAACAACTTAAAAATTCACTGCATGGAATCCAGAAGGACATTAATTACGAGCCGTTCTCACAACATCGATCTGACCACATTTAGCCTTCGATTTAGTCATTACATTACATTACATGATTATTGCTTTAGATCCAGCGGACTCTTCCGAGCCGAATCAGGACCAGCATAGCCGAATCAGGACCACAAAATCAAAACCACAACTTCGCCGAAAGAAGACTCGCCCCCGATCCGCATTAAAGATTCTGCCGAAACCACCCTAGTGGTAACACTGAAGGCACTCCACCTGCCGGTCACTTTACAATAAAGACATCCCACGCAAGGGACGCTGAGGCTATACTCTAATTTATCGAACCCCCGTTTACAAAAACAAAATAGAATACAAACATCATTATAAAATATCAACATAACACATACATACAAAATGCATACATTGCCAAATAAAAAAAATAACATCATAGGAAGCCCCGCCAGTGACCACCTAGCAGAAAGCGTCCAATATTTTTAAGCTGATCCAACAGACCTCACACACAAACGAGGAGTTTTGTCCCGGAAGAGTTTTTAAGAAAAAAGGTAGGTGACTGGTCTAGCGAAGAAGAAGATAGTATAGTAGATTGATAGAACAGAGTAGGAATGAGAAAGAACAAATGAGAAAGACAGCAACAGTGGGAATTTAAAGCACTAAATTTTAAGAAAGTGGGGATACTATTTATAATGAAACCCCCGGCGGATTCGATTTAGTCGACGCTTGTTCTATCTGCAAGGCGCAATGTACAAGATTGTTTTTGTTTTTTATGTTGGGATTGTTAGTGTAGTGACAGTATAAATACAGTATATATCTTCCAGCAGGGATCAGTAGACGCAGGATCTTACAACATTCCACTGCAACTTGTGAATTTCGTTCTGCAGGCCTAGGTCCATATCGTCAATTGGCCTAAGCTAACACTGACTACTAAGGATAGATAATCACTTTGGCTTAAGCTTGCTACGATTCTGGATATGATGTAATGCGCTGTGTGTGTGTGTGTGCGTAGGTGTTGACCCCGTTAGGCTGCCAATCGTATGGTTACACACTCACGTTATACTGCCGCGCTCATTATGCTGCCGACCGCATAATGCAATATTGCGATTTTTGAACTCCCTAACCTCTAAAATATGCATAAATTATAATCCGAGCTGTGATTGGTTTAGGCAGCATAACGCGGAAAATTCATTGTACGTCACACACGACCTTTTACACACGTGTGTGTATTCCGGCAGCATTTGTGCTGTAAAAAGTATACGTCAATTCACACACCAAGGAGAGAGAGGGTGGCTAGTTTTTGAAAACAAATGTGCACAACTCGTCGCCATCTTGAATTGAAAAGAGCCACTGGTAAGTTGCTGTGCTTTAGTTGATTTTTCGTTTGTTAATTATTTACTTTGAGTGCTTATGTATTTGTGCCATTATTATGAGAAAACCATGGATGCTGTCAGTGAAAATTCAACATTTTTTCTTCCCTTTTTCTGTGGAGAGTCCATTGAAGCTAGTGCCACTTTCATGGCATGCTGCGTCTCCATCCCTCTTCTACTGACAGCACTGTTCTAGATCTAATTCTACTTTGTTTCCTTCCATTGTTGATTCAGAATCACGTTGGTTAATTCAAATTAATTATCAGTTCTGATGTTTGTTTTTTCTTTACATGAATGTTGGAAGGAAAAGTATTTATTCAACATTCCAATACTAAAATAGGAACGAAGTTTTTGTTTTCTAGCAGAGTTGTTACTAACTGGACTAATCTAGCTATTTCACTTAATAATGCACCAAGCATAAATAACTTTAAACACCAGTTAGATATACTTCCACAGTTTAAAAATATATTTTATTGCTATGAGTATGATAATGAAATGTGTAGGCAAATCACATGCTCATTTTGCTCCTATACTACTAGTAGTGGTACAGTGAAAGTAAACAACTGAACAAAAACAGAATACACAACCATTCACATAGTGTTGGTGAAATTCAGGGTCCATTCACCAACCGACGACTAAAGGGAGATGCATGCCATTTTGTATGAACAACATTGTCAGATGTAAATATGTAAATAAATAAATAAACAATAGTAGTATATGGTTACTGACCACAATGTCCATATAGTGTTTGTAAGAAACTGTGTTAAGCTAACACTGCCACATTTGTCAGTCATTAATTTGACAGTCATTGAGTACTTATGGATTTTTTTCTTTTTTAGAATGTTCTGGAAATTCTGAGGTTTACAATTCGCCTGGAAAGCAATCAGAAAGTAAGTATATTTAAAATTTGAATCCAGAAAGTTCTTTATTAGTTAATATTTCTGACTTTTACATTTATTTATATTATTATGATAGTGTTACTTTGTACATAAGTGTCCATACTTGCATGAACTTGAAACTGATTAAGGTCACTGACCACAATCTCCGCATAGTGTTGGCAACTGCATTAAGCTAACACTGCCACATAGTGACAGTTAACTACTGTACAAAAACAGCATACACATGCCGAGATCTAAATGTTGGTGAATGTACCGGATGTGATCTTTAGCTGACTTAACGATGGAAAATTCTGCATTTAACAAATATCTAAAAATAAAATACGAAATTGAAAAATATAATTCAGCTTGAAGGTTAGAAATTAACAAATTACAGAAGCCTGGGTACAAAGGATAGTGTTTGTGGTTGACACTATGTTATATTTATTTTTATTTTCGCCATAATTATCTACTAACTTCGCCATAATGTATCGGACATTTAATAAAGTTGATTTTCGTTTTTTTTTGCCTTTCTTTCCCCCCACCCCTCTCTCTCTCTCTCTCTGTGTGTGTCTCTCTCTATATGTCTCTCTCTCTCTCTCTCTCTCTCTGTCTCTCTCTCTCTGTCTCTCTCTTTATTAACAAAGAGACCGTGCAGTTTATTAAGGTGGCTGTAATGAACTCGTACTGTCAGTTAAAAACAGGGGTTGTTAGACCGTATCAAGCATTTATTGATTGCACAGTACAGGACGGGAATACACCACCGACCACTTAGTTTTTTTGTTTTTTTTTTTTAGAATTCTGCTTGCTTATGACAGTAAAGCATTTAATTTTATATCCGTAACATTGTCACATTGTTGCAATAAATAAAAAGTTTCACCTGACAGCTAAATACTTGGAAAATGTTATATTGATATTCACATCTAAACTAGTAAATATAATTAATTATCCGACAGTTTCATTGGCTGCACCTAGAAAGTAGAAAACCTGTTGATTGTGCTTCGAAATATCTCCACATTATATCTTAAAAACTCTTGAAGCTATGGATTTATCCCTAGTGGACACCCTCTTTCACCCCCACACATCCTCCCTATTTTCTTCCTCCCACCCCACACAATTTACTAATTACGGTCGGTTGTAAAATATTACCACAGTTGGGCTTTATATAGTAAACAAGTACAGGGGCGTCGCACGGTCCAAAATATTGGGGGGGGGCAACCCTGTCGACGGGGAGGTGGGGTGGGGGGGGGTGGGGGCTGACAAGCGGGACGCACCCTGTAATATATCCTCGTACCTTCATCCAACTGAAAGACTGAGAGTAAAAACATTTAATTATTTATGTTCTTCTTTACTGAAAATACAAGATTCATTTCCAGAAACTACAAATACATGATTAGCGATATGTGATAATGATTAAAACCAGGAAACACGAACATTAATTACCTGCCGCAAGATCATCTAGGTTGAAATTGTGTCTTCTCTATAAATCACAACTCGTTTTGCATATTGCATACATATAATGACCAAACACTTCCACTACCAGTTTCAGAAAATCAGTCAATTGATCAATTTGTTTTACTAGGGCGTATATTACTCGCAGTTTCTCTAAAGCAAAATACTGTCTGTCTGAGTGCCTTTTGTCTTGGTGATCACAGATGATCTTACTAGTAGTCCATGAACAAAATCTCAGCTAGTTCAGTCCACAAACATCGGAGATCTATTCGCGGACACATAAACAAACAAAACAAACAAACAAACAAACCAAGTGAAACCTATAATGGGGGGTGGGGTGTGGGGGTGGTGGTGTAATAATCAAAGCAGTCAAGCCCACGTTATCTGTCCCCAGAAAAGCGAACGGGTCCTTTTTTTCCCCTTTTGCGATCAAAGTACGTGCACGTGTAGGCCTATCAACAAACTAAATCTAAATTTAAAAATATCGCGCACCTCAACTATTTATTGACACTTGCACATTCACCCTTGCCTTACTCATTTTACAGACTAAAGTAAATAATTGATATCAATAAACCTGGAAAACAGACGATTCCATTGTTTTGTTAATTTTGCTCTTTGCGTGATGAAATGACACTTCTTTCAAACAGCGAAAGCCAGCTCTGCTGCCCGGTGATTGCGTTAGCGCCACGAAATATTTTGTTGTGAAACACCGGCACATGCTAATAGATTATTGTAATATTATTTCGTACGTTAGCCCTTTACACTACGGTTTAAAAATATGGTGATTTTTTTAATTATTGATTCTTCCTGCCTTCCTCTATCGATTGAAATCTTCTTCTTCTTCTTCTTCTTCTTTTCTTCTTTCTCTCTCTCTTTCTTTTTTTTTTTTTGGCCAATTATTATTGGGGGGTGGGTAGGGGGGGGGCAGGTGCCCCCCCTGCCTCCCCCCCCCCCCCCCCCCCCGTGTGCGACGCCCCTGAAGTAACATTTGGGTTTTTCTGCAGAGCATCCAGCCAGGCGTCCATGGAGTAAAGAGGAAGTAGCAGCTTGTTATCGACAGTTGGGTCGCTACATTCACCTCCACACCTTACCTGGTAAAGCTGTTATAGAAGACTGCCTTCAAAAAGAACCTGTTCTCAGGCACATAACTTGGAAAAACATCAAAGATTTTGTAAGAAATCGGGCCACAGCAACAGCTAACGCAGCTAGATAAAAACACTGTGTACAAACTCTGTGTATGAGGGACTCGATTCTTTTCAGTCACACCTGCACTGCTTCAGAAACTTCTAGATGCCAAACTCTGGATTTTGAGACTGATGGTCCACTACTGCTCCATTGCAGCTCTCCAAAAATAGTGTGATGTTGTGATTCCTCATGTTTTAAGTACACTAAACCTTTTCACTGGTAAAGACTTCATGCACTAAATGGCTGCGTGTATGCACTGTGTAGACAACCTTTGATGACAGCGTGGTTTTGTGGAACAATTTGTAATGTAATGTAGAACGTCGTTTGAAACCAATTACTGAAAATTCTGTGACCAAGGCAATTGCCTGTATATGAATGGCACCAAAAATGACCCATGTAGCATCAAGTGGTATGTGTGAAAGATCCCTACTATTTTTTAGGTTTGTGAAACTGAGAACTATATTTTGAACTGCAGAACTGTGCCGGTAGAAACGGTCAAGCAGCCTAAATTGTGTTTGCAAGTTGAAATGTTCGAGCAAACACTTTCACTTTCCTTCGACTTGTTTGTCGACCTTGGCAAGAAAGGAAAATTCAGAAACTTTATTGGCTTTGGAGTGAAGAGAGGTGAGAGAGAATACCATGGACATGTACATTCCTCATTTATGTGGTGTTCGATCACACTGTGTAGCAGAGTTAGTAGGCCTGCGTCTCCACCACCTCTACCTGCCAACTGTAGATATTTCTACAGTCCTGATTCAGACTCATTATTTTTACCTTAGCTATTGAGAAGTATAAAGAATGTTAGAATATAACTAGTGGCAAGGAAAAAACAGTTTGTACATGGAAAAGTATTCGTTTTTATTTACTTTTATCATGACCAGCCGGGGAGGTTGTGGAAACATAAGCCCACTAGCTCTGCTATGCATATAACTGGGTGATTGCTGGAGACATAGGCCCACTAGCTCTGATGCATGTAACTGGGTGATTGGTGGAGACATAGGCCCACAAGCTCTGATGCATGTAACTGGATGATTGGTGGAGACATAGGCCCACTAGCTCTGATGCATGTAACTGGGTGATTGGTGGAGACATAGGCCCACAAGCTCTGATGCATGTAACTGGGTGATTGGTGGAGACATAGGCCTACTAGCTCTCATATGCATGTAACTGGGTGATTGGTGTGCTTGCACGTAAGTGATGTGTGTGCTTGTGCGCATGCATTTTTTTCTTGTTGTTTTTTATTAAATATTATAATGTGAATATTTTTTATAATTGATTCAAATAGGATTTTTGGATAGTAAGCAATACCAATACCATGTAACGTGGACAAAAATGTTGGTCATTAGACAGAGACACTTGGATCCCAGCAAAGGTACAGAAAAATCAGTTGCACAACATTATTGATAATGATAGTTTTTCTGTACCTTTGCTGGGATTCAAGTGTCTCTGTCTAATGACCAACATTTTTGTCCACATTACATGATATTGGTAGGGGTTGTCCGGTCCTGATTTGGCTCGGAAGAGTCCGCTGGACCTAAAACAATAATCATGTAATGTAATGTAATGTAATGTAATGCTCTGTTCTATCAATCTGCTATACTATCGTCTTCTTCGCTAGATCAGTCTCCTACCTTTTTTCTTGAAAACTCTTCCGGGACAAGACTCCTTGTTTGGGGTGCCGGGGGTTTCAGTATAAATAGTATCCCCACTTTCTGGAAATTTAGTGCTTTAAATTCCCACTGTCGCTGTCTTCCTCATTTACTCTTTCCCTTTCCTGCTCTGTCCTATCACTCTGCTATACTATCTTCTTCTTCGCTAGATCAATGACCTACCTTTTTTCTTGAAAACTCTTCCTGGACAAGACTCCTTGTTTGTGTATGAGGTCTGTTGGATCAGCTTGGGAGTGTTGGACGCTTTCTGCCGGGTGGTCACTAGGGCTTCCTATGATGTTAGTATTTAGCAATATAGGCATTTTATATGTATATGTTTTGTTGATAATTTATAATGATGTTTGTATTCTATTTTGTTTTTGTAACCGGGGTTTCGAGTAGTTGGAGTAAAGCCTCAGCCATCCCCTGCGTGGGATGTCTTTATTGTAAAGTGACTGGCCGGTGGAGGGCATTCAATTTTCCCACTAGGGTTGTTTCAGCAGATCTTTTATGCGGATCGGGGGTTGTCCGGTCCTGATTTGGCTCGGAGGAGTCCGCTGGACCTAAAGCAACAATCAATCAATCAATCAATTGTGTATGAGGTCTGTTGGATCAGCTTGGGAATATTGGACGCTTTCTGCCAGGTGGTCACTAGGGCTTCCTATGATGTTATTATTTAGCAATGTAGGCATGTTATATGTATGTTTTTTGTTGATAATTTATAATGATGTTTGTATTCTATTTTGTTTTTGTAAACGGGGGTTCGATAAGTTGGGGTGAAGCCTCAGCCGTCCCCTGCGTGGGATGTCTTTATTGTAAAGTGACGGGCTGGTGGGGGGGGGGGGGGGGGGCATTCAGTTTTCCCACTAGGGTTGTTTCAGCAGATCTTTTTTTATGCGGATTGGGGGTTGTCCGGTCCTGGTTTGGCTCAGAAGAGTCCGCTGGACCTAAAGCAACAATTATGTAATGTAATGTAAACGTTCAGTGTTCTTTCCTTCTGTAATTCTACAGTATTTCCGTCTCGTTGTACAGGACAGTATGTGACTGAAAGCATGAATCGTTGGGGACACAAATTGTGCTGGTACTGCTTTCTCTAGTCCGTGAATAAATTGTTGCTAAAAAATTCTGACAATCTAACTTGTTGAAATTGAATAGTGTGCTGAGTCATGTTTAGAGGGAGCAGTGACCAAACAAATGGAAATGGCGAAATGGACTATGCATGATCTTTATTGATGAGGTGTAATCAATATTTTGATGTGTCCACTGTCAGTTTTCATGAGATGTAAGAATCGTTAAAGATCAAAATTAAATGTATGCTTGTCTTAGGGTGAGTGCCAAGTATGATTGGTAATAGAGATTTCGTGTGAGCTGGATGGGTCAAGGGCACATGTACAATGCCATGAACATAATTAAGACAGTTGGGTGCGCGTGAAAAAAATCGATTATATTTTGAAGTGTTTAGTTTAGGTAAGCATGCAGTGGGCAATTGGAAAGGATAACATTTCTTTTAGTATTTCAGATGAGAGTATAAACTGAGATCAAGTTTGCATGCATGCATTCCATTGCACGGACTTTAAAGATCTTGACGCTCATGTTCTAGCTGGGCGAGTGCCAGCTACCCAAATACACTTTGCACTCAACTAGGTCCAATACCTAATCGCCCAGGATTGTGCTCAGTCGTTTGAGAGTCAGACTATATGTCCAGAGGTTGCAGGTTGAGCATCAGACTATGCGCCCAGAGGTTGCAGGTTGGCGCCTTGGGCCGCTTTGGCTAGATCCTGTATCGGCCAGCACTTTGAGCAGCTCTGTCCTATTGTCTGCAAATATGCATCCCGAACAGTGCCCTAAATACTTATAGTGAAATGGTTCAGTGTTTGAATGATCTTTCTATTTTATTTTAGAGCATCCTTTAGCAATCATAGTAGATACCGTGCACAGCTCTGTGTGACTGCAGCACTTTGAAATAATGGTTTGTATGTTGCCCTGTTTACTAAGTAGTCTGCTACAGGTTTTCAGGAAATTGATAAGACATTGATGTACTTGTAATCATTCATTCAATTAAACCACCATTCGTTATTGACACAGCCCAAGCACCCATATTAATTTTATGTTACACGAAGTTATGCAAATTAATAGCCGAATCTCTTATGTCGATGTTCGTGCTTGGGCAGTGTAAATAAAAATATCGAAGCTCGAATATCAAATATCAAGGGATGAACTTGTGCGACTTTTAGGTACGAGGCTTTTCAGGTCACTGTTGGTTTTCTCTGGGTACTCTGGTTTCCTCGCTCCCTTCAATAAAAATATTGGATGCAGTCAATCTAAACATTTCAAAATTAAAATTAGATTCCCTTTCCATCTTCTAATAGTGACTTTGCATGTCTGAGTGATGAATGTGCGTTCCGTGCGTATGTAAAGATGTCTGCAAAATGTGCAATTTATTGATTTTTATGTTTTTTAATAAGTGTTGTTGTAGGTTTTTTCCCCACTTTTTTGTTTTTGTTTTTTGTTGTTAAATATGTGCTTTTTTAAATAAAAAAAAACACATTTTTTTGTTACATTTTCTTGTTAGTTGACTGATTATTTTTTTTATTTTTGTGTGTGTTGGAAGTAACACCACCGTGGAGTGACCGGGGGTTTCTGTATGAATAGCATCCTCACTTTCTGAAAATGTAGTGCTGTAGTTTAAATTCCCACTGTAGCAGTCTTTCTTCTTTGTTGTTTTCGTATTCATACTCTGTTCTATAGCTCTACTATCTTCTTCGCTAGACCAGTCATCTACCTTTTTTCTAGAAAACTCTCCCAAAACTCCTCGTTTGTGTATTGGGTCAGCTTGGGGATATTGGACGCTCTCTGCCAAATGGACACTAGGGCTTTCTATGATATTATTTAGCAATGTAGGCATTTTATATGTATGTGTTTTGTTTTAATATTTTATCATATTTTTATTCCAATTTTGTAAACGGGGGTTCGATAAATTAAGAGTATAGCCTCAGCGTTCAGTTCAGTTCAGTGGGTAGATTACCGTCCCCGGACACAGTAGCGTATAGGGGACTGTCTTTATTGTAATGTGACTGGCCGGTGGAGGGCATTCAATTTTCCCACTAGGGTTGTTTCAGCAGATCTTTTATGCGGATCGGGGGTTGTCCGGTCCTGATTTGGCTCGGAAGAGTCCGCTGGACCTAAAGCAACTATCAATCAATCATTCTGTCCTATCACTCTGCTATACTATCTTCTTCTGCGCTAGATCAATGACCTACCTTTTTTCTTGAAAACTCTTCCTGGACAAGACTCCTTGTTTGTGTATGAGGTCTGTTGGATCAGCTTGGGAGTATTGGACGCTTTCTGCCGGGTGGTCACTGGGGCTTCCTATGATGTTATTATTTAGCACTGTAGGCATTTTATATGTATGTGTTTTGTTGATAATTTATAATGATGTTTGTATTCTATTTTGTTTTTGTAACCGGGGGTTCGAGTAGTTGGGGTAAAGCCTCAGCCGTCCCCTGCGTGGGATGTCTTTATTGTAAAGTGACTGGCCGGTGGAGGGCATTCAGTTTTCTCACTAGGGTTGTTTCAGCAGATCTTTTATGCGGATCGGGGGTTGTCCGGTCCTGATTTGGCTCGGAAGAGTCCGCTGGACCTAAAGCAACAATTAATCAATCAATCAATCAAGCAAAACCAGTGTGATTTTCTATATTTGAGATGCCAGCTCACCCATTGCCACTGTCTGCAAACCACACATGTTTATGTCTTGTCCATAGTACTGCACGCTACCAGTTGTTTGAACATTAAAATATGTATTACAGTTTGAATACATTTATACTGAAGGCATTTGACCGATTTGTGTTTTCTTTTTCTCTATCTTTTTCTCATTCTGTTGCTCAACTCAGTTACGATTACATAAGTTTTATTAAAGCACATTCTGCATCAAACTTCAAAGCAGTTTTCATAGTGAGTCAAGAAAAGTTTATTCATATTCTCAGCATCATAATACAAATGTCTTTAACATGTTCTACTGCTAGTTAACTAAAATCCACTAAAGATTTACAATAAAGTCTTTTTGAAGATTTCAATTCAATGTATTTGAAATCAGTTTACAAATTATGTGATTTTAGAATGTAACATCTTTATAAGTATGATGGTACACCTGCAGACCGCCTGGTAATAATGCATAAGAGTTTACACAAATTAACTACACAATAATGGTACAGATGAGCTTACCAACAATGACTACATAATGATGGTACATAAGAGTTTACACACCATGACTACTTAATGATGGTACACAATGACCGCATAAAGTTAGTACAAATGAGCATACACAAAATGATCATATAATGATTGTACACATGAGTTTACACAGAATGACCACATAATGTTGATACGGATGAGCTTACACACAATGACCACATAATGTTGATACAGATGAGCTTACACACAATGACCACATAATGTTAGTGCCAAAGAGGTCACACACAATGGCTGCACAATGATGGTAAGAAATCACACTTCCATGTTTGTTGCTTTAGAGAAATAATTTATATACCACAGCTCTTAGAATGCAAAAACGAAGCAAATTCCATAATTTGGAATAATTTGGAGTTCATAGAGCTGTTCGGTAGCCAGATATATACCGGCAGCGTAATGATGGAAAATTGTTAAAGACCGCCTAACGGGGTCAACTCCTGTATGTGTGTGTGTGTGGGTGTGTGTGTGTGTGGGTGTGGGTATGTGTGTGTGTGTGTGTGTGTGTGTAAGAGAAAGAGAGAGAGAGAGAGAGAGGGGGAGTGAGAGAGATTGAGAGAGAAAGACATAGAATATGTAATGATGATGATGACGATGATGATGATAATAATAATAATAATAATAATAATAATAATAATAATAATAATAATAATTATAATAATAATAATAATAATAATAATAATAATAATAATAATAATAATAATAATAATAATAATAATAATATAGCGCATTTTTCTATTAAAACATCGGTTCAAAGCGCAATTCTAACGCATTCACACACCCAAAAAGAAAATCATATATGATTTTCTAAATATATATAAAGGCAGAGAAAGAGCAGGTTCCGGCAGAAAAAAGTTTAATTCGGGGGACTCGAAGAGTCGGAGGATCAAAAGCTGAGCGGAAGTTGCGTGATGGTGTGTAGTGCTACAGATGGATTCTGACTGAAAGGTAGGAAGAAGCAGAACCGTTGATGCACTTGAAGCAGAGAAGTATGTGTGTGTGTGTGTGGGGGTGTGTGTGCGCGTGTGTGTGTGTGTGTGCGTGAGTGTGTGTTTGTGTGTGTGTCTGTGAGTACATAAAGCCATGGGAACATATAAGGATGGCTTCCATCCACCTCACCCCACAATGCTCAACGCATGGTATTCCCAAAATGATTCATCTTATGCAATACAAAAGAAAACAAATTCCCAACATGATTTAATCTACAAATACAATCCATAACTATAGTAGGGCTAAGCCCATTTGACTCATATGCACGGCATGATACTTGAAATAGACGCGCAAGATAGTTCTAAACGCTTTCTGTTGCAATGCATGCAAAAACAGCGTATATTTACATTTGATTTGATTCTGCGCTGTTGCTAGGAAAAGCTTTGTATAATTTGATAATTTCCGTCGATCTATATTGTTTTAGTATCGTTAAGAATTTTCTGGAATTGCTTTTTCCTTGTCGATCGAAGTTTCCAGATCTATCTGGCGATAGCTTGTAAACTGAGGAATGTTCTATGATGTAAGACAGTGCGTAGTTCCGGTGATGAGTTTTAATATGATTGGGTGTTATTGCGTCATTTTGGAATGTTCGAAGTTTCTCTCTATTGCAGAGTAATGCACTGACTGCTTGTAAAAAGTGATTTTTGGAATGATTTCCGGAAAGCGTTCTTGTATGCAGTTGTTGGTGTTTGCTGAATACAGTTGAAGAACTTTGTAAGACGATTCCTGCCTTGTTGCTGAATGAACAGGCTGCGTGGATAAACGAATTCGAGTTATACATATTAAGATTCAAACTTCAAGGCTGAATCGACTATTGATAAATTTCGTGTAACAAAATACTCTGCATGATAATGTGTGCCCAGAAAAAAAAAGAAACAAAACGGTGGCATCAAAATGCAAATACTGACTATGATCTTGCGATGATCTTGACTTTGAGATGACCTTGACCTCTGGATTATAGTTAGTCATTGTTTATGTGGGTCAAGTGACATCTGGATTCAAATCGAAACACAAATAAGCTATAGCAAAATAATATATTATGCTTTAAAAAAAAAAAGTGACCTTTGGATGACGATGTTGGTGCATACTTTGGGTCAAACATAGAGTCATTCCACTGTACAATGACAATTATTAAAATGTTTTTCAAGGTCTAAATTGACCTTGACCTTCAAAATAAACCAAACATAAAAAATATGACAGACCAAGCTAAATCTCTACCTACAACAAGTTTGAACTTTTCATCTCTCACGGTTTAGGGTCAAGGTCATTTCAGAGTACTATATATATATGAACCGACTTCGGACAACTGGCCCAGGTTGGTGGTTCACCCGTCCCCTATACGCTTAATGTGTCCGGGGACGTAAATTTAAAAAAAAAAAAAAAAAAAAAAAAAAACTGGCCCGCTGGTGTCAGTATAAATCGGTCCAGTAGTCACCTCTATGCGAAAGTGTCGTGTGACTATAATCTACAAACAACAACAACAACAGTTCGCCTGGCACACCGATGACCCAGGTTCGAATCCCGTGGTGGGCGATATAAAACGTGGCCATTTTCACTGTCCATTTTAGCAGTATGATTGCTCTGGTGGTTCAGTGCTGATTCAGGTCCCTACCCCTCTTTCTCTGGTATGGTTATCCCCGTCTGCCATATCACCAATGGTGGGTGTAGACGTTAAACCTCAATGTTCATTCATTCATTCAGCCCTATAGTCCCCTATACGCTTAAGTGTCCGGGGACGTTAATCTATATAACTAACTATAGCCCTATAGAGACAGAAATAGTCTCCTATATGCATATGTGTTGGGGACTTTAAATTTATCAAACGCAAAGCCCTATAGAGTCCCATATAGGCATACGTGTCCGGGGACTTTAATCTACCAAAGAAAAGAAAGAAGCCCTATATGCCATTGTGTCTGGGGACTTTAATCTAACAACGTAACGTAGCTCCAGTGATCGACCTTGAATTTAGAGCGAGATTGTCTAAAAATTGCACGGCATATGTGTCTCACTGATATAATTTATCATGCGTCAAACAATCATCAGTTCAATATCAATACCTTAGGGAAACAGTTACATTTTGTGAAAAACTAATTTTCTAATAACATTTTTTGAGACCTGGACCTTGAAGTGAAGTCATTCATTTTCTGATCATTTTCGAGGCATGCATGTACACTATCCTACCAATTTGGTTGTAATACATAAAATAAATTCCGAGTAAACCACTTTTCATACCTGCTCACAGTGGTGAAGAAACGGAAACTCCAATGGTATGGCCATGTCACCAGATCATCAGGCCTTGCAAAGACCATCCTGCAAGGCACAGTGCAAGGAGGTAGAAGATGAAGGAGACCGAAAAAGAGATGGGAGGACAACATTCGAGAATGGACTGGCTTGACACTGAGCGAAGCTATCAGGGTTGTTGAGGACAGAGAAAGATGGAGTACGCTGGTTAAACGATCATCTGTAGTGCCCCAACGACCTCCGAGTTATGGGATAGGATATGAAACCACTTTAAAGTTTTGCATAAACAAACACCGGCCGGCCGAACCAAATTACAAATATATATTTTTTAATTACTCTATTTTATGACTCATCTCGCACAGATATTAATGACTGACAACTCAAACCTCATTTGTTTGTACTGATATTTTAGTGACTGACAACACAAATCTTTTTTGTTTGAAATGATTAGCTGTGAATTATCCAACGAGAATAATTAAGAGTCTGTATAATTGCACTATTTATTTTAGGACTCATCTCGCACAGATTTGCAAAAATCTGGATGACTATTATTATTATTTAATTTTTTTTTTTTTTGTGGGGGGGGGGGGGGGGAGGTGTTGAGTAAGTTTACATAGACGCACATTGTTGCACGCATGTGAGTCAAAATTAAACTTTTAAAGGTTTTTCCAAATTGATCATCAATTAACTGGTCTTGTGGATCATTCAAATATTTTAAACAATACAAATAAAAGTTAAGTATTCCCTAAATTTATCATCTAGGCTACAACACCCCTTGGGGTCATGAGCAATCTTGCCCTCTGTAGATTGTTCTAACCTATAAAGGGAAAAGTGAAAGCACCAGTTGAAAACCTGTCTTGCCTTTGTAGGCATGACTGATTCACTGGGGCAACAGTACCCCCGTTGGAGTGCCGGGGGTTTCAGTATAAATAGTATCCCCACTTTCTGGAAATTTAGTGCTTTAAATTCCCACTGTCGCTGTCATCCTCATTTGCTCTTTCCCATTCCTGATCTGTCCTATCTGCTATACTATCTTCTTCTTCGCTAGATCAATGACCTACCTTTTTTCTTGAAAACTCTTCCTGGACAAGACTCCTTGTTTGTGTATGAGGTCTGTTGGATCAGCTTGGGAGTGTTGGACGCTTTCTTTCTGCCGGGTGGTCACTAGGGCTTCCTATGATGTTATTATTTAGCACTATAGGCATTTTATATATGTATGTGTTTTGTTGATGATTTATAATGATGTTTGTATTCCATTTTGTTTTTGTAACCAGGGGTTCGAGTAGTTGGGGTAAAGCCTCAGCCGTCCCCTGCGTGGGATGTCTTTATTGTAAAGTGACTGGCCGGTGGAGGGCATTCAATTTTCCCACTAGGGTTGTTTCGGCAGATCTTTTATTCGGATTGGGGGTTGTCCGGTCCTGATTTGGCTCGGAAGATTCCGCTGGACCTAAAGCAACAATCAATCAATCAATCAATCTAGGCTACAACAAAACTAAAGTATACGCAACATGAATCATAATTTACCTGTATTATTATGCTATACGAGTATATAATAAATAACTCACAGAAGCAAATGAATCAACGTAATGATTGTGGTTGCTCACTCTCCTCCCCCGCTCATTATTAAAATATAATAATGTGTTCCCGAAGTGAATAATGCTGTGTCATGACCGTAGGCGTAGCTAACACTGTAACTGCATTACTGACATGATGATGACATTAAGGCCTAAAATTATCCTATCATTTTAATGACTGACAACTCAAACTTCTTTTGTTCGTACTGACATTTCAATGACTGACAACGTGTGTACTAGTTATAGCTGTGAATTATCCCACGAGAGCAATTAAGAGTCTGTATAATAATCATTGATATATGATTTAAGGTTATAATGGTAAGGGTTGATACGTAGGCCTAACTTCAAAACCAGTAAGGGTATTTTGTACCGGTATATCGGCTGTCACTACAACGCTTTTAGTATGTTCCCATGATAACTTACAGTTATCAAAAATAGCAAACAATCAATATTGTTTTACGATGCCATGAGTACTATATATGTATACCTTACTTTACTATACTAAAGTATATTATACTATAGTACGCTATGTTATGCTATACTATACTTATCATTATCATCATCATCACATCCCGTAACTCAGATCATTGGGACACCACAGATGATCGTTTAACCAGCGCACCCCATCTTTCTCTGTCCTAAGCAACTCTGATGGCATCGCTCAGTGTCAAGCCAGTCCATTCTCGAATGTTGTCCTCCCATCTCTTTTTCGGTCTCCCTCTTCTTCTACCTCCTTGCACTGTGCCTTGCATGATGGTAGATTGATATTGAAGCTGGCTGGAGTAGATTTTAACCAATTATATATACACTTGTTAGATTAAAATAAAATATATTTACTTTAATTCTGTAAAAACAGATGGACCGACCTTATTCTTGTTTTCTTTCCAGTCTAAATCAAAGATTTTTTTTCTGACAAATCTGAGGGAACAAAAGGAATAAAAACTGAGAAGAAAAAAGAAGAGTACGAAGAATAATTTCAAAGAAGCTGATTAAAAAGAAGAAAAGAAACAAGACATGAAAAGAAATGTTTAACAAAGGCTTTCAGTGAAACCCCCGTTGAGGTGCCGGGGTTTTCAGTATAAAAAGTATCCCGACTTTGTGAAAATGTAGTGCTTTAAATTACCACCGTTTCTATCATTCTCATTTGTTCTTTCTCATTCCCAATCTTTTCTATCAATCTACTATCTTCTTCTCTAGAACAGTCACCTACCTTTTTTCTTGAGAAATCCCAAAACTCATCATTTTGTTTGGGTTCTGTGGAGTAAGCTTGGGGATATTTGACGCTTTCTGCCAAATGGCCACTAGTGCTTTCTATGGCATTATTATTTAGCAATGTAGGCATTTTATATGCATGTGTTTTGTTAATATTTTATTATGTTTATATTCTGTTTTGTTTTTGTAAACTGGGCAGGGGGAGGGTCTGGGGGCAGGGGGTGGGGGGGGGGGTGGGTGGGTGGGTGGGGCTTGACAAAGTAAAGCCTCAGCGTCCCCTGCATGGGATGACTTTATTGTAAAGTGGCCAGCTGTTGGAGTGCCTTCAGTGTTACCATTAGGGTTGCTTCAGCAAATCTTTTATACAGATCAGGGGTCAGGTGAGCCCTCTTTCAACCAAGTTGTGATCCCAATTCGGCTCTTTGCAGTCAGCTGAACCTTATAAACAATGATTAATAGCTTTCAGTGAAAAAAGGAAAGGGATAAAGAAGAAGAAATAGCATTACATTACATAATTGTTGCTTTAGGTCCAGCGGACTCTTCCGAGCCAAATCAGGACCGGACAACCCCCAATCCGCATAAAAGATCTGCTGAAACAACCCTAGTGGGAAAACTGAATGCCCTCCACCAGCCAGTCACTTTACAATAAAGATATCCCACGCAGGGGACGGCTGAGGCTTCACCCCAACTTATCGAACCCCCGTTTACAAAAACAAAATAGAATACAAACATCATTATACATTATCAACAAAACACATACATATAAAATGCCTACATTGCTAAATAATAACATCATAGGAAGCCCTAGTGACCACCTGGCAGAAAGCGTCCAATATTCCCAAGCTGATCCAACAGACCTCATACACAAACAAGGAGTCTTGTCCCGGAAGAGTTTTCAAGAAAAAAGGTAGGAGACTGGGCTAGCGAAGAAGACGATAGTATAGCAGATTGAAAGAACAGAGCAGGAATGAGAAAGAGCAAATGAGAAAGACAGCGACAGTGGGAATTTAAAGCACTAAATTTCCAGAAAGTGGGGATACTATTTATACTGAAACCCCCGGCACCCCAACGGGGGTAAGAAATAGCATGAGGAAGAAAAGAGTAGGAGAAAATAGCTGTACTTGATAAAAGAACAAGAAAGTGCCAGGTAAACATGTCATTCGGTTTTTATTTTCAACTCTGTCAAACATACAAAGTATGGACCGCTTTCATCTACTACTGAACAGCAAATGATCTGAAGGAAGCAAGCTTTCAATGAATAGGAAAATAATGATCATGGTAACAAAAGTGGCATGGTAACAAAAGTGGGACTGTATATTGTTACAATGGTTTCATCGACATTAGTTTTTGCAATCCATGCGTCATATTTCTTCCACATATTTTTTGGATCACTAGTTTATTTACACACAAAATTAATGTCTGAACTCCTGAATAAGAAATTATGCTTAAATGATTTCGATAAAAACTGAAACTTCTACTGCTACATTTTTCTTCCTGTATAAATACTTACCTTTTTTCTCAAAAAACAAAATAAATTTCCGAGCAATTTTGTTCTCTCGATATTGAATGAATTAGCAGCATGCAATGGTTTAGAAGATTTTATTTTGAATTTTGCAATATACGTTGTCACGAACTGTACCCTTTGTTTATTTTAACCCTATGTTATTTATTCATGTTTGCACCATTTTCTTGTGTACTGAAAACTTGCAAACTAATCCTGAAACACTTTATAACATACCTTCAAAAACACAGTCATGCTACTACATTTGACCAATGTTCACCCGTTCCTATTTATCCAAGTATAATACAGGGAATAGTGCAATAACGTATTATTTAAACCCTGTTAGGAATCAGATGCTATGACTTTCTGAACAGAACATCGACGATTCAAGAGTTTTGCAAGTTACAAAATAACTGCATGGCAAGACCAAATGACTGAACAAGAACCAATGATGTAGCTTATAATTTTACTGCAAATTCAGCCATTCCTCACACTGTCTATATATACTTTTGAAAAACCGTCGTAAAGTGACAGAACCAGTGCAACAATGCTGATTCTAGGATTTTGAAGAAGTGGGGGCAGGCCCCCCTTCCTTGAAAAAAAGGGGGGGATTAGGCCCCCCTCTGACCAAAACAGTGGGGGCGTCTTCTCGGCGTGCGCTTTTTCGAAGCCATTCTGATTCTGATTGTAAACCAGTTTCAACCAGTCAGGTTCATCGATGCCACACTCAGAAGAAAGGTGATTGGTCAAAAAGAATAGCATCGGCCAATGAAAATTTGAGACACATCGCATATACAAGAGAGCAACTTCGTTTAACTCCAGTTTCCGCTACGCCCTAGCAGACGACAGAAACGTCACAGTAAAGCCCGCTTCGATCAAGACATGTAGCGGGATATTTCCAAACTCCGCGGGATCGCGAACGCACTCTTCGAATTTCTTTGCGGGGAAAAAACTTTTTGTGCGTCATCCCGCGCCCTAGAATCAGCTCTGGTGCAACCTTCAACCGAAAGCAAAAAGGCTAAATCTAACAAACCGTAATAATACAATATGCACAAAAAACCAGCTAGGCATGAAATTATGCATTATGTAAAAAGCTAATGCAAAATTTAAACAATTTGGGATGAAAAAAGGTTTAAAAAAATCTGAATGAAGCATGATACCAATTATATATACAATTACAGAAAGCTGATGAAATAAGTTGCAATTCCCCACTCTAGCTCACATTACAAATAAAATAAATTATTTTAAAAATGTAAATATCCACTTATTTTCACTCACCTCTAAACCATAGAAACCACAGAATTTTTAACAAATGTTCTTTTTCAAAGGCAGAACATCAGGTGTTAATAATGCAAAAGAAGATTGAAATTTTCAAAATTTGTCCTTGTAAAACACAAACTACGGATCCATGGTTTCCGATTTTTTGTAATGCACTTGCATGATCAGAAACAACTAATGGATGTATGTAGGAGCAGGTGGTATCAAACAATATCTGATGCACATGTGCACGTAGATGTCTGACAAAAGGTTTTGGAGAATTTTTATTGTTATTTGTTAAAGTTAAATTACAACTTTTTAAAATTTTTGTACTTTACAAATCTGCTCAATATAGACAAGCTGCTTTATTGGTCAGTTCTGCGCGTGATATAAAACAAGATTGATGTCATAATGTTATGACGTAAATGACAGGGAAATCACAAATCTATGCAGTCGGGAGTGTATAGTAATGGAAATGTCCATTACCAGCTGAGAGAGCTGTGTGCACAGGAGATCAGGCAGGCCCACAATACTTGGTTGCAGTAGGATCAAAACCATAATCACTTAAGGCGCACACGTGTGGCAAGCCTGCGCATTGTGTAACGCCATGGATTGTCGAAAGTCCATGCTTCCAAAACAGTTACAGAATTAAAATTCACAAATGATAACGTTTCTCCAAATATCTCAAATTCTGTGAACAAACAGGGTAGTGGAGTATTTGACATGAAACACGGCAAAAAGCAACATGGAACAAAAACAATGAATACGGAACAAAAAACAATGAATATGCAAAATTAATTTGTAGAATATGAAGTTCTTTTCTGATGCTGCGATGGCCAATGTATACTGGCGATGCCACAACAAGCTGGATGTACATTCTGTCATCTACTCTTGGTTTCCTCTCATCATCGCCTGAAACGATAAAAAATTAAACAAAACTAGAAGGGCAAAGCCCATATGACTCACATGTTCCTTATGGAACTTGCAACATTTAACATGAAAATGAGTGACCAGGAAAAAAACCAAAAACAACTGTGGTATTAAAATGCAAAGTAATACTGACTGAGTTTGTATGCTCTTGACCTTGACCTCCGGCTCCAAATACACTCATGTAATATCAAATAAATTACAGCAAAAGTTGTATGATGCCAAAAAACCTGAGTTCATTAGTCATTGTTTATAGGTTCCAGCAGACTCCAAAGAGCTGAATCAGGACAACTTGGTTGAAAGAGGACTCACCTTCAGTCTGTTTAAAAGATTTGCTAATAAATCTAATAATATGTGAAAGCGCAATACCTCATTTATCATAACCAATTCTCTACCCCTAAAATAAACATAAAAAAAAAAATTCACCAATAACAAAAACACATAATATTTGATGTGCTGAAAGCACGATCACCAAATGCGAGTATAAATCCACTTGGTCGATCTAAACCATGTAGCCATCTTGCCCAACTGGTGACCTCATTTGCTGCCTCCTGGTCCAGCCACCAATTCTATTTTCAAGAACTCTTTAAGTATCGCTAAATTGCAAAGCATGCACATGTTCTTTTACTTTTTCCTGAAAGTTGTCGTGCGAAATGCTGTGAGCGAGTAAATGTGGGCGAGTTGAAATTTTTGGTTTTCAGCATCGCTGAATACTAAAAATATAGACTTGCATCGAAGTATTTGAACTGGTTATAAACAGCATGTGGTTCCCTTTTTTTTTTTTACCTTGTCATAAGGCAATGTTTACCCAAAACAAAATTTTTTTTAAACGTAAAATAAGCACACAGGTTTACTACTGAAACCAATCATTTTGACTAAAAGCACTTCTTGGACATAGGGCAAGTTTTCAAAGTTAGTCCTATTCATAACAACTCCAACTGTTCAGCTAAAAACATTTATGATGTCAGAATCGTCATGATGCACAGAATTGGCACGACATATTCTGTAGAATTCACTTCAGCCTTAAAAATAAGGAAGTTAACAGTGATGCACATGTTTTGGGACCCTAATAGGACATGATGTCCTGAACACAAAAAAACAATAGGACATGATGTCCTGAACACAAAAAAGTAATAGGACACTGGCATTGTTGCCAAAAAGTCTTGTTGTTTATTTGGTAATACTGAACAGTAAAGAGGCACTTCGAAACAGTGAAAGTTCAATTCTTGAAAATGTAGCGTTTTCTCTTGCTTTCTGCGTTACTGTCTTTCAAAAGCTGCATAACAGAGCCAAATTTCATGAGAGGCAGATTTTCTTTTATTAGCCAGTTTACAGCTCATGCTGTGGTGATCATTGCCTCCTCCTGATTTGTCAACATTAGATCCTCACAAGCCTCTTCATTTTGTTGCTCTTGGGGCACTTGGATTGCTAGTTTGTGACTAGCTGTAGTCAAATGATCTTCCAATGCACTTTTTTTTTTTAAAAGTTAAAGCAGCCGCGAATAAACGAGTTTTTCGCCACACCAGAACTTTTAAATACCGTACAGAACATGGCATTTTTTTCATCGTCAAATGTACGCCTTCTGAAAAACGCGATCAACACGAGTACTAGTAGGCTGACTCGAAGTTGATGGTTTCTCGGCCTCGCGACCATCGGCATCGGAAGAATCCTCCACAGATCGTGTAGGCTCTGCTTCTTTTAATGTGCTGGGAGCTGAATTACCCGCAAATAAGACGATGATTGAGATTTGTTTTTTATCCGCCTTCAGTCTTTTTTTCGCAGGCATTTCCGATAATTTCGATCGAATGTTTGGCTTACCAAAAGTACAAGTACAACGCCAACACAGATCCAACGTAAACTCAAGTCGCGAGCACCGATTGACTAAAACAAAGCTGTATATGTTTCAAGGGCGCTGGTTGGCTGTGTTGCTTTGTGACTCGGGATAAAAATAGCAATCCCACGCAGGCGATGACAAGGGAGATAAGGCATGTATACGTTTCAGCATGCAGACGACGTTTGGTTTTTCGTCTAGCGAGGCATAAACATTTCGCCATCTATGCAAAATACGCGAAAACTATCGGACACGTGTCCGACTCGCCATCGTTTTAATCGGACAAGGTGTCCGCCTTGAGGTTTCACAATCGGACATTTAAAAAATCAAGCGGTCAATGTCCGGGGTCCGGGCAACTTGTGCATCACTGAGTTAAAGAGATTGTCAATGTACCCTTCACAAAAAGCAGCTGTTCCCCCCACCTAAAAGGAAAGCAGTGGTTACAACATTTAGAGGTTCCCCACTCTATTATAAGTACTTCATGACACAATGATGAAGCACTTCGTCAGTGTTCAAACCTCGACCGTTTGTCCTCCTGCTTGGTGGATTGGGATTTAGAATCCGATGGGGAACGGGATGATCGACTTCCGGAGCTGGATCCACTGCGGCGGCGTTTTCTGTCTAATTCTGAACCCCGACGACTGCTAGGCGACCTGTCAACATGGTATTCCATTTTATTTGTAAACAGAGGCTGCATAACATCAATATGAGCAGAGAAGACAGAAAACAGAAGCAAGGTTTGTCACATGAAAAAGACGTACATTCCTCCCCTCATGCAACCACCTTTTTGGGCAAACAGGAAAAATGCTCAAAGTCCACCCATCGTAGAAAAAAAGCCCAAGTTCAACTTTTCTGCATGAAAAGGGCATACATTTGGTTCAATGCTCAGAAACAAATTTGGTTCAACGCTTTGGACAATGTTTATTTAACATTATGTTTATAGAGAAAGATCTTGCGTAAGAGGCTACAAAAGGGAACCATTTTAAAGGCTATTTATTTACAGGAAAACGGAAGAGGAGATCATTACTTTCAAAGCAAACTATCAACAGTAACTCTTTCAGTCAAGTCACAACTCTTAAAGTAATAAAAGAAAGCAGCTTCCATGGCAGGAAAGAAAACAAAAAGAGTAGTTAGATAATGAAACAAAATACTGACAAAGATGAAAACTACACGACTTCAGTCCCAATGATACATTACCAATTTTACCAGCCTGATTTCAGACAAGTTGAGTGTATGACAGCACTGCATACTTACCGCTTCCCCTAACAACCAATGAAACCTAATGCCAAAATCTTATTCTGTTGTAGCATACAACCATCACGGCACTGCAGGCAAACTTTCGTTGCACACGGTTGAAACATCACCAGCGAAGAGCACACTGCCGATGGGACCATCCCAGTACATGCGCTAAGGATTGTTCCCATCCCACCGATTCCCGGGAAAGTGCCGAAACATTCGAGCACAAACTGTTAAGACGTAATACTTAATCATAACAGTAAATCTTGATATCGACCTTGGGTTGACCTTTGCCCAATTGGGGCTACCCTGTTACCTTGACCTAGATTTTGAGTTCTTCTTGCTGCCAGTGTTTCGAGATGACTTAGAACTGGAACGAGAGCGAGATCTGGAGTGCGAGCTGGAGCTTGAACTGGAAGAAGATGACGAAGAGCTTCCAGACCGTGATGACCTGGAGGATCTTGATCTCTTTTTATCCACCTTCTTTTCATCCCCTTTTTCTGCCTGGGGCTTGCTTGAAGACTCCTCATCACTGTCTCCTAAGTTGTATTTGGACAGGTCACCCTCGTCTTCCTCCTCATCCTGGAAGCATTTTTGTTGTTTTAAATTGCGTAAAAGTAAAAAAGTTGACAATATTAATCATGCCACTGTTCTTTTTTTCCAAACAGTGCAGTGAATAACAGAATTAAAGCCAGTCACAAGAATGGAAAGGTGTTCGGTCCAAGGCACTGGCAGCAAAGAAATCAAGATGGCAAAGAGCAGACAAGTCAAAAGAGAAAAAGATTTAAAAAAAAAACAAGAAAGAAGGAAAAGAGAGAGAGGGAGAAAGAGGAGAGGGAGAGAGAGGAGAGATAAGAGAGCGTGCGAGAGGAGGGGAGACAGAGAGGAAGGTAGGGAGGGAGAGAGAGAGATGGGAGAGTGAGCAGATAGACAAAGGAGAGAGATGGAGAGTGAGCAGATAGACAAAGAAAGGAAGAGGGAGAGACAGAGAGGAGGAAAGATGAGTAATGAGGGGGGTGGGGGAAGGGAGAGGAGAGGGAAAAAGGAACAGACAAAGGGAGCAGGAGAGAGAGGAAGGACAGATAGTAAAGGGTATGGAGAGAGATAAAAAGGCAAGAGAGAGAGAGAGAGAGAGAGAGAGAGAGAGAGAGAGAGAGAGAGAGAGAGAGAGAGAGAGAGAGGGGAGAATAAGAGAGAGAGAGAGAGGAAGATGAAAGCTGGGATTTTTAAAATGTATAGTTTTAGATTTATTTATTAATTACTTTACTTTGTGCACACGTTCTAAATGCCACATCACAGTTTTCCCTTTGCATGTTCTTCTTCTTCTTCAAGCAGATTTACCAAAGAAAATAAGTCCATTGCTCAAACCTCATCAGAATCCAGTTTGTACTTGGATATGTCACCTTCATCGTCATCTTCTTCTTCCTCCTCTTCTTCTTCTTCTTCTTCTGCTTCCGGAGCAGCTGACTGTGAGGGTGCTTGCTGCTGCTCATCCGTTGATTTGCCCCGTCTGGTCTTCTTCCGTCGACCGAACTGCACACAAATACATTTCTTTACCAAACGCAGAAACATAAACACACACAGAAAGCACTTGGTCCCTTATCCAACCCAATTCTTTTTCTGTTCAGAGTAACTAGCCACATTTAAAGTTTTGCACAGACAGAGGGAAAGGATGGATGGATACATACTTAGAAAAATATTTATAAAAGTATTTTGGGACCACTTAAGACTCCTATCCTATCCCGTAACTCGAAGGTCTTTGGGCCACCACAGATGATTGTTTAACCAGTGTACTCCATCTTTCTCTGTCCTCAGCAACCCTCATGGCTTCGCTCAGTGTCAAGCCTGTCCATTCTCGAATGTTGTCCTCCCACCTCTTTTTCTGTCTCCATCTTCTTCTGCATCCTTGCACTGTGCTCTGTTGACGTGGCCATACCATCAGAGTTTCCTTTTCTTCACCAATGTGAGCATGTCATCGTTTTGCCCAATGACTGGTGTGATGGTTTGTCGGACTTTGTTGTTGGTGATGTGCTTGGTATAGGAAATGCTCAGATGTCTTCGGTAGCACCTCATCTCCGTGCTTTATATTCTTCATTGTAGATCTGCTGTGAGGATCCATGTTTAGCAAGCATATAAGAAAATGGAGATGACAAGGGAGAGCAGCAGAATGTAGACTGATGGTTCTGTCTTTCTCAAAATGGGCTTCAACCTTGTCAGGGCCGCAGTTGTCTGTGCGATCCTGGAAAGGACTTCCTGTCAGGATCCACTGTCTGACACAATGGCTCCTAAATATTTGAAGCTATGCACTGTTTTGAGGGATTGGCCTTGGACTTTGATGTCCATGTTGATGCCATTTGGACTTTGATGTCCATGTTGATGCCATTGGTGTTGTTGGTCATCATTTTGGTCTTCTCTGCACTTATTTCCATTCTATAGACTCTGGAGCTG
The DNA here is from genome assembly GCA_036898135.1 of Oncomelania hupensis. Taxonomy (NCBI): domain Eukaryota; kingdom Metazoa; phylum Mollusca; class Gastropoda; order Littorinimorpha; family Pomatiopsidae; genus Oncomelania; species Oncomelania hupensis. The sequence continues at coordinate 37,462,027 of CM072516.1, forward strand.
GTGTCAAGCCTTTGTGTTCTTGCAAGTGTGTTGAGTCTGTATGTAAAGGCGTCTTCTTGTCTTCTTCGTTGTCCCCCCTTGTTATCTTTCGTCTTGTGTCGTCATCCTCCCTCCCTCCTTATTATGCTTTTGTCCCTCTCAAGCCTTATTAGTCCTTTCAGCGCGCGGAAGGGCTGATAGTAAGAGCTCCTTAGTTATTATTTCATGTTGTGTGGCCACCTGTTTCGTCTATTTGTTGTTGTTGTTTGTTTGTTTTGGTGAATGTACGTTTGTATACATGTATGTATTCCTCCCCCCACCCCTCTGTTCTTCTTCCCCCGTGTGCCAATGATTTTTGAACGATGATAAAAAGCTAATGAGACACCACTATTTAGATCAGATTTATTTGTATTGGAAGTCTGAGTCATCTTGGGTCTTATTTTGGTTAACAATATTCTCCTTATTTGGCTTGGGAAGGATTTTTTGTTATGCCTTGATGCTTTGTTTTTCATCTGTCTTTCTGTGCTGCACATGTAATCATCTGTAGCTCCTGTACGTGCATACGTGTGTGCTTTAGGTCGTATGCATTCAAATCGCTCACTGTATTGTTCAACGCTAAGTTTTTTGTGTTAGTAATACCTTGCACCGAGCAGCACGTTTTTTGCTTGTTTATTAACCCACTTAATATCACGTTCCGCGCTGTTCTGCTATAGGAATTACTGTTGCCATAAAAGCGAACTGAGAAGAATGCTAATTATAAGTTTGACAACGAGGCTCTTTTGGGTTCACAAATTGATTTTTTGGTAATAAGTAAGCCTAGATAAATTTTGGAATTCAGCTTCACTTTTATGTCAACCTTGATACGAGGAACAAGTCTTGTTCGATCGCACCAGTTTTGTACTGTATCGCCCCAATACGCGGTTCCAAGGTAAATACTCAAATATTTTATATTGTTTAGGCCACGATCTAACGTTGCGGACAAGTCTTTCTGTTTCATTCTTTATTTCATCGTTTCTTGAAGTTATGCTTAAACTTGTTTCGAATGTTAGCGATAAATTTTTTGATCAGTTGTACTTTTTGAGTCCACACTCGACGATATTGCCAAGATATGTGACTTTGTTCGTTACCTGATTTATAATAATAGCCTATGATGCATTTCTTAGCTCTCTCTCTCTCTCTCTCTCTCTCTCTCTCTCTCTCTCTCTCTGTCTGTCTGTCTGTCTGTCTGTGTGTCTGTCTGTCTGTGTCTTTGTCTCTTTCTTTCTTTCTTTCTTTTTATCTCTTGTGTTTGTATGAAGCCGATCTCAGTGTTTGCCATTTATTGCATTTGTTGTGGTACTAGATATTTATACCTGGTTTCTAGTTTTCACCAGGTCACGGGGTACAGTTGTACTGAATAAAATTTCAACCTATACCTACACCTGCGTTGTGACTTCCGTGTATGAATTGGGAGGGCGAGCAGTAACAGTGAAAACTTGGCGCATCCGAGGCTGACATCCAACCACACCAGGAGCACGTCACCCTTCATGCCACCCATTCAGGATCCCGAGGTCAGATACTTCCGAGCGTGTTGGGGACCGCTGACCTTGCGGACTTCTCTAAGTCACCGTCATAACGAGACGTCTGGAGAATCGCCTCTCAATGAACATGAGCTTAGCCGAGTCTACAGTCCTACCACAAGACCAATCCGACCTCTCGACGTTGCTCGAGTCGGAGGAGGCACCCATTCATCAAGTCATGCAACAGGAGGAAGAGGACTTGCATCATGAGACAGCGCTCGAGTCTGCAGCGTCGTCTGAAGAAAATGCGCTGCTCGTGACGTCATCTACCATCGGTACCAAAGAGCGGGTAGATTCTCCTTTTTCGGCAACGCCCTCTTGCCCCACAACGACATCTGCTGATACGGCGTGTCTGTCTTCCGCAGCAACTCGTGTTGGAACTTCAAACGAAACAACTGTGTCTTACAGTAGGCCTCAAAGAACCGTCATGCCCAATTCTCAGTTCGTGGAGCAGTATGGACCTATACGCCTTAGTGACTATCACGGTGCTTATCATGAATTGGAGTCGTTCATTCGTGATGTTAACGTTGAAACCCAGCAAGGTCCTTTAACTCATACGCGAACCAAGAAACTACTCAACCAGCTAACAGACCTCACTCGTGCTCTCACAACCCGTAGGAATGCTTTAAGATACATTCAACTAGATGATGACACTGAAACCACGTTCTCAGTCCTGATGAAAGAAAGTGACAATCTCGCCGGACGCCTTTCCATATCCATACTGCATCTCGTTGACGCAAATGCTGATGCTGAAACAACCCCTTATTTAGTAGAATTTGAACCTCAACAACAATTCGATGGAGTTTCTAACCCTGTGCCTCATGATCGTGTTGTTTCTGAGGAGTCTGTGAGTCTGTGTACCCCATTCACTAGCCTCATGCAACCAGTATGTCCGACAGAGGCAGAGTGTACAGGAAGTCGTATGAACATTGACTCTGTGGGTCATCAATCGGAAATCCGTGATGTAACAACGCCTATGGGACAAGCTCAAACTGAAGTGAACGAGAACAATACTAGATCTCTAACCAGAAGGTCGGTTGTTCGTTCAATAAAATCTACTTCCTCGTCCAGTTCAATACGTAGAATTAGACTGTCAGAGGTTGCGGCATTAGAGGTCAAACAACGAGCCAATTACGAGAAGGAATGCTCACAATGGCAAAAACAGCAAGTCCAGACACGTCTAAACGAAGCTAAAATAAAGGCCAAACTCGACAAGGAGGCAGAAGAAGCGCAACACGAAGCTGAAGAGGCACAACAAAGGGCACAATGGAAAACAGAAAGGGCACAACGTGAGGCACAAGAGGCACAACGTGAGGCACAAGAGGCACAACAAAGGGCATGGCAGAGAGCACGGAGAGCAGAGGAAGAAGCACGGCGAGAATGTGAAACCCGAAGAGAGATTCAAGAAATGGAAAACCAACTGGCGGCTATTAAGGCGAAAGAAGAACGTGATGAAAGGCAAGCAGAGATCAACGCAGCTCTTGCAGCGGCAGCCGTTCTGGAGAGTAGCTCCAAATCTGGCGTAGCTAGCTCCACCCTGTCATCACTCCCTACAATCGATAAGGTCCACGATCTCTTCTTATGTCGTCCTGACGGACAGTGGGGAGAAATTGACGATGCCGCAGAATTTAACTCTCGAAGGCCTCGTAGCTCGTCAGCCCAGGAAAAAATGGTGAACGAAAATGTGAGAGACTCAAATCAGAACGTTCCACTGAACTTCAACGCACTTCGAGCAGCTAGAAGTAAACTCATGGTCGGTCACGAGACTCCCAACAACGCTGACGCCAAAATAAATCTACTTTCGTCAACACAACCGTCTAATATCTACACCACTCTGAATCTCAAACCTGAAACCGTCTCGGGAGGTTCAGCCATTCGCGCCAATTCTGCCAAAGGGATAAATCACGATGCGAGGTCCGTGCCGTCATATTTCAAAGGAAACCAAGCAGTACACACCCTTCCTGGTGATCTAGCTGATATCCATGTTGAGAAAGAACGAACTATGTTTGATCCAGTAAAGATAAAGACTGAAATGACCACCAGCTTGGTGGATGAAAGTGAACGCTCTTGTACTGATAAAGTCCTTGTCCAATCACGCATGACCCAAAGCCATCATGACCACGAGACTTGGCCTAAGGCGCATAGACCAACATCATTGGCAAGGATAGCTGAGACAGAAGAGACTTTACCATACATACAGTACAATGTCGGTGGAAGCCACAAGCGATTTAGACATCCTACTCAAATCCAACCACTACTCTCCGAAGCCAGTCAGGTCTATCCCAGAAATTATTTTGCTGGCCTTGACGACCAAGACCGCCACAACTACGCCAACGACCACAGAAACGTGCAACGGAGTGGCGGTGTCGCGCCTGAACGAAGACAAGGACCAGACAACCACACTTCGTTTACCGCTGCCGTCCCTCTCGCTCAGCACCAGAACTACAACGAAGTTCAAATGCCTTTGGGCAACTCGACGCTGAGAAGCGAAGCTCCCGAGTTCGTGCCCTTAGTCTGTCAGGTCAGTCAAGCTCCTTCCGCGAGTCAACCAGTGCACCCATCGATCAACACGTCCAGACGTGCTGAGTGTTCTCATGCCGACTCTGCCACCCCTGCAAATACCGACATCCAAGCAATCGTTAAATGCTTAGCAGAAGCCATGGCCATCACCAGGCTGCCCGTGCCAAAGCCGCCAGTCTTTAAGGGCGATCCTTTATCCTACCCCAGCTGGATCGCCGCATTCAAGCATCTGGTGAGCAGCGATTCGATCAAACCTGAGGACAAAATGCTCATTCTGCGAGATTACATCGATGGACCTGCGAAGCAAGCTGTGGGAGATCTGTACTACGAACTAAGTGAGTCATCATACTTCAGTGCTCTCGAGATACTCCAGAAAAGATTTGGTGAAGATTACACGATCGCGGAGTCTCTCAAAGAGAAGCTTGACAGTTGGCCCAACGTGAGGGCCAAGGACTACAACTCCTTGATGAGTTTCGCCGATTATCTAAAACAGTGTGAAGTGATGTCGCGAAAAATACAAGGACTAGCAATGCTTGACGATCCGTCGCAAATAAAGAAACTGCTTCAGAAACTTCCTGAGGCTCTCTCAATGTCTTGGGGTAGCCGAGTCGTATCTCATCAGAACGCAACTGGAAGATACCCTGAGTTCAGAACCTTCGTCTCTTTCCTGCAGGAGAAAACTGACTGCCTTCACAACGCTCATCTCAAACAAAACCAGAAGAGGCCCCCTGAGTATGACGGCCCTGCTGGAAGACAAAGCAGAGGAGGGCAAACTTTTGTCACGTCCGGAAACTCCAACCAAGCCATGGATGGAAAAGAACAGAATAATCCTCCCGAACTTGATCGGTCCAAACCTAGAGACTTTAGGGGACAAGGCAACAACAGCAACCAAGAGAGAGGTGAGGGTTGTGCATTTTGTCATGGCCGCCATCATGTGTTTGATTGTCGGAAATTCATCGCCATCAAACCTGAGGCTAAGAGGGACTTCATCCGAAAGAATTATCTGTGCCATCGATGCCTTCACAACAATCACTTCATAAAGGGATGCCGTGCCAAGTATGAATGCAAGACGTGCAAGGCCAACCACAACACCGCCTTGCACGACCTAGGCCCTCCTCTAAGACAGTCAAGACTTGTTGAAAATCGCCAAAGTGGCGATTCAGACAACCGAAGTGAGCCCAAGGAAGAAGGTCAGGTGAATGTCGTCGGGGCCTTCGCAGCTGATCCTGAGCAAAACCAAAACGTAGAGACTAAGGGCAAGAGAACCTACAGAGTGTCTCAGCTTCCCACATCACGTCTCTACTCACTCTATGTGCCTGTGTATGTGTCTGCCAAATCCGAGCCTCACAACGAGGTACTGGTGTACGCCATGTTAGACACAATGAGCGATACTTCCTTTGTGATAGACCAGGTCGCAGAGAAATTACACCTGCAAGAACGGGACACATGCTTAACTCTGACTACGCTCACTTCTACTAAACAGACGGTCAAATGCAAGACTTACACTGACTTGAGAGTGCGGGCTTATGACTCCAGTGACTACATTGATGTGCCCGCCACGCATTCTCATCGCGAGATTTGCACTGACAAGGGACAGATTCCTACACGTGAGTTTGTTCAATCTCTGCCACATCTTAAGCATCTTGCTTGCTACTTCTACCCCCTCTTCGATGCCCCAGTCGCCCTACTGCTTGGTGTCAACGTGTCTGAAGCCTTACGACCTCTGCATGTGGTGTCGGGCGAACTTGGACAACCCTACGCTCAAAAAACACGTTTAGGATGGAGCGTGGTTGGCGAGGTTCAGCAATCCTTCGATCCCAATATCCCAAAGGTCAACACTCCATCTGCCCACTACACCGGGACCACCAGCATTCCCGTCCATGCGATTTCCTTCAGAACCAAGGATGTCACGAATGAGCGTCTCATCAAGATGATGGAGCGAGATTTTGCCTTCCCGGATGAACAACCAGCTTCGCAAGAGGATCAACGCTTTATGCAGATTCTTACTGAAAACATCAAGGTTAATGAGGAAGGACACTACGAACTACCACTTCCATTCAAGGGTGATGATCCTCAGCTTCCAAACAACAGATACGTCGCGTACAGAAGGCTGATGAGTCTCAAACGCAAGTTCTGCAACAATCCCGACCATTTCCAGCTGTATAAGGAGTTTATGGACCAAATGTTAGAACGACGTGATGCAGAAATTGTTCGTGACTCCGACACATCTTCAAGAACCGTCTGGTTTATTCCACATCATGGAGTGTACAACCCCAACAAGCCAGGCAAGATTAGAGTCGTGTTCGATTGTGCCGCTACATGCCAAGGAACATCTCTGAATGACCACTTGTTGTCAGGCCCAGACCTCTTGAACTCGCTGATGGGAGTCCTGTGCAGATTCAGACTGTTTCCCATTGCTGTCTCCTGCGATGTTGAACGCATGTTTCACCAATTTCACGTCGCACCTTGTCACAGAGACTATCTGAGATTCCTGTGGTGGCCTCAAAACGATCTGACTGCCGAACCTGTTGATCATCGCATGAGGGGACACCTTTTTGGCGCTGCTTCGTCACCAGGCTGCGCCAATTTCGCCTTGAAGCAGCTAGCCAAGGACAATCGCCAACTGAACCCAAGGGCCTCCACATTCATCCAACGAGACTTCTATGTCGACGACGGTCTTCACTCCGACCAGAGCGAAGCTGAGGCCGTACAATTGCTGAAGGGAGCGCGCCAAATCTGTGAAAGGGGAAACTTACGCCTTCACAAGATTGCATCGAACTCACAGAAGGTCATGTCGTCCTTCCCAGAAACTGAGGTGGTCCAGACTGCAAGTGTTAACAGGAAAGTTGAGAAGTGCGAAAGTGCCATTGAGAGAGCCCTTGGCATATGTTGGACATTGGAAGCGGACACCTTGCATTTCAACAACGGGTTCAAGGACAGACCATTGACTAAGCGAGGAGCCTTGTCCGTTATCGCCTCGATTTTTGACCCCTTGGGATTGGTCTCGCCCTTGGTGCTCAGGGGTCGCCTGATACTGCAAGAAGCGTGTAGACAGAACCTTGAATGGGACAACACACTTCCCTCTGGTCTATTGGAGCGTTGGAATTCCTGGTTGGGCGATCTCGGGGCACTGTCCTCGATACAGATACCACGTTGCTACTTCTCAAATGCAAAGCTGCCTTGGTCACTCGTGGAACTTCACCATTTTGCAGATGCTTCCAACAGTGGCTATGGGGAATGCTCTTACCTTCGTGTCGTTGACGGTGAAGGGAAACCCCACTGCTCCATGGTGATGGCCAAGTCCAAGGTTGCTCCACTTCGTACAGTCACCATTCCGCGTCTCGAACTACAAGCAGCAGTCCTCGCTGTCAAGACTGCTCGATTTCTTCAGCGTGAATTTGAAGGCCTCGTGTCGCAACATCACTTCTGGACTGACTCGAAGGTGGTTCTCGGCTACATCTACAACGAAACAAAGAGATTCCATATCTTTGTGGCCAACAGGGTCCAGCAAATCCGTGACTTCAGTCGCCCTCAACAGTGGCACCATATTTCCACGGAACAAAACCCTGCAGATCATGCTTCACGGGGTTTGGATGTACAAGCTATGAACCAATCAAACTGGTACTCTGGCCCCCAGCTACTCAGCAATGAACCTATCGTGTATGAAATTCCAGAAGTGTCTGTCGCTGATGAAGATAAAGAAGTGAAGGTCCTCAGAGTTCAGACTGCGGTGAATGGAAAAAAGGGCATTGAGGAAATAGTTAACCGATTCTCCACCCTCCATCGACTACTAAACGTCATCAGCCGAATCCTGGCCTGGGTCAAGCGCATACGACAGAAGGGTACGAAACTGAAACAAGCAGCTCCGTCACCATTGGAAGAAACCCACGACACACTCATGAGAATCATCCAGAGTGTTCAGTCTCAACACTTTCCTGCATCGCTGCGATCCACTCTCCCTGAGCTCAAACGTCTCGACATCTCCATAGACGAATTGGGCATCATGAGAGTCGGTGGCCGCCTCGCTCAGTCTGCTGAGAACTATCAGATCAAGCACCCCTTTATACTTCCCAAAGAAAGTCACCTCTCTACCTTACTTGTCCGACATCACCATCAGAAGAATGGGCATCAAGGAAGGACGACCACGATGGGTGCTCTTCGTACAGCTGGTGTTTGGATTTGTGGTGCGAGGAGAGTTGTTTCCGCTGTGATCCACCGATGTGTCCACTGCAGCAGGTTGCGCGGGAAACCTGAGACTCAGAAGATGGCCGATCTTCCACCAGACAGAACGGAAGTTGCTCCTCCTTTCTCTCACGTCGGGTTGGATTGCTTCGGCCCCTTTCACGTTGCTTCTGGAAGAAGGGAGGTCAAGCGTTATGGCCTCATTTTCACATGTCTGGCCTCCAGGGCTGTTCATTTAGAAGTGTTGGAAGACATGTCGACGGACGCTTTTATATGTGGTCTGAGGCGATTCGTAGCCATTCGTGGAAACGTGAGATCCATACGTTGTGACAGGGGCACCAACTTCATTGGCGGTGAGAGAGAGCTGAGAAGCTCCAAGAAGAACATCGATGGCAACAGGGTCAAAAGCGATATGCAGTATAGAAGCTGCGACTTCATCTTCAACCCTCCGTCTGCCAGCCACTTTGGAGGGGTTTGGGAGCGGCTCATTCGCACGACGCGTGGCGTGATCGAGGGATTGCTGAGGGAACACAGCATGAGATTGACAGCTGTCACTCTCTCTACTCTGTTTTACGAGGTGGCCGCCATTGTGAACAACAGACCTCTCTGCGTTGACACCCTCGAAGACCCATCAGCCCCAGCTCCCTTAACTCCAAATCACCTCCTCACCGTTAAACCTGAACCCATATTCCCTCCTCCAGGAAACTTTCAGAAGGACGACCTGTACTCTACAAAGCGTTGGAGAAGAGTGCAGTACCTCGTCGAGCAGTTCTGGAAACGCTGGAGAATTGAATACCTGTCCACTCTGCAGCCACGCAAGAAGTGGTATGACGCCAAGGACTCCGTTCGTGAGGGCATGGTGGTCATCCTGACTGATGAAAGCACGCCGAGGGGAACCTGGAAGCTCGCCAGAATCGAGAAACTCTACCCCAGTCGAGACGGTCTCGTCAGGTCTGTCCAACTCAGGTTGGCAGCTGTGGAAAGGGGGAAAAGGGGCGCCAGCTTTGTGCGGACCTCACTTCTGGACAGGCCTGTCCACAAAATCATCCCTCTACATGTGACCCTTCCAGTCAAGTAATTAGATTGCTAGCTGTGGATGTGATGAGTAGCCTTTAGAGGTTACATTGACTAACTATACAAACTAAATGTCTGACAGTGACTAGTTATGACATGTATCATGCTATCTGTTGCCTACGTTATGGTATCTCCTGCTTGCATTAAGACAATAACTCTGGACTCTAAGTGAACCTAATGCTGAGATCTCAGTTGCAAAAAATAGCTTTGGAGACAATGTTGATTAACTTCCGGGGATAAGTTAAGGCCGGGGGTGTTCTTGCAAGTGTGTTGAGTCTGTATGTAAAGGCGTCTTCTTGTCTTCTTCGTTGTCCCCCCTTGTTATCTTTCGTCTTGTGTCGTCATCCTCCCTCCCTCCTTATTATGCTTTTGTCCCTCTCAAGCCTTATTAGTCCTTTCAGCGCGCGGAAGGGCTGATAGTAAGAGCTCCTTAGTTATTATTTCATGTTGTGTGGCCACCTGTTTCGTCTATTTGTTGTTGTTGTTTGTTTGTTTTGGTGAATGTACGTTTGTATACATGTATGTATTCCTCCCCCCACCCCTCTGTTCTTCTTCCCCCGTGTGCCAATGATTTTTGAACGATGATAAAAAGCTAATGAGACACCACTATTTAGATCAGATTTATTTGTATTGGAAGTCTGAGTCATCTTGGGTCTTATTTTGGTTAACAATATTCTCCTTATTTGGCTTGGGAAGGATTTTTTGTTATGCCTTGATGCTTTGTTTTTCATCTGTCTTTCTGTGCTGCACATGTAATCATCTGTAGCTCCTGTACGTGCATACGTGTGTGCTTTAGGTCGTATGCATTCAAATCGCTCACTGTATTGTTCAACGCTAAGTTTTTTGTGTTAGTAATACCTTGCACCGAGCATCACGTTTTTTGCTTGTTTATTAACCCACTTAATATCACGTTCCGCGCTGTTCTGCTATAGGAATTACTGTTGCCATAAAAGCGAACTGAGAAGAATGCTAATTATAAGTTTGACAACGAGGCTCTTTTGGGTTCACAAATTGATTTTTTGGTAATAAGTAAGCCTAGATAAATTTTGGAATTCAGCTTCACTTTTATGTCAACCTTGATACGAGGAACAAGTCTTGTTCGATCGCACCAGTTTTGTACTGTATCGCCCCAATACGCGGTTCCAAGGTAAATACTCGAATATTTTATATTGTTTAGGCCACGATCTAACGTTGCGGACAAGTCTTTCTGTTTCATTCTTTATTTCATCGTTTCTTGAAGTTATGCTTAAACTTGTTTCGAATGTTAGCGATAAATTTTTTGATCAGTTGTACTTTTTGAGTCCACACTCGACGATATTGCCAAGATATGTGACTTTGTTCGTTACCTGATTTATAATAATAGCCTATGATGCATTTCTTAGCTCTCTCTCTCTCTCTCTCTCTCTCTCTCTCTCTCTCTCTCTCTCTCTGTCTGTCTGTCTGTCTGTCTGTGTGTCTGTCTGTCTGTGTCTTTGTCTCTTTCTTTCTTTCTTTTTATCTCTTGTGTTTGTATGAAGCCGATCTCAGTGTTTGCCATTTATTGCATTTGTTGTGGTACTAGATATTTATACCTGGTTTCTAGTTTTCACCAGGTCACGGGGTACAGTTGTACTGAATAAAATTTCAACCTATACCTACACCTGCGTTGTGACTTCCGTGTATGAATTGGGAGGGCGAGCAGTAACACTTTGTAACAGCTGTTCAAGTTCTTGTTCCTCTCAAGCCAATCCATCAATGTCATCCGCAAAACGGATGTTGGAGATTGCTGTACCCCCTATGCTGACTGTGCCTTTGTGATCTGCAAGGGCATATGATATGATGTGCTCCAGGAAGATGTTGAAGAGTGCTGGAGAGAGTAGGCATCCTTGACGCACACCGATTATTGTTCTGAACCAGTTCCCGATGGCGCTGTTGTGGAGGACTGCACTGGTAGCCTTGTCATACGGGCTTTTGATGACTTCAGTAATTTTAGAGCTGATGTTGTACACTCTCATGGTTGCCCACAGAACTGCATACTTTCTTGGAAGTCTACAAACACATGATATAGATATTGTTGGTGCTGTAGGTATTTCTCGCAAATTATTCTGAGGTACCTTGTCCATCTATCTAAGACTTCTTATTCTTCTGCAAGGCATATGCCAGACTTGCATTGGATTGTGGAGACCTTGGGCTGTTGAACACTTGTCAGCAGCTTCACGGTCTGGTAGGCCTTCTTGCTGTTGTTCTTGTTCAGACTGTTCTCCATTTCCTTGCATTGCTCTTCTATCCAGTTCTCCTTTGCAGTGCGCATGCCTTTTCGGATGTCATTGTTGATTTTTCTGTAGGCATTAGCTCCCTGCAAGGTGTTCTTTTTCTTTTTCATCTCTCTTCGTTTATCACACAGGTCCAATAGTTCAGATTTTTTCTTTGGGCGGTGCTTGCCAAAAATGTCAGTGGTGGCATCTGCGCAGGTGAGTTGAAGGTGATGGTCATGGTGTTGACATCCAGTTTGATTTAAAACTCGCCTCATCTTAGAAGATTTGCATTTTTCTTACTTTTATTTTTTATTTTTGAGGGGAATCATAATGGACATTATCCGTAAATAAACCGAAAGTAGGTTGCTTCCCCTGAAATGCGGAACAAAATACATATGTTGACAGCTAGTTAGGAAGTACTCCTAAATAAACCGAGAGTAGGTTGCTTCCCCTGAAATGCGGAACAAAATACATGTTGACAGCTATTTACGAAGTAGCTCTATTACACACTTATTGCTGCAAAAGTGCAAGTGAAAAAAGAACAGATGATGACAGCCATTGTGCAATAAGAACATAAATACCCATACAAGAAATCAACCTGACTCATCTCCACTACAACCCACCTCATCATATTCGCCGTCCGAGTCGTCCCGTTTGACGTACTCCACCACTTCATCTCTCTCCATGTAACCACCTCCAAACCCTGTTCTCTGCTCCACACGGCCATATTTTGGAGCGTTGCACATGTTGCAACTCATCCGACGAGCCCAGTTCACGTTGCCACAGCTGCAACAGGTTCTTTTTTGTGTTTGATGATCATCACAGAATCTGTACATTTTCTATGTTATCTGTTATTGTCCCCATGGAGGGGGAAAACATACATCATTACATGTATTGTTTTACATATGTACTCTGTATATATACAAAACACCCCATAATCATCAACACAATAGCAGTAACAAAAGCTACTAGTGGAAAAATTCCATTTGCTGTTTTAATAATATTGTGAGATTTGTATGCTTCATAAATCCACTTATTATTATTATTAATATTATAATCATTATTATTTTTAAATGTATACACCCTTTTTTTAATACAATGCCAACATTATGTTTTCTTGAAGTTATACATAAGCCAGATTTTGATAAATACAAACTTTTAAATTGTATAATTAAGTGACGTTTTACTTTTGCATCACACATGATACACAGGTTTAATGAACTATCCCTTTCTTACAACAGCATTAGCCTTTTTCTAAAAAATAATTTTTACACCTTTTTTTTTTTCATAAGATACAGTTTTGAGGTTTAGGAAATTTGTATTACCTTTTACACTGCCAGTCATCTGCACTGAACAGACCTTTGCTTTTTTCAGCCATGGCTTTGCCAATTTCTGTTCCTCCCTTTTTGAAGACTGTGCCATCTTTACGATCTTCGAAAAAGAAAAAAAATCTGTTCTGTCATCATGTACCCACTCCATTTTTTAATTGTTCTTATAGAGCGCTTTATCAGCTCAAGAACTGCTCAAGGCACTGTCTGAAATAGGATCTAACTCAAGCTGCCCAAGGTGCCAACTTGCTGCTTTCAGCACATAGTCTAATGTTCAGAGGTGCCAACCCCCTAATCTTCTTGTCAGTATTTCAGGACCAGTTTGTCAGTATTTTTTAACACTTGTCAGTATTTTTTTTTCTTGCAAAACCCAGCTTATGACACCATAAAGTAAAGTTCCCTCTGAAAAAGCAGGCTATTTTCAGTCCTCTAAAATCACGATGAAAATCAGGTTGTTGAACACCACACTTGTTTTACTCTAAAATCACCATGAAAATCAGCTTGTTGAACACAGCGACGTTCAGTGAGCGCAGAAGTACTATTATGAGACCAGAAACCGGTACAGAAGCACTGCTGGCAAAGATAAACAATTGGCAACTTCTCCTCCATATTTTTATAAAAGCTACAGTATTTCCGTATTTACTTCGCCGGAATTAAATATGGTCAATCTGTACTGGTTGGCACCTCTGAATGTCCCAAACAACTGAGGAATTCTGAGTGACCATTTGGGGTATGGGGAAGATGTCACAGGGCAGTCTGTGGTAGAAACCGGTCAGTCTGTGGGGGAAGAGCATAAAGGGTTAGGGGTTGTAACTGCGTGTTGTGGTGTGCGTGATTATTATAGCTGAAGCGTGGAAGCGTGCAGAACGTGATTTAGCAGTACGGGCTGGTTAGCCAGTTAGGAGGAATACTCACCTTGGGGCAGAACAGGTTTGAGAGAGCTACGGTAAAGACGTATTTGTCTTGTGCTCTGGTGTTTTTTGTGTGTTCTGGAAAGTAGGGTAGGACGGTTGTTAACGAAATATAATAACTGGTCCAGAAGGATACTAGTTTGAAAAGGTTGCTGGTTTCTGTAGTGTTACGCTCGTGTGGAGTGCAGCTATAGAGTAGCAAAGTTTGGGTAGTGTGTGGTAGGTAGCTTGAGGTATTGTCGGCTAGGGGAAGCTACACACTACTGGATTTACCCTACTGGAGTATCCGTAAGGAGAGCAGTGGAGAAGGGGCTACGGGTGCGTTTACATTCGGACCGTTTGGGTGAGTGGAATGGCAATATTTTCCTAACTGTGCCCAGGAACCTAGTGCTGGCTTTGGGGGTGTAGGTACTAGAGCTGTGCGTAAGGCTAAGGAAGGATGAGAATGGTTGCACTGAAGGAGAATGAAGGAGAATGAAGGTGGAAAGGATGGGAGTGGTTGCTGTTGTGGTTGCTTGAGATGAATAATGTGTTGATGCTTACATGTATTCATTTGCTCATTTCATTGCATTCATAATTTCATTGTGTTTTATGATATGCGTTTTGAAAGTGTCAATAACAATAGCTAAGGGGAATAAGCGAGAGAGAGTCAAGGAAGGGGAAGCAGACAGCAGTTGTGTCCCCTCGAGCATCGGAAGTTTAGTTGTGAGAGAGGGGGGGAAGTGTGGTTAGGAAGGAGGGGGACAGAGGTAGACAAGCAGGATATTAACGATGCAACAAGTGTGTTACAGGTTCGACTGGTTAACGTGGTTCAACGTCAACCAGCGTCGTGCGTCAACGACGACAGCACTTGGTCAGGTGGATCAAACATCATCATCACCATCTGTAACGTTTACGTGTTCATCGTTTGTCTACGCGTCCTCACCATTGACTTCATCATCATCACTCCTCAACCCCACCACGTGGATAGACGGAGCCTGGCCTCGAAGTCGCGGTGTGGCTGTCTGGAGGAGTTCAGCTGTGTGACGTCGACGGTGGCAGGACTGCCGTGACTGCTGTGTCACCATCATCACTTTCATCACCATCGTCAGAGGCGAGTGAGGGCGGCGACGCCACCACGTATGGTCATCTTCAGAACGTGTCCGACAACAGCTACAAGCAGGGGGAGGATACCGTTACCGGGACTTCGTAGGCCGACGCTGCAAGGAGGCGACAGGGACTTCATCCCTCCAGGTGGGCCCGTTCTTTGTTGTCCCTCTCCTAACGCTTGACCCCCCCTCTTGTTTGTTACGTGCAAACGGACATTGGCTGTGCACGGTTCGATAGCGGACTTGGTTGGCTATCAACCTTCGATCACCCTGACGTACCATTTCATTATTTCATTGAACCGTTGATTGTTTCATCATCATTTTTTTTTTGTTTCATGTGTAAATGTTGAATGTGTATGAGTGTGTGGCTTGAATGAATAAATAGGTTGAAAGTTGTATACTTGTCGTGTTTTCATCACTTCACGTCTGCGGGAAATCGTCATTCTGTCTGGGCTGTCTGCGTGCGTAAGTTGTTTGTTTGTGGCGTCTGCTTGGACGGAGTCGTGGCGGTGACAGAAGAGTTCTCATGCTTGCTCATGTTTTTATGTAGCTATCGTATCAGGATCTCTAAAGCCTGTACAGTTTATAGTACTCTCATCCTAAGTAGTACTTCATGAATGACATTTGTTGATGCCATTAAAACAAAAATCAGCAAAATATATACCTAAAGCTGTCATGGTCCTCCAAAAATATGATAAGTCATTGTCCTTATAACTGGGCAATTTGCTAACATAACAATAGATAGATTTAAAAACAAAAATAAAATGTCCTAATACTTATAATAATAAACAAATTAATGCTTCAGACGGCATTTCAGGGGTGGGAATTGCTGAAGTGAAAAATAAAGGAAACTAGGGGGGTCCTGGGGCATGCCCCCCCGGAAAATTTTCAAAATCAAGAACAAAATCTGTGCAATCTGGCGTATTCTGATTGCAAAATGTAAGTAGTTTTGAAGTATGAAAAACATTCTTTTTTGTTTTTTTTTCTTGTGCTTTTTGTTTGAATGACCAAAGAATATAATGCTGTGATGTAGTGCTGATAAACAATGTACAACTAACAGACACGTTGCATAAAGAAAATAACATAAATTCAAAAAGGATTTTTGTATTATAACTGTATACATGTACAGTGATTATGTGTGTGTGTGTGAGAGAGAGAGAGAGAGAGAGAGAGAGAGTTGTACACACACACACAAAATTTGTACATAGTAGCTGAACATGTACACAGCTGTATATTCAACATCTGAATATCAGCTGTCAAAACTAAACATAGCTCCAACATCAATATGGCAAGCCTGGCTTCTTCAGCTTGCGAATAAATAGGCTGAGCCGATCATCATTGACTTCGTACTCCAACCAATCCCACCTCCATTTGTTTTTGACGCCAAAACCTTCTTGAAAAGTTTCACCACGCTGTACAATCATAGCCTTTAAAGACATGATGGCGGTGATTAAGTACAACGACCTCGACCTCTCACTTCCGGTGAGACTTCTGTTGCGCTGTGTGTAAACACCGCAATAGTGTAAAAATTTATTTTTTTAAAATAAATTTTTTGGCGGAAGCATTATTGTTTTTGGCGGATGGGATTTTTTTTATGGCGGAAATCCGCCAAATGGCGGACAATTCCCACCCCTGCATTTACATAATTTAATCTCAACAGTCAACACCCCCACTTACAATATTTCCACAAACTCTTATGGTAGAATATAGTAGTACTAGTAGTAATATTAGTACTATTACTAGATAAGAGGCTTCTGTGTTTTTTTTTTTTTAGGCCTCAACGAACATTATTGTATGCAATTCCAAAACTAGAAGCAGCTCTAATTACCTACAGCAAATGTGGGTACATCTTGAGTTGTGAAGTTTAATAATTTATTTACTTTTTTCTTTGATCATATATGTTATTGAAAGATTTTGCTGAAAATGAAGGCCTGGTCATAACTTCAGTCTCTACTAGTCCTTGCTTTTTACAAACTAGTTTCTACAAACCTTTACCACATTTGTTGCATTCAGAGCGCCTTGCAAAGTTGACATTGGCACATCTGCAATAGAAAATGTTTTTAAAGCTCAAATAAAGCAAAAGTAGCAAGTGTACACAAATAATTCTAAACTGCGGCCTTCTAGATCTTTTAAGTTTATTTCTATAGATGACTTACTTTGGGGACAATCACAATGGTTTCAGTCTGAAATTCAGTTACTTATAACGCAAAGGCAGAACAAAGTGCAAACTTTGAACAGCTCAAAGCCAAATTTGCTGTTTACAATAAAGAACTAAAGTTGCAAATATAATAAGTAATAATACTTTGTATCAGAGCAGATCCAGTCGCCTTCATTGGGCTTGAAACGTGCAGACGCGGACGACATTTCTGCTTCTGCATTAACTTTTACCGGAAGTGTTACGTTAAGGTTACAAAGATTTCGAGTAACGTCCCTTCTCAAGCAGACGAAAGTTCATTTGAGGTTCTAGAACATCACGCTGGTGTAACTTGTTGCTTTGATTTTTATTTGCATCGACATGGCAGCAAAAGCTACAAGAGCGCTCCTTTTGATGAGAGAGTTTGCACACAGCAGGATAACACAGGGTCGTTTTGATACAGCTGTCATGTCAAAGGTAACCCTGTTTTATTTTGCGCTTGCTGTTTATCACATTATATTTAGGTTACAGTGCTACAGACAGTGCGCATATGTAAGACGATATGTCATTGACATTGTTCAAGATTGTTGTTAACTGTTGTATTTTTATAGTTATACAATTGTTTGTTGCAGTGTCCATTTTGTTGAATGTTATATTGTTGAAATTTGTATAATAATTAGTGTGTGTGAGGGATGTAGGATGGGTGGAAGAAGCTATAGGGTGAGACAAAGAAAGACTTTTATTTGAAAAAATAAATGATTGAGAGAAAAAAAGATTAGATAAAATATGTGTGTGAAATAGACAGTTTATTATAAACTTGTCATTGTTTAATTTCCAATAAATGATGTGGCTATTTACACTTTCACTTTCAGGCCCAAATCATCGGTGGTTCAGAAGGTCATGTGAAGTGTGAAATTCCTGTCTCGGAAGAACTGCTGAATGGTGTGGGAACTCTTCATGGCGGGGCCATTGCAACCATTGTAGACTGTGTGTCAACATGGACCTGCGTGTCAGTCGGCAATAATGTCCCTGGTGTCAGCGTGGATTTAAGTATTTCGTGAGTATACAGAGACGATTGATCCTCTTTTCCTTGGACCTCGGTTTGAGCAGCCACAATCAGTATTGTTTATTCATTTGCTAAAATGAGTTGTCAATATTTAAGGTAGTCCAAACTTGCTTCAGACTTATAATTGATAATGCAAACATTAATTTGTCCCTTTATGAAAATAAAAAGATGAAATCCATCACAACAACAGCAAGCTAAAGAAAAAACGACCACCACTCCTCCCCCTCTGTTTTTAACTTCCCACCCCTTTTTTCTTTTTTCCCCATGTGTACACTGAGCATGCTGTTAATGTGGATGCTGCTACAACCTATCATCATCATCATCATCATCATAAATATATCATCATCATCACAATTATAATCATTCATGATCACCAATATTTATGAGCTCCCTCATCATTGTCAGGCCATCCCACAATTTAATTAAAATATCCCTAATATAATCTTTTCTGTTTTTTGTGAAGCTACATGAAGGCAGCTCGGCCAGGGGAAACAATAGTAGCGGAGGCGAAGACTTCCCATGTGGGAAATCGTTTAGCCTTCTTCACAGTGGATATCAGAAGCAAAGAATCTGGCACTCTTTTGGCCCAGGGCACACACACCAAGTACCTCAGCACTCCCAAACCGCAGACTCCAGCTGCAGAGTCAAAAGTGTGAAGTCTGCCTTACTGTATGTGACTGGTGGCTACTGTCATGACAATGGTGATGATGATGATACTGATAAAGAATGGTAATAATTATGTCAGGCACTCCATGTCGAGTATATATACTGAAGCTGATGGCACTCAGGAAGCAAAGAAACATGGAGGGTGGGTAAATTATGAGGGCTGTACGTCTAGATTAAATTCGGTATCGGAACCTATGTGTGTTCTTAGAAGACAAATTATATAGATCTATACATTATTATTCAGGTTGATAATGGCATATATTTTTTATACTTTTTTGTTGTTGTAAAACAGTCATGTACCATCTGCATTTTAAGAGATAAATATAACATCAGATATGTAATCAAGATGTTGAGTACCTCGAATATAACATTGTATGTTTGAACATTACATCTTTTGTGCTTTACAAGGGCAAAAAAGAACATGGTATTTGAATAAAAGTAGAGTTCATTGTATAAAACTTCAAGCTATATCCAGGAGCACATAGCTCAGGATGAAAGTGAACCAAACAAGCTGTCCATGACTGTTGATCTATGGTAATATATTGATCATGGCAAGTGTCTAAATCAGGTTGAATGTTTCTTTTATATGTTAAATGGGAACAAATTCATATGGTAGTTTTTTTTTTCTCTCATATTATAGTGGATGTGCCTATTGCACAATTATGTGTGGATTTTGACATTGGTGAATATATATTTTTGAGACAGTGCATGCAGTTTTGTTGTAAACTTGTGGTAGCATGACCGCTAACAGGACTTTGCTTCAAACTACATTCTAAATCTCAAAACGAGTGTAGATCTCCCTTGTCACATCTAAAATAGTTGTGTAAGGTCCCTTACATAAAATCACATCATTCTGGATGTCATAAACCGATGTTGGGTGGCGCAGTAGTGTAGTGGTTTGGGCACACACTAGCAATGTTTCATGTTAAGCAATGTCGAGAGGGTTAGTGCTTGGATGGGTGACCATGCTTGGGAGGCAACCACCCAATGACACAAAACAAGCGCACTACACACTCCAGTCTACCCAAACAGCTGTGAATGGGTACTTGGATCTGTTTAGAACCAGGGAATGTAAAGCAGCATGGGAGAGGAGATAGGCCAACACTTATTAAGCTGGCCTGTAGAAAGAGGAGATCCCGTACGCTTCCCTGCCTTCACAACCGAAAGGGTACAGGGACACCTTTCACTTTTTACAATCGGTGTAATAAACAAAACGAATATGCCCGCTTTCATGAAACCACGCCAACCATGCTTGATGAAGTTTGTTACATGTTACCTTTTTCAATTGCATACCAATGAGCTGCACAAACTGCTGACATCGTTGACAAAAAATAGTCCCCCATCATGAAATGAAGTTGCAAAAGGTCCCTACTGTGTCCTTTTGTTGTGTATGTATTAGCCTAATTATTATCCTTTCATCTTGAGCTGAGTTTTTGGATGGAATTAATAGTTGATTTGTTTGGTATATTCAATATATGAGCATTAGATATGGACCAAATGTTTGCAAAGTGCAGTCGCTTAATTGTCGATATATTTATTCTGTTTATGTTGTTGTGATAACTTTGAATGCACAGGTGCCAAACATTTTGTTTTTGTTTTTTTTTGTTTGGGGAGGGGGGGCTGGGCGCACCACAGATGTACGCTGGTTAAATGATCATCTGTGCTGCCCCAACGACCTTCAATTTACGGGATAGAATAGATTTTTTTTTTTTTTGGGGGGGGGGGGGGGGGGAAGGGAGAGGGAGGAAGGGGGAGGAGGGAAGGGAGAGGGAGGAAGGGGGAGGAGGGGAAGATAGGTGGGCTGAAGAATGTAATTAAATAACCCTAACCTTGTAACATTAGTCATTAGTATCCAGTTTGTTACTTGGTGAGTGAGTGCGATCATATGATGAAGTGTATGGTTCAGTTAGGTTTGTATCCAATTACATACACGATACAGAGGGGATAAAGAGTTCAGTTTTTGTTGTGCTATCACTGCAGATTTCTCCTTTACATTATTTTGCAGTTAAATATGTTTGGTTTATTATTATGCAGTGATGTTGCTAGACATTTTCAGCATAGGCCATTTGGCCGATTCAGTCACAAACCTTTAGGACATTTTGAAAATCTTTCGGCCATCATTTCGACTTCTTTCCAACACCAAACGAGAGGAAGCGCTGGCCACTGATAAGTTTCGATTTCTTTTTCGGCGGCATTTTGAAAACGAAAAGTGTTATTGCCAGAAGCACGCCGTTCGCAACAAGGGGAGTTACTCTAACTCTCTCTGCTGATGCATTTGTCGTCTGCTTGGCGCTTCCGATACGCAATGTTCGACAATAACTCATAACACCTTTATTTATCCGATAGGAAATTAATATGGCCAGAAGCAATTAGAACGAAACAGACGTGAGACAAGCAAACAAAAAAACAGACAAAAGGATGGCAGATTGAGGCGTAAAACCTTAGGACAGCGGGCCGATCAGAACATGTTTTTTCGGACATTTTGGAATTTTATCAGTGAATGGACGATTTGCCGACGAAAACGACATTTCTGAGATTTACCTTACCTATATAAATATATACAAAACAATGGGGTGAAAGAAACATGCCACATTGACGAAGTAGCAAATATTTACGAATTAGGGGTATTGCAGTAAATGTGATCATCAATATGAATCTAGGTTAATTTGAAAAAAGGGATAAAGTTATTACAGTGAGTTCATGGGGTCACAATGTTAAATGTCTGACACATGTCGGTAAACTGCCTGATGTCAGCACAAAGAAATAGCATGTTAAAAATTTTGTAAAAAAAAAAAAAATACCACCACAACATTGTTAAAAAAATGTTTATGAGTTGTACAGATCTGAGATGATACCTAACCTAGTCTTAAATTGGATTGCGGGTTTAATCTAATTTGTTTCCAAATGAAGTTTGAATATAACTATGTATATATCACTCATGACTTTTGACGGTACATTAAAAAAACAAACTATTATTATTAATTTATCATTACAGTTTACGTGTGTGCAAACACCATTAGCAGTACATTCATAGCAAGTAAACATCATTTAGAAAGTTGTTTCTGAGGACTTTTATTTTGTGCAGTCTAAAGTTACAAGTACAAATATGTATGACAAACAAAAAATGACTGTACAGTGACCTTTTCTGGTCTGCATAGACAAGCATAAAATACATATCAGCTCATTTTCATTGACTAACACATTCAAACGTGTGCATGCACCTCATCCAGAATAAATTATTTCATACACCTCTGCGGGACACACTGACTTCATATTTTCAACATTACGTACAAATCCCTTTGTATCCTGTTTCCTCAAATACATTTAAACCTGACCCGACTATGTATTCACTTCACACGACCAACTATCTGAGCTTGTGACATTACATACACATTATCTTATTACACATGCATGCAAGAACATTGTCAGCTGCACCAGTAAAACAATGATTGGTACATGTATGTAAATTGTAATGAAAACAAGAAAACTTTACTGATATCTATATATTATTTTTAAGAAAAAGCATTAAAAATTGGGAAGATTCACCGATCCTCGTCATATACTTTAAAAAGATTAAAAATAACTACAATGTTCCACTCACAGAAACCGCCACACATTCATGTATGACTTGCACTAAAATTAATAAGCTAACACTTTAGTAATAACAGTGAGTAAAATTGACTGCCAATGGATCCTAAAACAAGTGACAAGTAGAAAATTACTACCACACAAAAGAAAAAGTTACTCCACTCCCTGAAGGCTTAGTGCCTGAAACGTTGGAGGACATTTCTTATCAAGAATCTTATTTTACCACCACAAAAGATTTGTTTGTTTTTTTAAAAATAACTTTATACTGCGTTACTATTATTATTATTTTTTTAAAAGTGTGTCACAATGTAACCCTAACCCAGGTACAGATCTGACTAATGCGGAAGTAGGTTATGTCAAAAATAAAATTGAAATGTTGATGAATAAACTTGGATGGATGAACAAACTGAAAGGATGGATGGATAGATGAGCAGAACAATTTTACTCAGTCATCCAGGATTGCTCAGTTGTCTGGAGCATTAGGGCGATGTGCTGAAAGCAGCAAGTTGACCTCTTGCGTGATTTGAGTTAGATGCATTCTTGGGCAGGGGGAACTGAGCAGCTCTTGAGCTGGTCAAGTGCTATCCAACTCCAAGGAAGAACAATTCTAATAATTCTGAAGAAATTGTGACCACGACTTGGTTATTTCATTTTCATACTATTTCCTTCAAAAGAGATTTTGAAGGAAGTCTGTATCTCCTCTAAAGCATTGTATCCTCTTTCAGAAGTTCCAAAGCATTCCTGTACACAATTGTGTATTTATCTGGCTGACCACTGCATCATATGGATGCACAACATTTGATCTTAGGGCCAGCAGGTGTTTGATTATTTTTGTGTGACGAGTTTACTTGGGAAATTGCATTGTTGCACATTAAAAGTTGTTATAATGGGCAATCATTCCTTAAACTGACATTGAATTTTAGGTTTCTCTCCCTTGTTATATAAACAAACAATACACACTTTGGCTGTGGTACTATTTTTAGAAAGAACCTTCATGCTAGAATTAATAGGCATATATATGAACAAAGTATAAGTTTACCAATTTAAAATTATAATATCAAACTACTTTTAAAAGTTTTTTTTTTTAACAAGGTTAATTTTAATTTTTTTTCATTGTGAATTTGTAAATGATGCGTGAGGCTGAAATGTTTTATCATCATTTAATGCAATCTGCCAAGTAAACTCGATCATTACTCACCGTAACAAGATTATCACTGTCATAAAGTATGGAATACATGTACTTCAAAATCGAGCAAAACATATATCACAATGATACTCTCAAACTCTGTTACGATTGAGAAGCGTTCTGTAATTTGAATAATTATTTATTGTGTTCAGTCACAAGGCCTGCAATTACAGCGTTTAGTTTCTTTGATCTACACTGTTGCTGGAGGGGTTTTACATAAGGCTCGTTTGCAGGCAATTTGAGATCTATTTAATAACAGATGATTACATTCTCGAAGTATGTAGAATGTTCTAGGATGTAAAACTATGTGTAATTCCGGTGATTAGTTTTATTTTGATTGGTTTGGGGTTTTTTGCTTCATTCTGGAATATTCTGCATTTTCTACCTTGTTGATAGACTATGTAAGTACTGCGCTGTCTGCTTGTGAGTGGAAAGGTGTTTTTTAAAAAAAGAGATGGCGCAGGTAGTTCTTGATGCTGTTTGCTGAGTAATAAAATAGTTGTTGATGCCATTTGCTGAATAAAATTGAAAAACTCTATAACGATTCTTATCTTGTTACTGAGTTAACTGGTTGTGTAGCGTGGATAAAAAATTCAAATTACACAAGATTCAAGCATCCAGGCCGAATCGACCATTGTTGTGTAACACACTCATTCATATCACCCAAAACCAATCTTTAAACAAAATCCGTCCAACGCAACAAAAGAAGAAATAAATAAATGTTCTTAATAGCTAAGCATTACATTTTGTACTTAATGCATGGACACAAAGCTGGATTGCAAAAAAGATGATGTTGCTTTTGAACAAATTGACACTTCCGTACAAAATGATGCTGAGCAGCCGAAACATAAAACTCCCTCCCAGAACATCGCTATCTACAGCAGCTGAACCCTATTCACACTTTTCTGCTATCCTATGCACCAACGGGAATCCCCTCTATGAAAAATACTTCCGTTTTTTTTCTCCGCATGTTTTAGTGAGTTATTTCCAAATATTCAAGAATAATATGTGTCACTTGCCACCTGTATCGTACCCTCACATATTTTTATTTTTTTTTTTTGCTGCAGTTTATTATCCCTTTCTATCTCCAGTGGCTCGCGCCTAATCCCTACCTACCTAACATTATGTGTGAAAAATATTCGGAAAAAACATAACGCCCAGATGCTGGCTCGAACCCACACCTGTCATGCGCCATTGGTTTCTGGCTTGTGGACAAGGCAAGTTAGTCCCGCCTTAGCCCACTTGGCCACAACGCTAGCCTAACATATTCAGTTACTTCGTGTTTTGTGAAGGTTGCGACGGCGAAGCTATGGAAAATTACAAGAGTTTTCAGGTCCCGTTTCACTTTCTGTCGATGATCGACGCACCTCCGAAGTCGCCACAAATACAGGCCTCTACGATTGTTTTTTGCATTCTTTCACTGAGCATGTACTTCCTCCACCGTTTTTATACTTATCCCACTAGTTTTCTGGCTCTAACAATCGTCGTTTTCGGCAATTTGCCATATTTAAAAGTCACGCATCAAGCTTTGATAAAAGCAAAACAAGCAAAACCGGAACTTGGTTTCATATAACCTCGTTTTAATTTATAATGGCGATACCCACGAGTTTTTATGAGAGGTGCCGGAAAGTTGTGAATACAGAATACCCATTTCTCCTTTCCTACAGCCATGATTACTAGTTATGAATATATAAGGTAATTGCACTTGTATCCAGCTGAACTGTGATGATATCAAGCCATTATATATATTGTCTTGATGGATTGCCTTGCTTAACACTGCAACTACCTCACAGGGATGCACAATAATTAAAAAAAACAAACAAAAAAAAACAAAAAAACTTGATGTAACAATGTAAGACATGTGTCATGGCAAGTGTATTTTAATAGTATAAATAATTAACAGAAGTTTGAAATGTGATCCCCTAAAAATTGAGAAGGAAATACTGTGGACGCACAAAGAGCGATTTATCAATCACTAAAAGGAAATTTCACTGCTGTTTAATCAAACAAATCAGAGGCCATCAGTTTTGACTTTTTTTCTAGGTTTATTTTGTATTCTTGGTTCATTTCGACCCTTTGACCCATCATCTTATGAGAAGAAAAAAAACTTTAAATTAAAAATTTAAATTAAAAATTTTAAAATTTAAGAAAAATGTACTCCACACCCAAATGTCAGCCTTGAAGCCATGTTTGGCTGACGATTTCAAACTTGCCCTAAACAAATATTTTATTTTCCAGTTACATCCCACCACTACAAATGCTACTTCTAATCCTGCTGTCTGTAGACTGCCTGAAAAACCAAATGACAAGACAAAGTGACACATTGCTGGCAGTTGTCAGAGTTGAGTTAGTTATGGCATTGCCCAGTTCCTGTGACACGGTCAGATCTATGCCTTCTATTCTAAGTTCTATAATTATATATGCTGCGTTGGTGATCAATTGGTGTATGTGACGATAACAACTAAAACAGCAGAGTCAGTTCTGAACTGGTCAGACCCAAGTTGGTCATTGGTACATCGACAGCAAGACAATCCCCCTCTTCCACACAGAACGCACACATGCACAACTGACCCGAAAGAGAATCATGCCTCACACTCCCCTCTCTTCTGCCTTGGAAAGGCAAGCCTTTAGTGAACCAATCAAAAACAGACAAATCCTTAACAGATCCTTTGCGCTTCACTTTTTTAGCTTTGATGGTTGG
The DNA here is from genome assembly GCA_036898135.1 of Oncomelania hupensis. NCBI lineage: Eukaryota > Metazoa > Mollusca > Gastropoda > Littorinimorpha > Pomatiopsidae > Oncomelania > Oncomelania hupensis. The sequence continues at coordinate 37,488,243 of CM072516.1, forward strand.
AGAGTTGGAAGCTGCTAGCCTTTCGCTGAACTGTCGAGTTTGGTGGATGAGACACAAAACCGAATTGGACTCAAATGTGATCTGGCACTTAGAGCCACTGCGAGTGAGAATGAAGCTTTTGCTCATTTCTGGGCTTGAGTCACTTTTCTTAAGTTTGCTCCTGAGAGCGGAAGCAGAACGTCGGAGCAGCTGGAGATCTAGGGATCGGGACTTTTGGACGAAATCCAGGACAGCAGGTCTCGTTGACTTTGCATTGTAATGGGCCCAATCGGCTCTATTCATGACGTCATCTGAACAATCAGCTTTCTTCACTTCACAATGTGACTTGTTAGACAGGAATGCCCCCCTATCAAAGTTTACAAACTCCCGTCTCCATGTGGACAATATAGGGGACTCTTTCATATGACCATCAATAACTGCATTACAGTTTTGAGTTCCCTCTATTGCTGCTTCTGACATGATGCAGTTGGGCACACTTGGTCCTTCCTTGTCAAAACAGAGTGAACAGACAACAAAGCTGGAGGTTTTCAATAAACACATACAGGTTTTGGATAATGACTGTGATGTAATAATATCTGACGGAGTCAGTTCTGAAACATCAGGCTGGTCAGGATGATGTACCTTCAATGAAAATTGTGCGATTTCCACATTCTCCTCTCTGTGCACCACGAAAATTCCGCCTTCGTGGAGTTTCACTGGTGCCCCACAGTCAAAGCTCCAGTGGCACACTCCACATTTGTGGGTTGCACAGACCCTTGGTGTCAGTTCTTGGTTCAGGTGGGGGTCAGGCTCATCAATAAAAAGCAAACTGGCTCTACAGCTCTGGCACACTGGGGGTGTCTCAGTCCCAGTAGGCTGTCCGGCAGATGGAGCTGTCTCAGCCATTGTAATGCTATGTGGAGCACAAGGCGCTGAGCCCAGCTTGCTGGTAGTACTGCTGCCAACACACGTGGAAACACACTCTGACACACTGAAACATATACTGCATCTGAAACCACAAACATTAACATCTGGTGGTGCATGTTCGCTTTCAAAATCCATGCTGGCTGCACTCATGCTAGCAGGTGCTTCGGTTTCCATGAAGGCACCAGATGCAGCCACAAAGGAGCTGTAAGCTGCGAGATTCTCACCAGCGTCCGGTGCATCAATATGGAACCCAGACAGCTGGCACTGATGACATCTGTGATGCTGAGGGCAGCAGTTGAGAGGGAGGTACGGACGAGCAAGGCGAATACTGGTCACAATATGGGTGAAGTTGCTAAAGTTGGTCTGCAGGTAGAGTCATAAGTCCGGGAATCGCCCAGGGTCCTCTCGGAAGTCGGCCGGAATGGAGAATAGGTCAGGTTCAAGGTCGTTTCGCCACTCAAACGACGTGAAGGTCACCTTGGCAGTGATTGTGGGGAACACAGGGATTTCTGTTTAGAAACAAACAAAAGACAACACATATAAATTATATCCCACAAACAGTGCAAAATAAAAATTCCTCCTCTTCTTGTCTGTTCTGTTAAACATTTTCTAGGTCTTGTACTTTATAGGTAAGCAGTTCTATGTTTCATAACAGCAAAACAAAGGCATTGGTGTGTATAGGTGACCAACAGCCCACCTGAACTTTTTCCATAAGATATACTAATATCAATTGTCTGTGTCTAGACTCTGCCTCATACCTGTATTTTCTTCCACCACTGTGCCTGCCATAATGCCTAAAAAAAGCTACCATTCCAGATTCTGGAATAGCAACATTGTTACGATTGAGATGAGCACGATAGATCCGATCATTTTGTTTTGCAAAGCATGCAATAATAGAGTGTATTTACCTTTGATTTGATTTTGCGTCGTTGCTAGATCAAGCTTTGTATAAGGTTGATAATTTTCATTGGTCAATATTGTTGAGAATGTTATGGAATTACTCGTTTATTATCGATTGAAGCTTCTAGACCTTACAGGTAAAAGCTGGTTAAATCATATGGATGCGTAAAGATTATGTGACATAAGATAGTGCATAGTTCCGGTGACGAGTTTTATTTTGATTGGGTGTCATTGAATCATGCTGGAATGTTCAAATTTTTCTCAATTATAAAGAGGCTATATAATGCACCGTCTGCTTGTAAGGATGATCTTTGTAGTGCTTTTTGGAAAGCGATCGTGTATGCAGTTGTTGATGTTTGCTGAATAAAGTTGGAAAACTTTATATGACGACACCTGTCTTGTTACTGAGTGAACAGGCTGCGTGGATAAACAAATTCGAGGGCTGAATCAGCTATTGATAAATAACCGTGTAACAAACATATACCCATGCAAAGATTTAAATGAATACAGAACAAACTCCAGAAGTCTAGCAAAAACTACTCACCAATGCGGACTGGGAAGCCAGGAGGAAGCTTGGTGGTCATGAAGTCCCGAAGCTTCTGGAATTGTTTGAATGGGGCGACAACCTCTAACACATCCAGCAACCTGCATACATAAGAATTTTTATCCAGAATCTGCAACGCTCTTGATGACGAACGAAAAGCTTTTGGCAAAAATTAAGGCCTGAACAACATTTTGGTCTTGTGTGTTTTGTCTGTGCTTTTTATTTGTCAACGCATGTTTAGACATTTAAATTCCACTTCATGTCCCATAAACATTGAGTGAAACTATGCTGCTTTGTCCACATTCTTTTAACTAGTGTCATGTCCACATTCTTTTAACTAGTGTCACTTTTAAAATTATGCATATGTAAAAACTAAAGTTCATTCTGTAACTACTTCCCTCCCCAACACACACGTGGCTGGCAAGTAGCTAGAATCTTATGATTTTCAAAAACGTTTAGGAAAAGATTAACCTCCACTAAGTATTACAAGTATGGAGCTGTGCTACAGTTAATCACATAATAACACAGGGAACTAAGTGCACACATTTTTCCTGAACTAAGCTAAAAATGGACCATCTAAAGACATGGCTATTTTAAAAGATGGAAAATAATTTTTTTTTCTTTTTTTGAAATTTAGACTGAGCTGCGTTTCATACCTTTACTAAATTATCACTGAAGAGAGTTCACAAAAGTACTTCTTATATCTCTCTCATCTTTCTTGGAACCTAAACGTGAGATAAATCATATCACTTAAAAGGTGCTAAACTTCAATTTCTTTATTTTTTAAAAATCGTTCTTATACAGGCCCTTTTCAGATCAAGAGCTTCTCAAGGTCAACACAGGATCTATCTCTATCTCAAGCTGCATGAGACACCGCTTTCTTCTCTCACTGGTAAATAATAAAATGTATCTCTTCACGAGGCGTATGGCCACGGTACTCACACTTCTACTGTCATTGGAAAGTCGTCACTCTGTAGACAGAACAAAACAAGAAAATATGAATCAAGGCATCAAGAAATCCATCACCTAAGTACAAAAGGCACACACATACACTCCATATTTTCAATGTAATTAAAATGGAAAGCATCACTGCATTCAGATACACACATAATTATGTGCTCTCTCTTCTCTCTCTCTCAAAGTCACACAACTTGAACATTCTCTCTTTTGAGCACTTGCTCTCTCTCCAACACACACACCCACTTTAAGCTAAAGGCAAATTCGATGAAATAACAACATGCACTAAATACCTAATTATTTGCTCAATGTAGTCCCTTTAGCTTATGACTATCCATATTATGACACAATACTAAATATACTAATCTACCACACAGCTTCTACATTAACTAAGTTTTGAGTGTTGACTCACCATTGCAACAGTAGCTTTGAAGGCCTTGGCGTTTTCTTTGGCGATGAGATGTCGACCCAGACACGGTGGCCTTCCTGGCTGTGCCTTTGTGTATTCTTCCCACGTGACTGTGGGCTGCTCAGGAGGTGTCAGTGATTGCCGTCTCTCTATCTGCTCACATGCATACTAAATTATTTCAACTTTGAATTTAAAAAAGTGTCCCCGTTTTTTTAATTTTCTGTCCTGTATAATATAATACATCCCATCTTCAATACCTCAAAAAATGGAATTGACCCAAGTTTGTTAATATATAAAGGCCAACTTTTTTATATATTAAAAAGACAGTACCCCCCACTTCTCACCGCTTTCCACTCTGTGTGGCCATCAGCAAAAATTGTTCTCGTTCTCATCCTACCTTTGTATTAATAAAATGTCTTCCTTGAATGAGAACTGGATAATTTCAGGCAGCTCTGGGCATGGGATAATTTGAATATATTAGATCTTTTAACATATTTTTTTTTGTTATTCAGCTAAATAAAATAGCAAGGACTATAAAATAAAAGCTGGTATCTTTATTAACACATTTATAAATGGGCTTGAAAATGTCTGACCAATGCATTCACAAAATGTCTTTGGTCAGTGCAATCAGTTTCTGACTTCCTCTACAATTGCAACGTTGCGTTGCGTTGTGTAGATTACCGTCCCCGGACACGTAAGCATATAGGGGACTTAGATGGATAATAACCGGTGAAGTAAGAAGTCATGTTGAAGAAGGTGAAGCACGATGAGGGAAGAGGTCATGTTACTGTAAAGGAAAGTCGCTTGGCGATGGAGCGCATGAGGCTGCTGCTACAATCGGAAGAAGAAGTCATGATGTAGCAGAAGAGCAGGTTAAGTAAGAATGCCGGAAGTGAAAAGCGCATGGGTGCGCAACGAGATGCTGTAAGGGTGCCAAACAGGACACAGGGCCGGTCCTGAAGAAGGTGCCAATGAGGCTCATGAGGGAAGCGCCGACAGGGCCGCAAGGTGGTGGCCAGGCAGAGGCCGCGTGAGGGTGGGTAGGCTAACGCAGGGTGCCACTGGCGGTGAAACACCTGTAGTCTGGAGGTCGCCACGCTCCACAGGGAACTCCACGTCGCCCAGTCGTAGAGAAAGATGAAGGACAACCAGAGGCCGGGCAGGTGGAAGTCAAGCGAAGAGAGCCCTGCAACGCAGCACGACCGACGCCGGGACCAACGGAGCCCTATAGGAAGAAGATGAAGGATGTAGGTTGAAGTGGAGTGACGTATCGGAATCTCCCACAGTCCGCGTCAGCAGCTTCGACTTCTGTACTGCCACCGCCAGGTAGGCCCCCGTACCATACCGATGGTGCGTCCTTCCCATCTATGCATGCTGGGCGGCTGTGGGACTGAACGTCTCCGTGAGCAGGTGTGGGCTCGAAGAAAGCCTAAGGACCGCCGCGGTAGAAAATGCTGGTCGGCAACCGCCGCTGTGGAAAACGCAGGTTGGCTAGGCAAGCTGAACAGCAAACTGCCGCAGTGGAAATGCAGGTTGGCAGATGGTAGGAAAAGAAGGTGCCCAACACCTCAGCGAGTGGTGAATGCTGGAGCTCGGAAGACAGACTCCTAGCCTGCCAGCCTCCTAGGAGCTTGCGCTACCTCGTCCTTGACTGACAGGCTCGTCCTTGCCTGTCGCTGAATCCCGCAATTCCAACCTCATTTCTCTGTTCTTATATACCCCTAGATCTTCTCAAGCTTTCTCAGCTTCATCAAGAAATGGAAAATTGCAAGGAAGTAGCAAAATTATGGCTATTTAGGGTTAAGGATCTTGAATCTTGAATTTAAGAAAGCATTAACAGCAACGAAAAAGCACTTGTGCTACATTCTGAACCCGAAGCTGACCTTTTTTATTTCAACATCCACAGTTCGTTAAGCAAATTGAAATGTGAAGAAACAAACCTGATTGTGTTCCCATGATCCCTTGCCTATGTTTTCCATAAGAGCTTTGTTCTTCTGCACATCTTCTGGCGATAAATGTTCTCTCCTAAAATAAAACAAATTTCAAATTAGTAGATGAAAAAAGGTAAATAAAATAAAACACACAAACAAAACCAGGAACACAGATTTTTCTTAAATAGTTCTTAATCTTATATAGTGCATTCCAGCTCAGAAGCAGCCCAAGGCACTGTGGCTGATACAGGAACTAACTTAAACTGATGCATACATTCACACAGTCCAGAGGTGCCTACCCCCCAGTCTGACCATTTGTGTACTGGCTGCATGAAAAATGTGTAGTTTGTGTAATGTCAGATTTCGCGCAACTCGCAACATTTGATCAAAGAATTGTTGCCATGAAAACTGCCACGTTCACAAAACATCAATTCATACTAATTCCAGCTCACCATTTTAATCCTCATGAAACAAAATAATATAGAACTCAACAAGTTATGGTCACAAATCCACACTAATATATTATTTTTTGTGTTGTATTTTACTCTATAACCCCCCACCCCTCTAAAAAAAAAAATCTTCATATTGTCCCACAATTAATTAATATGAATTATGAATATATATAAATGCATCATTATTTTCGTATATTCTGCTTAAACTGGCAAAACCTTTTTGTTTTCTGAGCATACTAGAGTGTTCTGCATTTGGTTGTGTAAATACAGTGCCTTTTTATGCACTTTGTATTAATTTTAGACACCTCAGCCACTTTTGGGAAAAACGCGTTTTATTTTTATGCGAGGGTTACCCACTTTGAACAGTTAAATGAGTGCCTTAATATTGACCGATTTTAACAATTTAATTTTTTTTAATGTTCTAAAGGTTTGTACTATATAATAAAAACAAAATAAAACATCCTGAACCAAAATAAAATGTTCGTCCGTAATACCTAATCTAAGTGTCGCTGAATGTCGCATGCAGAGCAATGCTGAACTCTTTGTTGCAGTGAGCATAAAGAACTCCTTTAGAAGATTAGATTATTCCTCAAAAACGTATTTGCGTAAGAAATGTTGTCTCGCTTTTTGCTTACTTGCAACCTAACCCGCTTTTCTTCAGACTCGCTGTCATCGTCACTCTCGTGTAAACGCTTTCACGACACCATGTTTAGCACAATGGCGGATACAAAGTCTCGCACTACCTCTCATGCACGAGATTTTACTTTTGCGCATGCGCTCTAGGGTCAGCAAGTAAAGGAAATAGCAGATGGAAACATATATAAAATCAGTGCGAAAAAAAAAAATTTTTTTGGTACACCACGAAAATGCGTATTTTAAAAGAATTGCTCGTATTGTCGTATTTTATGTTAAAAATTTGTAAAAATACGTGCCAGCGCATACGGTAGGCACCTCTGCACAGTCATGACAAAGCCTTATAAACAATAGTGAAATAAATGTGCTTAACTATAAGATCCAGAAATTATTCTCCTGACTTGGAAGCAAACTAAACAGCACAACCACCCTTTTAAAAAAAATTACTAAAAGCAAAAAATTATATTTTTAAAAGATTAACTGTGTGATACAGAAGCAGTTTTACTCTTTTCACAAATAACAGCTTCATTTCTACTCTTTTAACAGTCTGTAAATCACCAGAAACTTTCAAGCAAAAATAACATCAGGTTACAGGGCAAGTAAGTAACCTGAACGACACTAATAAATATATTGCATCATGCTTCTATTGAAATCCACCCCAACTCTTTTACTCTTTTTTCCCTTAAGCTTTTACTTATCTCCAAACACAACTCCCCCCCCCCCCCCCCCCCCCAATCCCTAAAAAAAACAAACAACAACAAACAAACAAACTCAACTCCACCCCATCATCTTTTTAAAACCAAACCTTTCACCCAGTTCCATTTATATACACATTGTAACTCACCTTTTCCGAGATTCCAAGATAAGATTATTGACATAATAGAAGTCTGCTTTGAACTCCCCCACCATCTCCTGAACAAATAGACAAGAAATAATATTTCTAAAGTCGTCCAAAAGTATTTCCTAAGATTTTAAAGTCATCCAAATGATTTTAAAGTAACCCTAAAGACATGAGTAACAATTAATCTAATGCACGTTTCTCAATAAACTGCTAAGCTCAATGAGGTTATTGGAAGAAGCCTTTTCTCCAACATCAGCATTTGCTTCAACACTCACTATGTTCTTCACATTTTGCAAATACAATATTCTGTGCCCTGAAGCCAGAAAAGGAGGTAAATACCAACAAAATAGACATACTAGACAAACGCGTACGCAAACAAAAACTAAACACACCACTAAACCAAAAGAACAGTTAACAGCAAAAATGACAAGAGTACCGTTTTGTCTTCTCTGAACAACCAGCCACTCTGCGCTCGAGAGAATGTGATGTTTTTGGTGGACATTTGTGCCGCTACTATATCACTACTCATCAAGATGTCCACCTCGTCCTCCAGGTCAAGGTCACTTTCCTGATAAACAAAAGTGCAGGTCAGGTCAAGGCCACTTACCTTATTTTGTTAATAAGTACGCCCCACAGGTTTTATTGTGTTTTTAGGGGGACAATAAAAAGTCTAAGACTGTGATTCCGAAAAAACACAGGCAGTCAAGTTGAGGTCATTTACTGCATTCTAATCGATAACTTTACAAAGGTTTTTTGGTGTCTGTTCGGTTGGTCTATTACAAATTGAAGCACAATAACTCAAAACTATTGGAGATAATTATGTCTTATTTGGTGGAGATGTGTAAATAGGATGACATTTTGTTGGTTTGTTTGCTGTCTGATTCTGCGAAACTTGAAAAAAAATCATTTAACCTAGAACGCAGTAAAGAAGGTTATCAGTGGGGTAGGTGCGCTACAAGGTTTAGGTTGCCCAAGAGTTTTATTAATCATACTTAGCAACCTGTCATGCGCTTTCAGCAACCCTAGTAAAGGTTAACACAGGTGAAATCGTTAGGATTGCGCATTAATTCCAACTGCCAACACACATAGTAGGCACTTTAGATCATGATAGTAGTCATGATGATAATGATGATGATGATGATGATGATGATAAATTGCATAGTTTCTCACTGGAAAACTTGTCAAGCTTACTTCTATGTAATATGAACCTTGCAACAACCTCTGACTGCTATGTAAGTAAAAACAATTCAGATTGATAGGCATGTTCAAAGTGTTTCTATCTACACTGCGGGTACCTCGTATCGAATTCGTTGATAGACGCTCAGCTTGTTGTCTAGTACCGTGAGGGACTCTTGTGGTCGTTCGCTGCCATTGAAGATGAATGATATGTCCCCCCTCTCCCAGTGCATATCGTTGAAATCTACCAGTGTTGTGTCTAATCTGAAAAGACATAAATTTTATAAGAATATATTCATACAAGTATGAATTCAGAAAAAGTAACAAATTAATTCAAACAAGGAGTGTGGGTTACAGGGTGGGAGGAGAAAAGAAATCAAAATGGATTATCCTAGTTCACCACAACTTCACGCTAAAGGACTTTCAGACTTTAAGCGTTTATTACAATTACAACATGTTACAAGGATAATAATTTTTATTATTATTTTAGTTTAATTCATTCTTACAATTAATCCTTGTTTCAGGCACCCATACAAACATAATAATACTATTATACAATTATTTAAACCTGTCACACTTTACATATATAAAAATTCAACTACAACAGTTTTAAATCAAGAACTTTAACATATCTAAATGTCATCCAAACATTTATAGTACATGTATTATAACATCGACCAGCACCTTGAGCTTTAAAAGAGCTATATAAGACTGATATGATAAGAACATAATATTTTGAACATAATAAAAGTGCCAAGAACTGAATCCTAGATATGTATTTATAAAAAAGGTTAGCTTTAAAAGTCAATCCTCTGATGTTTTTTTGTTTTAGTTTCATGTATCTCTCCCCTCAACTACAATTTATACTCAGAGATGCCAAACTGCAGAAAAATCTGTCAGTGATAAATTTATAAATTGTCAGTAGATTTAAAATTTTGTCAGTAGACAAGAGGGATCAAAGGTCAAGGATTGAGATTTCCTATTAAAAATCATATAGGAAAAATCAAAGATGACTGAGCTCCGCAAAAGAATTCTATAATAATCTGTGGTAAAACGACCCCGACAGAAGTCAGAAGGATAATCGATGTCAGTTCGCAAAATTGTTAACAGCAACCTGCTATAAATCAGAATCATGTACAGCACAATGTTAAGAGTTAATTAAACAAATTACTTTGAGGTTGTGTATCGGCATAAAATTTAAAATAAAGGTAAATCTCATTGATTTATTTGCATTGTTTTGTCTGCTGCTGCTGCTTCAGCGCAGATACCAAGGTTGTGAACTATGATATGCATTACTTTATACTGTGACCGTGCTTAAGTGTAATCAGTCTGAAATGTGTAACAGTCCTTTTGCCATAATCATCACCTGCAAATTATATATATTCTTGTATATTATTCTCGCCGTAAGAAAAATGACTTCAGCGTACATCCGTAAAATACTATTTGCCACCGGAAAATAATACGGTGACACCGTGAGGGTTGGCATCTCTGTATACTGGATCACCCCCTTCCTTTCATCTTTTTTTCCCCCCCCCTCTCACCCCCCAATTAAAACCAAACCACAAAAAAACACACAAAACAAAACAAAAAACAACAACCAAACAACCGACACAAACAAAGCATCAACAACCACCTCAACAAAAACAATCTAGAGCTAAAAGTCAAATAAACCTTGAACCATAAGCCACAACAACTCGGCAACATCACAAGTGTTTCTATTGTTACACCATCTAAGAAATGCAGCAATACTAGATTAGTGAAACAAGAAACAACCTGATGACATACACCACTTGCTGCATGGAAGTTGCAAATTTGATATTGTCAAACTTAATATATGTCATATACAGTAAAGGTTATTATTTAATTATGTACACTAATATGTACCGTATACAGGAGCCTTTCTTGTAAATCTTGCACACGTCAGATGGAAGCATCCGAGACACAAGAGGAACTGCACACAGGTGGAAACAGAACTTAGTAATCTAGTAATACAAAACCCCACTAATCTGCAAATATTTCACAATTTTAGAAAATAAAAGTTTAAAAAAAAAGACAAAAATGAATCCTTATTCCAAATATATTCACTTTCTCTTCAACCCCCATGCACCCACACACAAGCAAGCCATGTAAAATCATACCCCAACTGTGGAAGTCCCACTTGAGCTCCAGATAAAAATCGCCAATATCCATCAGTGCCTGAATGAGAGCTGGCCGCCTCTCCTCTAGTTGCTCTCTCGCTTGCTGCTTCAGCTTTCTCAGCACTGACAGAACTGAGAACCACAAAACAATATATATTCAATATAATTATGGAAGTGTCTTAATTATTAATTAGACATAACATTATACCGCAGAGTCAAAACAGAAAAATAAATAAAGCAATTTATTTGACTTTTTTATAGCTCTATTCCAGCTTAAGAGCTGCTCAAGGCACTGGTCAAACCAGGCTCTAACTCAAGCGGCCAAAGATGCCCATTTGCTACCTTGGGCACATCGTCTGACTCCCAGATCATGGCAGATGACTGAGGGCAACCCTGGGCAACTGGCAATGGGGCGGAAGTGCTTGGTGGGTGTATTTGTGTAGCTGGCACTCAGTCGTCTAAAAAATGAGCGTCGGGATCTTTAAAATCTGAGCGATTAAATGCATGCATGCACGCACAGACTAGACCTTGGTTTATACTCTCATCCGAAAGAGTAAGGGGTGCTTGCCTCGGCCTCTTAGTCATGTTATTTTATTTTTTCGGCACTCCCAAGTGTTCAAACAGGAGAAAGACTGAATTCATTCTTGTCACTCTTCTTCTTGGGTTATGAAGCTACACTACAGTCTATGAGGTGATTTGTTTGCTGCTGAAGACTGTTACTACTTACTGATCTGCCTGTTGCCATAGCTGATTGCTTCGGCAAGAGGTGTCCATCCCATTGAGTTCTTTACTTTCACGGGCGCATTATGCGCCAACAGAAGATGCACACATTCTAAAAAAACAGAAAAGAACTAAAATATTAGTACTTTTTTATCACCATCATCATCATAATCATCATCATCTTCTGATAAAAGCTTCTAAGTGGGTACTCAACAGTCAACTGGTAACTTAGGTAAGAGTTTTGATAAAGATCACAACTGGTTGAACTGGCAATTCTGTCATATTAAGATTAAAGCTTAAACACGCTACTGTGATATAGAAAGTAAACATGCTGATGTTCATAAGACTAAGAAAAAGGATTTTTCAAGAGTAAACAGTTGTATAAATTCAGAAAATTAAATACACAGATATTTTTATGTAGAGAACGTGTAATAATATATTGCATTGGTTAAAAAGAAAGAAAGAAAAGAAAAAGAAAAGACAAAGCGTTGGCAGTACCTTTATGTCCTAGCATCACAGCCAGGTGTAAAGGTGTGTTACCTGAAATATGGCCAATTTTCATGATGATAAATATGAAAATTTCTAAGAGTGTTAACGTTTGCATTTAAGCTTTCACATTGAAGCTGAGATTTAAATTGTAAAATGTTTCATTCTCTCTGTTAAAAAAAAACCAAAACAAAACCTAATAAAACACACAGTGACAATTGACAATCGGGGATGATCTCAAAGGAATGTCTAACTTTTTCTTAGCCCCTCTAGACTGCAAACCTCTAAAATCCTAAACTTTACTAACTAGACCTAGATGTCAGGTGAAGCGAGGAAAAGAGAACAAACTGAGAAAGAAGAGAACTATGGGCATATTATAGATCTCGACTAAAAGTTTGTGTAAAACATAAGCAGAGGTGCCAACCCCCTAATCTTCTTGTCAGTATTTCCGGACCCGTTTGTCAGTATTTTTTAACACTTGTCAGTATTTTTTTTTCTCGCAAAACCTAGCCTATGACACTATAAAGTAACGACAGGCTTCCCTCTGAAACAGAAGGCTATTTTCAATCCTCTAAAATCATCAGCTTGTTGAACACCACACTTGTTTTACTCTAAAATCACCATGAAAATCAGCTTGTTGAACACAGCGACGTTCAGTGAGTGCAGGAGTACTATTATGAGACCAGAAACCGGTACAGAAGCACCGCTGGCAAAGATAAACGATCGGCAACTTTTCCTCCGTATTTTTATAAAAGCTACCGTATTTCCATATTTAATTCACTTCGCCAGAATTAAATACGGTCAATCCGTACTGGTTGGCACCTCTGCATAAGTAGTAGTCTCATCTAAAGAGAAGGGACTGGAGTTTTAATTATAGCAACTTGGATATAATTCTTATTAGACACCATCCTCTGAGGAACAAGGGAATGATAGCAAAGATATATCTTTTCTTCTCTGTTGCCAATGATTTACAATTTGTGGATACTGATGGCCATTTGTTCATGTTCTCCTCAGCGGATTGGTGTATCACATGGGTTTGCTGAAAATCAAGTGACTGATTTTCAAAAGCATAATTAAGAAGACGCCTGAATGAAGTCATCAGAAAAAACACCTTCATGAGAAAAATAGTGTCCATAATTTGGCCGGTTGGCAAAAGAAATGGGCCTATGGCTATATAATATAGCATAGGGAAAAACACAGGCAGAAATCAGTTGACACAGCACAATATTTCAATGAAATTTTAAAGCGAATTTCGAGGTATTCTAACAAAGTGAACATATATGTCTACGTGAATAAGATCATTGATCACTTTCTTTATATAAAATCATGAACATGAATTATGAATCATACTCTCATATTTGTCATACCAATCAAAGTCGAATTAGATCAAACTTCCAGGAAAACAAGACGCATACAGATAAAATTTCGCCTTTTCGATTTCGATCAAAATGATTTCTGGAAAATAACCTACCATGACAGTCTCTTTCTCCGATATCATGGGTCCTGATTAACTGAGCAACTCGTCGTTTATCGCCTTCAAAAACGCTGGCATGAAGAGGGTACACTTCTGCCGCCATCTTTATTTACACTCTGACGATTCCAGGGGTCAGTTATTATCTTTTTTGTAGTTTTGAAAAAAATAAAGCATGTGAAATGACAACTTTGCAATGTATAATATTACGAAAGAAAACAAAGAATAATAATGTTTATAGGCATAGCAATATTACAATTCAATTTGATATTAAACAAAATTTTAGAATGATAAATCAAAGCATTATTCATTGACCCCTCCATGGACTGACTAGCAGACAAAAGCTTTGGCAGCGGAGCGAGGAGACGGGGTACGAAGTTGGCATAATATGCTCTAGTTTCTATAGTCGTCTAAAACATTGCTCCGAAACTAAGGTATTTATGTTGCCTTTTTGTCCCAATTATCGTGCATTTGAAGCGTGCACGACCTCATACATGCATTGATATGACTCCACATTCATTATTTAAGCCTAATCTTTAATCACCCTCATCTAAGTTTCACAGTGAAGAGACTGTATATATATGTCATTTGTCTTGTGAACTTCATTTATGACATTTTTTCTTCTCTTTTTTACAGACATGGTGACATTGATATAAGGCCAGGGCAGTACCATGGCCATGCCTCCAGTGTTAGTAGATCATGGCATAGGTGTTGGTGATACACAGGGGTACAACATCAACCAGCCATCTCTGTGTCTTGACCATACTGAGGTGTTGCTTCTAGTGATCATCAAGACGGTTTTTGCCCATCTAGATCGACGGACAGTGATCCGTGACACCTGGGCAGCGAGAAAGAATTACCATGGTTCCTACCTCCATGCTCTTTTCTTCTTTAGCGCAGTCGACAACAAGCACATACAGGAATCTATTGAACGGGAAAATTCTCTTTACTCTGATGTCGTTCAGTACACTCATTCTTACACTGATCACTCCAACTTGACTCTGAAAACATCCATGGCTGCTGAATGGGTGGATCAGTTTTGCCCTCGAGCCAGGTATGTGTTGGTAGCAGACGACAACATCATAGTAGACGTATATAAAATTCTCCCTTTCTTGCGAGAACACGTAGACCTAAACTCCATAGCCTTGTGTCACTATCGGACTTCAGGTAATGAGGTGCTTCTCGGCAAAGATGATGCATTGTTAGAGGAGGACCATGATTTTTGCAGCAACGAAGCTTTTGTGGCCTCTCCATCGGTCCTGGACCAGCTGTACCTGACAATGAAGCTTAAAGACATTGACATGAATCAGAAACACTTGTGGCTGAGCGAAGTGGCCGAAGCAGCAGGTGTGAAGTACACCAACACGTCGCAGCATTTTGCTGGAGCAAGGACAAAGCCCTCCGTGCTAAAAACCTTCATGTCCATGGAATACATGTCTAGCGCTGTCATGATCGGAATTGTCAGTGATGTGTTCCAAGGCAAGGAAGCCACCATCATGCGACACATCTGGCGCATCATTCAGGAGCACCACACCAAGATTCAACTCTCTAACGTCTACAGAGCACAATTTCCATCAAACAAAGCTCAAGACATTGGAGGTGTGAAGCTCATGGCTGTGGTGCTCATGTGTGTGGACATTGCTGTTGTCATTATCATCTTCGCTGTAATAGTTTGCAAAAAACGACGTAAGAAATGGTTGTGGTTTTGAGTGTGTGAAACTGAAATTGAGGGCAGCTGAAATAATTATTTGTGTACATTAATTTGTGATCAGCATGAGAATTTTTTATTTTTTAAAAATTTTAATTAATTAATTATTATTTTATTTTTTGGGAGGGGAGGGGGAAATTAATCAATTAGAAGTACTAGCCCAAAATTTTTCCCAATGTTAAATAGAAAGTTTATTAATCAGTAAGAGAAGAGATTACCTCCCTTTTATGCCCCATGTGCAATGACTCGCTTTGCATACATTTAAAATACAAATTTATTTAAAAAAAGAGAGAAATAGATGTTGACTGTCTGTATTCTAACAATTTCTATGAATAA
This sequence comes from Oncomelania hupensis, assembly GCA_036898135.1. Taxonomy (NCBI): domain Eukaryota; kingdom Metazoa; phylum Mollusca; class Gastropoda; order Littorinimorpha; family Pomatiopsidae; genus Oncomelania; species Oncomelania hupensis. The sequence goes on from CM072516.1 coordinate 37,503,851, forward strand.
TTGAGCTGCTAATTTTGCATGAAACTTGAATGAAAGTATTTAAGTTTTGTATTGAAAGTTTATTGATCAAAAGTGAAGACAATTGCTTGATGGTTTACAAATGACAGAATTCAAAGACTGCTAGATGGAAAGTCTTGACAAAACTGCACAAACATTGCATAATAGTTTACTGGCTTGTTCTGCTCTCTCTCTTTCTTTCTATATATAAAGTGAAGTGTCTTGGAACATTTTACTGTGTGTGTGTGTGTGTGTGTATATATATATATATATATATATATATATATATATATATATATATATATATATATATATATATATATATATATATATATATATATATATATATATATATATATATATATATATATACACATGTGAGTGTCCGAGTCACTGCATGCATACATGTGTTTGTAAAATCATATGAAAGTTACTATTATATTAACTGAATTACTCTGTAAAATAATGATTGTAGCAATTTACTATTGACTTTTAAATTGTATTTTGTGTTTACGCTGAGATTATGTGTTTGTCATTTCTTGCCAATACAGTGCAAGAAAAAAGATCTTTCTAACATGTTTTATTTAAATGCAGAAATGTACTCATGCATGTATGACAAGGATTGTGCTAGCATTTTGAAAAACACATGGTTTATGCATACTCGTCTAAATAGTGCATGAAACACCAGTAATTTGGTGTAAAATAAAACAAACACATTTCAATTTAGGTTAAATATATTACCAAATTCGAGTACTTTTGGATGGCGGCTCATCAACTTTACAACTTTTTCCCTTTTTCTCTGTCTACTCTGTGTCAGATGGTCCCCGCATAGGATGATCTTCAGTCTGTGTCCCCTATAAATTATGCCTAAGTGGTCTGCTTCATTAAAAAAACAAAAATGAACAAAGTGATGAACCAATTCTGACTCCATACCTGTCAAGTGCTACGGATTTTTGCGTAGCGCTATGCATTTTAAACATTTTCCCATTGCTACGGCGTATCACAAAGCTGCTACGCAATTTTTTAAAAGTGACAATAACATTTTTTAACCAAGGGGGTTTTCGCGCGAAAGTAGTCTGTTCCGGTCGAGTCCGGTTTAAAGACACTTAGTAAAAAGCACCGCACCACCGCAACACGTGTTCGTTCAGTCTACGATCAGTCTTTGTGTCATTAACATTATTCATTTCTCTTTGATTACTTTCATATTATATCAGTTGCCATTTAGTTATATTTTTATTAAATTAATTGGTATAAGCTTTTGTGCAATGCTAATAGTTCTTTTCTTGGCATTGTAAACCATGTTTTGTGAATAAGCAAATTTGTTTGGGGGAAAAAAGTTCATCTGCTTTTTCTGTGTCAGTGATTGTCTCCCTTGTTTTGTTTTTTTTTTGTTTTTTTTTTGTTTTTTTATTTTTTTTTTAATGATTGCCTAGCTTATTTTCTGTCTGTATGTTTATATATATATATTTTGCATTTTGACTTTTATTTTGAAAAACGTACATGAAAATGTTTATAATGATAATGATAATAGCCAAAGTGTTGTGCATTAACAAAACTTTACAATAAATTTGTAAACACATTGGATGTGTGTGTTTATATTGGATGCAGAAGTTTCCAGTTTTGTTGCGAATCGCGTGATTCACATTAGTGCTACACCAAACCTCCATTTGCTATGGTTTTTTTGTTAATTTGCTACACCACAACCCGAAAACCCCTTGACAGGTATGTGACTCGCTTCAATACAAAAAAAATTCAGGCACCTGCATTCAACTATCAAAAATGAGGAGAGAATTATGAGAATATCTGAGTTCATTTAAGTGGGTTTAATAGCCTATAGTTTGCTTTATTTATGTTAGTTATTCATTTCTAGCAGGGTCCAGCGGACTGCAAAGAGCCGAAGCAGGACCACAAAGTCAGGACCACTGTAACTTGGTTGAAAGAGGACTCGCCCATGATCCATATAGATTTGCTGAAACAACCCAAGTGGTAACACTGAAGGACCTCCACCAGCCAGTCACTTTTTCAATAAAGGCATCTCACGCAGGGGACGCTGAGGCTATACTCTTAATTTATCGAACCCCCGTTTACAAAAACAAAATAAATATAAACATCATTATAAAATATCAACAAAACAGATAAATAGAACATCCTTACATTGCTAAATAATGATATCATAGGAAGCACCAGAAAGCGTCCAATATTCCCAAGCTGACCCAACAGAGCTTATACACAAATGAGTTTTGGAAGAGTTTACAAGAATATAGTAGATTGATAAACCAGAATAAGAATGAGAAAAAACAAAGGAGAAAGACAGCGACAGTGGGAATTTAAAGCAATAAATTTCCAGAAAGTGGGGATACTATTTATACAGATACCCCCAGCACACTCAGAGGGGCTTTATGTAATTTTGACAGTGGAGTGCAAGGCAAAAGTACATATATGACACCCATTTCCCATGTTTTTATTCATGCTAGTTTTGTTGGAGATCAGAACATAATTAGCCGTGTAACTGTGCTTGAGAATAAAGTCCATTTAAACTTTTTTATTGAAGTACTGGGCTCGCGATTAAAAAATATTAATTTCTGAGAATATGCACAAAACATGCATAAACATGATCCCCGACACGATAGACTATACGATATATATGTATATGTTCTAAGTTGATGTAAATGCTTTTTATCTTGAATAGACCTTTTATGCCTTTACTCTTCTCTCAAATCTACATTATCTTCTACATTACTATTTGTATCCTATTGTCAAACTTTGATAATGGTGTTTTCAGATTTATTATTACTGAAATACATTTGCCAAACGCGTGTATTGTACAAATGTAGGAATTGATTTAAAAGCACACCTGCAACCCCGAGAAAAAAATAAACTGAGCAATGATTTATTTCAAATTTTGTTTGTTTTTGTCAGTATTTTGAACATAGAAGTACTTATTTTCATTGAAGATGATTCTGTTGTAAACCGAAGTATATAATGTGTATGTGTCCATCTTTTGGTTTTATACATGCATGTTTACACACACACATTCACAAACAGAAAAGGCAGCAAGCATACACAAGTCAACACAAAGTCAAAGCTATTTTCAACAGTTTTAAGCGCAAAGAATGAAAAAGTAAAGCCACTAATACTTGTTATTTTATTATGAGCGTAGTTTAAATTACATAAGACAAACAAAACATTGAACAAACTGTAACGCACAGGGTTTATGTCATATAAATAGAAAAAAGAAGTGGTAACAAGATTAATAAAATAATAACATTAATTACAACATATAGCAAAAATTTGATTTTGGGGTATTCAGGTTGTAGATTACATTACATTACATGATTATTGCTTTAGGTCCAGCGGACTCTTCCGAGCCAAATCAGGACTGGACAACCCCTGATCTGCATAAAAGATCTGCTGAAACAACCCTAGTGGTAAAACTGATAGCTCTCCACCAGCCAGTCACTTTACAATAAAGACATCCCACGCAGGGGACGCTGAGGCTGTACTCTAGTTTATCGAACCCCCGTTTACAAAAACAAAATAGAATACAAACATCATTATAAAATATCAACAAAACACATGCATATAAAATGCCTACATTGCTAAATAATAACATCATAGGAAGCCCTAGTGACCACCTGGCAGAAAGCGTCCAATATTTCCAAGCTGATCCAACAGACCTCGTACACAAATAAGGAGTCTTGTCCCGGAAGAGTTTTCAAGAAAAAAGGTAGTTGACTGGTCTAGCGAAGAAGAAGATAGTATAGTAGATTGATAGAACAGAGCAGGAATGAGAAAGAGCAAATGAGAAAGACAGCAACAGTGGGAATTTAAAGCACTAAATTTCCAGAAAGTGGGGATACTATTTATACTGAAACCCCCGGCATCCCATCGGGGGGTCAGGTTGTAGATGAATGTACGTAACCACTGATATGATTAAAAATATATCGCAAGCAATGCACCTGAAGAAATATCACAGTTGGACGAAAACTACAATAATTAACAATCAGTAAATAATAACTTGCCAGAAAAAGGTACTGATGTTCCCATAATCTATCTTTCAATCATTTAGGGAAAGAGGTGTTTGAGATCACTTTTTTCTCTGGGTCAGCTTAATGACAGCAGTGCCTTTCTCCTCTCCATCGCTGCCTATCGGCTTAGGTTCTCTTGTTCCCTTGTTCTAAACAGAGCCAGGTACCTATGTCCACCCGGATTGACTGGAATCTCAAGTATATCAACTAACAAGTTAGTATCTCGTATTGCCACCGGTCCTGATTTGGCTCGGAAGAGTCCGCTGGACCTAAAGCAACAATAAATCAATCAATCAATCAATCTCGTATTGCCTCCAGTCGACGTGCGGTGGTCCCGTTTAGCCACAAGCTGAGACGGGAATATCCCAAACCTAAAAATAGAATAGAGAATTCTGGGAAATCTGTTCTCGCGAAGATGTGCTCGCTGAAATGAAACGAAAGTTGGGAGAGGAACTGCATATTTCTGGTAGTGAACAAAGGCAGAAACTTGTCAGCAGTATTATCAGCGATGGAGTTATAATGGACGAAGTGCACCATACCTATGAGGTTGCCTTTGCTCGAGCAAAGAAACTAAAGAAGGATTTAGCCGACATTATTTCAGAAAAGGATTTCTACCCATAATTCCCCTGGGTTTTGAAGTTTCTAAAAAGTTATTTCAGGCCGACGACGCTCTATGGAGCTCAAAGCATGTAAAGGGAAGCAATCGGTTGTACGCGCACGTCGATAGAGACATAGAAGAGAGATACTAACTTGTTAGTTGATATACTTGTGCTGGAATGCATTGCGCGCTTGTTCCGTTCTTTGTCATTTGGTAGTTGCCTTCTAATTATGGCCACCCATCCAGGTACTAACCGAGCTTAACGTTGCTTAACAAACATTTTCTAACAAATGCTGCTCCACCCTTATAAAGTGGACCAAGATGAGAGAAGTGGATTACTTTAAGTTCAAAAGATATTATTGTCCAGAGTCTTGCTACAATGCATTATACTGCGATGCAGTGCATATATACAATGCATATAATGCATGTTCAACTTAAGATTATTTATACATCGTTGCCCGGAAAACATATAAGCATGTATTGATTAATGGCAATGTTATTTCACAAAATACTCTACATACAATTCTTCAGCAAATATACACGTTAAAATAACAACAAAGCAAATCTTTTCAAACTTGACACAGGGCATATTATTTAATTTAAAAAAATACAAAAAACTCAACAAAACACTATATACAGCATTAAATTATAACATTCACTTGTATACATTTGAAGCATGTTACATGAAGTAAACAAAAATGAAACACACGCACACACACACACACACTTGCTTATTCCTAGTACTAAAAAATGCAACACCATCTTTTGAAACTTGACACATATTACAACCGAAATGCAAATGTAAAAGTAAAATAAATTAATTATGAAGAAATATAACACCATAAGCTGATGAACAGAGCATTGGTATTATGTAATACACTCAGTCATTTACAGGAGGGGGGTTGTAGAAATTTAGAAAAAAATGGTTCCTATAACCTTTGATTGTTGCAGGAGACCTACCTTTTCTCTGGGTCAGCTTAATGAGGGCGGTTTGCCATCTCCTCTTCCTTGCTGCCTTACCTACCTCTGGTTCTAAACACAGCCAGGTTCTCATTCACATTTAGGTGGACTGGAATCTGTTGTGCACCAGTTTCATTCATTTATGACCATGAAGCGGTTGCATCCAAGTATGGTCCCCCATCCAAGTATTAAGCCTGCTCAATGTTGCGTAATGCAACATTTCTAGCATGTGCCCAAACAGGGGGGTGGGGATGGTTGTGTGTGAAGAGGAGGGGTGGGGAGAGATTGGGGATGGGAGAGGAGTGGGGGGAGGGATCAAATATCTATAGACAAAATCCTAACCAAAAGTAAGCACCATAATTTAGAAAAGTAAAGAACACTGGACTATCCTATCCTATGCTATCCCATAACTCAAAGGTCATTGAGGCACCAGCGTACTCCATCTTTCTCTGTTCTCAGCAACCCTCGTGACTTCGTTCAGTGTCTAACCAATCCATTCTATAATGTTGTCCTCCCACCTCTTCTTCTGCCTCCTTGCACCGTGCCTTGCAGGATGGTTTTTTTGCAAGGGCTTATGATCTGGTGACGTGGCCATACCATCGGAGTTTCCAGAAGAAACACTGGACTTTTTATTTTCTAAAGATGCCATTCATTACCCAATACATCTAACAATACAAATACAAAAAACAACAGAGAATTAAACTTTATATTATGTATTATACATAGATACAAAGTGCATTAGAAGCACAGGAATTATTTACATGTATTATGCCTAACCTGTGATCATGTTGGTCACTTATGAGGAGGGTAGGATGGACCATGGGGATAAAAGTGAATGTTGACCAGTGTTTAATGGCTGGCAGAAACCGTTTCAGTTTTAAACATTTTACCATCTAGTTCACTTCTTTCAAAGCATGCCATAAGAATATATATAGGTATATACTAGCATAACGTTTGTTTTTAAGGACTTTTTATGATTATTTTATCACTTTTATATAGCGCTTTTCCTGCTCAAAAGCTGCTCAAGGCGCATGTCACGGATCTTTTTTACTTTGAGCAGCCTTTCCGGTGTTGAAGAATTTATACACTAAACAAGATTTTGCTAATTCATTCATTCATCTTTGAGTAGGTCAGAGCCATTTTTCCATCTCACTGATACCATTAGACTTTGACGGTATCAATTAATAATCATCTCTGTTTGATTTAGACCATATCGTTGGCATCTTCCCAAGGGTTCATGTCTGTGTCAATGGCAATACAGTTGTAGGCAGCGTAGCGTAGTTTCTCTTCTGCCATCTTGGCACTGAAATAAACACCAACAGACAATGCTGTGTTCAAATACATAAGAACAAACACCTTTATTTTCCATCATGAACATGCTCGTCTTGGAAGCTGTTAAAACAAATTTATTTTTAAAGACTTAATGCTAACCACATTTGCCTTGGACGCTATTGCTAAAAAGACAACACACACAAAAGTGACAAGAAATTTTTGTCTGAAAAGCAGAATGAGTGTTTGCCAACATTTTTTGTTTTCATATGGGGAATACGAAGCTGGCGACTGTCAGAAGATGAACGGGTGTATAGAAGTGGAGTAATTAAATAATTGGGTAACAACTTATACATTTCTAAAAGGTAATTTAATTTTCTACATGAATACGCTATTTGAAAAAAGAGGATTAAATGTTTATGATTTCATTACCCCTTGGGGTCATGAGCAATCTTGCCACTGTAGATTGTTCAAACCTATAAAGGGAACAGTGAAAGCCACAGTTGAAAACCTGTCTTTCCTTTATAGGCAAGACAGATTCACTGCGGCAACAGTACCCCCGTTGGAGTGCCGGGGTTTTTCAGTATAAATAGTATCCCCACTTTATGGAAATTTAGTGCTTTAAATTCCCACTGTCGCTGTCTTCCTCATTTACTCTTTCCTATTCCTGCTCTGTCCTTCACTCTGCTATACTATCTTCTTCTTCGCTAGATCAATGACCTACCTTTTTTCTTGAAAACTCTTCCTGGACAAGACTCCTTGTTTGTGTATGAGGTCTGTTGGATCAGCTTGGGAGTGTTGGACGCTTTCTGCCGGGTGGTCACTAGGGCTTCCTATGATTGTACTATTTAGCACTATAGGCATTTTATATGTATGTGTTTCATTGATGATTTATAATGATGTTTGTATTCTATTTTGTTTTTGTAACCGGGGTGTTCGCGTAGTTGAGGTCAACCCTCAACCGTCCCCCGCGTGGGATGTCTTTATTGTAAAGTGACTGGCCGGTGGAGGGCATTCAATTTTCCCACTAGGGTTGTTTCGGCAGATCTTTTATGCGGATTGGGGGTTGTCCGGTCCTGATTTGGCTCGGAGGAGTCCGCTGGACCTAAAGCAAGAATCAATCAATCAAACTATGATTTCATTTTTGTATACTTTATTACTTATTTATTTTTAGTTTAAATGAGAAAGAAAGAGAGAGGCAATCACATCGCCTTTGCATGCACCACCAATGAAAAGGGTTGTCGTACCTGATTCATGCATATTTCATCACACTACTGTACATATTATGAGATAAGTCGTCGTAAGCAGTTAAGTTCAGACATGAGATTCCGAAAAGTTGAAAAAGTCTGAAATGTTGGCAGGGGTCTGCGGGCCGCCGTAGGCCCCCAGTGGGGTCCAGGGGCAACGCCCTTGGTGGGGGTGAGGGGTCGAAGCCCCCTCGAGCTGAAGGTTTTTCAATTATGTGTCGATCATAGTTGGCTTAAAACACAACTTCTATTGAGCTTTTGACATAGAAACTAAAGGGGACATTTTTGTTTACCTTTTATCAGTTGACTGTTGTTAAAACCCACCCATATTCCACGGATATGGGGATAATTTATGAGAGTCTTAGTCTTTTGGAGCTGGCACTCCCTTCTTGCTTATCAGCTTTCCTCTTTATGGCCAGTTCCATTAACCGCTCATTCATTAGTCGTCTGTGGGCCTGACGGGCTAACTTTTCTGCTTCTGCCTGCTTTTGTTTCGCTTTTTGTTTACTGATGATGTCTTTCTTCTTTTTGGAAAGTGCCACTCGCTTGGCCTCTTTTTCTTCCTGCTGCTTCTGCTGCTGCTGCATATGTTTGGCATGTGATCCTCTAAGACCCTTGCCCCTGTTCCCACCCTCTCTCCCACCACATCCCCCTTCTGCCTTCTCCCAATCTGAGTATCGGAGACTATTGAATCTCGGCTTAATCGCGACAAGGTTTAATAGATCTGACACAAGTTGGTGTTGACAGGTGTGTGCAACTTACTAGCCCGGGAGAAAGACTGGACAGCTGACTTTTTGGTGGCTGTGATGGCATATTTTACAGTTTGTATGGAGGCTAATCTGTCAACATTAAGCCTTGATGACTTCTTATCCATTATGTCCCCCATCAGGTTGAAAGAAGACTCCACTTTAGGGCCATGGTCAACATTGCAGATGCCATGTCATACAGGAGCTGGTACTTTTTTGCTTCGTTGACTGCAGCCCACAACTGGTCCACTTCAACAGGTTTGTCTTTTATTTTCCCGGGTGGCAGAGTGTGTGATGAACAGAACAGATCAACTTGTTGGTTGTAGAGGTCCTTCTTCTTCATCTTTTTATCTTCTACCTCATCAGCATTGGAGCACTCTTGTTCCTCTTGCGGCGACAACGTTAAGATGTTGCTGACAATGCTTGGTAGTGCTTTCAAGCACTTTTGCACTGAGCTGTGACTGTGCTCGCCCTCTGGGTCCAGAGCAGCCATTGACTTGAGAACAACGTTGTTGAGGGGCAGTTTGTTTGAGTCGAGTTTTGACATGTTTCAGATGTTTTTCAGTTGTCAGGTGGTTGATAAGACATGCCTTCCCTCTCGAAGCATATTTGATGGTGTCTTGGCAGAAGTCACAAATCGCTTTTCCGGCAACGTTCACTTTCGAAATTGAGTCGCCAACTCGCAACTCCACTTCCTTTTTCCCCTTAGGCAGCACCAATGTTGTTTTAACTGTAGCCTCAAGCCACAAAGGACTCCACTTGTTTTTTAGTCCTTTATCAATCTCCACCGCAAGGGCAAATTCTTCTTTTTTCAACTTTCTGATCATTTTGACATGTGCTTTGCCACTGATCAAAATGGCGTCGATCGGCGAGTCTCGGAAACTATCGGCAATCTTCGACGTGACAAACAGTGGAATTTTCCATATTAGTGAGGCACTGTAAGGGATACAATTATAATCATCGTTTGAAGCTTTGAAGCATCTTTCTCAATCGACCCTTATAGGGCCTCACAAAAGTTTTCTCTTTCCCGGTCAGGGTTACATTCAAACTAAAACTATGCCCGTCTCAGTAATCACTTTCATGCAGTTTTGTCATCGTTGACGCCGTGATTCAGTGGAGTGAATGCCCGCTTGTGTTAATGGTTTTGTCTTCCTTTGAGTTTGAGACTCAGCGATGTCAGCCCTAAATCTTTTAACTCTTACCCCCCCCCCCCCCCCCCCCCCCCAAATTTTCTCACCGGATTTGGATCGATCTTAAAAATGACCCTGGCGACCTCGGAAAAATCGTATTTCCGCCAAAAGTCGGAAGAATCTCATGTCTGAGTTAAGGGGCTAAAAGAGTTTAGGGGCTAAAAGGGAATATGATTGATTTCAGCTGATGAAAACAAGTCCCATTTTGTTTACTTTCTATCTCCCCCTCCCCTCCCCCCTACCCATCCTCCTCTTCCAGAAGAAAAGTTAGCTGATATACATTTTTACATCACAAACACAGCCTGTTATCTGTCACTTTTCACAGCTGAATAGCTTTCCATGAATTGTGTCCACTTTAAGGGGACAAGCTATAAAGGTGATGATGATGATGTCCATTTATAACGCCCATGTCATTGTCGAATGCTTAGTGCGTGGGCCGATACAGTTGTCATTTTATGAAAAACTTCTTGGAGCAGAAGTCACAAGAAAACGTTATATAAAAATGAATGTGATTACTGAATACAATTTTTTTTGTTGTTTTAAAGGTAAATGTACATTCCCCATATCTGTTAAGAAAGTCTTACTGCCGGGTTTGCCCTGTCTAAACACGTGTGGAGGTAGTAATCATACCTGGAATAGTAAGGCAGGTACAGCATGTTGGCACAAGTTGATGATTCAGGTAGGGAGTCCATTCCCCCATCTCTGTGCACAACAAAAATGCAGAATTAACATGTGAAATGGTCAATCAATACTAACGTTATCTCCATGCTTTCTGAATGGATTTACAATCTACAAGGGAGCTCAACTTATGTTCGCTCAGGCTGACATTTCAGGTAGCGAGTTCACAACACATATAAAATGTAATTCTATCAATGTTAAAATGTAATTGAAATCTATATGAACAAGTATGTTGGTAACAGATCGACACACTCTGAGTCTGATATAGGAATATACAATGTAATAAAATGTAATGCAATACAAATACAATAAAATACTACACAATACAATACAATACAACTAATACAATCTGTACCCTTTGCCTGAGGAGATAACAAGAGGGGCTGGGAGCCTGCGACGACCGGTGACAAAGCGCAAAAACTTGCTGCGGTCTTCATTAGAGAAGTTCTTCAGGGCTTCCCACAGGTACTTCACTCTGGTGTCCGACTCATCCAGATCATCATAGTATGCTGAAAACATCGCAATAAACTGGTCTGTACACATTGCAGTTCAAGCTCGATATAATAATAGTAAAAGTCAACACAAGTCAAGAAATCATTATCTCGGTAGGAAAAATTTCTTAATGTTGACCTAGCAAAACCCAGTATGAATATGCTTACTGGTTTTCTTCAGAGCCTCGATGCTGATTTCGGGGTTGCCACATATTCGTGTCTCCAACTCCTGCCAGGTGAGAAGACCCAGAACCGCTTCCGGTACAACGCTGATCAAACCTCGTCTCATTGCCGCAATCTGTCAAAATAAACCATTTAATTTTTCTCTGCATTAGACAGCAAAGTTTAATGCTACAGGAATAAGCAATAACTTTCCCTATTATTATAAAGACATATACATGAGAAATACAAATAGATCAACTCCAAGACATAATTCTGACCTGCCGATCAAACTCCTCCATGCGGACTCGACCCACTTCCTCCACATAGTTCTTGCGGTCAGCATAGTCCAGCATTCTAGTGTTGCCTTCAGAGTCCAAGCGCAGGACGACAGAGTTATTGTTACACAGTGTGATGCTCCAGGTCCTACCCAGAGTGTTGAATGTCTCCTCATCCATATTCGCAAGACTGTCTGTCACGCGCACCTGAACGCAATTATGTATTATTACTATCAGCTTCTCCCTTTTTTTTGTGTGTTATCGTGTTTGTGTGCCCTGCATGGATAAGCGCACCCAACATTCAACCCCATTTCAAATAATAGTATTAGGAATTATGATGTGCATCCATCTCACAAGAATTTGAAGGCACTCTCCTGAGCAAGTTTCCCCAATCCTTACATGAATACAACAGTAAGGAGCCAACTGAAGACATCTATTTGACCACCGATAGTCTTTATGCTCGCTTCTTTTCTGAGTATGCTATGATAACACAGAAAGTCCGCAATAGACATGTGGCCATTCTCCTCTTCTTCCCTCTCTTCTTCCTCAATCTTCCATCATCATCATCATCCTCCTTTTCATCAACATCAATCATCATTATCCAACCCCACAACCAAACAAGCCAAGCTTATCTTGACCTAACAAAAGTGTACGTACAGAAACAGCATCTACACTAAGGTAGTCCCTGCTCCAGGAAGTCGCCTCGCCAACAAGCTTCTTCCAAACAAACGAGGGTAAGGACAGAATCTGTTGAAAAATATAGCAATTATTAATAAAACAGTCTGTGAAAAAAATAATTTAAAAAAAAGAATATTTTCTAGAACATGGTACAAGTATAACCTTCCTCCCACCCACCTCAACTCCTTACTTTGTTCATTATGTTTACTATATTGTATATAAACAGCGTGACGCCGACATAGCCCATTTTTGTCATTCAATTTGCTGTGGCAGAAAAGTATTCTTACGTTCGAAGGTAATGATGGAAACAATGATCATGATAATATTCATTAGAATTTTCTGCAAAGTAGTGAAAGCGGCGACAAAACAACTGAAACATTAAACATTAAGCGATAACATTGCAGGCAAGCTGCAAGAACAGAGGCAAAATTCAGAGTACACAAACATAAACTCTGAATTAAAAAAACAAAAACAACCACACCCACAAAAAAAGAAATTGCCAAACGCACCAAGTTTTCCTTGCTACGGAAGCAGGCACCCATAAGTTTGCCGATCCATTCAAACTTCTCCCAGTCCTGACAGGCGCTGTTTGGCACATACTGGTTGCTTTCTTCCTGGGCCTGGAGAGTTAGTTTACATACACTTCATTACAAAGAAAACTGGAAAACATCAAAATCTGTTTATTTGAATTTTGGTTTTAAATTTAAATTTTATATTTATCTGTCCTAAGCACAGCAGTAAATCAGTAACTTCTTGAAAATATGTGAAGGTGAGTGTGACTGTGCCCAAATCTGGAGTTGGTTGTTTAGTGTGCAATAACTAACAACCTCACCCTCAGGTGTTTTCAAAGTTTGTACATCAACATAACCCTCAGACTTGCCTTTGTTCAAAACAAAAACTGCGCAAAAAAAACTTTGTGTCATCTATGATACTTATCTCAGAAACTCATGCATTATTTAAAAAAAAAAAAGAGTAACCAAGGACACTGTTTTGCACGCCCTTCCTCTTTAAACTCTCCTTCCCTCTTCCTTCTCTGAACTTTGACCCTGACCTGATTTGGCGACCTGATGAAGAAGGGCAGGGGAATGAGGCTGTCCACAGTAGAAGGACAGAGTTCCTCTGAAATATCGGACAAACTGTCCCGGAATCCTCCTCCCTGGTCAATGATCCCTTCTGACAGAAACTTGCACTCCCACCACTGATCATATCTTGGCGTCCACCTAAAAATAATAAAAAAAAGTAGTTTTTAATATTTGAAAATAGATGGAAACATTTCTTTGCTTGATAATTCACCAACACTGTCTACCAATAATAATTCATCACTGTGATTCTATGTAGACTCAGCACTTCTTCATTTCATCTAAACACTGCTGGAAAATCACAGTAAGTTTAGCTTGAGATGACTGCCCAGTTTCCTGGATTTTGACTGCTGACCGCATAGGAACGCACATATATCGAGGCATAGAGGAATCAAAAGTTCAACATGCCTACACAATCAGCAGCCAACTATCAAACACTGTACAGTCAGCATAGTTCTAAAAGTAAAAAACGGTGGCCTGGCAGCACAGTTGATAGGGCGCTGGTTTCTTATGTGGACAGTCACAGGTTTGAACCCCTGCATTATTATTATTATTATTATTATGGCTATTGACGCCTAATCTAAACAAAGCCCTAGGCGTTTACAAAGTCAAAAATTTACAACTAATCAAAAAGAAAACATACAAAACAAGAAAATAAGATAATTTTTTCACTTATAACCACCATCTGCAAAACACACACACGCAGGCACACACACATAATCACTTCTATAATAAAGAAAACAAAAAATCAATTAAATTAGTCACTGCGAGAAGCTTAAGCACACCAAACATACTCAAAAACAATCAAGATTAAAGACTATGATGGAAATAAATAAGTTTTGAGATGTTTTTTGAAGGTTGGCAGGGAGGGTGAATGACGGATGGAGTGGGTGAGCTGGTTCCAGGTAACAGGGGCTTGACATGCATGGGACAAACTTATGTGATTAAGATACAAGGTACACTGAGGGATACTCCGTTTTTTTTTTTCTCCCTTCAATAATAATATTGGACGCAGTCAATCTAAAATTTCAAAAATAAAAATTGATTTTTCTTCCGCCTTTTATAACGGATTGCTGCGCTTTTGAGTTTGATGAAAGAAAAAAGTGTGTGATAGCATCCTGTATTAGTAGTTGTAGTATTAAAAGCAAATTTCACACCAAATTAAGAACCATTTAAAAAAATTGCCTTGTGTCTCAGACACCCACCCACAGAGAATGAAAAACAAAACAACAACAACAATAACAAAAGACACACACAGAGAACAACAGCAGCAGCAAAACATACCCAACTTACATGACACACCAAACACTAATAAAATCCTACCTGTACAGGAGAGGTCTGGTCTGACGATCGCGTGGCTTGAGCCCCTCGTACAGTTGCATGAACACAGTGGATTTGCACTCTGGGTCTTGGCTGGGGTCACACCGGTGTTCCATCGCTGCTCTCCGGTTTATGTATACTACTGGTTTGTCTGACGGACTGTTCAAGACAGAGCATATGCTTTTATCTACGCTGACCTATGATCAGGCTCCCTGCATTTTTCAATTAAAACAAACTCTCATCTCCATCCTCACTAATCCCAAGCACCTAGATCCAAAGGGTATGCGCCTTATAAATATTCATGATTCTTATTACGTTAACAACACGTAAATAAATGAAAACCAGAAAGGAACAAATAATTTTCTCAAATGATGTGGAATGAAGAACCAGAAGGAAACATGTGTGCGCACATACCCATGCATGGTGTACTTAGCTACACTTTTATAGGCATATGAAATAAAATCTCACTGACTTACTCATGTGCTGTATCTTTCAAGAAGGTTTCAATAAGAACCAGTCTTTTCTTTGATAAGGGTAGCAGCTGACGGACTTTCTGAAAGAAAAAAATAATCCCCTAAGCAATGAAGTTGACAATTGCAAGTGAAAAGAAAGTGCATAAACACACAGACATACATGTCTAAATCAGCCAAAATAATCACTACACACATTAAACGCGCATAAACACACACACACACACACACATACAGAGGTCTAAATCAGTCAAAATAATCACTACCCATACTGAAAGACACATAGTAATGACGGACTCTGTGAAACAGCCTCATCAATATATGACCAACAAAGGCAATCTTTTTCTAGATTTCACAAAATGTTGTCCAGGCGCTGAATGCAGTATGATTGCTCTGGTGATTCAGTGTTGATTTAGGTCCATAACCCCTCTTCCCTGGAATGGTGATCCCCACAGTCTGCCATATCACAATTGGTGGGTGGGTGTGGACGTTAACCTTCAATGTTTGTTTCATTACTGTAATTCCTAAATAAATAAACACGAAGTACCTGCAAACAGTCGTAGGATCCAACAGAATATTGCCAAGCGGGCACCATGTAATGCAGCACACTATCCAACAAGGACATGACTCTGAAAGAAAAAAATGAAAGGAATAGAGCTCTCAGAAAATTATGATAGCATGCATACTACAAGCTGACTGGAAAATCACTCCCTATTGAAAATTGCTTATAACTTTCACAAACAGAACTGCATATGGGCGAAACAAACATATATTGTGTTCCTTACAGTTGCAAGAGTATGTTTCTAGTTCAGACTGGTAAAAACTCTAATCAAGGAATTATTTAATCAGTCAAACTAGAAGGGCAAAGCCCATATGATTCACATGCTCCTTAAAGAACTTGCAATATTTAACATGAAAATGGGTGCCCAGAAAAAAAACACAAAATGAAACGTTGGCATTAAAATGCAAAGCATCAATACATCAAAACCAACTAAATCCATCGATGGTCTCTACAAAATGATGGAGTGATGACGATTCCAGTCAACAATGAATAAATTCATCACTCAACTGATAGAAGAGTTTAGACTTCAGTCAACAAATCCATCAAGTCGGTTACACTGTTGTTGTTTTTTTTATTAGTCTCTCTATACTCTAGAGAACGTTCAAACATTCCGGTGTGACGCAATTATAGCCAATCAAAATAAAATTCGTCATCAGAACTATGCACTGTCTTACGTCATACAACTTTCTTTAGGCTAGAAGCATCTCGTAGATTTATCTACACGCTTCGATCGATAGTAAAGAAGCAACCCTAGACAATCTATATATATAAATTGCTTAGCCGGAAGTCCTTCTTCGCCACTACTATAAAGTTTGTCCGGTATGGACGCTGATCTGGGCAGGTGCTGGGGGCTACGGATCGGCCTTCTGTGTGCTCAAAACCAGTGAAATCGTTATAGCCGACATTTCCTTACCGAACGTTTAACCGTTTCTGAGATAAATAAATAAACAAAATGTCCACAAACTGCAATAGCCTCATTCCGCGCGCTTCCATTATAAATCAAATTGAGGTTTCAGCATGTTTTCCCATATAGACCAAAAAATTGATTGTTTTTGTACGAAGCATTGATAGCTCAGTTGGTAACACTTTCGCCTCCCGTTTAGGACGACCTAAGTTCGAATCCGACGCGGGCCATATTTTTTTTTATGTTTTTTTTTTCCCAATACAATATGGATATTTTTCTTTTTAATTTAGGATTTTTACCTTTATTATTATTATTATTATTATTATTATTATTATTATTATTATTATTATTATTATTATTATTTATAATATTATATCTTATATAAAATTTTCTTTTAAAACCTTGGTGTTTATGATTTCTATTTGTATTATTCTATATTCAATATTATTATTATTATTATTATTATTATTATTATTATTATTATTATTATTATTATTATTACCAAGGATCGGGATGGGGTGGTACGTTATTATTATTATTATTATTATTATTATTATTATTATTATTATTATTATTATTTATAAACTAATAATACTTATTATTATTATTATTATTATTATTATTATTATAATATCTTATATCAAATTTTATTTTAAAACCTTGCTTTTTTATGATTTCTATTTGTATTATTCATTATTATTATTATTATTATTATTATTATTATTATTATTATTATTATTATCAAGGATCGCAATGGGGTGGTACGTGTAGGTAAAAGGGGGCTACGGGTAGGTTTAAAGGGGCATGGGTAGGCATAACGGGGATACGGGGATATATAAGGGGGTATGGTGATGGTCGATTCCTTACATCCATACCTGCGAAACGATCAACGGGGAAGTATCAAGGAGGGTACAGGTAGGTTACAAGGGGGGTACGAAAGGTATCAAGGAGATAATGGGGAGGTATCAAGTGGGTTCGGGGAGGTATCAAGGGGGTATGATGAGGCATCATGGAGGGGGGGGGGGACGGGGAGATATCAGAGGGGGAGGGTATGGTGAGGTATCAAGGGGGATATGGGGAGGTATCATCGTCCAAATGAAACTCGCAGACAACATGTCTACATTTTAAACAGCAACCTGTGTACCCTGGCTTGCCAGGGTACAAAAACCACTAGTTCTCCAATAATATCGACCAACAAAAATTATCAACATTATACAAAGCTTCTTCCAACTACAATGCAAAATCAAATCAAAGGTAAATACACTCTGTTATTGCATGCTTTGCAAAACAAAACGATCGGATCTATTGTGCGCGTCTCAAACGTAACAAAGTCAATCAAAGCAGGTGCTGACCTCTGCAGAACAATGGAGCGGCGGTACAAGACATCGGTACTGCAGGTCTCCAGGATGGGAAAGCGGACGAGGTTCTTGACCGTGAAGAAATCCATGTCGAAGCCCAGCGAGCGTTCCTCTGTGGACTGAAGCTTGATACCGCGTATCCTAGTGTCGATTCCACCTGCTACTGAGACGTGCAACATAATAAAGTATAGCATAGGAGGTATTAAAGCATGATAAAGGATAACATCGGATAGCACAATAAAGAATAGCATTAGAGGCACTATAAAATAATAAAAGATAGTATAAGAGGTACTACATCATAATAAAGGATAGCATAAGAGGCAATAGAGCATAATAAACGATAGTATAAGAGGCACTACTGCACACACAAAAATAGCATAAGAGGAACTATAGCATAATAAAGGATAGCATAAGAGGTACTACAGCATAATAAATGATAGAATAAGAGGCATTACTGTACAATAAAGGATAGCATAAGAGATATTATAACATAATAAAGGATAGCATAAGAGATACTACAGCAAAATAAAGGATTGCATATTCATGACATGACAGTGAATCACTGTATTTACCCTCCCAATAATAGTTCTATCCCCGGTTCAGCAGCATCAATCCAGCGCAGCATAGCAAGTTTCTTCAACAAATTGAAGTTGGCTGAAGAAGAAGAAGAAGAAGAAGAAGACAAAGAAGGAGGAGGAAGAGGTACAATAGCACAATAAATTATTGCATAAGAGGAACTATAGCATAATAAAGGATAGCATAAGAGGTAATATATCATCATCATCATCATCATCATCATCATCATCATCATCATCATCATCATCTGCCCACTCACCCATGCACTCCTTGATGCGGATCATGATGATAGGGAAGTGTTCAGTCATGTTCTCCAACATCACAATGTCCTGAGTATCGGTGATCGTCCTGTAACAATAAACGGATCTGAAACAACTAATGGATGAATGCATGTGCTGATGTTAACAATAAACAAATACCTGATGCACAACAAGTGCACCTCAACGTCCATCAAAATTATTTTTTTCTCCAAATCTGCTTGAGGCAGACAAAGTTCAATTATATAATTTAGTGTTTGGCTGTAAAGTATATTTAAAAGAATTCTGATGTAGGAATGCATTTTGCCCCAGCCAAGTTACAGATGGTACTGGGTGGGTTCAGCAATGGAAGCATTCATTAACAATTACCTTGTCAGAAACCACTCACTCACACTCTATCTCATTTATGAAGGAAATTGGCCCACTTGAAACATTAGCCACAGAAAAAATAATCCTGACAAACCAGGACGCTATGACAGGATGGCTAAAATAACAGTACATGAATAAATGAATCAGTCAACCAATCATTCCATAAACCAATCCATCCATCAACCTTACCAGTCAATGTGGACTGAGTTGAGTATTTTGAGATTATCCTGCTCTCCCCCTTGTACGACCAGACGCAGCGGCAAATAGTTGTCATCCTGCCCATCTAAAACAATGCACAGTTTCCTGCACAAAACAAAATAATGTCAAAACGTTTAACGCATTCAAACAGGGTTACAGGGACTCAATCAATAAGCCAAGTCCCTGCCATGATACAAGAAATTTCCAAACAGAAAAAAAAAAAAAAAAAACAGTTTCATCCCAAAGTCTGCATCTCTACTTAATAAATGATGTGTGTGTGTGGAAGCATCTGAAGTGTGAATAAGTGATTGGGTGTAGTTATGTGTGTATGAGATAGAGATGGTGTCATGTTTTAATTTGTTGATAGCCACTTGACAGCCAGTAGTACTATGATTTAACATGATATATTAGTATTATTATGTAAGGATCCAAATGTTATTTGTGAATAAGCTTGATTTGTAATACAGTGAACTTCGGATATAATAAAGGCCGGATAAAGTAAATATTCGGTTTTAGTAAAGTCAAGTCTTGGTCCCGACCAAAACTCTTCTTTGTCTCTGTTTTTAAAAATCGGATATAATAAAAAAATATAGTAAAGTCCGCTTATAATAAAGTGTTTTCTAAGGCCCCTGGCGAGTTTTGCTGCCGCTTATAATAAAGTTTCAAGGGAGATTACTGTATTAAAGTTTGATGAGAGTTACTGACGTTCATAATGACGCAACATCGTCACGTCACGCTTACCCTGAAGCCTAAAATAGATCTAATTCACGCACTTGAAGATGAAAAGATGAGAAAAAAAAAAAGAAGAAGAAATTGCTGAACAATTTGGAATTTCCGGATCAACAGTAACAGTGATTATGAAGGAGAGTGAAAAACTGTTTGGCAGAAAAAGAGTACCTAGCTTAGAAACTTACAAAGCAAATTAGACTTCACTTTCGCTATACATGATGAAATGCGTTTATGACTAAATAAGGGTGTTATAAGTTGAACACATTATAATTATACCTTTTGTACTGAGATGAATCCGAATCAATGGAGAACTGGGAAACCAACGTTTTGACTGGACTGCACTTTCAAATGAGAAGTAAAGAAGAGATTTATTCCTAAGCTGTTGCATGGCTTTGCAAGACAAACCATCTTTTTTTAAAATCCACCATATTGTTTAGGTTTTGTTCATGTCTTTGTTTGCTTAAATTTTGTTAGCTTTTTGTTTTTCCACAATGACGATAGTACAACATGTACAATTCATGATCTAATTTTATGATTTATCCTCCGATTAAAGGGTTGGTTTGAAATAATTAGGACACGAAGGCTCACATGTTATCTCTTATCGGTAATGGACTCTCTCTCTCTCTCTCTCTCTCTCTCTCTCTTTCTCTTACCCTCTCTCTCCAGGGCCGGATCACTTACTCTTGGAGGGGGGGGGGGGGGGGGGGGGCGGTCCAAAATTTTTTTAAGGGGTTAGGGGTGACAAAAACGTGTCCATTTGAGGAACTTGAGTAGAATGAGGAACGTTTTACTTACCACCAGTGTCAACTAAATTAAGAGCTTTAAAAAAACTCCATATATTTTTTTTTCTGACTGAGTGAGGTACATCGAATGGCCAAAGGGGGGGGGGGGGGGGGGTCCGGAACCCAGGACCCCCCCCCCCAGATCCGGCCCGGCCCTGCTCTCTCTCTATCTCTCTCTCTCACACACACACTCACACACACGTGAACTTACACACACGGACATAAACAAAAAATACTGTAACATTTCAATCAATATACACAAACTGGGTTATAAGAGAGGTATTCTTGAAGAGTTTATAATACCCGAGTTAATAAACAAAAATAATCAATCAACATATGTGAGCGTAATGGAATCCAATAAGGGACAATGGACCTACTGCAAGTGTTCATTAAAAAAAAGTATCTTTTTCAGCTATTTCCCGTGGATTTCTGGTGGCTTCATACGAAAAGCTAAAAGGACCTTTTCACTTTCGTGAAATATCACTTGTTATCATGTGGCTGTGTCCAGAAACAATAGATCTTGACGATGAGTGCATATTCATAATGTTCACTCAAGTAACGTAATTGCTATTTACCTGTAATTACGATAGCAATAGGTAATACCCATTGGGGGGTGGGGGGGGGAGGGAAACACAAAGAAGAAGAAAATCTAAATTTTGAAAAGGCCATGTTCGACAGAGAGAGAGAGAGAGAGAGAGAGAGAGAGAGAGAGAGAGAGAGAGAGAGAGAGAGAGAGAGAAAGAGAGAGAGAGAAAAAAAAAAGAGAGAGAGAGAGAGAGAGAGAGCTTGCTTGTCCAACCACTCAAATAAATACTTTGAATTTTGTTCTTGGCAACTCTGGTAAGACAAACGTCTCCACGACGACTTATAGACGGCTGTCCGGGGGTGTGGGGCTGGAGCTGGGGAGGGTGGGGGTGTTTTTTAAAATGGGAAAACATAGTTTACATGTGGAATTCAGCAAGGGACAACAAACCAACACAGAAATATTAATCTAAATTAAAATATGTAATAACGAAAGCGATTCATTCGATTTGCACTGTCTTATTTTAACTGTTCAACTATGTGAATCTAATCAGTTAAAGGGATCCAATTCCAATGTACATGTATATAACGCGCCAAATGTCAGCTCAATTTAGAACGATGTTGAGTTGCGTGAACACACAGACAAATAGACACACAGACGATTAGAGTCTGCAGAAATCCTGGTAAAAGATGGAAATTCGAGAAGTCATTATTTTGTTCACTGATTTGTTTTGCTTTTCTTCTTCTTTACTTGCACCAGGGCCGGATCCAGGGGGTAGGGGGGGGGGGGGGGGTGCTAGGAGTGCTGCAGCATCCCCCACCCCCACCCCTTGGCAACAACAAAAAAATAAAAAAAATAAATAAAATAAATAAAATAAATAAAATAAAGAAAGTAGAAGATGGAAGTTTTTGTTCAACTGGAAATACGTTATGTAAGGCAGTTAGTTACAGGACAGGACAGGATGCTATGCTATGTACGCGCATTTCCCCAAGGCTCAAAGCGCGGCGATCTATACCAACATACACGCTCACCTGTCTCGTTTTACACTCACACACACCAAATACACATACATCACTCAAACAGGTGGTGAACAGGCAGGGAGATCGCTATTAGAAGACGGAAGAAAATCGAATTTTTATTTTTGAAATTTTTATATTGACTGCATCCTGTACCATTATTGAAGGGAGGGAGGAAACCGGAGTGCCCGGAGAAAACCCTCGGTGACCTCAATAGTCTCGTACCTAAGTCACATACGTTCGCCCCTTGCGGCAATCGAACCCTCGACCTTCGGCATAGGAAACCGGCGACTTATCCACTGCGCCACGAGTTTTACTTGTGGTGTTTCACCACTCTGTACCATACATTTTAAAAAGAACTAGACTAGCACCTTACCCCACCCCCTCCCTCAAAAATGGATTGATCCGGCCCTGTGCACCCACATACACTTTAGACCAGCGTTTTCTCTCTTTATAATGAGAGTGTCGGATTAGTAAACGTTAAATTAAAACAAAAACAAAGTTTCGGTTATGCTAAATTAACCTTCTAAAATCGTTATTATAAACGAAGTCGGTTATAGTCAAGTAAACCTCTAAAACTGTATTATAAACGAAGTTTCGGTTATAGTAAAGTAAACTTTAAAAACTTTACTGTAAACGGATTTTCGGTTATACTAAATATTCGGTTATACTAAAGATTTATTTGGTCCCAGGGCACTTTACTATATCCGAAGTTCACTGTATATATAAACTCAATGCTTTGATCATAAATAAAATGTCTTATTCATATACCTGTTTTATGTCTATTTTAAGTTTTAGATTATAACCAGCTATCTGTGAGTGTGTGTTTATGTGTATATATATTATACCTATACACTTTAAAATTAATTTTTAATGTCAGTTACGGATGCGTGTGTTTATACCTGAGAACCAGCGCAACAAGTAGTGTTATGTACAGTTGTACTTATAACGGTTAACGGGTTTTATTCTTACTATAAGTTATTGTCACTGTTATTGTGATATATGTATGTGTTTACACCACAATGTCATTTCTTGAAAAAAATAATAAAGTTGTCTTATCTTATCTTAACAGATGCCTCTTACTCATTGTTGACTATTTTAAAGTGAGCCACCAAACGTGAACTCCTGATGAGAAAGAGAAAAAAAAATCTCTAATTGACGCTAAGAAATCACTATATTCTCATATAGTTTTATCCGTGTCTGATTATTTGCAAAAGATGAATCAAAGTGGTTTTATCTGAGTTAAAAGAATATCTCCTATATATAATCAGTACATGACTTAGCTCTCTTATAAATATGATTTTCTCCCATCAGGCAGATGCTATCCAGTTCCAAAATTCAAGACCGCATATTCAAAGAACACTATAATTCCCAAATCAATAGGCGCTTAGACCAGTTAAATAGCACTTTCATAACAGGCCAGTAGGAATTGACACACTTGATTATGGTTCCCTTCTTCATCCTGAGTTGAATCCAGTGCTGTCCCTGACTTCCATCACTCTCCCAGTACGTGTCTGGGTCACCGTCTGTTAGATTCTGAGGCCCATCATCATCCTGAAAATTGAACAAGATGATTTGGATTCATTTGTACGCTCATTTTGCTACTGTTTCTTGCAACAACTGAGCCCAATGAATCAAGTGTAGTACACAAGAATTTAGATACTATCTAACTGACCTACACTTGCTAGCAGTAAAATATTCCTCTAACTCAGAACTGACAAGGGAGATGTATTTAGTGGAGGAATAAAATTTGGGGTGGGTGAGGGGATTAGGTGGGGTGGGGGGGAGGACAGATGCCAACAGAATGAAGATGTGAATGTTTCCAGTAAAAGCTAAAAGGTAATACTGCTAGATGACTACACATCAGTCTGCTTCATGCAGCTTTTGATGGTGTGCCCAGGACATCGCATTGTCAGAGAATGTGTAAGCCATGAGATGTTCCAGGATAGGCAGATAGAAAGATAATCCATATTTATAGGGTCCAGTAGACTGCTAAGAGACGAATCAGGACCACAAAAAAACATTCAAAATCATATTAGAACTCTTAACATATTACAATATAATAAAAGATGAACATAAAACTAGCATTTTGTTGATGAAATTTAACCAAGCACTCAAACAAGATGAAACGACCTATATGCGATAAAAGAAACCAAATATTATGTAAAAATGTAAACAGGTTATAACCATTAAAAATGACTTTAAAAATCTCATTAAAAGGTATTGAACCAAAATATCTTTCTCTCTCATCAACCAGATCAGCACATTCAGACATAAAATGGCGGACGGAAAAGGATTTGTCACATGCAAAGCACAACGGTGATTCTTTGCCTTTCAAAAGCAAACTATGGGTGAAGATGTATGCACAAACATGAGCCAGTACTATAAATAACATCAGCTGAATTCTGTAACACATATTGCTCTAACCTCTGGTATCACCTGTAAAATTTGCTGGGATAAAAAGCGTATTCTACAGAATGCATCATACTGATTAATTTATGTCCTGACTCAGTTAATGGCTACCGCCTCCTCCACATGCATTTGTCCATTAGTTGCTTGAGATCATGTTAGAATGCAACAAGGTACCAAATGAATCAAGCACGATGCTCACACAAAAAGAAGACACGTCAATGTGCTCCACGTAGCTTTTGATGGCGCCCAAAGTGTCGTTGTCTCGTGGGATGTGCTGAGACATGAGGTGTACTAGCGCTTCATCGTGCTCCAAGCTCCAGTCTTTTGGAACGCTGCGCAAACGAGCAACCGCTTCCTCGTCAGGGGGAAGAATCCTCGGGCAGTGATTCTGCAGATGGAGGGTGTAGTGACAATCCACCACATCTTCCCAACTATAAGAACACAAATACAAGATACCAAATACTCTGTTATCTAAAAAAAAACCACAACAATAGCAATAGTAGCTTTTATATATAGTACAATAACTATACCCTAAATAAAGGACTTTCAAAATGCTCACATGCATTCTCTTGCAGGCTCACTAGAAGAAGACGGACAATACATTATCAAATATAGAAAGGAAAAATATCATAAGTCAGCCAATAAGAAGAAGTGATGGTTATCTGTTAAACCAGCTTCAATTTTTTTTAAAGTCTTCAAGAAGAATTTGAAACATACACAGGCACAAATATGAAAAGCAGTTTGTGAACAGAATTTCCTCACACTAAAGAAAATGTACTATCCTATCCTATCCTATGATTGTTTTACCAGCGTACTCCATCTTTCTCTGTCCTCAACAGTCTTCCTGACTTCACTCAAATGCCAAGCCAGTCCATTCTCGAATGTTGTCTTCCCACCTCTTTTTCTGTCTCCCTCTTCTTCTGCCTGCCTGCACCGTGCCTTGCAGGATAATCTTTGCAAGGCCTGATGCTCTGGTGATGTGGCCATACCATTGGAGTTTCTGTTTCTTCACTATTGTGAGCAAGTCATTGTGTTGTCCAATGGCTTGTGTGATGGTCTGTTGGACTTCATCGTTGATGATGCGCTTGGTATAGGAAATGCCCAGAAGTCTTCTGTAGCACCTCATCTCCATGCTTTGTATTCTTCGTTGTAGGTCTGCGGTGAAGGTCCATGTTTCGCAAAGAGTATAGGAAGATGGAGATGACAAGGGAGCGCAGCAACCTTACCTTGGAGTGTAAACTGATCCTTTCTTTCCAAATGGGCTTCAACTTTGCCAGGTCTGTAGTTGTTTGTGCTATCAGACCTGGAGAGGATTTCCTGTCAGGACCCATTTTCTGATACAATTGCTCCTAAATATTTGAAGCTATGCACCATGTTGAGGGATTGGCCATGGACTTTGATGTCTGTGTTGATGCCATTGGTGTTGTTGGTCATCACTTTGTGGTCTTCTCTGCACTTATTTCCATTCCAAAGACTCTGTAGGGGGTGTCAAGCCTCTATACCAGCTGTTCAAGTTCTTGTTGTCCATCAATGTCATCCGCAAACCTGAGGTTGGAGATTGCTTTATGCCCTTTGCTGACTGTGCTTTCATAATCTGCAAGGGCAACTGACATGATGAGCTCCAGGAAGGTGTTGAAGAGTGTTGGAGAGAGTAGGCATCTTTGATGCACGGCAATTGTTTTTCTGAACCTGTTTCCGGTGGCGCTGTATTCAATGTTATTATTATTGTTATTATACTTATAGCAAATATTATTATTAATGCCTCCAAGCTCAAGGTCTTAAATGTGGGTAAAAAGAGCTGTGAAATGAATATAATGAAGAGAAGAATCTTGGTGTTGCATTTGATGATACATTGAAATTATTTAATAAGCATAATATAAATGCAGCAATTGCAAAAGCAAACAAAATGCTTGCAATTATCAAAAGGTCCTTCTCTTACCTTGATGAAAACATCTTAATGTGCCTGTACAAAACATTGGTCATATCTTCACCTAGAATATGCAAATGTCAGGCCTGTCAACATGTACGGATTACCTGTACTCCTGTACAGCTAAATAATCTTTTTAAGGTAGTACGGCTGTACACAAATGTTGTACGGGTAAATGCAATTTGTACGGATATTTTGCAAGTCGTAAAACGATAAGTAACTCGTTTTCATTGCAACGAGCTTACTTGTGGTGAAGCAGAGGACACATATTTATGAACTTCCTGTCTCAAGTGTAGTTCCGCACACACATTCGCGGCAAATAAAGCTTTGCGCATGTGCTGACTAGTTTACTTCCTGAAGACGCTATTGCAAATGAACAAGCATGGAGATTCAAGAACAAAGCGCACAGCCTGCTGCAAAACGGTCTCGAATGAAAGTCGGTCGGGGCAGACATTTGAAAGAATGGGAAAGCCCGAACTTTCAGAAAGGAGAGTTAGCAGGATTAATAAAAGCATCACCAGATGCCGAGATGGACAAGAATTTTCGTTTTGTGTAAAGAGAAATGCTTTCAAATGAAGCCTTCCAAACAAATGGTGGAAAATGCGAAAACTGCCACAATGAACTACAACAAAGCACACAGTTAGCTTGCCTGAAATGACATACTTCACGCATGAACAAAGTACAGGTTTACATCATTTTGTACAGGTTAATGCAGTTTATAGTACAGATGGTGCACACTGGAGGTTGACAGGCCTGAAATGTGGTCTGGTTACAGTCATCAGCATTGGAAAAAGTACAGTGAAGAGCGAAGAGATTTTTGAAACCTCTGTCTTACAAAGAAAGATCGTTGAAACTCAACCTTCCAACCCTGAAATTTAAAAGACTGAGCGGGGACTTGATAAAAGCCTATACAATACTTAACAAATATATGTATATACAATACAAATAAAATTAATTCTAACCCAGTTTTCACTTTTCATACTGGCCACTATAATATTGACTATACTAGAAATGCGGAAAATAATGTTTATTAAAATTTAAACACTGTCAAACTAACAAAACAAAGCATTATTTTAGTTACAGAGTTACACCACTCTGGAACAAATTACCTGCACATGTTAAAAAAACTAACAATGGTAACACATTCAACAACTTTCTGGAAAAGGTTAGTTTCATAAGGAAGCAAAACAAGTATTTGATGACTGATTGTTACCTTATAACTGTAAACCCATAAGCAAATTGCCAAACAAACTGGCAAATGTAACGGACATGATAAACAGAGACACTTAAAAGTCGTGAGGCTTATATAGCCCCTCTGAACTGAACTGAACTGAATTGAACTTGAGTAAATTCATAGGAAACAACAACAAAACCTTCATGTCAAAACATGATACCACAAACTTAACAATGAAACTTGAAAAGAGTCTTACTTTGAGCCAGTGGGTTTCTCAAAGGGAACCTTGGAGCTGGCATCAGGCGTGACGGGCATGATGGGAGGTGTTTCATCCATTGAGCTTCGACAACTGTACAACAGTAGCCAAGCCGTTCCCTCCACATCCTCAAAGTGTCCACCAGCTGTGGCTTTCACCTGAAAAATTCCACACAAATTGTTTTCAGTCTTGGCCAGCAAATATAAATGTAACACCTGTCCTTGTCGCTGTTGATTGATTGATGGATTTATTTAATCGTTCTTACATTGCAATTTTCCAGTTCAAGGCACTGGCTGTTAGATACAGTTAACTCAAGCAGTCTTAACTCAAGCAGTCTTAACTCAAGCAATCTTAACTCAAAAGGAAGAAGAGTGGGAAGGCAGTGGCGGTGGTACAGGCAGGAAGAGGTGGGGTGGGGGTTGTAAGAAGGCAAAAAATAATAAACCTGTACAGATGAAAGGTTCTCAAATGTGACGACACGAGTTTTCAACGCACGATAACAGCAGTTGTGCCGTTGTTACATATCGTGCAGAGTTGCACATCTCTAGTGATACAGTGTACAAAGTTTTGTATCGGCAGTTTTTACTGCGTATGTAAGCCAAGTATGTATGATTTTCACGTGGGTAACGCATAGCGTATAATGCATAGTCGGGGAAATTGGGCTACTGAGCGGAACTCGATACCGTGTACTGTGAACCGGGTAGATCTTGGCCCAGCAGAGGCAGGTTGGTAGCTATTGCAGGCAGACGTTATTTGGACGAAAAGACTGTGTTATCTTAGGATAAAGGAGAGTCGGTTTTCGTTAGGGCAGTATTTGTGTGATTTGAACCACCCAAGGTCTTGTGCCCTCGTCGGGACAAGAATGACCAGAAACTGTAACGGAAAGATTGTTACTGCCACTTGTAAGTGATAATAAGTGTAGAGTACCTTCTTAAGGTTGTGTGTCCATCTATTAGGAACCTTCCAAGGCTCAGTGACCTCGCAAGTACTGAGATGCTCCTAGTGCAAAGCATAGCAATAGCACGTTAACGAACTTTATTACTCTCAAACGGATAACATTTGTGGTGTATTGTGTTGCTGTATTGTGGTGTTGGTGTGGTGTATCCGTGTGTCACAGGCCGAGAACTTAAAAGGTGAGTGTAAAACCAGTAATTCTATTTCTTAGTGGCTATGCATCCCGAGCTTGCATACGTGAATGAATGATGGTGAATGAGGGGGAAAGGGAGAAATTTTGCTAATAGTATTTTTTATATGATTTTCATATGATTTTCTCATTTAAAGATGTAAATGAATAATGTTGTTGCTAAAATGGTGTCAAGGGGTGATGATGAAATATGTATGTTAAAATGAGAGTGAGAGGGGTGATGAATATGAGGGAAGGATGACGTTGTATTATAGCGTGCCAGAGAGGGATAATTGTGAATGAAGGGAGATAATCTACTATAACGTGGAGAGGGGTGATGGAGGTGAGAATGGAGATGAATTAAGATGGTTGACTGGAAGTGTGATTATATTTGTAATGTATATTTATATAAACGACTATATTTATGAGGAAAGAAATATGAATTATTAGAATTGAGAGTTGCATTGATTTGTTTACATGCACATATAAACAGGTCAAGATGGAGGACGGCGGAAGGAGATATTTGTTTGTATAGTGTTAACCTTCTGTATGAAATAGGTTAGTAACACAATTTATTTGTTGACAGATTGGGCCTATTGTTATTCCTATTACTACTTGGTTACTTCTGTCACTTCCACTTGAAGTACCTGTGGGCTACCGATGCTTACTTCGCCAGGCTGGTCGAGAGTGCTGTCTGAGGGACTGTGAGGTTCATCGCCATCGTTACACGTCGTGTGCTTCGGACGACAGGGAGATTACCGCCTGGGCGTTTGCACATTCACACCCTAGTTCTTCTCAATCATATCCGCATACACTCACATAAACACACACCATCGCTTGGATTCTGTGCAGTATACTTTATTATCTGAGTGGAGTTTCTTTGTCTTATTTTGATATTAGCTAGTGACAATGTGCTACAACAGTAATTTAGTAAGCCAGCCAACCTAAACTAATTATTCAATCAAGCTTTTTGCTTGCTTGTGACTTAACTTGTGGTTAAATTTTTTGGTTGCTTGATTTATTCACTATATATATATATATATATATATATATATATATATATATATATATATATATATATATATATATATATATATATATATATATATATATATAATGCAGACAGAATCATGACTTATCAATAGTAGGCTACATACAGAAATGTATGCATGTAATGTATCCAATCTTTTAAATATATGCAACAACTGTCAGGAAAAGTTCGTAACCACAGCAAAAAGAAAGCAATATACACACATGATTTTGCAATAATCATGACCTCTCGTCAATATAATATATAAACTAGATACAAACATTAATAGGCAAAACATTATGATTAATGAAAGAATCTTGTACTAACTGTAATGTACCTTCACGACTCTAAGCCATTTTCCTTGTCCGTTGCACAGCTCCTCACCGCTCACCATGAACCTAGAATCAGCAGTGCAGGCCACTTCTTTCACAACAGTCTTACTTGTGTCTGTACTTGCATACAATTTGATGTTGGTTTTGTTTGAAGCCCGATATTCTAATTCCTTGGGAACGTAACAAACGCTCTCTGGAAGTGATTGTCCGCCACTCAAACAGGTAATACATTCTTGCAAACAACGTATTCTAGCCAACCGTCGTCTTGGAACCGACAGGTTGTGAAGCGCCATAGGTAAAGAACCTATTTTGATAATATTTTTCTTACTAATAATTTCCACGAAAAATAAATCAAGATGAAACCAGGGATATCTAGATCTTTGATGAAACAGAAACTAAAAATAAATCCGGAAGTGATATAGATTCCGGAAGTTTGCTTCCCTAATCACATGTAAAGCTGCTATATTGACTTTCGGTTTTCAATTTGATACAGTTTCGCAAATAAATATTTATGAGCATAGAGGTAAGGAATAGAGAGGGATGGTGAGTATAACCAAAGAGCTTATTACGGAAAGAGGTGGAACTTCCATTATGTCATATACAAAAATGCGAGACGCTCTCACGGATTATTTCCCTTTGCTCGGGCTGGCTATATTTCATCATCTGCTATATGAATGATCTGTGCGTGGTAACTTATTGAGCCTATGCCATTGCAAAAGAACATTTTTATGGCAACGTTTGCAAAAACCAAACTTTTGACCATATTATTATTAACATTCCGCTACTGCTGTCTTTTTTTTTAATGTTTACTTATTGACATTTATTAGGTGCTTTTTTCTGCTTATGTGTGTATGTTATAGGTTCGTTTTCTGCCCTGGAATTTATTATTTTTTAATCAACGACAGATATTTTAAAATTAAAATATGCATGACAGACTGTTTCATTTATCCGAAACTGTGTAAATCCGTAATCGTGAGAGAGAGAGAGAGAGAGAGAGAGAGTGAGTGAGAGAGAGAGAGGGGGGGGGGGTTGGGGGAAGAGAGAGCTCTGTCATTCAATCAATTAATCACAATAAAGCACAATAACAAAATGTTTCACTAATAGTGTGAATTTAATTTATATCAGGTGTCCCCCTACCCCCCAACCCTCTCACCTCCCACATCACTGGCTTAATAACATCAGTCACTTCATGGAAAATAATTAATTAATCAGACAGAACAATCAGAACCTAGACTACAACATTCCACGCAATATAGATCTAATACGCAGTAATTCACAGATCAAAACAAGGACTGAGTTTCTACATTACATTTTTTCCCCTGTACACTCAAACGAAAAGGGATTACAACAGATCAAGGACCATTTTTGTGCCTAGGTAAGGGGTTATCTTGCACAGTATTTGATCACGAGGAGAAAACAGACTTAGTTTAAATTAACTTGTTAACATAAGCAGTTTGACGAAGCCAAACTGCCAATCTGACATCTACTTTTGAAATATAAGCACAAATATAGTCAAACAACCTAGCAATAACGTAAACAGTGAGCGACCTGTTGAACGTAAACTGTCAGCAGGCAAACTGTTTTGGATTTAGCACATAGGTATAATATAAATCATTCAAGCCACTCTACGATTGTTTTAACACTAACAACACTGCAGCGGTCTTAGTTTAGGCCTACATAAACACAAAAAAATGAAGTTTTTCAATTGCAATTTACCTTTCTTTGTCTCTTGAAAATTTGAAAAAGGACTTGCCAACACAACTTTTTTTGTATCTGGCATTATGGCAATTGATGGCTGTGCAAAAGTCACCGCCCTGTTTCACTCGGTCGCCTTTTGACCACGAGCCATTTTCAGCATGTCGACAAGAGAGCATAACTCGTACCTTTCGTCTCGCGGTTCTGTACCAAGATCCCCCTCTTTCTATCATTAAGCTCTTTGGTATAACCAAAGTATAACACTCCTTTTGACAGAGAGAGTACACAATTCATAGCGATGTTTTTTTTTCGTTTTTTTTTTTTCTACTGAAAGTCTAACTTTCTTCTGTAAGGGGAGTGTTGTTTTCAGGCCGCAGTGTAATTTTCCTAAGAGAACAAGACTCTCCATGACCGACTGTAGTGTTTGCTTCATTAAGGTGTTGATGTTGAACACTCGTGCAGCGCGCTTTCTCCTGGCGCCTCTTAAGGAACTGTTCCACAGGAGAACCCCCAGCAAGGCAGCGGCCATTCAAAGTGCCCATGCGTTGAGTAGATTACCGTCCCCGGACACAGTAGCGTATAGGGTTCACAAAGTGCCCACCCACCCACTGTCCTCTTTATTTGAACTTCTGCCCTCTCATTGACGGTTTCACTGTGCTCCCTCTAGAACCCAGCGTTACCAATCTCCTTTCATTCCTACAGCAATAAGCCTTTTAAATGAGCACTCGAGCAAATTTCAAAATGAACGCCTTGCCTTGCTGCAGCCTCTCCTATGTGTTGGCGCATTTACTACAAAGGGCGCAGACACCTTGTGTATGTGTGTGTTTTTGTGTTTGTGCGTGTTGTGGATGTGTGTTGTGCGTGCTTAATTCTGTTTTGATGTTTGAGTCCTTTATGCTGGTGAATGTTTACATCTAATCTATACTGAATTGTTTCCCTTGGCTGTGATTGTGATACTTCAGCAACTTGTTACATCATTACATTACATCATTATTGTTTTAGGTCCAGCGGACTCTTCCGAGCCAAATCAGGACCGGACAACCCCTGCTCTGCATAAAAGATCTGCTGAAACAACCCTAGTGGTAAAACTGAAAGCTCTCCACCAGCCAGTCCCTTTACAATAAGACATCCCACGCAGGGGACGCTGAGGCTGTACTTTACAAAAACAAAATAGAATACAAACATCATTATATATTATTAACAAAACACATACATATAAAATGCCTACATTGCTAAATAATAACATCATAGGAAGCCCTAGTGACCACCTGGCAGAAAGCGTCCAATATTCCCAAGCTGATCCAGCAGACCTCATACACAAATAAAGAGTCTTGTCACGGAAGAGTTTTCAAAAACAAAGATAGGTGACTGGTCAAGCGAAGAAGAAGATAGTATAGCAGAATGATAGAATAGAGCAGGAATGAGAAAGAGCAAATGAGAAAGACAGCGACAGTGGGAATTTAAAGCACAAAATTTCCAGAAAGTGGGGATACTATTTATACTGAAACCCCCGGCACTCCAACTTGTAATTTTTAAAATGCTTTGTTGTGAAATAGTAATTGTATTCCTGATATTGAATATTAATGAATTTATTATTAAGCTTTAAAAAAATAATTTTATTATGGCATACATGTGTTACAGGGGTGTAAGATGTGTGTGTGGGTAACAAAAAATGAATGAATCTCTAAAATACTATTTTTTGATTAAGTGTTAGTTTTTAAGAATTCTCGTTTACTTTGCATGCTTTTCCTTTGATGGTAATAAAGATTTGTTGAATTGAATTGAATGCTATGGTAACATGCTCCTTGGGCTCAGAAAAAATAATGATGGTAAAAAGACGAGAGGGGAAAAAGTGCCAGTATCAGTAGTGAAAGAGGAAGGTGTTTAGCTGCCTCTTGAATGCCTTCTTTGAGGCAGACTCTCGCAGTGGTGCTGCATATTCAAATGCTCTTTTTCTTGTGCCTCAGTGTCAACACTAACAACCTGAAAGAGTGAATTGGAACATGATCGAAGTGAACGAGATGAGACACGTTGATGGACGAGTATCATCATCATCATCATCATCATCATCATCATCATCATCATCATCATCATCATCATCATCATCATCATCATCATCATCATCATCATCATCATCATTCAAGGTACTGTCACACCCTTTTTCTTTAATGGAACCAAAGCGCGGAGATTTGAAGAGATCGCTATTACAGAAGTGAAGTCGGAATAGAAATCAATGTTAATTTTGAATTGTTATAGATTGACTGCATTCAAGACCATCATTGACTTCAGAGAGAAACACTCCCAGTGTGTTGTTTTTTTCATGAAAGTGTTTTTTTCCTCTTACACCGACAGGCTTGTGTGCAGAAAGCTTGTTTCTCCGCCTTGCAAGACATAATTTGTTATGTCCGTCTCGGGAAGGATAAATAAAACTTAATGTTTGAAGAGAAATATGTAATCTAATGTAGTGGAGAGAGTTAGGATTCAAATCCTTCACTCAGCTATAATACAATATGTTACACGTGTTATTATTTTTATCAATAGTTGATTCAGCCCCGATGCTTGAATCTTGATAAGTGTAACTCAGATTCGTTTATCCACGCAGCCTGTTCACTCATCAACAAGGCAGGAGTCGTCGTATGAAGTTTTCCACCTTTATTCAGCATACATCAACAACTGCATACAAGATTGCTCAATCACTTTTTCTTCACTCTCTCTCTTGTTGTTTGTAGATTATAGTCACACGACACTTTCGCATATAGGTGACTACTGGACCGATTTATACTGACACCAGCGGGCCAGTTGTTGGTAAAGGGGAAAATAATATGATCAAACGTTGACCAATCCGGGATTCGAACCAGCGACCTTTCGGTTACTAGCAAGACGCTCTTACCAACTGAGCTACCCGGCCCCACTACCCTCTCTCTTTTTACAGTGCCTCACTTATATAGTCTCTCTATCATCGAGAGAAAGTTCGAACATTCCAGCATGACGCAATAACATCCAATCAGAATAAAATTCGTCACCGGAACTATGCACTGTCTTACGTCATATAACCTTATTTAGGTTAGAAGAATGTCACAGGGCAATCTGTGGTGGAAGAGTAAAGCGGTTAGGGGTAGGTAATTGCAGGTTGCGATGTGTATGATTGCGATAGCCGAGAGCGTGCGGAACGTGCGAGCGCATTGCGCAGTTTGATTGATTGATTGATTGTTGCTTTAGGTCCAGCGGACTCTTCCGAGCCAAATCAGGACCGAACAAACCCCCAATCCGCATAAAAGATCTGCCGAAACAACCCTAGTGGGAAAATTGAATGCCCTCCACCAGCCAGTCACTTTACAATAAAGACATCCCACGCAGGGGACGGCTGAGGCTTTACCCCAACTACTCGAACCCCCGGTTACAAAAACAAAATAGAATACAAACATCATTATAAATCATCAAAACACATACATATAAAATGCCTATAGTGCTAAATAATAACATCATAGGAAGCCCTAGTGACCACCCGGCAGAAAGCGTCCAACACTCCCAAGCTGATCCAACAGACCCCATACACAAACAAGGAGTCTTGTCCAGGAAGAGTTTTCAAGAAAAAAGGTAGGTCATTGATCTAGCGAAGAAGAAGATAGTATAGCAGAGTGATAGGACAGATCAGGAATGGGAAAGAACAAATGAGGAAGACAGCGACAGTGGGAATTTAAAGCACAAAATTTCCAGAAAGTGGGGATACTATTTATACTGAAACCCCCGGCACTCCAACGGGGGTACTGTTGCCGCAGTGAATCAGTCATGCCTACAAAGGCAAGACAGGTTTTCAACTGGGGCTTTCACTTTTCCCTTTATAGGTTAGAACAATCTACAGTGGCAAGATTGCTCATGACCCCAAGGGGTGCATTGCGCAGTGGTTAGCGAATTAGGAACAGTACTCACTACTGGGCAGAACGTATTTGAGGGAGCTAGAGAAAGGACGGTGTGGTCTAGTGCTCTGTTTCTGTGGTGTAGGGTTTAGACCGTTACTAACGGATTATAGTAACCGGTCTGGGAAATACTAGTTGAACGTTTGCTGGTTTCTATGGTGGTAGTACTCAAAGTGGAGTATAATTATAGAAAAGCAAAGTGTAGTAGTGTGGTAGTTAGCGTTGAGGTAGTGTCCGCTAAAAAGACTAAGCACTACGGATTACCCTACACGGAGATTACTCGTAGGAGTGTGAAAAGGGGCTACGGGTAGCGACTACATTTCGAACCGGCTGGGTAAGTGTAGTTGGTGTTACTTTCCTTACTGTCCGCGAACCTGGTGCCGGCTATGGGGTGTGAGTACAAGAGGTGTGAGTGAGTGAAGGAGAGGGTGAGAGTGGCTGCAATGTGGGAAAGTAGAGGGAAGGAAGGTGTGCGGGTGCAGGAGAATGAAGGTGAGGAAGGAGGTGAGGATGAGAGTGGTTGCTGTTGTTGTTGTGGTTGCCTGATGTGGATAATATGATGATGTTTATATGTATTCATTTGCAGCTATGCTCATGATGTCATTGCATTATATAATTTCATTGTGTTATTATCGGGGTGTTACATTGGGAAAGAGACAATATCAATAGCAAAGGGAAGTAAGCGAGGAGAGAGTCGATGTTACACTCGATCGATGTTGATGTTTTTCTTTATCAGTATTTGATTCAGCCCCGATGCTGAAGTCCTGATAAGGTGTAACTCTGATTTATCCACGCAGCCTGCTCACTCAGCAACAAGTCAAAGTCTTCGTATGAAGTTTTCCACTTTTATTCAGCACACATCAACAACTGCATACAATCACTTTTCACTCTCAACTTTTTACTTTCCAAATCACTATCAACAAACTCTTTTCACAACACAGTGTGTCCATTATATATTTTTTTCTCTCAACTCGAGATGACCTCAGGACGTTCTAGAATAACGCGTTACAACCAATCAGAATTAACTTCATCATTACTGTTTTACGTCATACAACCTGCCTATCTGTCAAAAGAATGTTCTCAAATATCCCGAAACTTGGATCGATAGTAAACAAGCAGATCTAGAGAATTCTCCAATAATATCGACTAACGAAAATTATCAACGTTATACAAAGCTTCTTCTAACAACAATGCAAACTCAAATCAAAGGTAAATACACTCTATTATTGCCTGCTTTGCCAAACAAAATGAACAGATCTATCGCGCGCGCTTCACACATATCGTACACATTTCACACGCATCATCATGCGCGTTTCAACGTAACAGTCGAGGGGGGGGGGGGAACAAACAGCAGTTGTGTCCCCTCGAGCATCGAAAGGAAGTTGAGAGAGAGAGGGGGGGGGGGAAGAGTGTGTGCAGAGGGAGGGGGACAGGGATGAGCAAGCAGGATATTAACAATGCAACAAGCGTGTTACAGGTTCGACGTCATTCGACGTCGTGCGACATCGTTCGACCGCATTCGATCGAGTGGATCGACCGTATCATCATCGCCATCCTTGTTGTCTGCATTATCGTCATTTTGTCCTCACAACTTCACCATCGTCTACATCGTCATCTTCCCTCAACCCCACCATTTCCGTTGGTGGTTGGTGACGTGGACGATCGGAGCCTGGCCTAGACGTCGCGTGGAAGCTGTCTGGAGGTGTACCGCTGTGCGACGTCGACGGTGGCAGGACTGCCGTGTCTGCTGTGTCACCGACATCATCATCATCATCGCCGTCAGTGGCGTGTCGAAGCGGGGACGCCACCCCGTACCGTCATCATCAGC
Source organism: Oncomelania hupensis (assembly GCA_036898135.1). Taxonomy (NCBI): domain Eukaryota; kingdom Metazoa; phylum Mollusca; class Gastropoda; order Littorinimorpha; family Pomatiopsidae; genus Oncomelania; species Oncomelania hupensis. The sequence continues at coordinate 37,542,007 of CM072516.1, forward strand.
ACGTGCGACGACTGCAGCAACAAGCAGGGGAGGATACTAGCAGCGGGACTTCGTGGATCGCCACGCTGCAAGGAGGCACCGAGGACTACATCCATCCAGGTGGGATCTTTCTGTGTTGTCCTCCTCCTATGCACTTGACCCCCCCCTCTTGTATTAGTACGTGAGAACGGACGTTGGCTACGCACGATTCGTACGTACGCGGACTGGGTTGATTAGCAACCATCGATCATCACACTGACGTGTCATTTCATTGTACCATTGATTGTTCATCATCATTATTTTCTTTTCACGTGTAAATGTTGTATGTGTATGGGTGTGTAGCTTGAATGAATAAATAGTTTGGAAGTTGTATATATACTCGTTGTTATTCATCACTTCACGTCTGTTGGAAATCGTCATCCTGTCTGGGCTGTCTGCGTGTGTAAGGTGTTTGTTTGTGTCGTCTGCTTAGACGGGGTCGTGGCGGTGACAAAGAATCTCTCAGCTGTTACTACACTTATCGCGAAGCTTCGATCGATAGTAAACAAGCAACTCTAGAAAATTCTCCAATAATATCGACCAACGAAAATTATCAACATTATACAAAGCTTCTTCTAGCAACAACGCAAAATCAAATCAAAGGTAAATATACTCTGTTATTGCATGCTTTGCAAAACAAAACGATCGGATCTATCGTGCGCGTTTCAAACGTAACACAATACAATTACAATAAAATACTTAACAATACAATAGAATACATTACAATACAACCGTTGTGGTCCTGTTTTAACATCTCATACATAAAAGGGGAAAATTGCCAATAGTGTGGGTGGAAAACGGAAAATGAATTTTAAAAAATTAAAATTTTTGTTAATGTATGCATGTAATTATATAACAGACCCAGCTGAGATTTATTATCTCTGTCTCTTTTCCTGCTCCAACACACAGTGCATCCTCCAACACACAGTGCATATAATGCACACACACTCACACACGCATATTTGCAATACATCACAAATGGGTTTATTTAAGAATGTAGGAATCGGAAAGTCATTTTTTGACGGAAAAGGGTTAGGGTAAGGGCTAGGGATAGATCTACAACTAACCCTTACTCGAACCCATGTATAAAAAGTTGACCTAGTTCGTCTCCTATAGGCGACGAAATAGGTCGAATTTTCTTCAAAATTTCTCCGAAAATTGACTGTATTTTCTCCGTCCTGGATAGAGCACTCCTGTGTTCTTAAAACACTCTGATGCACTAAAAGAGCACTCCAGCGCACTTAGAAAAAAGTGGGGTCCTGGAAAAAAAGTGGGTTTCAAGCAAATAAACCCATTTGTTACTAGAAAAGACAAGGTCTGAAACCCATTTGTGCGTTTTTGTATGTACACACACACACACGCACACGTCCATACACTCATAAACATACAGGTATATGTATATGTGCACTGCCCTTCCATCAACATCAATGAATTAAGGCAATCATATTAGTAAAAGATGAATATTACAAAAGACAATCTCAGGTGTAATAAGTGATTTACTTACTTACCTATACTTTCAACAGAAGCAGTACTTGATTAACTTTTGTTAAAAATATTAAGAATACTCGTACAAGCTTCGCCTCTACAGGGTGGACCGGAAAAATGTTACAACCTATTAATCGTACCTAAGTTAATGTTTTTTTATTTTTTTTAATGAGAACGTTTCCGAAATTTTTTTTCACAGAAATTCTCAGAAGCACCAAATATCAATTTATACCAATGGTTTCCCATTTTGCCACTCATTCTGTACACAGTTTAATAATTGATGATATGCTCAATTCTCACTCCTCTTTTGTGGATAAATGTTATTGCATAGTCGCGCGATAATAGACATTGCTTGTATACTTTACATGTCCGCAGTTGGCAAATTTTTGTTACTTTGTATGGTTCTGGTTCAACTTTAAGTCCTTATATTTACTTTTATGCGTGAGAAAGAGTGTATGGTCTAAACTCACATAGTGAAAAGACGTTAAAATAAATTATTGATCTTTTCTGGATTGCAGTTGCAACACGCACATTGAAGTTTGTGATGACATTGCCACACAGAAGAATATTTTCGAAAATGTTCTCATAAAAAAAAAAAACACACAACAAAAAAACAAACGTATATATGATTAAAAAGTGGCCCACCCTGCATAAGATAACTTTGGTATTACCTGTGGTGATCGCCAAACAAGGTCATGTGATATAAGCCTACAAGTTACAACATTAAAAAACAAATACAGGGACAATAGTTGTCTGACCTTCAGTGCAGTTTTGTTATGAGACTCTGAGTGATCAAAGAGTGTATGAACAATAAGAGGCGGATCTCTTTAATTAGACCTATGTGGAGGCTGTCCGATTGCCTCCCTTGGGTGAGACTTGCTAAAATGAAATAGCACTATAGTGAGACATGTAAACTGGGGGTGATTAAACGTAGAAGATGAAGCATCCCAAGCTTGAAAATGTTGTATGGAATTGTTGTTGATGCCTTTAGCCCCCCCCCCCCCCCCCCCCCCCCCCCCCCCCCCCCCCCAAAAAAAAAAAAAATAAAAAAATAAAAAAAACTACAAAAAAACAACAACACCCCACCCCCTATCTCGCCCTAGCCCCAAAATTATTTCCAATTAATTGATGTTAAACAATTATCTATCTGTCTGTGCTTTGGTTTCTTAGGCTGGTGCAAGTGGATGTAAAGTGCTTGAAACTGTGCCTGTGTGCACACCAATGATTTTTTTTGCACATGAGTGTGTGCATTTGTTGACTTTTTTTTCTGGGAGTGTGTGTTCATGTGTCTAATATCTCTATGTAAATAGACAATAAACCAGTGAAATGAAATGGAATTTGGGTTTCAAATTTTTTTCCTCCTATGATTCTGTAATATAAACTATTGGGCAAGTACTAGTGTTTTATTTTAAAGTTTTTGTGTATGTTGCTCAAATGCAGTGCACAATATTTTCATACAAGTTAAGAGCTTCTAATAAAATTAAAAAAAAAGGTAAATCTTATAATTATCATTTGAATATCTAACATCAGTTCAAGGCATTCAAATGTAATCACAATTTAAATTATGTATCATCCTCCATTACTAAGTTAATCGTCCATAATAAGTATTGTTCCAATATTTCTTTGTATATTTTTAATTTGAATTGTATCCTATTTCATTTTTACTATATTTTGTCATATATTCTTTTGCAGGCACTATCCTTTCTTTGTCAACAGAGAGCCACGTTGAAGTAGACTTCATGCATGCAAGTGCTGCCGCTGGTCGCTTTTTGTGGCCCCCAAAGCAGAAAAAGGCCATCTTGGAGGCAAAGTACATCTTCTGGCTTCTGAGTTCACCTCCGACTCCTGTTCCTGGTGGCAGATTTTTCCAACTTGACCAAGAAGAATTCAAGGCCATTGTAACGAACTTCCAAAAATACAAGGCTTTTTACATTTAAGCAAGAAGCAAGAAAAAGAACTCCCAGAACAATCCCAATGGTGCTCAGTGTTCTTTAAAAATCTTATTTGGACAATGGAAAAACTATCCTATCCTATCCTATCCTGTCCCGTAACCCGGAGGTCGTAGGGGCACTAAAGATGATCGCCTAACCAGCACACTCCATCCCTCTCTGTCCTCAGCAGCCCTGATGGCTTCGCTCAGTGTCAAACCAGTCCACTCTCGAATGTTGTCCTCCCACCTCTTTTTCGGTCTCCCTCTTCTTCTACCTCCTTGCACTGTGCCTTGCAGAATGGTCTTTGCAAGGCCTGATGATCTGGTGACGTGGCCATACCATCGGAGTTTCCGTTTCTTCACCACTGTGAGCAGGTCATCGTGTTGTCCAATGGCTTGTGTGATTGTCTGTCGGACTTCGTCGTTGGCGATGTGTTGGGTATAGGAAATGCCCAGAAGTCTTCTGTAGCACCTCATCTCCATGCTTTGTATTCTTCGTTGGAGATCTGCTGTGAGGGTCCATGCTTCGCAAGCATATAGGAAGATGGAGATGACAAGAGAACGCAGCAGTCTTACTTTGGAATGTAGACTGATGGTCCTGTCTTTCCAAATAGGCTTCAATCTTGTCAGGGCAGCAGTTGTTTGTGCGATCCTGGAGAGGACTTCCTGTCGGGACCCATTGTCTGATATAATGGCTCCTAAATATTTGAAGCTATGCACTGTGTTGAGGGATTGGCCTTGGACTTTGATGTCCGTGTTGATGCCATTGGTGTTGTTGGTCATCATTTTGGTCTTCTTTGCACTTATTTCCATTCCATAAGCTCCGGAGGTGGTGTCAAGCCTCTGTACGAGCTGTTCAAGTTCTTGTTCCTCTCCAGCCAATCCATCAATGTCATCTGCTAAACGAAGATTGGAGATTGCTCTACCCCCTATGCTGACTGTGCCTTCATGGTCTGCAAGAGCATCTGACATGATGCGCTCTAGGAAGATGTTGAAGAGTGTTGGAGAGAGTAGGCATCCTTGACGCACACCGATTGTTGTTCTGAACCAGTTCCCGATGGCGCTGTTGTGGAGGACTGCATAGAGAAACAACTACTAGAAGAACAAGAAGTGACTACACAAAATATGCGATCCATCAAGCAAAGTTTTGAACAGCGTTTTGACTGTATTCATTAAAACACTAAACACATCACTCATTTGATGAATAAGCTTCAGAAAGCAGAAGATGCAGTGAGCAGGCTTCGGACATCGCTAGATGTCTCTGAAGCGGAATCTCGACGTAAGAACGTGAAGATTGATGGCATACAAGAAGACATACATGAAACTACACAAAGCCTAGCTAACAAAGTCGTACACAGGCTAAATAGCCACAGCACAGATCTTTTTGTTGCACGAGACAGCACTGAAGAAGTGAGACATGTGGGTAGTAGGGGCGGACGTCATCCAAGGCCAGTCATCGTTCGCTTCTTCAGGTACAGCGAGACCATGAGCCTTATGAGAAATCGCCAAGCCAGACGGAAACTGGTAACACACGGGATTACAGTCAGTGCTGATCTGACACCGAAACAACAAAAGGAAATGGCTGAACTTCGTAAATCGGGTCGGAGTGGCATCTTAAAGGACGGTCTTCTTATTCCAATAAATCGGAGTTGCGACGGTCAGAATAAAGCAGCCTTGAAACAATATAGTCAGAACGTGAAAAACAAGGCATCAGTATATTCGTACACACGCGTCAACAGCGACGTCGGATGCAACGAGAACACTCGTCCACGCATCAGCACTGAGCACTCTTGCAGAAGAAATCCAATGAGAGATGTAGGATCACCTGGTGCTTCTCTGGTTTTCGTGAAAGTGGAAATAGAAGAGACGTCCTTATAAGCACATCACAGCCCTACGCGACAGAGCAAGTTGAACCTTACACACAGTCATTGCATCAGGCTGGAAACGACACATCCACAAACGGCGGGGTACGTCAAGTTCAGAAGGGATTGGTTGATCGCCAGCAGCGTCGACAACGACAACCACGGGAGACATATCCACCAAGGTCAACAAATTCGAGAGGTTATAAGATACAAAGTACACACGTTTGACGGGGTGGCCGGCCTACGAGGTTTGACAACGACATCAGCAAAAATGAACGAATTAAATTTTTAACTTATAACGTCGGCGGCATAGCGTCAAGGCTAGGGGATAAGGATTTTATTGAATATGTTGCATCTCACGATGTAGTATGTCTAACGGAAACTTTCACAAGAGACGATTTTCAGCTAAATGTTTTCTCGCAGTTTGAGGTCTTTCAGGCTCCTGCTAAGAAGCTAAGCAGACAAGGAAGGCACAGTGGCGGTACAATAGTTTTAATCCGTAAAGATTTGGTGACCTTTTTCAAGCTCGTAAAAGTCAGTTATGATAATTTCGTCGTTCTATAGATGAGTGGCCAGTTATTGTCCTTAAGTAAACCAATGCTATTTATATTTTGCTACACCCCCCCCCCCCCCTAAAGACTCTCCTGCATACAACGAAACACCACCTGGCAGTGCCCGGGGTATAGAATTATTGGAACAATGTTTGTTAGACCTGTTTCAAAGCACGGGGGATTTCTATCTCATGATTTGTGGAGATTTAAACTCCCGCACTGGAAATGAAAATGGGAAGTCAGTAGATGTAGAAGAAAATGGCAGCGGCGAATGCGAGTTTTATCTAGCTAGGACTTCAAAAGACAGCACAATTAACAGCTTTGGCACACAGTTATTGTCATTTTGCGATGCTACGTCTTGTTCTATCCTTAATGGAGCTTCAGCCTTCGGTTTTGATGATAGTGAAACTTGCTTTGCGTGGGTCAAGCGTCATAGATCTATTCATGTTATCTAATGATCTGTGCACAGATCGACTACTTGACTCGTTACATGTAGACAACAATCACATTGGCACACATCACTCACCTGTGTCATTGACCATAAAGTCAAATTACATAAAAACAGGAGATCAGTTGTTGAAAGCCGCTCCAGTGTGGATCGATTAGATGGTATGGGATAAATATAAAGTCGGCAACTTTCTGGACGTCTTTAAAAGTGAAAACGTACAAGAGAAATTACAAGAAGCGAAGATAATTGTTGAGACAGATGTGCCAAGAGCTTTAGAAACGTTTGTCGACTGCTTAAAGGAAGCAAGTTCTTGTATGGTGAAGAAAGTGAGAATGGGCGGAGAAAGCAAAACAACATTCAAATGGTTTGACAAAGAATGTTGCGAGCGGAGAAAAACAACCAGAGCACTATTACGAAGATAAAGACTAACCAAAAAGGCAGAAGACAGGGAAGGCTTTGTATATGCTAGAAATAATTACAAAACTCTCCTTAAAAAGAAAAAAACAACGGTATAAGACTATGAAAGCACAACTCCTTTCCGACAGTTTAAACAACCCAGCAATGTTTTGGATGGAACTCAGATCGTGTTGTGGTCTAGTTAAAAAGCAAGCTTTCAAAAATAACATCACAAATGACCAGTGGCGTGAGCACTTCATGAGCGTTTTTGATTCTAATTCTGTAGTAGAAGACTCGATGGAGAATGAATTTGCTGACATGAATATGTCGACCGTCGAATGTTTGGACTGTGATATAACAGAAGAGGAAGTTGTGAAAAGTATAGGTAGGCTGAAACGAGGAAAGGCAGGAGGACCTGATGGAGTGCTGCCTGAGATGCTGAAGGAGGCAGGACAATATGTCGTTTCTTTTCTGACTGTCTTGTTTAATCGCATTTTTAGTAGTTGCATGTATCCGAGTCCTTGGTCTCAGGCGATCATTGTCCCGATTCACAAGAAGGGTGACTTAAACGTTCCAGACAACTACAGAGGAATTTAATTACTGAGCATCTTAGGGAAATGCTACACTTCAATTTTAAACAACCGACTTTATGCTTGGTTGGAGAGTGAAAACAAAATTCATCAGTCGCAAGCGGGATTCAGGAAAGACTACACCACAAGTGACCATGTGTCTACACTGTACGCTGTGACACAAAAGTACTTATCTAAAAGGGGTGGTAAACTGTATGTGGCTTTCATAGACTTGAAAAAAGCATTTGACTCGGTGGAGCGGAAGACATTACTAGAGGCAATGAGTAGGGCTGGCGTGTCATCCAAATTTCTCAGCGCTATCAGGGCAATTTATAGAACTGTATCTGCACGCGTACGTGTTGGTAACAGTAGCCTTACAGATATGTTCGACTGCCCGAAGGGGCTTAAGCAAGGCTGTGTATTGAGCCCAAATCTGTTCTCCATCATTATATATGAAGTAGCGGAACAGGTCTCTAGTTATGGTAGACACGGCATCCAGCTTATGCCAGGACTTATAGAACTTCTCATTTTGCTATTCGCCGACGATATAGCACTCATGTCCTTTTCACCCACAGGTTTACAAAATCAAATCAACTTACTACACAGCATGTGCCAAGAGTTGGACCTTATCATAAATAGGGACAAAAGCAAGATCATGTTATTCAGGCATGGCGGATACTTGAGTCGGCATCTGTAGATGGTCAACCTCTAGGGGTAGTAAACAGCTATATCTATCTTGGATACAAATTCACGACAACTATGAGTAGTATGGAAGTTGCTCGACATTTTGCTCTGGTCAACCTCTAGGGGTAGTAAACAGCTATATCTATCTTGGATACAAATTCACGACAACTATGAGTAGTATGGAAGCTGCTCGACATTTTGCTCTAAAAGGCAAGAAAGCTGTCTATGGGGTGCTCAGAGCTCAAAGTCAACTTCAGCAAATGGACACGAGATCGTTCTTTAAGATTTTTGACACTATGGTGCAACCAGTGCTTGCTTACACAGCAGAAATATGGGGGTTACTGATTGACGCTGAGAAAGACCCTACGGAGAAGATTCACCTTCTGGCTTGCAAAAGAATCTTAAATGTAACTCTCAGAACACCAAACAAACTAGTTTATGGAGAGCTAGGAAGGTACCCTTTGACAATCACGCACAACGTTAGGGCCGTCAAGTTTTGGTTTAGACTGATCCATATGGATGAAGCCCGACTGGCCAAGGCAGGCATACGAAATGTTAGTAACTTTGGAAAATCGCTATTGTATAAATCGGGGTTTGGACATGTATGGCTACATCAAGGAGTTGGTGACATGTCGAGTTTTCTGAAGGCTTTCAGGCAAAGACTCGTAGATATGTATTTTCAGGAATGGAGCGCAGGTATAGATAGCAGTGATCGTTTTGCTGAATACAGAGTTTTTAAACAGGGTTTGCATTTGGAGATGTACCTACACAGGCGGCGGAAGCTGCTCAGGATTGGGGGGGGGGGGGGGGGCACACACACATTATATTCACTGACATCAGGGCCAGACCTGGGAAAAGTCGAGAGTGGGGGTGGGGGTGGGGGTGGGGGTTACAGATTCAGCGAAGGCGCGAAGCGCCGAGCGATCTAGGAGGGTCCGGGGGCATGCTCCCCCGGAAATTTTTTTTTTCAAGGATGCAAAATGGTGCAATCTGGTGCAATCTGAACCTTGAAAAAGCCATCTGTGATGGTCTGGGACTTTGAGCTTTTTGAACAATTGAACTGACAAACTCTGGGGTACAAAAATTATCCTCTGCCCCTCCCTTAAAAAAACCACACACACACATTTATTTATCAGCAGAGATGTTTTGTATACTATTATTATTCACTACTTTTTGTTGATCGTTAACGGTATAAAGCTTTACCTTATAGTTTATGAACATCACCGCCCTGCTTTCACTTAATTCAGTCTTGCTGCACTAGGTTCCTCGGCATTAGTACCATTTGTGAATTGTATCTTCTGGCAAAACAGTTCACTGCCTCTTTGAAGTCAATATCAACATCCCTGTGCACTTTCAGTAAAGCAAGTCCATTTAGTCTCTGTTGCCCCATTGTAGAGCCAGGTAGTTTTTCAGGTTGCGCAACTGACTGTTTGAACGCTCACACTCGGCAGTAGTGACAGGTAGGGTGCAAAGGTTCTAAAGCATGATGAACAGGTTGGGATAAAAAATCCCTGTCACAATGTTTCAGTGCTTCTGATGCCGTGGATGGGATGATAGCTGTCGCATTCTCAGCTGCACTTTGCCATTTGCAAACCCACCGTTGGTATTCTGCATCAAGGGTAGCGTTGTCTGGTAGGTCAGACTCCCACAACATTGCCAGCATCACCCCTTCTGGAACCTGCATGAAACCATCCTGGTTGTCTATTAAAGTGCTTGGCACCAGACATAGACCATCAACTGCTAGACCAGCATTTTTTAACCTCGAGTCCAATTCGGTTGACAGGTGTTCCAAGAAAGGAATGGCAATGCTAATCTTGAAATATTCTTCTGGAGTGGCCGCAGGTTGGTTGTCACGGAGAGTCTGTCGGGATGCTTGACGAGGAACAATAACACCGTTGTCAAAGCATTTGCCATTTTGCTGACTTCTTCAATTGTAGTCGAGAAAATTGCTGATATTGAAAACGGTAGACTGTAAAAACTGACAGCAAATTTAAGTTTTCAAAACGCGACTGTGACGTGCACGATGTCGAAAACTGTCGGTCACTTTGATCTAAGGCTAACGATTATGACGCGTCGACAGGAAATGATGACGAAGGGACGAACTTCTCTCACTGATCAGAGGGTGATGATGATGATTATGATGATAAACACTTGTACTGCTTGATTCCATTTGAAGAAAAAAAATCCTTTGATGCCCTGGCAAAAAAAAAAAAAAAAAAAAAAAAAACCTTCTCATTATTGGAGGGGGCAATATATAAGGCTGCCCCCTCCAACATTTTTCTAGGGGGGGGGGGCATGGCCCCCCTGCCCCCCCTGCTTCCGCCGCCTGTGACCTAGATAGTATTCCAATTAAGGCGTTTAGAGACACACTGGTAAAAGTCAGACTGGGCATCAGTTCGTTAAGAGTTCATAAAAATAGATATGCCAAATCTGAACAACAACCGGACAACAACTGCCCGTTTTGCCCTGGTGTATTGGATGATGAACTGCACCTGATGTATAGTTGTAGCGAGTACAGTCAGCTGCGCCCAGGTCTCTTGCAGAATGTAGAACATTACAATCAAAGACAACACTTGGCTAATTTGATGGGCACCAGTGATATTGGAAAGATTCGTCAGCTTGTGTGGTTCCTGTACAAATGCCTCCAGAAGCACGATCAGCATTGTGGGTAGTGTGTGAACCTCCAAGGAAGATAGCTGGTATTGAGAGAGAGAAAGAGAGAAAGAGGAGGAGGAGGAGGAGGAAATAAAATGACAATAAATCAGAGATGAGTGAGCAATACACTTATACAGACAATTATAATAGGAGAGATTGACATGTCAATTGCTAAATTTAAATTAAAGAGTAAAGTATAATAATTACAAATTAGCAATAATGCAAGGGGCAAGTTAAAGGAGTACATGACGTTGACATTTAAGAGACAGAATGTAAATGGAATGAGATACGATATGGAATCAGATTAAAATGCACCTATTTCTTCATATGCCTAAATGTGTAATTTTGATTTTTACTTAAATCTCCCTTGTTGATTGTCAACCATGAAGTGGGCCAAAGGCCATTGTTCATTATTAAAGTGTCAAAGTGTCTCTTACACACACACACGCACGCATACCTACATACACAAATACACACATGCATGCACAACCAAACACACTCGCACAAACATACTCAAAGGCTCGCACACAGCCATCGCCAATACTAATACTTAACACACACACACACACACACACACACACACACACACACACACACCAACACTCACCCAAACACACGCACAAACACACCCACACACTCACACTAGTCTCACAGTAGTAGTACTAGTAGTAGGTTATGAAGTTATTCTTGTACATCAGTCATCACTGCAATACGGCAATATCGTTATAATAATAATAATAATAATAATAATAATAATAATAATAATAATAAGTCTGTAAGTGTGTTAATGTTGCTTGATTCATGATTGCCAACAGACTACAGGTACCATACACAATTTAGACTATTAATGTTTTATTTTTGAAAGCAATGAAACAACCCTGAACCAAAATAAAATTTTTGTCCGTAGTTGTACATCAGTATGGCAGTAGTAATACTAAGTCTGTAAGTGGGTTAATGTCGCTTGATTGTCTACAGGTCCCAAGTTATAACTCTTAAACACAATTTATTTAGGCTATTATTATTAATGTATTATTTTTTGTGTTGTATTTTACTCCATAACTCCCCAAAAGAAATTCATATTGTCAAACAATTAATTAATATGAATTATGAATATATATAAATGCATAATTATTTTCGTATATTCTGCTTAAACTGGCAAAACCTTCTGTTTTCTGAGCATACTAGAGGGTTCTGCATTTTGTTGTGTAAATAAAATAGTTCCTTTTTAATAATAAAAACATTTTATGCACTTATTACTATTAATTTTAGACACCTGAGCCACTTTGGGGAAAACCGCGTTTTATTTTTGTGTGAGGGTTACCCACTTTGAACAGTTAAATGAGTGCCTTAATATTGACCGATTTTAACAATTTAAATTTTTTTAATCTTCTAAAAGTTTGTACTATATAATAAAAACAAAATAAAACATCCTGAGCCAAAATAAAATTTTCGTCTGTAATACCTAGTTGCCCCTGTTTAATTTTAGATTTTGCCAAGAAAATAATTCTCTACCTGAAATTCGTCACCTGGAAAAAGCATGTTTACTGTGTTTAGGCCTGCAATCGACTCAGTCTTGAAGTAAATCAAGACGTTGAACTGAAAGTTCAGTGAACTTCAAGAAGTCCGACTGGGTCAGTGGGTGAGAGTGTGAACTTTGAGTTTTTCAGCGCAGTTACATCAACTCACCTCGCCTCATCCCGCGGATACAGGTACTACAAGGATTTCCCCTTGCAGCTCAGCTTGTATCTGGCATTCTTGCAATGAATTGCCGAGCAAAAGTCGCCTCCTTGTTTTTTTCGATCGCCCATTTTCAGATCAGCCTTCCTCCCGCAATGTTGTGGCAAGATAGGGCTAAGGGGCACAACTCCTGCGTACAGAACGGTGTTCTCTTGGAGTTCAGTCTCTTTATAAATGTATACACTTTTTGGAGTGGCCAAGGTTGTTTATATTTAGTTAAACAGCAAAAGAAACATTACATATACAATAGTCACTTCCCATATTACTGATATTGGGATGAAAAACGCAAAACTACTAAATAGGAACAATATTGTACTGACATTGCAGACATTATGTGATACGAAGGAATGACACAGTGGATGTGCTGTGGTGAAAAAAGGCTAAAAGTTATGTTTGCAAATCTTCTCTATCGTCAGCTTGAGTTGCTGTAGGATTGTAGTTGATATAAGTGGTTCGCAATCAAGTTAATAATAGGGGACGGCTGTGGTGACGTCTAAGATGTTGTTGGGTTGCGACTTGTTCGGGCACCCCTGTTCGGGGCTGCATACGAGGGCCGCATTAACGGCTACGATGATGGAATTGTGCTTTCTGCTGGCTTGACCGTCTGTGGACTGTACAGATTCCTACTAGAACACACAACGGGCCGGTTGCTGAGATTTGTGCATGACGCCATTGCGACGCAAGCACACTTTGCAATGACGCCATATTGAAGCAACCGGGCGAATTTCTAAATACAAATTGCAGTTGACATTTTAATACTCCACCCACAGTGTTGGATAATCTAATTTGTACCATACTGCAAACAGAAACAGTGTGTTCCATCGCAGCAATCCCCCTTTTTAATTATTTGTGTAGCTTGCTGTTTGTAGTATTTTATTTTTTTTAGGTTATTTATTTAGTGAACGGATGTGTAGGCCTATGTGTCATTGTGTGTGTGTCTGTCTGTATAGGCCTAGGTAAGTCTTCCAAACCTGTAATTTTTGGCCTATTTCTTTCTTTCTATTTTTTTTAACGCCAATTCAACAAATTTTTATTACCTCTTACAAGGAATTATGACAGGCTTTTTAAAATTGCTTGAATAAATAAAAGACATTCAGACTTGAAAAAAACGTAAGGTAATTATATCTAGGCCTACTATCCAGCAATCACAAAATAGTTTGCTGAAGTCAGGATTCGAACCCACGTCGTCCGAGACGCGCGTACACAAGTCGAGCGCTCTTACAACCCATGTAAACATATATATTACAATATAAAATTTGTGTATTAAACAAAAGTACATCTAGTACGCATCCCATAAGATTTACACACACAGCCGCTGCCAAACCAATATCTCCCTTCTCTCCAAACCTCTGACCGAACTGATCCACTCCTGGGCTAAGTCGAAAGCACTGACTATTATAAGCAGAGAATAGGCCCTATAGGAAGACCTCTAATTATTAGGCCAGACTGTCGTCTTGAACAGGAACTACACATGCCTTCATTATTTAGTGTTTTGTCACAGGGATAAGCAAACATGCTGCTCTGTCATCTGAGAAGAGTACTTGGTCTGTTCAGCTAACTGATAATCAATGCACAAACGCTTTTTCACGCTGACTTTTCTTCTTACACAAAACTAGCCACCAAGGGGGATCAATCGCTATAGCTGTGTACAGTCTGTTGGTTTTGGGCTTCAATACAGACAGAGAGAGAGAGAGAGAGAGAGAGACAGACAGACAGACAGACAGACAGACAGACTGACACACAGACAGACAGACACAAACACACACTAACACAGATAGATAGATAGATAGATAGATAGATAGATAGAGGGGGAGAGAGAGAGGCGGGAGAGAGAGAGAGACAGACAGAGAGCCAGAGAGATAGGCAGAGAGAGAGAGACAGAGAGACAGAGAAGAGAGAGAGAGAGAGAGCGGCAGAGAGAGGTAGTGAGAAGAAACAGAGACAAAGAGACACGTACAGAGACAGAGATGTGACAGAGATTTAAAACATTTTTGAAACTGTATTTTACAAAACGCACCTCCAAAATGTAGACAATACCCACAAAGTTAATATTATTACTAAATATAGGTATTCATTACATCACAGAGTATTTCACAAGGACATACGATGCTATGTACAATATACGAGTTACACCTTTAAGAATCTTATAACTATGAACTCTTAACAAGTTGTTACGGTTGAGACGCGCACGATAAAAGATCCGATCGTTTTGTTTTGCAAAGCATGCAATAACAGAGTATATTTACCTTTGATTTGATTTTGCGTTGTTGTTAGAAGAAGCTTTGTATAATGTTGATAATTTTCGTTGGTCGATATTATGGGAGAATTTTCTAGAATTACTTGCTTGAATCTTGATAAGTGTAACTCAGATTCGTTTAGCCACGCAGCCTGTTCTAGTGTTCACTCATCAACAAGGCAGGAGTCGTATAAAGTTTTCCAACTTTATTCAGCATACATCAACAACTGCATATAAAATCGCTCAATCGCTTTTTTCTCCACTTTTTCACTCTACAGACACAGTTTCTCTATAATCGAGAGAAGGTTCGAACATTCCAGCATGACGCAATAATACCCAATCAGATTAAAACTCGTCCCCGGAAGTCCGGAACTATGCACTGTCTTACGTCATATAACTTTATTTAAGAATCTCTTAGCTATAACTAAATTTGAGTGGGGCCGGGTAGCTCAGTTGGTAAGAGCGTCTTGCTAGTAACCGAAAGGTCGCTGGTTCGAATCCCGGATTGGTCAACGTGTGATCATATTATTTTCCCCTTTACCAACAACTGGCCCGCTGGTGTCAGTATAAATCGGTCCAGTAGTCACCTATATGCGAAAGTGTCGTGTGACTATAATCTACAAACAACAACATAACTAAATTTATCTACATGCTTCGATCGATAGTAAACAAGTAATTCTAGAAAATTCTCCAATAATATCGACCAACGGAAATGATCATCAACATTATACAAAGCTTCTTCTAATAACAAAATCAAATCAAAAGGTAAATACACTCTGTTATTGCATGCTTTGCAAAACAAAACGATCGGATCTATCGTGCGCGTCTCAAACGTAACACAAGTGTGTGTGTGTGTGTGTGTGTGTGTGTGTGTGTGTGTGTGTGTGTGTGTGAGTGGAGGTGTGTGTGTGTGTTTGTGCGTGCGCGCTTGTGTGTGTGTAGTCGTACATTTGTATTTAACAACGTGTGTTTAGTTAAAGCAGTCAGCCTACCATATGTATAACTTACACTGTACAACTTAATCCTGTGTTTTACACAATTCTTTTTGTCTCCCTTGTAATGCAACTCTTCATTAAAAAAAAAATGTCCCTCTGAAAATTCTCTTTATGAAAGTTAGGTTACTTCCCAATTATTTTGTTGTCAGCCAGCCAACTTGTGGATACTTTTATGAAGCTCGAAGATGTTCTTCCCCAGGACTTCAGTCTGGCTTCTTTTCAAACCTTTGAAAATCAGTTAATCGAATTTCAACACGTCTAGCTAATAACCTGAAGAGCTGAGAAAACAACATTACATTACATTACATGATTATTGCTTTAGGTCCAGCAGACTCTTCAGAGCCAAATCAGGACCGGACAACCCCTGATCCGCATAAAAGATCTGCTGAAACAACCCTAGTGGTAAAACTGAAAGCTCTCCACCAGCCAGTCACTTTACAATAAAGACATCCCACGCAGGTTACGCGGAGGCTGTACTCTAATTTATCGAACCCCCGTTTACAAAAACAAAATAGAATACAAACATCATTATAAATTATCAACAAAACACATACATAAAAAGTGCCTACATTGCTAAATAATAACATCATAGGAAGCCCTAGTGACCACCCGGCAGAAAGCGTCCAATATTCCCAAGCTGATCCAACAGACCTCACACACAAATAAGGAGTCTTGTCCCAGAAGAGTTTTCAAGAAAAAAAGGTAGGTGACTGGTATAGCGAAGAAGAAGATAGTATAGCAGATTGATAGAACAGAGCAGGAATGAGAAAGAGCAAATGAGAAAGACAGCAGCAGTGGGAATTTAAAGCACTAAATTTCCAGAAAGTGGGGATACTATTTATACTGAAACCCCCAGCACCCCAACGGGGGAAGAGAAAACAACAAAATAGCCATATACATATACATGTATCTACTGCACAAATAAAAGAAACAAAAACAAAACAAAACAAAAAATCTTCAGGAGTAGTGGGGAGATATATCTTTCTTGTCTTTTTCTTACTTCCAGGAGGTTAGCGTTTTAGAAAGGATTATGTCGAAGATGCTTCATTAGCTCCCACCCATCACCCCAACCCGTACGTATATTCTAAGTCAACTTCACTCTTGGAAGCACAGGAGCATCTGTAAGTATTACGACAGAGTCCAACTGTGATTTCGATACAATGTTAGAAACGTACAACAGTCGTTGAAATTGATGTAACGTTTTAATCATTTGGAGAAGCAGACGTGAAGTCAATTAGCTGACCACGTCATAAGTACTGGCAGCACGCAAGTTGTGAGGAGCATGTGGTACTAAGTATTTTTTAATATTAATAATAATAATAATAATAATAATAATAATAATAATAATAATAATAATAATAATAATAATAATACAGTAAAACTTCCGTTTTGAGACCCTCTCTTAAACGACTTCCACCAACATACCAATTCACCGATGCTTTGTACTATATAAACGACCTTTCTTAAACGACTACCTCTAAAACGCGACTTGCGATCTTCAAATAATTAAATTTTACGACCTAGCATCTGAAAAATTCAGATTCCAAAGCAATAAGTATTTGTGCGCTTGAAGAAAACAATTCTGTTTACAACTTTTAACAGCAGACCATGCATTAAAGCAGCTTGAAATACTCTAAGGAGCTGACCAGATTTGCCCTGAGCAGGGACCTGTCAGATCTTGCCGACACCATGTCTGGTGTTCAAAGTGACATACTAAGAGAACATGCACGGGTGGGGGGATCATGCAAACTAAAAGAAATAACCGCTTTCTTTCCCCCAAAAAGAAACTATTCAATGATTGAATAAAAATAATTACAACAATGTTAATGGGGTTATGTTATGAATAGTTATAACTCCAAACATGCACTCAGCACTTACATACACTTTTAAACAACTATCATACCAACATTGATTTTTTATTTTGTAAATAATGAGGAACAGGAAGATATTGGCTGTATTGGTTGTGAGACCAAGAGTTTAATCTATATTTCTGAAAGATGGTAGATGTTCCCTATACTTAATAATATGTATACTTTTTGTACATGTATTTATTTTACTTAATTAATTTTCTAAATGTCTTTTTCGAAAATGTCCTACCTCCTTTTTAAGACCCCTCCAATTTAAGACCTCGTTTTAATGGCAATTTAAAGGTCGTAAAACGGAGTTTTTACTGTAATAATAATAATAATAATAATAATAATAATAATAATAATAATAATAATAATAATAATAGTGTACGAATTTCACAGTAAATCCGCGTGTCACGGCGTTTAAAGGTCTCAATCTTGATTTTAAACGGTGAGCCTACATTGTTGGGGCCAACGCTGCACATTTTTTGGAACGGTTTTGCAATAATCCAAATGGAAAGTTTGTTCGGGCTTGATAAAACAACAACAACAATAACAAAAACAACAACACAACAGTTTCATTCATACACAGAGTATCGGAGAGTTCTGAGGCATATGCCAGTCAAACAAGTGCTGGATAGATCTCTGAAACTCCGTCTGTCGTGTGATGGCAAAGTGAAGCAAGCCCATTGACACTAGGTTTTGAAAGAAAATAAATATTTTTGGGGTCTTGCTGACTTACTTGCTGACTTACTTTAGTCTGTTTGTAGTGTTTCGATGACTTACGTATCTGGATCTCATCATCTAAGGACACCTGACTTTCAACATTCACATTGAAGATGCATCCCATCGTGTTATCTTTAGTGATGTAAAAAAAATAGTTTTTCTTAAAAGATAAATAAAATAACAAAGAAATTGTCTTGTTTTGCTTTGTCATTTCCAAAGGCGCCCGTGTCTAGACAGGAGAGCATCTCTCTAGATCGCGACCCTCTCTTGGCTAAGCAAGCGAGCGTCTGTGGTCATCACAAGGAACAGGTCAAGTTTCATTCCGAATAGATGGCAAAGACGGTGGCTGTGCAGAAGATGTAATCGTTCTGGAAAGTGTACGACGCGTAGTTGTCCAAGCTGTCGTCCCACGCGCAGCGCGAGCAGTGCACCATCCCCTGGTTCTTGTTCTGACCAATCGTCACGTTGGCGACGATCTTGTAGCGGTCAAAGTTCATGTGCTTCACGCGCTGCTTGATCTCGTCCCCCAGGATCTTGCACATGTTTGGGCAGATTTTAGGCGAATAGCGCATCTTGCTGACCTTGTCCTCTAGCAGCGTCTTCAGCATCGTCTCCACCTGCAACACGTGAAGTATAAGTAAAAGTAAAGCTACAGGTTGATTGATTGATTGATTTATTGTTGCTTTAGGTCCAGCGGACTCTTCCGAGCCAAATCAGGACCGGACAACCCCCGATCCGCATAAAAGATCTGCCGAAACAACCCTAGTGGGAAAATTGAATGCCCTCCACCGGCCAGTCACTTTACAATAAAGACATCCCACGCGGGGGACGGCTGAGGGTTGACCTCAACTACGCGAACACCCCGGTTACAAAAACAAAATAGAATACAAACATCATTATAAATCAGCAATAAAACACATACATATAAAATGCCTATAGTGCTAAATAGTACAATCATAGGAAGCCCTAGTGACCACCCGGCAGAAAGCGTCCAACACTCCCAAGCTGATCCAACAGACCCCATACGCAAACAAGGAGTTTTGTCCAGGAAGAGTTTTCAAGAAAAAAGGTAGGTCATTGATCTAGCGAAGAAGAAGATAGTATAGCAGAGTGAAGGACAGAGCAGGAATAGGAAAGAGTAAATGAGGAAGACAGCGACAGTGGGAATTTAAAGCACTAAATTTCCATAAAGTGGGGATACTATTTATACTGAAAACCCCCGGCATTCCAACGGGGGTACTGTTGCCGCAGTGAATCTGTCTTGCCTATAAAGGCAAGACAGGTTTTCAACTGTGGCTTTCACTGTTCCCTTTATAGGTTTGAACAATCTACAGTGGCAAGATTGCTCATGACCCCAAGGGGTAAAGCTACAGGTAAAAGCGAAGTGATGTAGAGTGCTGTGAAGTGACGTAAACTGAAATGATGTAGAAAGTCAAATGTGAAGTGAAGTGGACAGCAAAGCCAAGTACTGTAAAAGGAAGTAAAGGGAGGTAACATCAAAATTAAATGAAGTGAGGGGGAATACCATACTTGTTCAAACTCACACAACTAACACGCTCTTTGCCTCACCTTCTCAGGGTTGAACTTGCAGTGCGGCTCCATGCGGTAAGATGGCTCTTTCTGCACGGGGACGGCGCGTGGCCCTGCATGGCGGTTGTGGAATCGGGAAGCGAACCTCTTGGCCAGACGCTTGGAGGCCAGTAGACCCATAAGGGAAGGACCCATCCCGCGGCTGCCACTTGCCCCTAGGGCGCCGCCGGCCAGCGAAGGACGTCCGCGCTCGGACTGACTAGGGCGACCGCCGGAAGACATGCTGGGGCGACCGCCGGAAGACATGCTGGGGCGACCGCCGGAAGAGATACTGTTTGTGCGAGGTCCGCTAGGTCTACGGCCTTGACCCTGCGACGGTACAGCCAGGGTCTTCATGGATGGACGTCTAGGGTCTGGTACACCTGATTCTCCTCCTCCTCCTTGTGCTCCTGTTGTTGCTGGTGGTGATAAAGGTGGCGCTCCTCCTCCTCCTTGATCCCCTTGCTGCGCTGCTTTCAGTCTTTGCAACAGTGACATGGCTGTCCAAAGGGATGCTTAACGAAAGATCAACTGACCGTCTTTCGCGCACTATCTCGACACTGACCACTAACGAAGATATGAAGAATTTGTCCTAGAAAAGGTTTACCACATATAACTGAAGAAGAAGAAGTTGTACAATCAATCTTTCCTTTTCTCTGTAGATGCAGGCTTCCAGATGCTCCACTGAAATCATAGGCAGAGCTCCAGTTAGTTAGTTAGTCATTGTATATAGGTTTGCAGAATACACAAACTATCCTGAAATAAGCTCTACATGTTGAACTGAACTACACGTAGAGATCGAAAAGAAAATGGTTGTAAAGTCTTGCTATAGAAATTTCACATAGTACTTCCTTCTGTTAGTTTTCTTGTTCGTGTTTATAGGCAGGTTGCTTCTTCTTCAAGGCCTAAAACAACAAACACAAAATAGACTTTTTGTATTCAAATGACGTTTTGGTCTCCTATTTGGATGTAATATAAGCATACGTATCATTGTAGTACTCGCACTCGTAGTTAGGCATCCTCTATATGGTATGCAATATATTAGTGCAAAAACCATAATTATGCTATGGTTTTCTTACACCATATAATAAAAACAAACAACACAACATAAATAAAAAACAAACAAACAGAAAAAAACACACACAAACAAACCGAGCAACTGTGGTTTTAGGATTTTTGTACACTGAATCGACAATGCAGCATCGGCAATAGCAGCAACACCACCACCAACAATGGCATCACAACAGCAACCAGCACAATGACTGATACAGCAGCACTTAAAACAACAGCAACAATAACCACAAAAGCAGCAGCAGCAGAAACGACGACAACAACTGTACAATTGATAAAAGTGATTTAAAAACAAGCGAAGACGACAACAACAACCGCAGCAGCAGCAACAACAACAAAAACCACACCAAAACAACAGGCAGGGCAACAGAATCAACAACAGCAATAACAACATCATATCAACAACAGCAAATGCAGCACATACAGAAAAATCAACAACAACGGCAGTAGCGACGGCGACAACGTGATTCACACACACACACACACACACACACGCTCACACACACACACACACACACGCACACACATCCCCCCCCCCCACACACAAACGCACCCGCGGTCCTTTGCACACCCTCACAGTCACAACCTCTGGCTCACGTCCCAACTCTCTTTCTGTTCCTGTCTGTCTCTATCTCTCTCTCTGTCTGTCGCTCCCTCTCTTCTTCTTCTTCTTCTTCTTCTTCTTCTTCTTCTTCTTCTTCTTCTTCTTCTTCTTCTTCTTCTTCTTCTCTTCTTCTCTTTCAGTAAAAAAAAAAATCGGTTTCTCACGCACCTGAAACATTCAGCACCGCACTTAATGAAAGAAGTCCAATGTACATTTTACCACTGCCCGTGACCCAGACACATTTATGCAGTTACCAATCACAGACACAAAAGCTTGACGTTGTGAACAGACGAGCGTCTCATCCAGGCAAGATATTTGCCCAGTACACGCAGTCCCAATTCCATACAGAGGGTCCCAGTCTGCTGACGCATACGTCGTGCATTGAGTAACTAATCAACAGACGTACGCCGTACTTTGAGGAACTGATCAGCAGACATATGCGTACCTTTAGTAACTACTTAACAGACATTCACGAAACACGAACAGGCGTGCACCGTGCATTGAGTAACTAATCAACAGGCACTTGTCGTACATTGAGTAACTGATTAACAGACATAATTACGCTGTGCATTGATTAACCGATTAACAGACACACGACGTACACTGAGTAACCTGTTAACAGACATATGCCGTACGTTGGGTAACAGGTTAACAGACCTATGTCGTAAATGGACTAACCGATTAACAAACATGTCGTGATCTGAGTTACTAATTAACAGAAATATACCGTACAGTGAGTACCTAATTAACCAGCGTGCGCCGACATTGAGTAGCTGATTAATAGGCCTATTCAGAACCATATAGTAACTATTTAACAGATACGCGAAACGCGGAGGGGAAGATATTTGTAAACCACTGCAGAACTAACACTAAAAAGCTTTCTTTTTCCAATCGTGTTGTTACTAACTGGAATGAACTACCCATTTCTCTTAAGAAAGCACCTTCAATTAACTCTTTCAAAAACCAGTTGGATGAGCTGCCTAAGTACAAAAAATTGTTCTTTTACTTTGATGAACGGTAATGCGTTCAGGAAAATTGCATGCACTATCAGACCCATGTAAATCATATGAAAGATGGGACATTCAGAAAGGCCCGAGGGCCTTGTTTGTCCTCAACATACTACTACTACTACTACTACTACTACTACTACTACTACTACTACTACTACTACTACTACTACTACTACTACTACTACTACTATAATTACGCCGAACATTGAGTCACTAATAATAACAATAATAATAATGATACTGGATGCCATGCGCTGCGTTTTTTTGCACGAATGATACTCAAAGATCGGCGATCTGCAACCAACATACACCCTCCCAAGTTACACGCACACAACAAACACATACATTCATTACTCAAACACATTCATTACTCATTCATTACTCAGACATGTGTTGTGAAGGCATGGTATTAGGAGACGGAAAGGAAATAGATACAACTGTGCGCATACAGCAGCAAGTAGGTGCCTTTCGTCCAGCGCCTTGAGCAGCTCTTTGGCTAGTATAGAGCGCTTCATAAGGACAAGAATAATGAGGTTTGGCGTTGACTCTGCTGGCCTCTGCATAGGCAGCGCGAAGCGGATAGTCACAATGCATGCTTTCATGTAGTTCGATCGGTGAGGAGCTGTAACTGTTGTTGATTTTAAACAGGTGTTCAGTGAGGCAGTTGGAGGAGTCGGTGAAGAAGGTGGTGAGGGTGATGAGAGGGGGAAGATGGTGGGGGAAAGGACCAAGAGAGAGAGAGAGAGAGAGAGAGAGAGAGAGAGAGAGAGAGAGAGAGAGAGAGAGAGAGAGAGAGAGAGAGAGAGTCGAAAGCTGTAATAAGGATAATAGCATTATGTCCTAAGAGAGAGGAGAGAACGAGAGCTGCGTGTTTGGTGTGAAAGAGCGCGCGCGCGCGTGTGTGTGTGTGTGTGTGTGTGTGTGTGTGTGTGTGTGTGTGTGTGAGTTTTTGTTGTGATAAATAAATTGTACAATATATTATTTCTTATTAGGTGCGGGATATCCGTTTTCACTTTTGGTGTGTGTCTTTTATTGTGCAAAAAAAAAAAGGAGTCTTTATTGCTGTTTTAATTTTTTTTAAATGTGATAAATGAAATTAATTAACATTGTGATTCAGGTTGCGAGGTACGCGTATTGAGCTCAGTTTTATTGAGGAATTGCGCTATATAAAAGCATCTGGTATGGAAGACTAGGGGATTTATAAGTGAGCTAATGTAATACACAAAGCGGAGTGTTCTCTGGAACTATATTGCCTCCCTTGCCGTTCCTGGCCAGAAGTCCAGAACTGGGCAGGGACGGCGATGATTTTGTCGATCCAGGCGAACTCTCCCCAGATTTCTCGCTTGCGACATATCACTGCATGCTCCCTAAACCTGGTACACCTCTTTGACACCCGGATCAATGTTGCGGGACGTCGCCACACCCGGTTTCGGCGGGGGGTGTTGCGGCTGGCCGCAGCATTGTGACGAGGGTCAGAAAGGAGTGAGTGTGACTGGATTGGGAGTCGTATGGTCATATTCGGCAAATCTGGCAAAATTTTTTTTGACAACTTTTAATCCTCTTTCTAGTGTAAAATTTAGAGTATTTGTTATATTTATTTTAACAACGAAGTTCTCTGAGTTTTAAAAATGTTGTTTATTATGCACTATCATATTCTTCAGTGAAGTTTTCCCGATTTTTACTTTATTTAATAGTATATTATTTTTCCATATTTATTTTTAAAAAATGTGCCGTTTTATTAAGTAAACTGCCTTTTAAAAAAAAGGTACTTTGTGTGTGTGTGTGTGTGTGTGTGTGTGTGTGTGTGTGGGTGCGTGCGTGTGTGTGCGTGGGTGGGATGTGTGTGTGTGTGTGTCTGTAGAAATGGGTGGGGGATGGAGAGGATGGGGAGAGGAGAGTAAATGGGTACTTCAATGTGCCAGAACAGACTTTTTCACAGGTTAAATCACAGCTTTCACTCGTACACTATATATAAGCTTACTTCATCGGCTCTTTTGTATCCCTGTCCTGTGTTCATCCATGACGAAACTAAAGAACGAACGGAGACGGAGATAAAAGAAGGACCACGTTCAGTGAGTCTATTGAGTATTGTGTGACACTTAATTAAGAAAGGATGGTGGGACACAAAGGTAGTTTGACAGATCGAAATTAGTTACATTCAAACGTACTAGGCTTATTTCTAGTGTGGATTTCGTAAGGTAAGTTACCCGTTTTTATGTAACCGTCATGTCGCTAGAAAGACTTTATAAAAGTTTGTTACAATTACAACAATTCCAATGAAACTAATTTTAAGCTTACAGTTTATTCTTACAATAATTAGTTCTTTAGAGGGGGTAAGGACTGTGTGTTTGTGTGTGTGTGTGTGTGTGCGAGAGAGAGAAAGAGAGAGAGAGAGGCAGAGAAAGAGTGAGAGAGAGAGAGAGATAGGTAAGGGACGTTTTTTCTCAGGTTCAGCTTTATGAGGACGGTGGCTACTTCCTCTTCTTCACTGCTTTACCATCCCCTTGATTATTTAACCGGTAAGAAACCCGTTCATAGCTGGGAGGATTGGACTGTCTGTTGTGCCATATTATGGTCATAATAATAATAATAATAATAATAATAATAATAATAATAATAATAATAATAATAATAATAATTATTATTATTGTTATTATAATGATAATGATGATGATGACTATTATTATTATTATTATTATTATTATTATTATTATTATTATTATTATTATTATTATTATTATTATTATTATTATTATTATTATTATTATTATTATTATCATTATTGGATGCTATATAAGTGCTTTTCCCCATATCAACCATCGCCGTGCGGCAATCTTACAACATGCACGCTCACATGTTATCATTCACTCTTACTCACACAACAATCACATCTATGTGACATGTGGTGTAAAGGCAGGGATATCACTATTAGAAAACAGAGAGTAGATCCAATTTTGTTTTTGAATTTTATATTGACTGCATCTAATAATAGTATTGTTTTGTTTTGTTTTGATGTTGTTTTATTTCGGAATTTTGGATAAAATTTAATCCTCCACACGGGTGAATTTGGGTTTGCATTCTCAAGGAAAACCCGCCAGCCGCAGCTCAGCGCTACCCAGGACGAAGGGGAATAGGAATTACATACCTGTCAAGGAGTTTTCAGGTTGTGGTGTAGCCATTTAACAGAAAAACCATAGCAAATGGAGGTTTGGTGTAGCACTAATGTGAATCACGCGATTCGCAACAAAACTGGAAACTTTTGCATCCAATATAAACACACACATCCAATGTGTTTACAAATTTATTGTAAAATCTTGTTAATGCACAACACTTTAGTTATTACCATTATCATTATCTTTATAAACATTTTCATGTACGTTTTTCAAAATAAAAGTGAAAATGCTTATATATATATATATATATATATATATATATATATATATATATATATATATATATATATATATATATATATATATATATATATATATATATATATATATATATATATATATATATATATACATATATATATATATATATATATATATATATATATATATATATATATATATATATATATATATATATATATATAAAACATACAGACAGAAAATAAGGTAGGCAGTCATAAAAACAACAACAACAAAACAAGGGAGACAATCACTGACACAGAAAAAGCCGATAAACTTTTTTCCCAAAATAAATTTGCTTATTCACAAAACATGGTTTACAATGCCAAGAAAAGAACTATTAGCATTACCCCTTGGGGTCATGAGCAATCTTGCCACTGTAGATTGTTCAAACCTATAAAGGGAAAAGTGAAAGCCACAGTTGAAAACCTGTCTTTCCTTTATAGGCAAGACAGATTCACTGCGGCAACAGTACCCCCGTTGGAGTGCCGGGGGTTTTCAGTATAAATAGTATCCCCACTTTATGGAAATTTAGTGCTTTAAATTCCCACTGTCGCTGTCTTCCTCATTTACTCTTTCCCACTCCTGCTCTGTCCTTCACTCTGCTATACTATCTTCTTCTTCGCTAGATCAATGACCTACCTTTTTTCTTGAAAACTCTTCCTGGACAAGACTCCTTGTTTGTGTATGAGGTCTGTTGGATCAGCTTGGGAGTGTTGGACGCTTTCTGCCGGGTGGTCACTAGGGCTTCCTATGATTGTATTAGTTAGCACTATAGGCATTTTATATGTATGTGTTTTATTGATGATTTATAATGATGGTTGTATTCTATTTTGTTTTTGTAACCGGGGTGTTCGCGTAGATGAGGTCAACCCTCAGCCGTCCCCCGCGTGGGATGTCTTTATTGTAAAGTGACTGGCCTGTGGAGGGCATTCAATTTTCCCACTAGGGTTGTTTCGGCAGATCTTTTATGCGGATCGGGGGTTGTCCGGTCCTGATTTGGCTCGGAAGAGTCCGCTGGACCTAAAGCAACAATAAATCAAATCAAATCAACTATTAGCATTCAGGCAGGTGCCTTCCTGGTCGTTTGAGTTTTATAGCTGGAGGCTTTGCCATTTTTTTTGTTCAACTCCGTCTGTCTCTCCCTCACAAAGACTGATCGTAGACTGAAGTTCTGAACGAACAAGTGTTGCGGAAGTGCGGTGCTTTTATTAAGTGTCTTTAAACCGGACTCGACCGGAACAGACTACTTTCGCGCGAAAACCACCTTGGTTAAAAATATTATAGTCACTTTTGAAAAATTGCGTAGCAGCTTTGTGATACGCCGTAGCAATGGGAAAATGTTTAAAATGCGTAGCGCTACGCAAAAATCCGTAGCACTTGACAGGTATGGAATTACGACCCGACCACAGGCTCAACTAATTCTAATGTTAACCTTCCGCCCACCAAGCAGTGATACACCAATTAAACTGATAGTTCCGATACCAAGTCCAGTGCTTACAGCAAGCTTAATATTCTATGGACCAGCCGTGGATCGAACCTGCAAACCACTGGGATACCGTCGTGTTCATTGCTCTACCGCTAACCATTATAAATATGATACACTACTACTACTACTTGAAGGTATAATCGCGCTTTCCCCTCAATCAAAATCAGGCTCAAAGCGCGGCGATCTGTACCATCGTACACGCTCAGATAATATTGCTACTGCTAGTACAGGTATTCTATTATGTCTGTAGTTCCCTACACGTTGACTGTAGTGTTAG
The DNA here is from genome assembly GCA_036898135.1 of Oncomelania hupensis. Lineage (NCBI taxonomy): Eukaryota > Metazoa > Mollusca > Gastropoda > Littorinimorpha > Pomatiopsidae > Oncomelania > Oncomelania hupensis. The sequence goes on from CM072516.1 coordinate 37,569,579, forward strand.
TCAAGCACCTTACACCCTTCAATGACGAGTCAGCTCTCAAACATGCATAACAGAGCTCTCATTTTATTGGTACCGGTTAGTTTTTGAAATTTAGTCTTTATTTTCATCCATTCAAACATCTATGGTTCTGAACGCAAGGTGTTTGAAGTACTTTGGACCGAATGAATCGCTTTAAAAAAGAATACACAAAAGACATTGTTAGCATTTCTTTCTTGAAGTAACCTATCCGTTCAAGTTGGAATAGCTATTTCTTTCTCCACTGATAGGATTTTCTAGAGACATTCTTTTGTTTATTTTTTTTCACTTTCTGTCTCTACACACGTCTAGTGATTTTAGATAAACAGTCATTCATTCTCTTCCATCAATGCTTACTCACATACGCGCGCACTCCAGTGCACGCAAACGCATAGTACTACTACAAAACAACAAGAATTAAGTAACTAAACAGGCGAAAATGCGAAATTCGAAGTAAGAGAGACGAGAGACAAGAGATACAGGGACACAGAGAGTCATTACATTACATTACATGGTTATTGCTTTAGGTCCAGCGGACTCTTCCGAGCCAAATCAGGACCAGAGAGACGTTATCTTAAAATGTTATAAAAGTGGTTCAAATCTTAAAATATATACCTGTCACTCTTAAATACTCACAGAGAGTCACTTCGTGCTATAGAGACAGAAATACAGAAAGAGACAAACACAGAGATATGCTATTTCGAAGAGAGAGAGAGAGAGAGAGAGAGAGAGAGAGAGAGAGAGAGAGAGAGAGAGAGAAAGAGAGAGAGAGTGAGAGAGACAGACTGACAGAAACAGAGATAGAGAGAGACAGAGTGAAAGAGACTGACAGAGACAGAGAGACAGACGGAAAGAGACAGACAGACAGAAACTTCGTGCTATTTTGGTCTCCGAATTAAATTGTGTACTGAAGGAAGAACAGAATTAACAGCATGAGACGGAGATGAAGACAAGCACAGAGAAAATTAGAGTCTTGTTATTCGTATCCGTCCATTTCCCCCATCCACCCCACCCTTACCACACCTCCCTCCTGGAAGCAGCAGGAGAGAGAATCCACCATACCTGACATGCAGTGACAGGGATATAACATGGGTGGTATGTCAATCACTTTCTGATAGACGGCACAAAGGTATAGGGAAAAAAGAAGAGACCCGCGGTTCATCATCATCATCATCATCATCATCATCATCATCATCATCATCATCATCATCATCATCATCATCATCATCATCATCATCATCATCATCATCATCATCATCATCATCATCGTCATCTCATCATCATCATCATCATCATCATCATCATCATCATCATCATCATCATCATCATCATCATCATCATCATCATCATCATCATCATCATCGTCGTCGTCGTCATCATCATCATCATCATTAGCGAAAGAGATTTTTGAGAGAGAGAGAGAGAGAGAGAGAGTGAAGGGGGTTGAAGAGGCGGGGATGAGGGTTCTGGAAATGTTATAAACCACTTAACAAAATAATTAATTTTAAAAGTCCTAATTAAAAAAAAAAATCAACACACAAAACGGACCAATTATTACAAAACACAGATCACAGAGCAAATAATGCCTTGTATATTAATCATACAACAAATTGAATGCCGCAAGTTAAATTAACCAAAGAGCAAATTTAATTTTAAATGCTCTGCATGAACAAACAATGTTAGAGAGTCCAACAAGAATAATAGAATAGCTTTAAACCGTTGCACGTAAGTTTTAAAGAAAACAAAATCAAAGCCGCTGTAAAAATCAAAGATACAAATTAACAGCGTACAAGAATAATACAGCAAATTAAAGAATAAAAAAGTAAATAAAATTGTTACACGAATCAAACAAATTAAAAGCAATAAGAATCTAGGGACAAATTAAACGCATTAAAAGTACCTTTTTCTCAAGCCGATCGCTCTCTCAGGGAAACAAATTGCTGGTGTATTCCCAGCACTATAAGAAAGATCCCCAATGTTAGTTGTGTCCTACCGCCAAAAACCTATGCATGGCACCAACAATTCAGCTATGGAGCAAAGCAACACTGTAACGTAAGCGGTACCGCAGCAACAGTACAAGTTATTCATACGCCATAGCACCGTCGCAGTAGAAGAGCTATACATGTATGATCTCCTCCAGCACCGTCACAAACCACCCAACCTGAGTATTAGAAGCTGACAAGATGGCAAAAAATTCAAATGTATTTCGGAATCTCACCCTCCTCCCTATCCCACACATACACATACATTTACAAAATCGACATGTTTTGTATTCTGGTCTGTGTTGTTCACACACGAACGCAGTCACACAAAAACGCGCACGCACGCACACACACACACATACACACCAGTATCAACCCTCCTCCCTCCCCCACCCCCCCAAAAAATCTCCATAAAAGAATAATAAATATGGCGTGCAGCCGACTAACAGACATTTGGCTTGTTCTGATTTTCGACTATTTAAAAAAAAGCAACTACTAATAATGTTTTAAGTCAATGAAGCAAAAAAGTCACACGGCAGGGATACGAACCCGCAATATAGATATCTGCTGCGTTTTTAGCATTGTAGGTAGGGTCCCAAACTTTAGTTTCGTATCACTTAAAAACCTACCCATGATAGGTTGTGATTATTGTAGCTGCGCTGCACTGCACTTTCAGGGCTACCAAATGTAATACGATTAGGGCCAATCGGAAGGCCTGGGTGTTACGTTGAAACACGAAAGATAGTATGTCTGAAGCGTGCACGATAGATCTAATCGTTTCGTTTTGCAAAGTATTCAATAATAGAATGTATTTACCTTTGATTTGAGTTTGCATTGTTGTTAGGAGAGGTTTTGTATAACGTTGATAATTTTCGTTAGTCGATATTATTGGAGAATTCTCTAGATTTCAGTATTTACTATCGATGGAAACTTCCCGATAAATATCGAAGTATGAGAATGTTCCCGGAAGGAGAAGAAATATGTATGACGTAAGTCAGTGATGACGATCTTTTATTTGATTGGTGGTACTGCGTCATTTCTACCGTGTTCTAAATTGTTCGGGAGTATCAAGAGACTATATAAGAGCCGCACTGTTTCAAAGTAGGGAGAGTTGTTGATAGTGAGTTGGAAAGTAAAATTTGAGAGTGGAAAAGCGATTGAGCGATTGTATGCAGTTGTTGATGTGTGCTGAATAAAAGTGGAAAACTTCATACGTCGACTTTGTGACTTGTATGCTGATTGAACGGGTTGCGTGGATAAACGAATCTGAGCTACACTCATCAGTACTTCAGCATTGGGGCTGAATCCACTACTGATAGAAAACACCACCATCATATCGAGTGTAACACTGGGGTTTAACTACAAATCCCGGTTAATAAACATTTCTCGGATAATACTATCCCGCGTAAAACTTTGAAATGGCAGCAGACTTACTGTAACTAATGCATAAAAACGAACAGACACAGTCATTGTGAACAACCACAACCACAAAACAACAGCAACAACAACAAAAAACAACAACAACAAAATAAAAAGCCTATTGCTATCACCAGAAACGTCAGCCCAAAGTTATTGCCATTTATATCATAGCACGACCAGATTTTGTCCCATCGCCTTAGTTCAAGCGGTAGAGCATTCATTTGGCACACCGATGACCCAGGCTCGAATCATGTGATGGGCAAGATAATAGTAGCCATTTGTCACTGTCCAATTTAGCAGAATGATTGCTCTGGTGGTTCAGCGTTGATTTAGGTCCCTATCCCTTATTTCCTGGGATGGTTATCCCCCCGCCAATCGTATCGCCAAAGATGGGTGTAGACGTTAAACTTCAACGTTCATTCACGACCAGATTTATTATAGGCTACTTTTCGTGAATTCGTTCATGCGGAAAGCATGTTTTCATGTATTGCAGACCGAAGAGAAGCTATAAACCAGTATTGTATATCATTGTCATTGGTGCCACCGTATGCAATAACTTCCCATAGAAAAAAAAAAGCCTGTAGACTACAAAGTCACAGAGAAAGTTGAAACCATATATCTATTGCGGAGACACGATCCAACGACGTCGCTTTTTGTTCACGTTATGCATTGTGGGCAATAGAAATGCAGCAGAAAAAGGGGTGTGGGGTGGGGATGGGTGGGAAGAAAAGTGGTTGGGAGAGAAAAGGAGAGAGAGAGAGAGAGAGAGGGAGGGAGAGAATGAGAGAGAGAGGGAGAGAGAGAGAGGGAGAGAGAAATAGAGAGAGAGAGAGAAGGAGAGAGAGAGAGAGAGAGGGAGAGAGAGAGAGAGAGAGAGAGAGGGAGAGAGAGAGAGAGAGACTCAGACAGACTCAGACATTGTATTCACAACAAGGATACAGATTTTAGGCGAGAACCTGATCTTGCAATCGTTCCTCGTATCATTCACACTCACATTCTGCGATTTCAGTCATATATGCCAACGGCAAGACATATAACAATAAGGACACGACAAAACAATTAACTCTAAGAACTACTATGCAGCATAAAAAGAAGATATATGACAATCAACATTGGTGTTGCAATTACACAATACATGACAAACAACCCAATGTATATTAAATAATAAGATGGTTAAACACACACACACACTCTAAGGCGTACCAAATGCATATCAAATAATAACGTAGCACGTATGCGAAACAGCTGACAAAATCAGTGATTAGGCCGCATTAAGGGAATGTTACCTTCATGTTCGTTTGAATGAAGGGAGAGTGGTACACGATCTAATGTTGAAAGGAAGAGAGTTCCAGATAAGAGGTCCTGAGAAAGCAAAAATAGTCTTCAACAGATCAATTTGTGTTCGATGCAGGATGTAAGCCTTTATTGGACCCGTAACGTTCTGTAGCAGCAGTTAAGAGAGAGAGGGAGAGAGAGAGAGAGAGAGAGAGAGAGAAATTAATTTTTTTTAAATATGGATAAAGATTTTAGACTAATTAATAAGTCTAATCTTCAAATCTGTCCTTTAACAAGTTAAAATAATTATGAACCTCTAACATTAACTTAGAAATCATATTACACACACACACAAACACACACACACACCCATACCAACATCTTCGTCATTATCTTTAAACAATTTTAGACACCCTCTCACCTCCCCATCCATAATAGTAATAATAATAATAATAATAATAATAATAATAATAATAATAATAATAATAATAATAATAATAATAATAATAATAATAATAATAATAATAATAAATAAATGAATAAGTAAATAATAAAAATATTTACATGAATGACTGTGTTTTCATGTATATTATTATACATCACTTTTATAATTAATTTTGCAGAAGCCTATATATTTTGCATTTGAAATAAAACAGTGCGTCCCAATGTTTACACTCCAGAGGGAGAGAGTTCCATTCCGCAGCTCCATTAAACGATAGGTTATTTTTGTATAAATCAATGCGAGGGAGGGGTAGTTTATAATTATAAAGTCTACGCCCATCAACTGGCTTAGTAAAAAATGTATCAACATATGCAGGTGTTTCTCCGTGTGTGATTTTGAACATAAGGATAGCTGTATTAAATATACATGTTTTTGGAGTGGCAATATTCAGAGTTCTTTATATTTCTCATTAGTTGTAATATTTGTATTAACATTATAAGACTTATTGAAATATCTTGTTTGCTCTTTTATGAAGACTATTTAGATGTTTAATCTGAGCGTCACTGGCATTACACCAAATAATCGATGCATAATTAAAAAGGAGACATACAGAGGGCATTGAAAAAAAGATTTTAATGCATCACCCGTAACAAAATGTCTAAGTTTATTTAGAAGGACATGTTTGTTTTTGTTTTTTTTACAGATATGGTTAAAAGGTTTTAATGCATCACCCGTAACAAAAGGTTAAAGTTTATTTAGAACAACATGGTTTTAAGATTTAAAAAAAAAACAGATATGGTTAACGTGTGACCGCCTGCTAAAGTCGTGTGTGTGTGTGTGTGTGTGTGTGTGTGTGTGTGTGTGTGTGTGTGTGCACTCCATAAACCAGGTCAGCTTACAGATTAGGTATGGGAAAACGTTGCAGATGTCAACACTGCGTGTTCATTGCATGTCAAGGAGAAAAATAAACAAAGAAAGAAAGAATGAAAGGAAGGAAGGAAGAAAGTAAGAGGCCCACGGCCGCAGCTCATTTGTAGGGCGTTCGCCAGGCGCCCTGATGAACCAGGTTCAAGTCCCGTGGTAGGAAAGTTTAATCTGTTTAATTGTCCATTTTAGACGTAGGATTGCTCTGGTAGTTCAGTGTTGATTTAGGTTCTTACCCCTGTTTTCTGGGGTGATTATCCTCTTCTGCCATATAGACAATGATGAGTGTAAACGTTCACGGAATAGCTCCTGTTTATCTGTCTGACCTAATCACTCTGTACAGCCCATCAAGAAATCTCCGCTCTGCTGACGACCGCCTCAGACTCAAAGTGCCTCGAACCAGACTCGTGTCCGCCGGTCAGCGCTCTTTCTCCTACCAAGCTCCCGTCAAATGGAATTCACTACCTCTAGAAGCCGTCTGTACCTTCTTTCAAAATTGCCCTCAAAACCCATTTGTTCTCCCAGTAGTAGCTACTTTGATCTCACTAGCGCTGATCGGCTTGCACAACGTCTACTGACCTATCACAATTTATGTGTTGCACGTGTGTGTATATGTGTATATATATATGTATGTATATATATGGTTATGTATGTGTACGTGTGTGTATATGTATGTATGTGTAATATAAATTCTCTCCAAATGGCCAGCACCATACAGCAACCATTAAGGAACAAGGAATAAAAACAAGCCGAGGGAGGCAAGTTAATTTAAACAAGAAAAATAATTATCCTGCTCTCAAGGTGGACAAAAGTGAGACAAATTGACTTTCAATTCCATGTGCTTCTTCATGAGCTAAAAGAGCTCAATAAGCAGTAGAATTCCATATTCAAGAAGCCTGGTTCTCCTGACGCGTTTTGATCTTTACCAAAGATCTCATCAGAGGAGGTTTGGCCCTGCATGCATAGACTTTATTTATTTATTTATTATTATTTATTTATTTAATCAGTTTATAGTCCCCTCTCTTCCCGGTAAGGATTTTCAGAGAGGAGACTTTTTTCAACTCTCTTCCCGGTAAGGATTTTCAGAGAGGAGACTTTTTTCAAAAAAAAAAAAAATGCATAGATTACACTAAGTGCAGTCCATATGTACTGCATGGGTAGTCACAAAGACACCCGTTAAGAAGTTCACATTAGGAAGAAGCCAGTCTCACTATGAAAATACCCCAGTTACCAGGGCCGACCGAGAGAATTACTTTGAAAACGGTTTTCAAATAATTGTAAAATTTAATATAAATTCTCTCCAAATGGCTAGCACCATACAGCAACCATTAAGGAACAAGGAATAAAAACAAGCCAAGGGAGGCAAGTTAATTTAAACAAGAAAAAATAATAAAAAAATAATTATCCTGCTCTCAAGGTGGACAAAAGTGAGACAAATTGACTTTCAATTCCATGTGCTTCTTAATGAGCTAAAAGAGCTCAATAAGCAGTAGAATTGCATTCAAGAAGCCTGGTTCTCCTTTACCAAAGATCTCATCACAGGAGGTTTGGCCCTGAATGCATAAACTGTATATATATGTATGTACAGTATGTGTATATATATATGTGTGTGTGTGTGTATGTATATATATATGTGTATGTATGTGTGTGTATATATATTTGTATGATTAAATTGATTTTTTGGGTTGTCTGTTTGTATGTTTAATTTTTTTTAGACACCATTGTTTCGTCACATTTCTATGTACAATTTTCTATTATATGTATGAATGCGGGAGAATGCGCCTTGAATCACTCTTGTTTGTGTGAGATATGTGCGCTATATAAATTCATGTATTATTATTATTATTATTATTATTATTATTATTATTATTATTATTATTATTATTATTATTATTATTATTATTATTATTATTATTATTATTATTATTATAAACGTTACATTCTGATGTTCATTTCGGAAAGAAAGAATGATGAAAGACAGGAAAGAAAAATAGGAAGAAATAAAAATCGAATTAACGATAAAAGGCAGAAAAGAACAAATGAAAGACAGAAAGGAAAGAGAGAAAGAGAAAGAAAGAAAGAAAGAAAGAAAGAAAGAAAGAAAGAAAGAAAGAAATAAAGAAAGCAAGAAAAAAAGAAAGAAAGACTGATTTTTTTCCAAGACTGTAAAACAAAAAAGCAAGCCGACAGACAGGCAATAAATTAGGACTAAGCTTACGTATGACGGTTTATGGACAAATTCTTTGGAATAAACTACTCGTGCCCCGTGGGATTGGGTGGGTGTTGGGGCGGAGGTTGAAACTGCATAAGCTTTGAACTGAAATAATTCAGAAACATTTCAACTATTCATTTAAGTTAGGAGTTCAAATCCTAACTGTATACCTGTAAAAAGATATTATCGTTGGGGAGTTTGAAGAATGGGTTTAGAACTTGCGCAAAGGTAATCATTTCAACATTTGGTAAACTCAGCAATAGTTATTTGTAGAATATGTAAATAGATTTTGCACTACACTTTGTTTTCATTGTGGTCGTGTGTTTAAAATGAAAATGGTGCATGCAGTAAAGAGTTAGTGCAGGGGGTAAGCAAGTATGCACGGGTACACACACACGCACACACAAACGCACACACACACACAAAAGCACTCACCCACAAGTAAGCACACACACACACAGACACACATACTCAAGCAACGCACCTAAACACACATAACAGTGTGGATGATGTTGATGAGTATTTCAATTTCACAGAGAGATAGAGAGACAAAGAGAGAGAGAGAGAGAGAGTGAAAGAGAGAGTGAAAGAGAGTGAAAGATAGACTGAGAGAGAGAGATAAAGAGAGAGTGAAAGAGTGAGAGATAGACTGACAAAGACAGATATATAGAAAGAATGGACATTGAAGTTCAACGTCTACACCCACCATTGGCGATATGGCATACGGGGATAACCATCCCGGGGAGAAGAAGAAGGGTAACGACCTAAATCAACACTGAACCACCAGAGCAATCATACATCTAATGTGGACAATAATAAATGGTACATCTGCCTTTTTTTCGTTGTTTTATTTAACGTCTATTGTTTTAATATAATGATTTTAGACATCCAAAGACAAACACACAACAAACATACGCACTATTCTATATTAATTTTGATTAACGTCTATTGTTTTAATATAATTACTTTAGGCACCCACAGACAAACACATAACAAATATACGCACCATTCCATATTAATTTTGTTTAACGTCTATTGTTTTAATATAATGATTTAGACATCCACAGACAAACACACAAGAAATATACGCACATTTTCTATGTTAATTTTGTTTAACGTCTATTGTTTTAATATAATGATTTTAGACATCCACAGTCAAACACACAACAAATATAATTATGCGCCATTCTATATTAATTTTGTTTAACGTCTATTGTTTTAATATAATGATTTAGACATCCACAGTCAAACACACAACAAATATAATTATGCACCATTCAATATTAATTTTTGTTTATATAATTGTGTCTTATGAATTATTGAATGAATGAATAATTTATAAAGCGCGTAAATATCTCCACGCCGACGGGCATGATCTCAGCGCTTGTGAAAGGGAGATGGATAAACACACACATACACACACACACACCCCCACACACGCACAAGCACACACACAGTGGCGGGAAAGGTGCATATATCATAACTTAACATTTTAACTTCTTCACTTTCGCTCAATACATTCTAGCAGGCAGACCAGACAATTAACATTTATGCAATACTTTCACGCAGTGACTTATGAAATTGGGATGAGATCAGATAGTTATACATCCAGCTTAGCAAAAAGAGAAGAAATGTGTTTTCAAGTTTCTGCGAAATGCATCGACAGAGTCTGCTCTCTTTATGCCTTCGGGAAGAGCATTCCACCAGACCGGTGCAGTGTATCTGAAAGACCTCTGGCCATTGCTCTTAGTCCTACACTGCTTGTGCCCAGGAACAACGAATAGACTTACCCACCACGGGGATTGAACTTGGGTCGTCGGTGTGCCAGATGAACGCTATATACCACTGAGCTACGGCGATGGGCATAGATTAGCACTATCTTTTAAAGGAGTCAGTTGAAAGGAATAAGTTAGATTAACATAACATTAACATCGATTAACATAGTGTTCTAAATATATCACAAGACAGTCGCTAGGTACAACAATGTGATATTCGGTAGTCCTATATGTAAAGGACAACGCTCGAAAGGCACAGGTACCTCCCGGCCCATTTAAAAATCGATTTGTATAGCACAGTCAACAGTGAGCAAATGAGTATAGGAACTTTGTAAATATCGAGTTATTTCTTCGTATTATGCGTGACAGTCATAACGAAATCAATCAGGTTTGATTTTGTAATTTTAGAAATCAATCAGTTTTGGTTTTGTAAGTTTAGAAATCAATCATTTTGGGTTTTGTAAAATAAGTTACACTTGTCTGAAAACGCTAGCCCGAGTCCATTTGCTAGTCTTTAACGGTGATAATTATAGGTACACAGAGCATACAAACGTAGCAGTTTTGAATGAAAAAGACTTTCTGACTGTTTCATCGTAAGTAATTTATTATTTGCTGTAGACCTAGAAGAAACTTACGACACCTTCTCAGAACCCCAATATAGTTACATTATGCTATAATATGAAAAGAAGATGGCAAAACATTCAAATGTATTTACACACACTTCATAGTTGAAAACTAGCATTTTAAAAAGTGTCCATTTTCGTGGAGTTGTTCTCTATGGGTTTTATCCGTAAAGAAGCAAAATGAAGGAAGCTGGGCTGGAACGATGGGCTATTCTTTGAATTATCTGCAAACGAAAATCTGTTAGTCCAGTTTGGAAATACAGGACAAAATGTGTTAAGAAAAACGATGAATCTCAGCAATCTTGACCTTTGAGGAGAACATGGAAATAATAATGATATTAAAGGTTGAATAGCAGTCTAGGTCCTATCCTATATCCTATCTTGTAACTGTGAGGTCATTGGGGCACCACAGATGATCGTTTAACAGCGTACTCCATCTTTCATCTTTCTCTGTCCTCAGCAACCCTGATGGTGTAAGTATCTAGTCTAGGTATGTAGTCTACGTATCTATAAAGTAAATATAATCAAAATCGGTAAAGTCGTTTGTAAAAAAAAATGAAAACAAAACAACAACAAAAACACGTCAAATACCGACTGACTGACAAACCCACGGACATATACAGAATGATTGGCCATGAGTTGAAGTACCTGCATGTATACCAGAAATAATCAAAATCGGTTTAGCCGTTTTTTGAGATAAAGCGTGAACGTGTTTAACAAAGAATTGACTGACTCTCTTTGAGGTAGAGCAAATGCGAAGGCACGAAAAGCTGGCCACTACCTCAACATATTTTTTAACCTCATGAAGTTTGAATGAAATCTGTTCTCAAGTTCTGGCGATACGGGCGTGCAATGGACAGACAGACATTTGGCTCGTTCGGATACGTCTGGAAATATCATGACGATATCATCAAAGAAACTCAACAGAGTTAAATGCATCTACTAGTATCATACATTACTAATACCAGATATTCCACGAAGGGCGCACAGGGCCGGATCGGGGGGGGGGGGGTTCCTGGGTTCCGGAACCCCCCCCCCCCCCCCCTGGCCATTCGATGTACCTCACTCAGTCAGAAAAAAAAAATATATATGGAGTTTTTTTAAAGCTCTTAATTTAGTTGACACTGGTGGTAAGTAAAACGTTCCTCATTCTACTCAAGTTCCTAGAGCGGACACGTTTTTGTCACCCCTAACCCCTTAAAAAATTTTTGGAACCCCCCCCCCCCCCTCCAAGAGTAAGTGATCCGGCCCTGGCGCATACTAATCAAACATCTTCTTTTTGTCGTTAAAGTACAGCAACATCATAATTATTTCATAGCCCACTTACTTGCTCAAAGAGTTGCTCAAAGCATCGCAGTAAACTACTTTGTAGCTCGACACTTACCAGAGTTTTGGAAGGTGGTTATGCCTCGTGTACCTGATGTGTAATGATGGCACCTCACGTATGCAATTTTAAAAAAAGTGTTGGTATAGGCGTTCGGGGGCTCTTTCTGCTCTAATGTATTAGATTAAGTAAGCTACGTGTCTTGCGGTAACACCGTTATATAAAGGAATGATGATGCCTTGCAGTCAGTTTGAAGGACGCACACCATAGCATGCAACGGAGACCGTGTGTGGTACTTCCATATGGTGCCCGTACTCGTATATTCCTTATAGGAGTGTCAGCGTGAGCGACGTCGGAGGTGCAGGTGGAAGCACATTTTAGGCTAAGCCATGATGATGATGATGATGATGATGATGATGATGATGATGATGATGATGATGACTTGACCTTGTACCGTTGCCTATAAGGATTTTCAATAAAGCTAGAAGAGATCTGAAATGACAAGAGATGGAAAAGTGATGGGCATAAGGGATAAGAGTTCGGGGTGGGATGTGGGGTGGTGTTGGGGTAGGGTAGTGGTGGTGTTTAAAGTTCAAGAAAAATGAGAGTGGTACTTAACAACATTGTCAGATGTACTCTGCTGAACAAAAACAATAACAACAAATGCATGATTTAATCTTTTTTAAAACTTACAGCAGTTTCAGAATTCTTCAGAGCTGAGGCAGTCAAGGAATCCCAGAGTTTGGGAACTGCGTTCTTGAAAGTTCAAGGCACGTTGTTTTTCTTCGTGTCGGTTCAAGTTGGCAAGCAAAATCGAGATTCTGAGGAAGAGTGAATGCGACGTGTAGGTCCTCATATTGGAACCACCTATTACCAGTAGCCTAACCAAAGAGCTTATGATAGAAAGAGGGCGAACTTGGTACAGAACCGCGAGACGAAATGTACGAGTTATGCGCCCTTGTCGACATGCTGTAAATGGCTCGTGGCAGAAAGTCAAAAGGCGACCGAGTGAAACAGGGCGGTGACTTTTGCACAGCTATCAATTGCCATAATGTCAGATACAAGAAAAGTTGTGTTGGCAAGTCCTTTTTCAAATTTCTAAGAGACAAAGAAAGGTAAATTGCAATTGAAAAACTTCATTTTTTGTGTTTATGTAGGCCTAAACTAAGACCGCTACAGTGTTGTTAGTGTTAAAACAATCGGAGAGCGGCTTGAATGATTCATGTTATACCTATGTGCTAAATCCAAAACAGTTTGCTTGCTGACAGTTTACGTTCAACAGGTCGCTCACTGTTTACGTTATTGCTAGGTTGTTTGACTATATTTGTGCTTATATTTCAAAAGTAGATGTCAGATTGGCAGTTTGGCTTTGTCAAACTGCTTATGTTAACAAGTTAAATTAGACTAAGTCTGTTTTCTCCTCGTGATCAAATACTGTGCAAAATAACCCCTTACCTAGGCACAAAAGTGGTCCTTGATCTGTTGTAATCACTTTTCGTTTGAGAGTAAACGGGAAAAAAATGTAATGTAGAAACTCAGTCCTTGTTATGATCTGTGAATTTCTGCGCATTAGATCTATATTGCGTG